>OY757016.1:63024829-63624829 GCA_963580285.1 Lucinisca nassula
ATCACGAAATCATGCCTATAGAATTGTGATCCCCTTTTATATGTTCTCTGAAATGGATATCCTTTGGAAGCAAGGAATTCACCACAGAACTGAAAAATATGGTGTGCACATGTTTTCTGGGCCAAACTAGCTAGTTTCGGCCAATTAGGCCTCATCAGTGACCCTAAGATATTATCAAAATTCCACAATGGAATCAATTATCCCAAAGGACAAGAAAATATAATCTACACTATGATGTAGGGCAGGGAGACGTTTTACCGCCGCCACACACTCCCATACACCAGTTGAAGTGAAGTTAAATATGTTCTATAAAAGGGCTATCCTTTGGAAGCAAGGATTCGGCCAATTAGGCCTCATCAGTGACCCTCAGATGTTTTCAAAATTCCACATTGGAATCAATGATCCCAAAGGACAAGAAAATATAATCTTCACTTTTATATAGTTAAGCTCGGGTTTGATGGGGTATACATTAATTTCCGTATTCATACTCTGAGACACTAGATTGTGGGTACTCGATAGAATCGCCTCGTCGAGGCGTTTCTGTCGACTCCCCGCAATATATGTTTTGAGCAAAAAAGGCAAATATTCCACTTTTTCTTTTTAAAATTTCTTTTTCTTTGGCCAAAAATGACAATGTATTTGTATAGGTGTGTTTCGAAATACAGTAAAAATGGTAGACTAACTGCCACACCTGCCAGGTGTATCCATTTCCCTTAAGATATTTATTGTTGGAGTTGAAACGCTTGCTTTTCGGTCTGTTTCGCTATTCAGACAGGCTGTTTCCTGTAATTGCAGTATAGAATTGCATCATCGTTAAAGCTGATTGGGTGATCGCGTCACATGCCCCTCCATGGAACAGTTACATTAGACCCGGTTTGCCCGCCTCATGGCGACCAAACCAAAAAGGATCTGTGGACGTCATTTCTATGGGGCGCCGTTTTACTATTTAATCCGTATTTATAGATATCCATAAATCGAATTATGGATAAAACGGCGCCCCATAATTATCAACTTCGGGTCGAATGCCAAACAATCAACCCAAACATAGCCGCGTCGTTTGTCAGTGTTGGGTACATGTAAGTGTTATCTGTAAAATCTGCACATGAATCAAATGTTGGATCTGACAAACAATGTAAACTCAGTTCAAAAGGCACACAACACGGTGCTGATCTTGTTCTACACTTTTTGCATTAGTTACTAACATCTTAAGTTTAAACGAATCAGTCCAAGTCCCCGTTCATGACCAGCATGCATTTAGAGACAATCGGCATGATTTTTGTTTGTTTGATTTGAGGTTTAACGTCCCCGTCAACACTGTAAAGGTCATTTTGGAGACGTTGCTTCCAATTTTGTGGGACTTTTACCCGACATTGAGATTAAATGACATCTCAAGCCCTGTCGCCCAAAGAAACCAATAGGGTTTATTAGCGTGGACGGTCCGCCTCGCACCGCGGTTCAGGCTTAGATCCTCCAAGCAGTTTACCAGTACTAGTGTGCGGGCCGGATTCAGCTCTGGGTGGTAGAATCATGCAGCCCATATATTTCTTCAAGCCCCTATGGGCGGGGGCCAGTCACAATCGGCATGAGTGTTGTGTTTCTGGAGTGCACTCTTCCATCACTGAAGTTGGGCTCGTCCATTCTGCTAAATACATGGCACCTAGAATTATATCACAGGACCTACACTAAGTAACTGTACCATATTCCAGGGTTGAAAGGGGCAGCCTTTCTTTTCAATTTCTCCACGCAAAGTCAATATACACCTAAGTTGTAACTGACCTAAACTTGACCGCGAAAGTCAGAAAGAAAACTCATTAATATTCTTGTCTACAGCTGACCGGGTGCAACAGCAGGCTGGCTTTAAGGATTAAATGGGCCCCGTCAAGCGATTTTGGTACTTATCGCCTATGCGAGCAGCGAAGGTTCAGGTGAGCCTGCGCATCCGCACAGTCTCGCCAGAACATTCGCTGCTCGCTCATACAAGCAGTGAATCAAGAGGAACCTTCAGACAGAAGGCCATATCCCTGGCCGCTCTGAATGGCTGGGCATGCGCAGTTAAAATTTGTCATGACGGAATGCTCGAAGACACAAATTCGCTTGGCGGGGCTCAAATATTGACAGCACTGATAGAAAGCAGATTAAAACCTGAGCAGACTGCTAAGCAGACGCCGCATTGATCCGGGTATACCCGTCGCATGATGCAGCTGATTCATATGAAATGCTGAATCGTCAAGTCGTCTGCTTCAAAAGTTTGTATTACGGTTACAGGATAACTAATACGCTTGTACAATTTGGATTACTGCGCCAAACCGGACTACATTTTGGGCGGACTCATATTTCTATGGCGGTCAAAGCCGGAAGAAAAATCCTAAATTACTTTAAACGTGCAGCACAGCAAGAATAGACAGATGGAATCTGTCATTAAAAAATAGATATTAGCAATACGCACATTCACAGGCGAGCTATAACAATAATAAACCACGACATAAGAACCGCCTAGGAACGGTCAGTAAAAAGTATTTCACTGATGGGGTGGGGTGGGGTGGGGGCTTAAAGTAGCCACAATCCTCGCCCTTGGTTCTGTCGTGATTTAGACAAATAATTTGTTCAGACCGCAGAAAGGCTTTCTAACCCATCAAACGACTACAGAGACGAAAAAACGATAAGGAACCGACAGCTGGAAATAACTGAAATGCTGGAGCAAAAGAACCCCAACTGTCAGGCTCCTGTGGGTCCGACCAGAGACAGAGCATCAGGTACCAACCGACATTACCTAAACTCTAAGTAAGCGTTTACGCTGGAGCCGTCATAGAATCTGAGCACTAACCCACCGACATGCAGTTTAAGAGGGAAGCAAAGTTACCATCCGTGATGTCTATGTGCAGCCCGTTTCCTACACAATGACATTGTCATCATGTCCGCTATACGTCACAGTGCGCTGTAAAGAGGGTTATTTGTTAAACATGGACTGGGCTCATATACAGTCTGATCAAGGTCTTTTGTTACAGTTGAATTCACAGAATCGGACTGGGCTCATATACTGGGCCGTAATTTGTACCTGCCTTAGGAATATGCCATTAACAAAAAGGTAAACCAAGTCACCCGATTCTGTGAATTCAACTGTAATTAACAAAAGACCTTGATCAGACTAAAATTTCTATTCTATAGCTCGTTATAAACAACCGTTACCTGTATTTTGAATAAGGTGGTGCTATTACTACTGATTTCAATATTCATTAGACTTTGGAGTGGACATGATACTCGATAACTGTCAAACCCTATCTATCTATCTTCATATACTGAGTCGGTCAAACTTGGCCATTACCTCAATTTCAAAGCTGTTGCTGCATCCTTTGAACTTAAGATTATGATGTCACAAACTGACAAGGATTGAAAAGTATTTGACCAAATATGACACAACAAGTGTGCAGGTATCCAATCAGATACAATTTCCACATTTCAGTAAGTAGCACCTGTCCAATAAGAGATAGTCTATCACATGTCAGTCATCAGAATGTACCCCTTTGATCTGCTGCATTTGACTGAAAGTCTAATGGATATTGAAATTGGTAGTAAATAATGAATCAAAGCACTGATAGTACTGGTGGGTCGATCGTCTCTGAGTGTAGGCTGGGAAAAGAGTCCTGAGCTGAGAATCGAACTATTCGTTTAATTTTTAGCAAGCACAGTAGAGCTGATCAGAAATCGCGTTATGTGGCGTCTGATTATGTAGATTCTGTTTGCCAATGCCCTAGTGTACGAACACAGTCCACCCGCCGACGCCCATCGGGGCTTGAATAAATAGATGAGCTGCATGATTCCACGCAGAGCTGAAATTCCCGTAACATTGGAAGTAACGTCTCCAAATGACCTATACAGTGTTGACGGGGACGTTAAACCTTAAATCGAACAAACGAGCACAGTCCAGAATTTTCTTCTTACGCTGCGCTCTGACGTCTTAGGGTAGTACTTGGATTTTGTTCAACACAGTGGGGAGGATGCAAACGCAGCCCCCTCCCATCTTTTGGAAATTATTTCAGATTCATACAGTTTTTCACCCTCCCTTTTCAGAGTCTGCGAACGGCCCTGAATCATGTTCAAAATTGTTGTTGCATACATATGGCGAACATATATCCGATCTTGGTCTACGCTGTATGTCTAACAACGGTACCACCTATAGAGTCTGGGCTACTCATTTTTGCACTTAAACATTTCAGGGTTCTAAAATTAAGTTCTTAGCAGGAGTGTCAAAAGTCTATTTTTACTCGACTTGGCATACATTGGTATATATAACAGTTTTAATATGAAATTAGGCACTGCCTAGTAACGGGCATGGTTATTACTATGTCCATTTCAACAATCAATCAACACTATGGTCAGGGATTTTCAATTTAAAATTAACAAAAAAATTCTCTCTGCAAAATCATTTGTACAAAAATGAATAAAGTGGATAGTGATTGAACAACACTCTGAAACAATAAAACATATTGGTTTATAACTCGTGGGAATCTAAATCTCTATATTATAGTTATAACTCTTATTGAATGCTTGGTTTAAAGTTACTAAAATAAAAAAAAAAAAAAACCAACCAACACAGTACAATTCAAAATATCACTTTGAGCATTATTTTTTTTTTAAACATTAAACATTTTAACTCTGCTGAAAATGAATTGATGTAAACAACAACAACAAAAAAAAACAACAACATAAAACAGTCCCAATTAAGCTATATCTTGCCAACATAAATTCATACTGAAGGTGAATCACTCAAAGCTTTTTTGGAAACTCCATCAGTATGGGTCAGAGGAAACGACCTCCGCTGGATCCGTGCCTTTCTTGGTAACCGCTTGCAGACTGTGGTCCTTGATGGTGAGGAATCCGAATCTGTACCAGTGACTTCGGGTGTCATACAGGGCTCTGTCCTGGGACGGATTCTGTTCCTCATATAGATCAATGTTTGTTTGTTTGATTTGAGGTTTAATGTCCCTGTCAACACTGTAAAGGTCATTTTGGAGACCTTGCTTCCAATTTTGTGGGACTTTTGCCCGACATTGAGATGAAATGACCTCTCAAGCCCTGTCGCCCAATGAAACCAATAGGGTTTATAATCATGGACGGTCCGACTCGCACCGCTTTGCCTGGGCAGGCTTAGATCCTCTAAGCCGTTAAGGATTCAGCTCTGCGTGGCAGCATCATTCAGCCCATATATTTCTTCATGCCCCTATGGGCGGGGGCCGTTATACATCATTGACCTACATGTACCAGATGAGCTAACCTCAAAAGTATGTCTGTTTGCGGATGACACTGCTGTGTATCTGTCAGTTGGAGGTGCGGATGAGAGTGGCGTGCTTCAGCAGGATCTGGACAGACTGACTATGTGGGAATCCAGGTGTGACATTGAGTTTAACCCCTCTAAGTGTCAGGATTGTTAGGGTGTCTACCTCTAAAAAAACAGTAAATTTTCCGTACAAACTGCACGGCCATGTCCTTGAGGTTGTCACCAGTGCAAGATACTTGGGGGTTGACATTTCCAGTGGCTTATCATGGAATTCCCACATCAACAGAATTACTGCCAAAGCAAACAGTACCCTTGGATTCGTCAAACGAGACATCAAAGTCAAAAACCAAAAGGTCAGAGAGACTGTCTACAAAACACTGGTACGCCCAAAGCTGGAGTATGCGGCCCCAATCTGGGATCCCGATACCAGAGGAAAAAATACTCCAGCTTGAAAAAATCAAACGAAGAGCTGCCTGATGGACCACTAATAATTATGATTATAGGTCAAGCGTAACGGGCATGCTCCAGGAATTAGGTTATTGGTCCCTCGAACAAAGACGGGCAGATGCGCGTCTTTCCATTTCCATTTTCTACAAGAAGAAAGGGCGAGGATTGTGACCACGTAAAATAGATTTAAGCCCCCCCCCCCCCCCCCCCCACACACACACAGTTAAAATCTTTTCACTGACCGTTCCAAAGGTGGTTTTTCTGTCGCGGATTATTTTTAATATGGGTTGTCTTTGAGAGTGTGTATCGCTTATATCTTTTTGTTTTGGATAGCCAATTGGTCATTTTGTGGGAAAGTAACTGTCGTTTTGGCTTTCCACTATTGATGTTTCCATTGGGGAATTTGGGGTCTAATTATTCTTTCCCTTTGCTGTCTCTGATTGGAGGTGTGGTTAATTGTATCAATTCCTGATCATTGCCTTCTCTTTTTAGAACGAAATCGAACTCTGTTTGCCTGAGTGATGAGCAGAGACCCTATCATGTCCCCATGAAAGCTGGTTTATACCGCAAGTCTTACAGTCATAATACTAGTGTGCTCCATACCTATATCCTATATCCTGGCTGTGACATGAAATTTGAATGAATCTTGCTCAAAATGTCAATTTGTTTATAGTCTAACGACCCATTGAACACTATTTAGAATATACAATGTATATCCAACCACTCAGGCAGTCAGCCTAACATCATCAGTTTAACAGTGTTTAAGTCGACCTGTCCTGATAGCCCCTTTCTGTACAGAATGTTCCCAAAAAGAATATCAAATTGGCAAACAGTGCATGCAGTTCCAGATGTCGCAGAATGCAGATCTGATCAGGGCCTTTACTGTTGATCGTTTTTCGATGGGAAATTCATATGGTGTTAGGTATCTTTCTATCTACTGGATGTAAGTCTATGGTTGGGATCTTTAAATAATGTCATGTTGTGAGGTACAGAACTCCGCAGTGTAAATGATAGATAGATAGATCAGTGGTTAGTACACTTGCCTCTGACGCTTGAAGCCCCCGGTTTGATTCCTAGTGCCAGTGATTATTTCTGGATACGAACACACTCCATAGGCATTATCTGCTGGGTGAATGGCAAAAAGTGCACCGTCGTTCGGATAACTGTGCACACTTTCATCCTAGAAACCTTGTGTGTACTACATGTACACCTGCGAGTAATGGTCAAATGTGACCGATCACAGGATAGATGTGTGTGTGTGTGTGTGTGTGTGTGTGTGTGTGTGTGTGTGTGTGTGTGTGTGTGTGTGTGTGTGTGTGAATTCGGGTTTAACGTCGCTTTCAACAATTTTTCAGTCATATCACGACGGTGTCTGGTTGCGACAGGGAGCTCAATGCTCACTTTTATCGTGCTGCCTCACTGAAGTATCATGTCCCAGACACATTACATGATACCACACCCAGTCACATTATCCTGACACTGGGTCGACCAGGTACTTTTACCCGACATTGAGATGAAATAACATCTCAAGCTCTGCCGCCCATGGAGGTCAGCCTCGCACCGCGGTTCCTGGACAGGCTTAGATCCTCTAAGCGGTTTACCAGTACTAGTGTGCGGGCCGGATTCAGCTCTGAGTGAAAGCATCATGCAGCCCATATATTTCTTCAAGCCCCTATGGGCGGGGGCATAGGTAAGTGCACTTGCCTCTGACACTAGAGGCGCCCGGTTTGATTCCTGGTGGCAGTGAAAATTCCTTTTTTTCCTAGGACTATTCCCCAGTGCAATAATCTTCCCTCTTCTGTGGTGAATGCTAAGACCGCAGAGGAGTTCAAAGCCCGTACAGTGTAAGATTGAGACTCAGAGGTATGCGTTTAAGTATACCTCTGTTATTCAGATTGTAAATAGTTTTAAGGACTCATCCAGTGACTTTTTTTTTTTTTTTTTTGCTAAATTCTAAATTTAGCTAAATTTAGCTAGAATTTAGCTAAGCACCCAACCGAGGTAATGGCCAAATATGACAGACTCAGTATAAGAAGATAGATAGTGATTATTTCCGGCTCCATTGGCATCATCTGCTGGATGAATGGCAAAAAGTGCACTGTCATTCGGATAGATATATACATGACACCATTATGAACTTACCAGGCAATTTGTCATGATGTTTGGTCTGAATCAGGATCAGTTTAGGAAATGCACCAAAATCTGTGAAGAATGCTGCATAATCGTGGAAATATAGACGGATCCAATGTTTTGACACGTGACCTTGTTTACCTGTCATTGCGCATGCACAAAATTACTTTTTCTTCCGATAACGATCTTTCGTGGTTGGCAAAAAGTCCCTGGTTCCATAAACACATTGTAAATTGGTTTAATATTACGGGCATATTTTAGTTGACTGTCACCGAAAATCGATCGAATTACACTTTAAATGGGTAGATATATATATTTTAGAGTTCATTCATGTATCTTCCGCATTTAGTCATTGGTTTTGCGCATTTTTATTACAAATAATTAAGACCGCCCCGCCTCGTTACCTGCATAAGTTTAACAGGTAATTATCATCAAAAACATCCTCAAATCTTCTAGAAACCAATAATTACTAGATAAGAAATGTCTATTATAAAAGTTTAAAGCTCAAGTTTGTCGTTTCGAGTCCAAACAAAATACAAGTTTACAGAAAATAACATCGCATTTGCAATGGCGATAAACGGCCAAATACTTTTTGGCCCACCACCGGTACGTTCCGGCAAATAGTATTATTGAGCGATGACGTAGTGTTTGGATGTGTCTATAGAATTTTTGACAGAAACAGCTTTTTACAAATACTTCCTTGTTTGTACACACTAGCCTTTCAATGTCTTCCTATAACAGTAACAGAGTATAAGCGTACAAAACGGCAAAAGCCCCAAATGAACTGTCAAAACAATTGTTGTTCACTGGCCAAAAACTGTAACGCGCTGACGGAAGGTAAACAAAAGACTGATTCTCATTTTTGTGGAATCTATAACGTTTAGGCCTATATAATTCTGATAAGCGCCTGAATAACATTGATCAATGATATAGAACCGGTCGAACAAACGCCGGGAAAATTAATTTTATTTTTTTAAAACGCATTTATTTGCTAAAAAGGATACCTAATAGTTCTTGAAATTTAGAAAGATCTTGAACATTTGCGGAAAGAGAAAAAAATCCGACCAAAAATGTAAGCGTTTCTCGCCAGTTTTCAATTCGCGAGATCTCGTAACTTTGGGACGGATCAGCTGAGAGAGATGGGCTGGTGAAATGCACGCGCACGTTATCTATAGGCGTGCACGCTTCGGCAACTTTGTCCATGCCCGTATAAATAGAGTGTTCCGAAAGACGTCACGTGACATCGTGGCCTGGTTTAAGATATTGTTTTTCTTTCATTACATAAGGAACCTGACATTCTTATACTATTTCGTTTAACCCTCAAATGCCACTATTTAAGCAAACAGTGAAGTTCCTGTGCAACCTGCTGATCAGACGCCGCTGATCTGGGTATTATCCAGCACACGATTCCTGTCAAGACTCTATAGATAGCTATTGTTGCATCGATAAAAATAGCGCAACGTTTCAAGTTCTATAAATAAAACATTATATTGGTTTTCCCAAATCAGTGATGGTCACGTGGACAACTGCATTAATTCCGTTTGGCATTTAGTAAATTTGGGTCGTAAACCGATCGACCCAAAAATGTTTGTACGAGAGCAAATGTTATTTCTTACACGCTTTTCAATGAAATATAGAGATTTCTAAGTGAAGTCCAATCTGATTAAAATCCGATCTCGCTGCGATTATGTTCTCATTTACATAGTTAACATTAACATAGTTCTTATTTAGCCAATTCAAAACATGTAAATCTGGCCAAAAATGGAGAAAATATAGAAAACAAAGAAATCATGTAACCAAAACTGAAGAAGAAATTGATGAAATGCTATTTATATGAACGCTGTGTCCGGGCGTGTGTTTGTGTGTGTGTGTGTGGGGGGGGGGGGGGGGAGGAGGGGGCAAAATCCAAGGATTTCTGGTCTACCTTCAAACCATTTTTTGGTTGAAACAATATTTATTTGTAATAATTCGCATACATGCAGTAATATTATATCGTGCAGATTTGGTAAAAAGCTGAAATTTTATGTAAATCATCTTCTGATAATGCGTGTTGATGGCGAGACCATATACGTGTACGTGAAAGTTGCATACAAAGTATGATGCAGACGTGTTATGTATGCATTTAGCATATCAATCACATAACCGGATAACTTGCACCAAATCAGCTTTCACTGCACTGATAATAATAATAATAATTTAATATTAATAATAACTTGAAATGCGTCCATAGGACACGGATGCCCCCGCCTGAAAATATGTCTATGTTCGCATTCATCCATAGAAAGTTACTGACCGTGTTTAAGCTTTGGATCCTTTTTTCACATTTGACCTCTAAGTATGACCTTGAACTTGAAGTAAAGGACCTTGGTTTTGTTTGAGGCAGATTGTCCCATGATGGCCAACATTTCTGCCAAGTAATTTCAAAATCAATCCAGAGATAAGGAAGTTATTGACTGCGTTTAAGTTTCGGACCATATTTTTTACCTTTCACCTCTAAGTATGACCTTGACCTTGGAGGTACGGATCCGGGTTTTCACGTGACACATCGTCTCATGATGGTTAACATTTCTTCAAAGCAATTTCAAAATCCATCCAGAAATAAGTAAGTTATTGACTGTGTTCAAGTTTCGGACCATTTTTTTTTACCTTTGACCTCTAAGTATGACCTTGACCTTGGAGGTACGGTCCTGGGTTTTGCACGTGACACATCGTCTCATGATGGTTAACATTTCTACAAAGTAACTGCAAAATCCATCCAGAAATAAGAAAGTTACTGACTGCGTTTAAGTTTCGGATATTTTTTTACCTTTGACCTCTAACTATGACCTTGACATTGGAGGTATATACGGACCTGGGTTTTGCACCTGACACGTCGTCTCATTGTGGTTAACATTTCTGCCGAGTAATTTTAAAATCCATCAAGAAATAAGGAAGTTATTGACCGCGTTTAAGTTTCGGACGGACGGACGGACGGACAGAGGCAACGTTATATGCCCTTTCCACCATTCTTCGAATGGCGGGGGCATAATTAAGACGATGATGATTATCATGATGATAAGCTGTACACAAATCCGAGACTGACTTCTTTAATAACTCGATTGCCGCTGACTTCTGTCTGCATATTTTAAACAAATCTTTTACGTAAAAGTTAGAATGAAATCTTGGACTTGTGAAAACATAGTTTCATTCTCATTATATGATGCATTCGTTATACCATTAACTAGTTGACGTGTGTCTAAATTATTTATGTTATTGGGTAAGAATATGCTTCTTACTTGTGGGGTAGTTTGGGTATTTGAGGCAGAAGTGGTATGCGCTATGAAAAAGCAGAACATGGACATGAAGGGCTTGTCACGAAGAAAGAGATGTTATTGAACTTAAATCCATTCGCGCCTCACATGGAATATTTGTCTTAGCAAGGAGCCGGCATTAATCCTCTTTGGGAATTTTGCTGATTTTTACAGTGTTGCCTAGGACAGCAACTTCATATAGCCATTATTTCATAACTAATGGCCCGTTGTACATAAAACTTGGCATGAATGTTTACTGGGCAGTAGCCTTTCAAATGAAACCATTTTAGGCTAAATCATTGTTGCAATGGTAACAATGGAGCATCTCAAAGTTGTAAAAAAGTGTGATTTCACATGTATTTTTGACCGAATTTTAATCTTCACACTGCTGTCAAGGCAACAATTAAGGGGTTTGGCACTGGCCATTTTCACTGTCTGCAACATGTTTTGCCAGCACAATTTCGAGGCATTTTTGATCCCAGACACCCTCAGATTTCGGTTATACCCCCATTTATTTCGGCGGTGAGGGAGGCTGCCGCCCGCTTCAAACCCCATAGGTATATTTTAATGGAGAGCCACGCGAAAAAGCAGGTCATTTTTGGGGACAAATAATCCTAACCCAAACATAGCTAACCAGGGATGGGGAATGCAGATTTTAGGTGGTTGTGGGGCTCAAAAGGGGTTGGGTGGGGTTCACACACGTAAAAAGGCGTATCCGAGTGGGAAAGGGTTAACTGGAATCCTGATAAAAACTTAATTTTACACTAACATGCATTTATTACGTACATGTGTATAAGATATCATATTTAACACTAAGATGACGGAAAAAAAAAAAAACAAAAAAAAAAACAGTATGATTTTGATCAGTTTCGTTTTCATTCATTAACCCATTCCCACATGGGGACTTTGGAACTTTTGATGATTTTCACAGTGTTGCCTAGGACAGCGACTTCATATAGCCATTATTTCATAACAAATGGTCCGTTTTACATCAAACTTGGCATGAATGTTCACTGGGCAGCGGCCGACTGGGCCATACCTCCATTTTTTCGGCGGTGAGGGGGCTGCCGCCCCCTTCAACCCCCCCCCCCCCCCCCTATAGGTATATTTTTTGTGGGGAGCCGCGCGAAAAAAAAAAAAAAAAAAAAAAAAACGTTTTTATGACAAATTATCCTAATCCAAACATAGCTATCCAGGGTTGGGCAATGCAGATCTGAGGAGTCCTGGGGCTTAAAAAAAGGAGTGGGGGGGTCAGACACGTACGTATCTGAGTGGGGGTGGGGGGTCAGACACGTACGTATCTGAGTGGGAAACGGAAATCATGAACGTACCTGTTTAGGTGTATGCGACCAATGGTGAACTTTTTGTGTCACTGGAGAGATCCTTCCATATTCGTATTGTAGAAGAGAAGAAAATGAATTAAAAAAACAGATAGGTATTATGGGTACCAAGGAGGTCTTCGGAGTTTCTCGAATTGTAAGCAGTGGTGTTTTGAACAAGGGGCGGTACTGTGTTTTCTAGATATTCTGCATGGGGCGATGCCATTTAATTTTTATAATATATGATTAATTTGCGTTTTGTTCTTCTGCCTTCCTGAGTCGGCTAACAGCTCTTCTATGCTGCACAGTTTAGTTGCCCCTGCAATTATTCTTGCTGTCTAAAATCATTGTGGACTGCATCTCATATCTCACAGGGTCGCTGTATTCTAACAATGGTCTGGTGGTGAAATGTAGATTTTTTCAAGGTTTTGTCGGCGTAACTTAACTTTTAAAGCTCTTAGAAGATCAAGCCTAGACCATGCTTCCTTCGTTTTAACGTTGATGTGTTCCAGCCAGTGCATGTACTGGTCAGACCGAGATGTTTGTGTGAAGTTGTATTAGCTATGATAGCTGTTCAAAATAACTTGGGTGGATAAGTAAGTTTTGTTTTCTTGATATGAGCATAAAATTATAGACACTAGATCGTTGTTAAGAGCTGCTGTCGCTCTACTGATACAAGCTTATATCGTCGGCGAAGAGTCTGACTGATGCTCAGAGGTTCTTTACAATATCGGTTAGAAATAGATGGATCCTTAGGGCACAGCTGCTTTTACCAGTTTGCCCGTTACATGTAAGTATGACACGTTATCTGATCGACAGAGAGCTAGAAAACCATCGAATGAGATTTTCTGAACATCCGATATCTGTAAGTTTGTGCAAGTCATCCAAGGCCTTGCTTATATCACAGAAGCCTATACGACCTTCTTTCTTTTCCGCTATCAACTGCTTCGCAAAAGTGTTCTAAGTATATAGCAGCCGAAAGGTCGTTGTGTCTCCGACATGAATGGGGGACAGTAGCTTGTGGCCATTAATGTAGCTATATAGGGCTTTATAGACACAAATTCCGAAGCTTTGTGTAGGTTGGCAGAGAAGTGATACTGGTCTGTAATTAGAAAGTTTGGCTGCCCGGCCAAGTTTATAGTAAAAGTGTGGCTACAAAACGATGGCGAGTTTTCTTATCCATCCCCGTGACAAAAAGAGTTAAGCAATGCTGTGTGTATATGCTTTCAAAGATGGTGGTAATGGTATTCTTATGAATGGAAGCGTTTCAACCTAAAAACTAAAATCCAATGTGCAGACAGAAGTGCTAGACAGATGACATGGCAAAGATTGCTACAATATCAGTAGGAATATCATGTCTTCAAACTGTGATCGATTGCTTGTAAAGATAGCTCAATTCTGCAAGCTCTTTCTACATAATTTGGCTCTTGAAAATGGAAGATGTATTACCCATATTAGTATATCTATTTCTGTTGTTTACACGTGTCATATTGCTCTATATTGCATACACATTGCAAACAGTAGCGCTCTACGCATTTGATTGGTCCATTGTTAGTAATGACAAACAAATTATAATTTGAAATATACTGCAAAAAGTGTAAAATATCTCTGACCTTCGCTGTTGGATGTTTTGATTTGAAAACCATCCATGTCTTAAGCAAAAAAAAAAAGTATGTTTTCTTCATTCCCTAAGTGCCTCGTCTTATTCACCTAGGTTGTCATATTGACCCCGATCTTCGTGTTTGTTCAAAGTACATGAATTAATGGGTTAAACGAAACAGTCGAAATACCCCCTTTTAATGTCATTTCCCACCCTACACACAGAGACAATCACCTTCAGTGCTGCCAGTGTTTTGATTGTTTATTCATGAAATGACATTACGAAAACACGCCTATACAAATACATTGTAAAATTAACCGCCGAAAAATGAAAATTTTAAGACGAAAAATTGTGATATTTTTCTAATTTCTGCTCAAAATATAGATTGTGGGTACTCGTTAGAACCGCCTCATTGATTGTTTATTGGGCTAAGCCAAGTCATGACATCACGAAAACACGCCCATACAAATACATTTTAAACTTTAGCACCAAAAACGAAAATTTTAAGATGAAAAAATTTGTGATTTTTCTTTTTCTTATTTCTGCTCAAAATATAGATTATGGGTACTCGTTAGAACCGCCTCAGCGAGGCGGTTCTAACAAGTACCCATTATCTATATTTTAGAGCAGATATAAAAAAAAATAAGGTTTACCCTTTGAAGCCCAGTTTTACAGTATAAAAGTGCATGGGGTTCGAGGCGGTAAAAATTATTTTGGCGTGTTTTACTGATGAGTTCAGAGGACGAAATGTCAAATGCACCAAGAATCCGACTTTTTGTTTTCCTGCTTAATGCTGATAAAGTACGATATTGTTATTATTTTATGATTGATTAATTGATGCAGATGTTAAAAACTTTCCCACTGTGCCAAGCGAAATTTGCAAATAATCTGGTAAAACAATTTGACATTCTTTCTTTGTTTCTAGAAACATGAAAAACTATGACACGGCACATCAAAACGTACAAAATGTCACCTGCGAGCAGCGGAGGCCCGTATAAGGATGCACGCCCATCCAGTCGTATCAGATAACGTTCTCTATACTGTAACTTATTTGCCTACACAACGAGGCCTCAATTGTACCCCTGTTCGTACGCAGCGCAACAGATTGGATTTGCTTCACCTTGGATTTAATGATGGTAGATCTTTAAAAAGTATTTTCTTTTGTTTCTCTGTTCATTTTTATTCACTTTGGCTGAAAATCAAGAAACAAAGCAGTCGGATAAAAAATGGTAAAATCTTGAATCGCATCATACAGGCATAAATCGAAAAAACAAAATATCCCCCATCCGATCCCAGAATAATGTTTTCTATAATATACTTGAACAGTATCATGTAGGGCTTTTGTTTGTTTGATTGAATTGAGGTTTTACGTCCCCGCCAACACTATTTTGGTCAGTTTGGAAAAGTTGCTTCCAATTTTGTAAGACTTCTACCCGACACTGAGATGAAATGACATCTCAAGCCCTACCGCCCAAAGAAGCCAATAGCGTTTATATGCATAAACGGTCCGACTCGCACCACTTTGCCTGAACAGACCTTCTAAGCGGTTCACCAGTCTGATGTGCGGTCGGTTTCAGCCCACGTTAAAGCACCGTGCAGCCCAATCTATTTCTCCAAGCCCCGATTAGCGGGGACCCGAATATCCCCTGTCGCAGAATGTTTTCGAAACGGATGGTTTTGGATTTGTACTAAGAATTTAAGAAGTCATTATGCCTTAAATATTTTCACTCCCTTTTTGCGTTAATGATTCCGCTGCAACTTTACTGCTGTTGACCATGTGATTTTTACTGGCCAATTAAACTAACCTAGGGTTTGTGTACTGTTATAACTACAAAGCGCAATCATGAACATCAGAAAAATAAAATTCATTTCTTGATTGATACAATGTGGGGACGATGTTATGAACTGTGAATTTACGCTGGATGCATACTGGGTTTGTAATGAATTAATAAATGAATAAATAAATTAAATTAAGAAAATGTGTTACCTCCGGATACAGAAATTAGGGTCCGAGGCTGTTGAACTTTTTCAGTGCTCGGCTCGTTTGAGCATGAGGTTTGACCTGCTCATAAGTCATGTCGAACTTTAACGGACATCCAGGTAACTGATGTCGGTTAAAGTTAATACATAGATTTATATAGGAACTTGATAATTATTTCCGCATAAAATAAAAACTTCTAAGAATATCTTTTCTGTGCAAGCGGCTGATGATTTTACATTCTTTTTCAATTATCCACATGCGTTTTTAATGAAATTTTATGAACAACTTTTTAGTCCTTTTTACATATATTTGGAAGCACCCAGTAAATGTATAGAATATATAGTAAAACTATTGATTACAGCGACAAAAACTGATGAATATCTTTTCATTACTTTTTTGTAAATTGTTATTTCTTTTCTGTGCCAGCAGAAGTAAAATTGCAAATTTATTGTGAACACGCCCATATACATTTTGTAAAATAAAAATGAAAATAATTTGGTCCTTTTTGAAAATGAAATACACTGCCCCCCTTTTTCTATTTCCAGTTTACCTTGGTCACCTAGGAAACCATGGCTAGGAGCTGTGGGAGATAACCATTTATTTTCTGTGTTGTACGCGTTAATTCCCTTCATTATCAGCATAGCTGAGAAAGGTCGTGTCCGTATAAGTCCGGTATGTTTAAAATTTTATAAGCGGGGCAAACGACATTCTATACTGATTTGACTCAATCTGAGCAGACACAGACAAATTGCCTAGTTGTGAGCATTCCAAGATTCGTGCACGGCTGCGTTGGGCATTGGAGTGGTTTTGTAGCCTCGGGGTCAGTACTCTATTCAAACAATATCACGTTTACAAGTCCGTTATATTTACATGTACTTAAAGGTGCATTATTGAGCTACCGGGTCTCAATTTTTTTCTGTTTTTTATCCGTCAATTCATACTACTTTGTCATGTGTACACTTTTGGAGCCAAATACAGCTTCAGAACTTTGTGAAAATGGTCGTTTTCATTCGTGTTTACCCTTCGCTCTGAACATGCTTTCGGAATTTCTTTCTAAAAATAAATCTGTCACTTTACACATACATGGCGACAGTATCGTCTCTGAGTTTCGTTACTTATGGCATGTTTTTTTTTTTTTTTTTTTTGCAGTGTCATATTTTTTTTTCGGTTCAGGCATGGCCTAAGCAAACAAGGCCAAAAATGAACGTCGCATAACGATTCTATTTTTGTCACGAACTAAAAAAAGATCTAACTAGTGTTAGAAACCTAGTTATGGAATTTCTCTCAAACTCGTTTACCTGTCATCATAATTGTTCGCATTTTTTGCATAAAATGCATTCATTTGTATTGTTTTAAAGAAAAATACCGGCTATATGTATTTTATTTTTGGAAGCATTTTTTACCGATAGCTCAATAATGCACATTCAACTCTCAGCTTCCTGTCAGGGTCCTTGTGTTTCGTTTCGACAAGAACGCTGTTTGGGAAGGTGAGTGTTGCACACTGGTGTTTGGTGCAGGACCAGCAACAATTAGTCACACTACTAGGGAACATGCTTTCATATCCCAAAAGGTCTAATTGCCCCCCCCCCCCCCCCCGCCCCAAGTGGAATTCGTTTCACTGACCGTTCTAAGGCGGGTCTTCTGTCGTGGTTTATTTTGGTTATGGCTTGTCTTTGAGTGTGTATCGCTTATATTATTTTGTTTTGGATAGCCAACTGGCGATTTTGTGGGAAAGTAGCTGTCCCTTTGTCCTTTTTCCATTAGGGTCTAGTTGTTTCAGGTTTGTGTTTCTTTCCCTTGGTGTCTCTGGGTTAACTGTATTGATTCCTGATCATTGCCTTCACTTCTATTTCCTGATGAAATTTGATTTTTATTATTATTATTATTATTATTATTATTATTATTCAGACTCATAGCATGTGTTTTGGCGCTCGTTAGGCGCTTCTATGTCCCGGTTTTCTTTATACTCGTATAAGAGAGGGGTTAATAGAGTGTTCGTTTTATGGACTATTTAACATTTATCTGATTTAGCAAGCTAACGTAATATGTGCGTAAGAATTGTGCCGAAAGCTATGTCGCGCCTGTGTGGATTCTTCTTACATTTGTGGACGCCGACGCCGACACCGACGCCGGGGGTAGTAGAATAGCTTATCGGAACTTTATTACCGGAACTAAAGTTCCGGGGAGCTAAAAATGGGAAAAAAATATAGATAGATAGATAGATAGATAGATAGATAGATAGATAGATAGATAGATAGATAGATAGATATATAGATAGATAGATAGATAGATAGATAGATAGATAGATAGATAGATAGATAGATAGATAGATAGATAGATAGATAGATTTGTGGAGTTATTGGAAGAATGCTCTCTAGATAGATAGATAGATAGATAGATAGATAGATAGATAGATAGATAGATAGATAGATAGATAGATAGATAGATAGATAGATAGATAGATAGATAGATTTGTGGAGTTATTGGAAGAATGCTATCGGGACTCAAGCCCATTCGAATAAGCCATGATAAACGAATTATCCTTGTTCGAGATACTGAAGTTTTCCTGTACCAATAGTCGTGACTGGCGCTTTATGGGCTCACTGTTATGCACTATATAACACAGACATGTCAGATATGATACATTAATTGAGCCCCGCCAAGCGAATTTGTGTCTTCGAGCATTCCATCATGACAAATTTTAACTGCGCATGCCCAGCCATTCAGAGGGGCCAGGGATATGGCTTTCTGTCTGAAGGTTCCTCTTGATTCACTGCTTGTATGAGCGAGCAGCGAAGGTTCTGGCGAGACTGCGCGGAGGCGCAGGCTCGCCTGAACCTTCGCTGCTCGCATTGGCGATAAGTACCAAAATCGCTTGACGGGATATTATGATATATTAATTAAAATAAAGACAACTTCCAAAACAAAGCACGTGTGAGCTTTGGCAAGCGTTCACTCCAGACTTCGCACTCCAGGAACTGCACGTTTGACAATGACTGATAATCAAGAACAACAGACTAGAAACAGACTGATAGCATGGAACAATTAATTTCACATCAAACAAATTCAGCTTTTCATCACCACAGTTCAACCGATTTTAAGTCTTTGTCTTCAACCTTGTTGAACTGTTTCGAGTAGACTTTTTTCCGCATATTTCAAAGAAACAACCTTTTGCATGCTGTCAGTATCACGTACCTGCATGATATTTTCGAAATAATAAAGGGTTGTGATACGCTTGCAGTATGCAAGCCAAGTGCAAAAATAAGTTTTACTACTTGTTTACAATTCTTTCGCGGGGAATTCTAGACAGACGTTACTCCCATTACAGTTCATGTTTTATGCTGGTGTTTCCCCTTTCTGTATCTGTAAATACATGAAAATAAAATAAATAAATCAACAATGAAGATATGGAAAAATGGAAATATTAAGTAAAAGAAAATCACGACTGCGAAATACCTCATACAATGGACAAGCAGCGCAAATATTGATCAGATACCAGATAACATGGAAAAATACTAAAGTAAGCAACTCTTGGTACCAACGCTCTCATACGAGTACATATAGTTCGCAGAATGGTTAGTTTATTTGCTGGCATCAAAGTTTACACTAATTTTGGACTAATCCACCAAAACCGGTGAGAACACCAATATTTGCTTCGATTACGAACGGAAAGGGTAGATTTACCCTTCTTGGCTTAACCCTTGTCCGGCTGAATAAATAAATTTGCCACACCCATTTCTGATATCTCTTGGTACAATTTATTCCTACAAATTCACGAACTGTGTGACAAACAGTATAGGTACTGTTCAAAAGTCATCTGACTCTGAATATTCCTGTTTGCAAATGTAGAGCGTAGCCTGAATGAGTAGGACAAGGACTAACCCTTTTGGTACCAAATGGAATCTTCCACCTTGTATATGAGCATTGAGCTCCCTGTCGCAACCAGACACCGTCGTGATATGACTGAAAAATTGTTGAAAGCGACGTTAAACCCGAATTCACACACACACACTCCACCTTGTATATAGCAGGAGTCCATTTCAAAATTTAGGGGCGTCAGGTTGTGTTTTCTTCAACTATGTGGAAATTGGCTGAACATTTTGCAAAGTGTAGGCCCTGATCAGACGCCGCGTTCTGCCAACTACCTGTTTGGGGGTTTCGGTACTAAATGGGTTAAAGTTGTGGATACTTTTCGTCTTTACAGAACTGGAACAAACAAAGTGTAGATCATGACTACACACAGATAATGATAAAATAACAAGGGGCCCATGGGCCACTAGGCTCACCAGAGGTCATGTGGTTTATACCATATACAGGCATGATGCCCATCTTGGTCATGTGACAACAAAAGGCCACCATGCAATCAGTAAAATCCACTGTCTTGCCTTTTTTTCCATACAATTGTCTATGTGACCAAATTTGACCGTGACGTACAAAAAACAGGTCAAGGTCAACCAAAGGTCATCATTTGAACAAAATTGGTAGGGTCCGAGCCCCCGATGCTGCATACCAAGTTTCAAGGTCATCGGCCATTTGGTTCCTGAGAAGAAGATTTTTTAGCTCACCTGGGCCGAAGGCTCCAGGGGTGCTTATAGTATAGTGGGTCCTCCGTCGTCCGTCGTCCGTCCGTCGTCCGTCCGTCCACACTTTTGAGCAGCTATATCTCTGTATCCTGCAGGCTGATCTCAATCATTTCTCATCTGTAGCATGCCTCTGGTGGGGCATTGATGACATAAACTTTTTTTTGAAATCGCTCTAAAACTTTGGTTCCTTTGGCAACCACAAGGTCCCATAGACTTACTATGGGAAAATGCTTGTCATCACCGTAGCGCCTACAGTTTTGATCGGATCTTTCTGAAACTTATATGTATGGTGACTTGGGATAAAAACTCGGATGAGTTCGAAAACCAGCAAAGTCGGCCCATTTATCATAGAGTTACGTCCCTTTGATTGCTGAAAATGCCGATGTTTGACCTTGTCATCACTGTAGCCCCTTCAGTTTTGATTGGATCTTTCTGAAATTTATATGTAAGGTGGCTGGGGATAAAATCTCGGATGAGTTCGAAAACCGACCAAGTCGGCCCATTTATCGTAGAGTAACGTCCCTTTGATTGCTGAAAATGCTGATTTTTGACATTGTCATCACTGTAGCCCTTTCAGTTTTGATCGAATCTTTCTGAAACTTATATGTAAAGTGGCTGGGGATAAAATCTCGGATGAGTTCGAAATATGGCTGGGGATAAAACCTCGGATGAGTTCGAATACCGGCCAAGTTGGCCCATTTATCAAAGATTTACGTCCCTTTGATTGCTGAAAATGCCGATTTTTGACCTTGTCATCACCATAGCCCCTTCAGTTTTGGTCGGATCTTTCTGAAACTTACATGTAAGGTGGCTGGGGATAAAATCTTGGATGAGTTCGAAAACAGGCCAAGTCAGCCCATTTATCGTAGAGTTATGTCCCTTTGATGGCTGAAAATGTTGATTTTTGACCTTGTCATTACCATAGCCCCTTCAGTTTTGATCGAATTTTTCTGAAACTTATATGTAAGGTGGCTGGGGATGAAACCTCGGATGAATTCGAAAACTGGCCAAGTCGGCTCATTTATTTTAGAGTAACATCCCTTTGATTGCTAAAAATGCCAAATTTTGACCTTGTCATCACCGTAGCCCCTTCAGTTTTGATCGGATCTTTCTGAAACTTATATGTGAGGTGGCTGGGAATAAAATCTTGGATGAGTTTGAATACTGGCCAAGTCTACTCGGATCTTTCTGAAACTTACATGTAAGGTGGCTGGGAATAAAACCTCAGGTGAGTTCGAATACCGGCCAAGTCGGCACATTTATCATAGAGTGACATGCCTTTGATTGCTGAAAATGCCTATTTTCGACATTGTCACCACTGCTGCCCCTTTAGTTTTGAATGGATCTTCATGAAACTTACAAACAAGGAAGTCAGGCAGAAAGCTTGGAGGAGTTTGAAAACTCTTGTTTTTGAACTTGTCATCACTTCAGTTTAGATCGGATCTTCTTAGCAAGTCAGGAATAAAAGCTTGAATGAGTTTGAAAACCGGTGAGGTCAGCCTGTTTATCATAGATTTACATTCTACTTGATTTTCAGAAAATGCTTACCCTGTCATCACCATGTCCTCCCATAAAGCCTTCAGAAAAGGTTGGCACTTCCTTAAACTTTGAATCTGTTAGCTCAGGTGAGCGATACAGCTTGGTCCTCTTGTTTTAAGGTTTTCACCATATATTAGCATGGCAGCCATATTGGTCATGTGACCCAGTCCTTACGAACAAACTTTCATTCCCCCTTCCCATAGAAGCTCCACATGTAATTTGGTTTCAATCAACCTAGCAGTTTGAGTAGAGAAGAAGATTAAAACACTGAATCAGCCATCCAGGAAAAGGTCAGCAAATGACCTTGACATTTGGAGTTGAAAAACTTCCATTCAGCTGATTGCAGACATCTTTTCTGATGCCACAGGTTACCATGCAATCAGAAAATCCACTGTTTTCCCTTTTTTCCATACATATGTCTAAGTGACCATATTTGACCTTGACGTAAAATATGTCCAGGTCAATCAAAGGTCATCATTTGAATTAACTTGGCAGGGCCTGAGTCACCGATGCTGCATACCAAGTTTCAAGATCATCGTCCATTTGGTTCCTGAGAAAAAGATTTTCAAAGGTTTTTACCATATATGGGCATGGCCGCCTTATTGGTCATGTGACCCAGTCCTTACAAACTTTCGTTCCCCCTTCCCACGGAGGTTTCACATGTAATTTGGTTTCAATCGACCCAGCAGTTTAAGTTGAGAAGAAGATAAAAATACTGAATTTGAGCCTTCCCGGACAAAGGTCAGTAAATGACCTTGACCTTCGGAACTGACAAAATTCCATTCAGCTGAGTGCAAATATCATTTCTGATGCCACTAGCTACCATGCAATCAGAAAAATCCACTGTTTTGCATTTTTTCCATACAAATGTCTAAGTGACCATATTTGACCTTGACGTTAAACAGGTCAAGGTCAGCAAAAGGTCATCATTTGAACAAACTCGGTAGGGCCCGAGTCCCCGATGCTGCATACCAAGTTTCAAGAACATCGGCCGTTCGATTTTTGAGAAGAAGATTTTTAAAGGTTTTTACCATATATGGGAATGGCGGCCATATTGGTCTAGTGACATAGTCCTCACGAACAAACTTTCGTTCCCCGTTCCCACAGAGGCTCCACATGTAATTTGGTTTCAATTGGCCAAGTAGTTTCAGAGGAGATGTTTGAAAATGTTGACGACGACCAATGCCTATACTATAAGCTCCCCGGAGCCTTCGGCTCTGGTGAGCTAAAAATATGCTGTTTTGTTTTTTCCCACACAAAAGTCTATGTGAGCAATTTTGACCTTGGCGTAAAATGGGTCAAGGGCATCCTAGAGTCATCATTTTAGCAAACTATAATAGGCCGGAGTCCTCAATGCTACATACCAATTTCCTCACAAGCAGAACACTGGTTCAGGAGAAGAAGATTTTTTAAGGGTTTCTACCTTATATGGGCATGGAGGCCAGCTTGGTCATGTGACCTGGATCATGAAATTTATCTTCAATCGGCCCAGCAGTTTTTTGAGAAGTCATTTGAAAATGTTGACGCGGACAGCGGATCACTGCCTATACCATACGCTCCCCCTGAGCCTTCGCTCTGGTGAGCTAAAATATATGATATTTTGACTTTTTCCCACATACAAGTCCCTGTGACCAAATTTGACCTTGCCGTAAATTGGATCAAGGTCGTCCGAGGGTCATCATTTTAGCAAATTATGATGGGCCCGAGTCCCCAATGCCACATACTAAATTTCATCACAATCGGTCCTTTGGTTCGGGGGAAGAAGATTTTTAAAGGGTTTTTACCTTATATGGGCTTGGCGGCCATCTTGGTCATGTGACTAAACTCAAATTAATTTAAATTTCATTTCCTTGTTCTAAAAAGTTTTCAGACAAAATTTGGTTGCAAATGGCAGAATGGTTTCAGTAAAAAAACATTTTTTTTTTTTTAATTTTCATATCTGAATGACTTTGTGCTAAGGTCAGGGAATAACCTTGACCTTGAAAACTAGTGTAGTTTTACTAGCACATTTTGCCCACTGCTTTTACTAATTTTCAGGTCACAGGCTGCAATAGTTTAAAAAAAAATAATTTGACTATTTCCCATACATAAGTCTATGTAACCAAATTTGACCTTGGTGTAAAATGGGTCAAGGTCATCCGAGGATCATCATTTTAGCAAACTATGATGGGCCCGAGCCCCCCAAATGCCACATACCAAGTTTCATTACAATCGGCCCACTGGTTCAGGAGGAGAAGATCTTTTAAGGGTTTTTACCTTATATAGGCATTGCGGCCATCCTGGTCACATGACCAAACTCAAATTGATTAAATTTCATTTCCTTGTTCAAAAAAGTTTTCAGACAAAATTTGGTTGCAAATGGCCTAGTGGTTTCAGTGAAAAACAAATTTTTAAATTTCATATCTGAATGACCTTGGACTAAGGTCAGGGAATGACCTTGACCTTGAAAACTAGTGTAGTTTCACTAGCACATTTTGCCAACTGCATTTATTAATTTTCAGGTCACAGGCTGCAATAGTTTAAAAAAATTATGCTGTTTTGACTACTTCCCATACAAAAGTCTATGTAACCAAATGTGACCTTGGGGTAAAATGGGTCAAGGTAATCCGAGGGTCATCATTTTAGCAAACTATGATGGGCCCGAGTCCCCAATCCCACATACCAAGTAGAAGTAAAACAAAGATCAGGTATTGATACAATTAACTTACTCCACCCATAAAAGACACCAAAGGGAAAGAAATACAAACATTAAGCGACCAGACCATAATGGAAACCTAAACAAAGGAAGGCCATAAGGACAGTTACTTAAGAAATAGATCAGCTCTAACTGTGATTTGTTGAGTAATAAATCACAGTTTGGAGGTCAGTTGTAAAGTAGATCAAATCACAAGCGCGTAGCGCGCGTGATTTGTCTACTTACAACTGACCGACAAACTGTGATTTATTACTCAACAAATCACAGACTAGAGCTGATCTATTTCGATTCTAACACGCTGAAATCGGCAATAATGTTGTTGTTTCCTTCAAAATCTCACAACCTTTCTCCATTATTAGAAGAAATCCCGCTAAAAATTATCGACTGAAACACATGCATTTATATCCTTTTCTTACGTTTTCGATGCGAGAAAATGACGTTACACCGCCTAACGTCAAGGAAATCGACTAGTGACGTCATAAATTGGGAATAATAATGACGTCACTCGTCACGCTCTTTCGAGCTGTGATTTGTTGTAGAATAAAACACAGTTGTTTTCCATTGCCTATATAGGCGCGCTGTGTTAGAATTTCCCACAAAATGGCCATGTGGCCATCCAAAATAAAAAGACACAAGTGATACACACAGTAAGCAACAAACAACAACATAAATAAATCGCCACAGAAGAGCCGCCTTGGAACGGTCAGTGGAAGATTTCCACTGGGGGGCTTAAATCGATTTTACGTGGCCACAATCCTCGCCCTTACTTCCGTCGCGATTTAGACAAATAATTTGTTCAGTCCGCATGAAGGCCTCCTAACTCATCAGTGCAACATCTCCGTGAACAAAAAAATCAAAGAACCACAGAGGTGAGACAACGGTGAGGACTCGACAGCAAGAAACCACTGAAATGCTGGAGCAAAAGAAAACCAACAGTTAGACTCCGATGAGCCCGACCAGAGACAGAGCATCAGGCACCAACCAACATTATCTCTCTAATTCTCAATAAGCCTTTACGTTGGAGCCGTCATAGAATCTGAGGCCTGACCCACCGGCGTGCAATTAAAGAGGGAAGCAAAGTTGCCAACCGTGATTGGGTTAACTACCATGCATGCAGTCTGTCGTATAATATCCATGTTGTACCCAATCTTTTTATATCGAAGATTGATTTTACGAAATTGGGTGCTGAAGTCATTGCGGTTATATATTTTTCTGAATTTATATACTAAGTCACCATAAAATTCGGGTTCCGATAGACCTTGTTGCAGAAGAGATTTAAGTCCAATATTGAATTTTGAAATTAAATCAGAATGGCGTCTATAAAATTTTGAAAAGGCTTTGCGTAGTTTATGGTACCGATAACCCTGATTAAGGAGTTTAGCCGTTAATAATTTATTACGAGTGTTGAAGTCAGTTACATGACTACACACTCTAGCAAATCGAATTAATTGCGAAATATAAACGCCAATCGGCCCACTGGTTCAGGAGGAGAAAAATGTTTAAGGGTTTTTACCTTATATGGGCATTACGGCCATCTTGGTCATGTGACCTGGACCCTGCAAGCAAACTTTTGTTCCACCATCCCATGGATGCTCCACATGAAATTTGACTTCAATCGGCCCAGCAGTTTTGGAGAAGTCATTTGAAAATGTTGACGCCGACGCGGATCACAGCCTATACTATAAGCACCCCCCCCCCTCCCCCCAGGAGACTTCGGCTCTGGTGAGCTAAAAAGTAAAATCAAAGGCTTGAGGAGCCTCAAAGTCGGTGAATTACAGGGGAGTTGATCCGGATCTACACTATTTGCCAGTGTCCAACATTTTTATGGAAGAAGCACTATTATAGCGGTTAACATATAACATTTGAAATTATTTATCTGATTTTCGTCTAAGATGTCTCTTTGACAAAACAGTTGAAGGAATGATTCTGGACTGTTACATGTATTTCTACTTCCAACATGCATGTACATAGTAGACGCATTCTTTTACAGCTCAAACACTGATGTTTTCCAAGTATTTTATTATATCTGCTTCAAACATCGATTGTAGGTGCTTATTAAAACTGCGCCATTGAATAGGTTCTAACGAGTACCCACAAACTTGTTTCAGTAGAGAAATAAGAAGAATACTGTATGCCATGTAGACCTGATTTTTCTCTGAAAAAAGTGGGTATATGCGGGTGTCAATTACATAGGCTTGTTGACCTTATGGGTCTTAAAACTATGATGTTTGCTTTTTAAATTGGGATCTTGTAAACCGCAAGAATGGTGCTGGATAAAGCTTATAAAGCAATTATGAGCGTCCACATTAAATCAGTTTATCGGGTCATTCATTCTGATAAAGAAACACAGCTGTGGTATGTCTGCTGAAAGAGAAAGTACAATCCTCTGGATCTTTAATTAGGCAGGAACTACATTTTGAGCGGAGGTTTATATGAATCCGAAGGCATATCCAAAAAGCGACAACTAATGAACATCTAAAAACTCCTCAATAGATGGTGGATGAGAAGGGTCATCGAGCGACGACTAAATTCTGGCGACTTAACTTCGTGAATTCACCGACTAAAAAGTACATTTAATATTAAGATATTAAATCTAAGTCCAGTGTCGTATCCAGAACAGAAGTAAGCCCAAGTAAATTCTGCAAAAAGACGCTCTTTAGTCGTGCTTCCAAATGTGAGCAGTTTTGTTTCCTTGAAGAGCGGTTGCTATGATATGGGGTGGGGGTGGGGGCTGTGGATTGATACTGTAGCTGATCTGCAGTTTCAGTACGCAAGTGTGTACTGTGCGTAATGCGCGTTACACGTGCGCTGATGGAAGATAGATAAAAGTCCCACTCTGAAGTTGTATATTAAGCCACAACAACGCCTACCTTTGCAAACAGTGCAGATCTATGTCAGAGAAGCATCTGATCAGAAGCTACACTGTTTGTCATGCAGTTTGTGAATGGAACAAATACATTATATAAAGTTTGGGGGATAGGTTGAAATGGGTGTGTAAAAACTTTTTTTTTCAGCAGGATATTGGTTAAATTAAAAACAAATATTTGGCTCTACCATGTTGACGTTTTCAAGGCCGATTTTACGCAAGTGGCATATGTTCAAAATAATATAAATCACCGCGTATGACGAGTTACATACCCAGGTGTCTTGTTATCTTCTTTACCTAGCGCAATAAAGGGTGATAAAGTTAAGGAAATTCAACATTTCATGATCGTGATGGTATTTTATATCGTTTTCTTGGACGCAATAACCTCCTCAGTGGATTACAACGTCGTGGACATGAATTTGAGAAAAACGTGTACTTGTTGTTTTGTTTTGTTATCATTATCATTGTAGAAAACAAGTCTTTGTTTGATTTGAGGTTTAACGTTCCCGTCAACACTGTAAAGGTCATTTTGGAGACGTTGCCTCCAATTTTATGGGAATTTTACCCGACATTGAAATGAAATGACATCTCAAGCCCTGTCGCCCAATGAAACCGACAGGGTTTATAAACATGGACGGTCCGACACTCGCACCGCGTTGCCTGGGCAGGCTTAGATCCTATAAGCGGTTTACCAGTACTCGTGTGCGGGTCGGATTCAGCTCTGCTGGGAAGCATCATGCAGCCCATCTATCACTTCAAGCCCCGACGGGCGGGGGCCGAAAACAAGTGTCAGATTGGACTCTAACGACATAGTAATAACTATTAAGGCAGGTCTGCAGGTCGCCTTGCACAGAAAGAACTCTAGGACATAGCAAATGATATTGGCGTACTCAGAGTATGGCTAACATGATGTTGAGTTGCCGTGAAACACATGCATTTAAAAGGTTGTCCTCAATACATAATCGCAAGTTATAGCAATGATATTAATATTTTGTCTAACCTCCTACCACTACTGTCACTTGTTTTTCCACAGCGATATCACCGCCTTTATGTCGTTCAGTGTCTAGTTACCGTCGTATGCCGTCCTAGGGAAGAAAGATTCTTTATAAACATCAGTTCTTGCATGCAGATGGGGTCTGAAACGCAAACGAGTGATGATTTCTACAGGGAACAATGTCTATGTTGAAATGCTGGCAGCACCCTTTAGACCTTTGTATAAAAGTATGCGCCTACTGTCTCTCCTTCTTTTCTTGAGAGATTCCTACCTTAATTTTCTCCATGTTCCAAAGCAGTAATTGCTTGTTACTATTCTTAACGTTTTTCAATTTCTTCATTAAGGACCACTCCATTTGGGTCCCAGATACAACTACAAAGCTTGGACGAACAAGTCTTTATATGCTGTCTCTTACTCTCAGGATACGAAGCGTTCTATTTGCCTTAGTACACATGTTGCTAATGTGTGTATTCCATCTCAAATCGTGTGTAATTGTCACACCAAGGTATTTAATGGAATGGACCGTTCCCTCTAAGGTGTAAGAATCTCTTCCTAGTTATTTGCATAATATTGCATTTAACGGGCCGAAATCTCATGCCCCATCTTCGTGCCCAACATCGTGCAAAAACAGTGTACCCTGAAAAAAATGCATGCATTTAATCACGTATTTTGTGTCCTTTAATCGCTGTAATTACAAAGCGTCAGTGAGGTAAGTCAGGGTTGTAATGAGCTACAAAGCCTTGATCAGAATCTGAATCTGAATTGTTACATGTGAAACGTCAAATGGCATTCATTCACCAGGATCTGTGTCCCTAGCTCTCACCGAAGAAGAAAACTTAGCTACGTTATCATTCGCACCTTCCGCGGATGAAACAACAGAATCTGGAAAGACATTCTCTAATAGTCTGAGGGAAGAAGGATTCCTTGTAGATATCAGATATCAGCTCTTGCAGAGGGCACCTGAAATGCCAAAGAGTGACGCTTTCTGCCACTCCTAATCGTGGGGATATGGTCATCTGTTGGATTGATGGCAGCACCCTTTAGATCTTTGTACACATGTATACGCATACTGTCTCTCATTTCAGTATTCCGGCCGTACTTCCAGTTTCAAAGCAGTTATTGCTCGTTACAAATCTAGCTCCCCTATTCTGAACTTTGTCAATTTCTTCCTGAAAGACCACTCCACGGCGGTCCCATACACAACTAGCATATTCCAAGATTGGGCGGACGAGTCCCTTATATGCTGCTTTTTACATCTTAGCCTTTGTGCACATGGTGCTAATATGAGTCATGCGAGATGGTCACATTAAGGTATTTAATGGAATCCACATTTTCAAGGGCCGTTCCCTCTAAAGTGTAAGAAGCCTCGATTTCGTTTGTTCTTTTCCTAGTTATCTGCATAATATTGCATTTAACATGCTGAAATCTCGTGCCTCATTTTCTTGCCCAACATATCCCTCTGAAGTTTCAGTCATCTGCATCTCTAATTTCACGATAGCACAGTCATCTGCGGATAGCCTTATTTCGGAGTCAATATCGGTGGGACACAAGACAAAACTTGCGCCCACCCGAACTTTCATCGTTAACAACAACTCGTTTTCTCTAGCAAAGGATGGTGATGATTTCGTGTTTAACGACGCGTCAACCCTCCCGTCAAATCTGTAGCAAAGGAAGGAATATACCGTTACAAAATAGTTTGCTTTCAGCAGTTCGTGAAGGTGTGTGTCGGAAGCCTTTCAAAATGTAAGATAAATGTATCCACTTGTTCTCCTTTGTCCTAGATTTTTACCCAATCATTTATTCTTGTGGTTAGCTGCGTTTCACAACTGTGCTTTTTCCTGTCAGACAAAAGTTCATGTTCATCCAAGTGATGCAGACGCTACGAGTACTAATGCGTAAAGACTTTGGACAAAATCACAATTTTGTGACAGTCATTCTAACGCTCTGTAGACTCTTGTTGACCAGATCCGAATTTTGTCCTTGCCATTGCCAAGCGCGAGTCACGTCAAAAGAGTGCTGCTAAAAACCTTGAAGAAGACCTCGATGCAGACCTTGATAATGGTGTTGGGGGCAGAACTTTGGACAAGATCACATGTGTCACCCTCTATAAATAAGGTCGATTTTTATTTTATTATTATTTTAAGTCTCTGTCAAACTAGATTCTTGAACTAGGTCATGGTATTTTCTCTGTTGTCGTGAAGAAGAACATGGAGTCTAACCAGGGTCTGTTTATTATTAAGGGGAATGGATACACCTGGCATATGTTCCGCCATTTTTCAAAGGCAGACAACTTTCGGAACTTCCTGTTCTATAAACTCTGTCCCATGGAAAAAAGGGTCTACTCCTAAAGGAAAGAATTTGCTCCTATGGAATCCCCTGATTTACGAGTTGACCCCTATTGACATGGGAGACAAAAATACTTTTGCAGCTGTTGCCTCCCTTGTATTTTCATAACTTTAAATGGAAATGGGCCTTTCCAAATCTACAAAGTGGCAGATGCATGTTTTGTGTGTTTGATTTGGGGTTTAACGTCCCCATCAAAACTATTTAGGTCATTTTGGAGACATTGCTTCCAGTTTTGTCGGACTTTTACCCGGCATTGAGATGAAATGACATCTCAAGCCCTGCCGCCCAATGAAACCAATAAGGTTTATATGCTTGGTCCGACTCTCACCACTTTGCCTGGGCAGGTTTAGACCAAAGCAGTTTACCAGTGCTCATGTGTGATCAGTTTCAGCTCTGCGTGGAAGCAACATGCAGCCTAATCTATTTCTCCAAGCTCCAATAGGCAGGGCCCTGCAAATGCATGTAATCTGCCATTTTGGGGTTAAGTAAAGCAGCCAGTTGGAACTTTGGACGATACCACATTACTGTCCTCCCATTGTGTTTGTTTTTGCCTTGTTTCAGAGTTCAACGACCCAATCAACATCATTAGGGTCGACAAAACCACACTCATCCTCATTATAAGCAGCTAAAAGTACAAAGCATATACGATAGAATGACCATAAGCCGGCTCATGAGAAAGGGTATGTATTTGCTGCTCACATATTCTGTTGCGCACTGTTTATATATCAGAATACTAAGAGCTCTTTTCTCATGACTTGTGTTGGTTCATTTCATGATCTTTCTTCTTGGAAAGAATGTTGCCTGCCTCAGCTGGAGTTGAACCTGAATCCATTGAGCTGCAGTCAGATGTGCATCTGAATGAGCCACAAGAATGGCTTAAATTTGGACCAAGCTACAGTAATACGAGGACTGTTCAACTAAGCACATAAAAATGATTCCGTGATAGACTTCGATGAAAAAGGACGGGTTACACTTTAGCCATATTTGTGCCTACGATGGATCTTGATGAAACTTATATGCAATATAGTCCAACATATGCGCGTTCATATGACAACAATATTTAATTAACCATGGCATGTGCAGTCACGTGACTTCCGTTTTTCTACAAGTGGGGTAATTGTCAGTATTTGGTGATTTGCCAAAGTAATATGCCATTTTTTAACAATTAACCACATTAAAGCGTGCTTATCTACATGTCCATATCATAATTTATGTTTCTTGTATCCCGTGACACAATATTATGTACAGTATGTGCATAAGAAATTTATATTGTGTTGAAGTTTTATGTTTAGTATAATAGGTTAGAAGTGCTTAATAATACAGAATGTAATTTCGATTCTGAAATATATATTTAAAATGTTGGCAGAGAAACTAGAACAGTACAATATATCATTACAACATACAGCAGATTTGATTGGATTTGGGTGACCTTGACCTCATTTTTCAAGGTCCCAGCAACCCAAAAACAGTCATTTTTAGACCAAAAATTGCTTGTCTGCACTCTCTCAATAACGAGTTTTATTAATTTCAATAAAACTAGGAACAATATATCATTACAACATACCGGAAATTTGGTTAGACTTTGGTGACCTTGACATTTTTTTTCAAGGTCACAGGCCCCAAAAACAGTCAATTTTGGGCCAACAATGGCTTGTTTGCACTCTATCTCATTAAAGAATGACCAATATTCGTCAAAATTGGTACAATATATCAATATTGCATACCGCAGATCGGGTTAGATTTTGGTGACCTCGACCTTTTTCAAGGTCATAGGCCCTCAAAGACAATCAATTTAGGGCCAAAAATGGCTTGTCTGCACTCTATCTCATTAATAAAATGCTTAATTTTAGTCAAACTTAGTACAATATAACATTACAACATGACGCAGATTTGATTATATTTTGTCGACCTTGACCTTTTTCAAGGTCACAGGCTCCCAAAAAACAGACGATGTTGGGACAAAAAAGGCTTGACTGCACAATTTCTCATAAACAAATTGATTAATTGCATTCAAACATGGTATAATATACCATTACAACATACCGCAGATTTGATTAGATGTTGGTGACCTTGACTTTTTTTTAAGGTCGCAGCCCCCCCCCCCCCCCCCAAATGGCGAAGGATAAACCTTTCTACAACTTATTTAACGTCACTACAGCTGGTTTCTCGGAATGTGTGTGGCGGCCGAAAAAAGTTTCCCTGCCCTACATCATAGTGTAGTTTATATTTTCTTGTCCTTTTGGGATCATTGATTCCATTGTTGAAAAAATGTTAGGGTCACTGATGAAGCCCAATAGGCCAAAACTAGCTAGTGTGGACCAGAAAACATGTACATTCCATATTTTCCAGTTCTGTGGTGTATTCCTTGCTTGCAAAGGAAAACCCTTTCTGCAACTTATTGTCTGCACTCTAAGGCCAAGGTCTCCCGAAACCTGTTCTTTTAGGGCCAATAATGGCTTATCTGTAACCTATATCAGTTAAGAATTTATGAAAATCGGTAGATCATTTAATTACAGTCTACCAAATTTGTCTGGTGATCTGAGCTTTTAAATGACTGTTTTTTAAGGTCATAGGCTCCCACAAAAACTTTTGACCAAAAATGGCTGGTTTGCAGCTTACATTTTGTTGACTTTAATCTAGTTATTAAAGTCAAATGGGTGTTTAAGATACATTTATGAAGAGGGGACATTGTTTTCTTCTGAAAACATTTTTATTTATACCAGCATTCAGGGTACGTCTGCAAAAAATATGAAATGTTACATACTCTGTAAACAATATAAGACAGAAACTGGTAATGGAAGGTAAACATGAATGTATGTCATACAAGTAACATGCACAGCATGTGACACATGTGACAGCAGTTACATGATAGTCCTTTAATTCATCAATGAAAAGGAATGATGGTCGTGCTCATACAGAGTGCAAGCCGCTGTCCTTCTGTATATGTAGACTATATTGACTTTTTCCTGTGCGAGTATGCACAGTACTTCGATTACATTCATTTTCTCACCTTATTCTATCGATAAAAGTTTATATTACAACATCCACCACACCGTTAACCGCCAAAACATCAGCATTTTTGAAAGCATTATTGTTTCTGAAATAAAGTGGTGTGTAGTTTTCTCTGGTTAACAATGTGGACGACCATGCAATTTTCCTTTGAACACCACAGGGGTCTTCACTTTTTCCATAGGCGCAATGTTACACATGACCAGTAGTGCATGTATTCAACAGTAGTGCATGTATTCAACCGGAGATTTTGTTACGAAAACGCATGCGGATGGAAAAATATTTGTCCAACAAACCAGAGATATTTAGTCACCTTATGAGTGTATTTTGATCAGTTTTTATTGACTTCAAGAATTAGCACTCTCAGTAGGCACTTTGCAATAGAAAACTGTAACCCGTCCTTTATTTTGTCCCCTCAAAGTATTCCCCTTTAACAGATATACAAACTTTCAGTCTTCTGATCCAATCATTGAATGCATTTTGGTAGTCTTTTCGAGGTATACTATGAAGGCACTGGAATATTTCAGAACCGAGGTGTTTGCGCTGTACAAATTTTCGACCAGAAAGGTATTTTTTCAGCCGCGGGAACAAAAAAGTCGCACGGGGCAAGGTATGGGGAATACGGAGGATGAGAGAGTTCAACACCCTTTTCCTACTTCAGATAGTCTTGCACAATGAACGCCCTGTGCGATGACGCATTGTCATGTAGCAATCTGACATTGGCCAAACCAGTTGCGGGTCTTCGTTCTCTGAAATATTTCTTCAATTTTCGAAAAACTTTATTCTTGTAAAACTTCGCATTTACAGATTTACCTTTAGGCACAGCAACCTGAATAGCAGGGCCCTGATTTGAAAAGAATATGGCAAAAATTACCTTCTTGACGCTCATGGTCCGCTTTGCAATGCATGGTCTTTTGCAATACTTTGTTGCCCATATTTTGTTCTGAATCTTTCGTTTTGGCTCAAAAAAGTGAACCGATGTCTCGTCACCTGTGACGACATTAGTGAAAGACCGTGCATTGAAATTTGGAAACTTTTTAAGCAACTTCTTGGCGCACTGAACGCGTGTCTTTTTCTGCTCATCTGTCAACAGATGGGGAATCCACCTAGCACAGATCTTTCTCATTTTCAAATCCCGTTTCAGAATTGTATGAGCTGCTCCTATTGAGATGCCAACCATACTAGCTATTTGCCTAGTGGTGTATCGTGCATCGGTAGCAACTATTTCTTTCTCTCTAGCAACCATCTTGGTAGATTTTGCTGTTTTCGGCCGACGATCATGTGGTGCATCTTCTGTTGAGCCGATTTATGGACAGCTCGGCCCCTAACAAACTCGGCCCCTGACAAACCCGGCCCCTGACAAACTCGGCCCCTAGCAAACTCGGCCCCCATTCAACTCCGCCCCTAAAATTTCAGTCCCTAGCAGCATTTAGGTTCTAAAATACAATGTTTTTGTTTCCGAGAATCAATTTGGAAGGTGGATAGGTAGTTTCACAGAAAGTTTGAGCAGATTTATCGTTTTTAATACGAAACCTTATCCACGATAAAAGATCACGGAAACCCATGCTGTAATTGGGGCGGAGTTGGAATTGAGTGAGGCATCACGAAATCATGCCTATATAATTTTGACCACCTGCAACCACACTTTTATACAGTAAAACTGGGGTTTACAAGGGTAGTAGTGTATTCTGTAGTGTATTCCTTGCTTCCAAAGGATAACCCTTTCTTGAACATATTTTATATCAATTTACTTTTTCTTCTCAAATCTTAGCTTGTTGGTTCTTGTAAGAACCGCCTCGTCGATGCCGTTTTTACAAGTACCCAAATCTGTTTACTCAAAAACATAGATTATTGGTACTTGTTAGAATCGCCCTGTAAATGTGGTTCTAACAAGTACCCAAAATGTATGTTTATAGCAGAAATAAGAAAAATATGTTCATGTTTCATCTGACAATTTTCATATTTGGGTGGTGAAAAATTAAATATTTTAGAATAGGCGTTTTTTGTGATATTAACATTTCCAGTGTAAAACCAAATGTAAACCTATGGAAAACAATTATCGCCCCCGCCCATAGGGGCTTGGAGAAATAGTTTGGGCTGCATGATGCTTCCACGCAGAGCTGAATCTGACCACACACGAGTACTGGTAAACTGCTTAGAAGGACTAAGCCTGCCAAGGCAAAGCGGTGTGAGTCACATCGTCCAATGCATTTAAGCCTTATGGTTTCATCGGGCGGCAGGGCTTGAGATGTCATTTCATCTCAATGCCGGGTAAAAGTCCCACAAAATTGGAAGCAACATCTCAAAAATGACCTAAATAGTGTTAAACTCCAATTCAAACAAACAAAAACAAATAGAAAACAATAAAGTTCATGATAAACATGGTTCTCCACGATCTGATTGTGCGTTGGTGGCGTTCATTACGACAACACTCCTATACAAATACATTGTCAATTTTTGGCCAAAAATGGAAATTTTTAGATGAAATTGTGTCATTTTTCTTATTTTTTTTCGAAACATAGATTACGGGGGCTGGATAGAACCGCCTCGACGGTTCTATCGAGTACTCACAATCTGTTTTTTAGCAGATATAAGAAAAATAATGTTTTAAGAAAGAAACTTAATTTTTCTGCCGTTCATGAAAGTGTGAATGACAGCGTAGCGCTAGCAAAGTAGAAGTAAAACAAAGATCAGGAATCGATGCAATTAACTTACTCCACCCCCATCAAAGACACCAAAGGGAAAGAAACACAAACATGGAGCGACCAGACCATAATGGAAACCTAAACAAAGGAAGGCCATAAGGACAGTTACTTTCCCACAAAATGGCCATATGGCCATCCAAAATAAAAAGACAGAAGTGATACACACAGTAAGTAACAAACAACAACATAAATAAACCGCCACAGACGAACCGCCTTGGAACGGTCAGTGGAAAGATTTCTATGAACCCCTTCGGTGTTAAGTCACTTTGCAGGCGATCCGCTGCTTTCATACTTTCGTGATTTGTTTTTGTTTGATTTGAGGTTTAACGTCCCCGTCAACACTTTAAAGGTCATTTTGGAGACTTTGCTTCCAATTTTGTGGGATTTTACCCGACATTGAGATGAAATGACATCTCAAGCCCAGCCACCCAATGAAACCAATAGGGTTTATAAGCATGGACGGGCCGACTCGCACCGCTTTGCCTGGGCAGGCTTAGATCCTCTAAGTGGTTTACCAGTACTCGTGTGCGAGTCGGTTTCAGATCTGCGTGGAAGCAGCCAATATATTTCTTCAAGCCCAGACGGGCGGGGTCCGTCATACTTTCATGAACAGCAGAAAAATAAAATTCATTTCTTAAATGAACACACCAGTACCTCGTGAGTTTAGGTCGGGTAAAGGCCCCACAAAATTGGAAAGCAACTTCTCTCAAATGACCTATACAATGTTGACGGTGGTGTCAAACAATCAAAATCATTGGTATTAATATAAAAAAAGGCTAATGGCTGTGGAATGGTCAAACCCTACAAATGATAATAAAACACAATGGTTCAATATTTTGTTAGTGCGCAACAGAACATACTTCTAGTCTCTTTTAAGTGGCAGAGACGTAATTACAGGCCAATCAATCAATTACTTTATTAATTACATCGGAAGGTGAGTGACAGTGGACCCACAGCAGCGTGTCATACACTGGTTCAATCAACGGTATTCGGTTCATTTAACTCATGTGAGATGGTTTACTCATAATTTCATCAAAATTAGTTCAAAAGGTAATTAGGCATATGTACATTAAAAATATGTGTAATAGTTTGATAATAAGTCAATTCCAACTCTAATATATACATATTCTAGTTTTAGGGGCCGAGTTTGTCAGGGGCCGAGTTTGTAGGGGCCGAGTTTGCTAGGGGCCGAGTTTGCTAGGGGCCGAGTTTGTCAGGGGCCGAGTTTGTTAGGGGCCGAGATGTCATGTCACCGTTGAGCCTAGCCCACAGCTGAATTTCTTACACCAACGAAAAACTGTCGGAAAAGACATTTCATTATGCCCATAACATCTACATCTATAGGATACACGCCGCCGTCACACATGACTTCTATAGCGCGGGTTGGTTGCGATTTAAAAAGGGAAAAGCGGAAAATAATAGGATAGTCAGAAGTGAAAACAAAAATAAGATATGACAGGAAAGACAGAATAATAATAAAATAAAGATAAACCGAACATATTTCATCAAAAATGTCTTTGCACCGTATACCAAGAATACAACGATTCTTAATATAGGACCGTATTTCAACGGAGTACTCTGACCTTCTTCCAACCATGTTTTGTATTAGTTTACAAGAGTAGACAGTGTTTATCGAACAATATTCATGGCTAAAGTGCATGGATTTTAACAGGTTTGGTATCAATGTATAGGTAAAATGTTTTTCTACGCTGTGATATTTATTTCCAGGTGATTTTCACATTAGTGCATGAGAAAACGTTCTACTTGCATTCATATTTGAACAGACCTCGTATGGCTATCTTTTTGAGGCTATAATCATATCAGTCTTGTCTCTTTTAGTGTAAAAGATTAACCCTTGTCCTACTGAATAAATTAATTTTGCCACACCCAGTAAAATTACTTGTTATAATTTGTTCAATTTAACAAACTGAATGACAAAAAGAAAAGATCCAGGTCAGATGGCTTCTTATTCAGGAGCCATCTGATCTGGATTTACACTGCAAAGGTAGGGGTTATTGTGTTCGACAGCACAATGGACAACCAGGCCATGATTTTAATGTAGCCATTACTGGTCCATTTTTACATTGAGTTACTGCTAGGAAGTAAGAGTAGATTTTGTGAGTTTGTTTATATTGGAGTTTAAGGGCCCAGTCAACACTATTTTAGATCATTTTTGAGCCGGTCAGTTTACCTTTCCACACTTTTCCTTGGCAGGCTTATACCGAAGCGGTTAACCAGTACAGTGCACATTCTTTTGCCAGAAACCGACAACTGCCCTTCTTGAATCAGCGGAAGGGAGAGAATGACCGTAGAAAAGATTTCATTATCAATCTCCACGAAAGAATGTTCAGCCTGAGGCACCCATTAGCCTCATCTGCATCTTTAGCTCTGTGGTATCTATCAGGGTCTATAAATAATCACAATAACTTGTGAAGATTCTCATCCCATTTTCACAATGCATATACTAACAGGTCTTCATATGTCACATTTTATTTATTTTATTTTATTTTTTTTTGGTGTGTCCCTTGCCCACATCCTCGGCTAAAACATACCAACCTCTCTATAACTTTGTTGGCCCAAAGCAACAACCGTGTTATTTAAACAACCATGTTATATCTAGACAACAACAATACCACCACAGGTTATGTCAAACCTGTATGGAGTTGAACAATAGGGTGGAAGTTAGGGTTGTCGCAAATGTTGACAGTTTGACGGACGAATTAATGCATGAATGAATGGAGGAATAAATGGACAGAAAGCTCATATATTGCATCATGTTTAAAGCAAGGGCAAGAGAATGTATAGATTAAATTGACAGAGTTATAAAGAGGTTACGGCATATCATAATACTTATTCAGGCTATTAAATGATTGATTGATTTGATGTTTAACGTCCCCGTCAACAGTCACTGTAAACGTCATTTTGGATAGGTTGCTTCCAATTTTGTGGGACTTTTACCTGACATTGAGACTTATTCAGGCTATTAAACGATTGATTGATTAGAAGTTTAATGTCCCCGTCAACACTGTAAAGGTCATTTTGGAGACGTTGCTTCCAATTTTGTGGGACTTTTACCAGACATGGAGACTTATACCCTTTTTGTACCAAATGGAATCTTCCTCCTTATGTACACCAGGAGTCCATTTCAACTATTAGGGGGGTTAGGTTGTGTTTTCTTCAAAATTGATTTGGAAACAGTATAGGCCCTGATCAGATGCTGTGTACTGCGGTGTCTGATCTGGGCCTACACTGTTTGCCAGGGTATCTGTTTTGGGGTTGGTTAATGATGTCATAACACAGGAAACTAAAATAAAACAAGCAGACCAATACTACAGTCAAACAATGATTTATTGATGATGGATGTCTGACAATGAGTATAAAAGTAAAAGAGCAAGCGTCAACTGTACTCCACAATGGATTTTCTTCAAATGAGTAATAATAAATTAAAATGAGTGCAGATATTAGATGGTGCCACACCACTAAACAATTCTAAACTTTAGTTAAATTCTATTTTTACATGACCAATGTCACCGAAGCAATTCTAATAGTACACAAAACACATATCTGTGGAGGAATAAGAGACCTAGTTTTCCAAAACACGTCTTACCAGGTCAACTGCCACTAAATAGTCTTCAATGAAAGCTTCGAATGTTTAACCCTTCTCTTGCTGAATATTCAGTTTAGCCACACCCATTTCTGACTTTGAACCAATCAGATTACTGGATGTAATTTATTCTTACAAAGCCATAAACTTAATGTCAAAGTGTAGATCCTGATCAGATGGCTTCTACAGAAGCCATCTGATCTGGATCTACACTGTTTCCAAAGATAGGGGTTGTCGTGAACAGCATGATAAAGAGTTAAAAATATAGAGCTGTTTGTTGATTGTTTCTGATTTTTTTGCTTTTTTTCTGTGTGAGGTTATAAAAACATTAGAGAAATACTGTCAAGCAAACAATCCCAGTATTTTGGTGGTAAATTTGGTTATTTTTTTTTCATCTCAATCTGTGTTCTGAGATATACGACCCTGTCTCATAAAACCTGCCCCAAGCAGCATAAGAAAACTTCGGTCCAGTTGTTCAAAGGTAATAGGTGGTAGTTAATGTAACTTCTAGTTGTTCAAAGGTAATAGAAGGTGATATGTAATGTAATAGGAAATGGAAGGTGGTAGTTAATGTGATGTCTAGTTGTTCAAAGGTTGTAGTTAATGTAATGTCCAGTTGTTCAAAGGTAATCGAAGGTGGTAGTTAATTTAACTTCTAGTTGTTCAAAGGTTGTAGTTAATGTAATGTCCAGTGAGTGAGTGAGTGAGTTTTAGTTTTACGTCCCACCAACAGCTAAGGTCATACAGAGACGGGACCTCGGTTTAAAGACTCATCCGAAAGTCTGGAGAAGCCCACTGGAGAAACCACTGCACCACGGAGGCTTCTGTGAAATGTCCAGTTGTTCAAATGTGATGAAGGTGGTATTTAATGTAATGTTACATACTATTGAATATGGCTGGTATTTTTTTTTTTTTTTTTTTTTTTGGAAAAAAAAAAAAAGATGGAAGACTTAGCAAAAACTAATCACACTTTTTCAGCGTGCTAGAATTTTTACCCTTTAAACAATGACAAGATCATTACGCTTGATCAACTGGGCCTAGAAGTTTGAAAACAGATAATCATGAATATTCATAAGGAAGAAAAAGCAAAGCTAACCATTAAATGCCATTGAAGAAAAACTGCATCTAAAAATGTTGTAAATTTTGACCGCTGATACTTCTGGGAAACTTTCGAAACATATTTTTGTATAGAGGCAAACAGTGTGGACCAAAGATCGGACTGCTCCTACATGAGCAGACTGATCTCGGTCCATACTGTTTGCAACTAACTTTTAAAGTAACCAGCAGACAACAAAGCAAACAATGGTTGTGATGGGCTTCTTAAGGGGAATGGGAACACCTTCAGGGGAGGTAACTCCTGCAAAAGTATTTTTGTCTCCCATGTCAATAGGGCTCAACTGTTAAAGGAAAGAATCTGCTCCTGAGGAGCAATTTCTTTCCTTTAAGAGTAGATCCCTTTTCAGTGGGGCAGGGCTTATAGAAAAGCGAACAGGAAGTTCCAAAAGTTGTCTCCCTTTGAAAAATGGCGGAAAAATTCTGCCAGGTGTTCCCATTCCCCTTAAGACTTATATTAATGTTTTCCAAATCAAGTATCTTTTGATATACTAACAGTAATAAAACTCTTACACTCTTGTTTCCGACTGTAATCACATTTCACAATATCAAAAAAAATACAGTGAAATTTCACTATTAAGACCACCTAAAATTAAGACTAAATCTGCTTTTGAAAGCTCACTGAGAAGGTTTCAGATATTCTTTCTATGTGTTTTCTACGTCCAGTGTCTCCTATTAAGAGGCCACCTTTGGGACTGTTCAAAAGTGGTCTTTAAGACCACTTTTGAACAGTCCCAAAGGTGGTCTTAATAGAGGAATTCTACTGTATTTCAGAACCATTCAACCCTAAAACACTATAAAGTGAGTTACAATACCAAATTAGAATCTTTAGAATACAATTAACCTAACCACAATAAAAACTGAATAGTTTAACCCTTGTCCTGCTGAATAAATTAATTTTGTCACACCAACTATCAACCAATTAAATTGAATGATGTAATTTATTCCTAAAAAATCACCAAATGAATGATTCAGTGAAGATATCATTGTTCAGCAGGACAAGAGTTAATTCACCTCATCCCAAATAAGTGACTATATTTCAATATAAATAATTTAAACCCAAACATAAACAATGATTAACTAGAACAGTCAGAAGATCTGACTATAGCCCCGTTATAGCGCTATCAGAAAAGAAAAATACAAGAAATAGCGCTATCAGAAAAGAAAAATACAAGAAAAAAAATGTTTTCAGCTTTCAGCCTCTAATTAAATTTTTCAATGTTCAAAGGGCAATAACTCCAAAAGTAGGCAATCCAGAGTTATGGTTCATGCGCTCTGCACATGGTCTCATCTTGCTTAACATTTGTGTGAAGTTTCATGAAAATACCTCAGACGGTTTTCGAGTTACGATGAATTACAGAATCACAGAAGGACAAGGCAAATCCAATATAGCCCCCACTTTTTCAAAGCGGGGCTATAAAAAGAATCAAGATGTTGCCCTCCATTTGTATGAACAGTGCAGAACCAGATCGGCATTTTACACTAATGACTCAAACATTATCATTTACCATGGCTGATTCCATATTGTTCTGGAGTCCCCTGGAAATCTTAACCTCTGACTAGGTGATCAACCTCTGGGTAGATGGAGTTTTTTTTATTTATGAAAATGTATGTGTGTACTCATTGGAACTGTTCTAATGAATGTGTTGCATGACATAACCTTGTGTAAAATAACACAGAAAAGACATGAGTGCATTACCTCAACTATCCCTACTGACTTGATACTATGAGTAACCTTCAGTGGTTTCAACTACCCCTGCCTCAAACCAATTTTCTTAGTTCCAGAGGCATTCCAATTGAGGATCAAATGTAATTGAAAAGCAGTCTGATCTGGAATACTCAAATGATCCTAAGTATTGGGACAGACAGGCCAAAGCAAACAGTGCAGACCCAGATCAGACTGCTCCTGAAGGAGCAGTCTGATCAACTTCTACACTGTTTGCCATTCCATTTTCTCCTTGCTGGATCGTGGAACTAATTTGTTACAATTTTTGGAGAATGACAGCAAGTTCTCAAGGTATCTGAACTTTTAGGATTTTTAAGGTAGTATTTCTCTGTCTTAGAACCAAACTGGTCTGGGTTTAGAAGTAAATCAGACTGTGTCCGTGCAATTATCAGATGACAACTGAGTTTTCTTTTCGCCCAATTTTGAGAGAACACAATTACTTCAGATCTACCACAAAGCATCCAGACTATCGAGTAAAGCAATCTCTTTTCCCAGCTGCAAAACTATTCAAGCAACTACAGTAAAACTTCTATATTAAGACCACCTTTGGGACTGTTCAAAAGTGGTCTTATAGACCACTTTTGAACAGTCCAAAAGGTGGTCTCTGACCATGGGACACTGTTTGCAGAAAATACAAAGAAAGAATAACTGAAACCTACTAAATAAGGTTTTTGAAGCAGAACTAGTCATAATTTTAGGTGGTCTTAATAGCGTAATTTTACTGTACTTGCATATCAGGAACAAAACTTCAGCAATGAGCCTTGCCTACTCCATATAGACACTTTAAATATGATCAATCAACTAGGTGAAAATGGGTGTATTATGCCATATATTTTTAGAATAACAGTTGGTGATGTCTGATCAAAGTTGTTTTTGTTTGTTTGATTTGAGGTTTAACGTCCCAGTCAACACTGTAAAGGTCATTTTGGAGACGTTGCATCCAATTTTGTGGGACTTTTACCAGGCATTGAGATGAAATGACACCTCAAGCCCTGTCAGCCAATGAAACCAATAGGGGTTATTAGCATGGACGGTCCGCCTTGCACCGCGGTTCCTGGAAGGCTTAGATCCTCTAAGCGGTTTACCAGTACTAGTGTGCGGGCCGGATTCAGCTTTGCGTGGAAGCATCATGCAGCCCATATTGATCAAAGCTGTCCAAAGCTGACAATGTTGTTAAACTTTGGTCATTCAATATGACATGTATTTAGAATAGTTTGAATGCAAAAGCTACTCACATTTTTTTTTTTTTTTCAGCAAAAAAACTCCACTGTATTAAATATTGTACTCGTTAATAAGAGTTAACATTGTGTCCACTAATGAGCTTGTTAAGCTAACAATGCTTTGAAAAACTTTACTTCAGTCCCACCGTCTTGCACAAAGGACACCTTAGATTTATTAGCACAAAAATGTACACATCCTACCGACAGGTGAACAAAATTTAGATTTCTATAAAAAAACAGAAACACAACATTTATAAACAGATATAAATGGAAATCAACAATATATAAGAATGAAAAATACATGTAAATAAATACAACTGAAACTGATAATGCAAGAGATTTCAAAACCTCAATTGCTTAGCAAATCTTTGATACCTCAGGAAACAGCAGAGACCTTTCAGACTTCTCCACAGAAAACTGCTTTCAAACAAGAGGACCATGATGTCCTGATCGCTCCCCTGATCCCTGTGTATTAGTTTGCTCCATTTTTCCCCTCATCTGAGTGACTCTGATCTTTGGTACTGATAAACAGCTTACAGGTGAAGGTCAATGTAAACTGGGGTCATTTCTTATAAAATATTGTAGCACTCAGTCACCTGGAGCTTGAAGCTGCACACAAAGTTTCAAGAAATCGGCCCAGAGGTTCTGGAGAAGATTTAAACTTATTATGTAAGGCGATGGCAGCCATTTTGATCATGTGACCTGGACCATTTGAACAAACTTTCATCCATTGCCAAGGCAGATGTATATAAAATTTAAGTTGAAAAGTTGATGGACACATGGGGCCATGGTCCCTGAATGACCTTAACATATAAAAGAATTCACAGACATTCATATAGTACCACTCTCATTTCATAATCACAACAGTTTTTGAAAAAATCATTTTTAACTTCTTTCCCATTCAAAAGCCAGAGGGACCAAATTTGATAGGTCAAGGTCAACTGAGGCCATCAATGGAACAAATTTGGTTGTACTCAGTCACAAAGTTACATACTAAATTTCAAAGTAAATGGCCAAGAGATTTTGGCAAAGAAGAATTTTAGGGGTTTACCATATTTAGGCATGCCGGCCATCTTTGTGACCTGAACCATTTGAATAAACTTTCATTTTGCCATTGTCAAGAAGCTGCATATAAAACTGAAACTGGCTCTGCAGTTTTAGAGATATTGTAATTTTCAATGTCAATGCACCTGCAATCCAAGTGACCTGGGGCAAAGGCCATCGAACGTCCTTCACGTCTGACATTCATACTTCACCTACTCTGTCATAAAGCACAATAGTTTTCGAAAAATGCATTGTTTTACCATTTCCCCATTCAAAAGCCTAAGGGACCAAGTATGACCTTACTGTAAAATTGGTCAAGGTCAACTGTCATTTTTTCAGTAAATCTGGTAGTACTCCAAGTCACCTAATGCTACATAAAAAGCTTAGAGAAAACTGACCGAGCATTTCCAGGGAAGACGTTTTACAGGTTCTACCGTACTTAGGCAAGGGGGACATTTTAGTAATGTGACCTGGACCATTCAATTAAAATTTCAGTCCCCAATTGTCCAAGGTGGCAAATGAATGGAAACAATATTGGCCCAGCTATTTAGGAAAAAGACCCTTTGAAATGTTGATGGACCTGCAATCCAAATGACCTTGACCTTTGGCATTCATAGACATTCATTTTGTACATACTCATTTTGTCATAGACCATAGACATTCATTTTGTACATACTCTCATGTCATAGACCACAATATTTTTCGGAAAAAAAAATGCATTGTTTTACCCTTTACTCATTGAAAAGCCTATGGAACCAAATTTGATCTTGGCATAAAATAGGTCAAGGTCAACCTAGGTTTGCCATATTTGCAAAGTTGGTAGTACTCAGTCACCCAATGCTACATACCAAGTTTCAAGAAAATCAGCCCAGTGGTTCTGGGGAAGATTTTAAGGTTTTTACAATATTTGGGCATGGTGGCCATCTTTGTCATGTAACCTGGATCATACAAACTTTCGTTTCCACCATGGCCAGGGGGCTGCATATGAAATTAAATTGAAATTGGCCCAGGGGTTTCAGAGAAGGAAGACCTTTGAAAATGGTGGACTCCAGAGGCCTACCATCCTATAAGCTTCCCAGTAGCCTTTAGCTCAGGGGAGCTAACAACTGAAGACCCATAAACTGCTTTCAGTAGTCAGAAGTATGTTCTTTTTTAACCGTCAAGTTCTTGCCATGTAGCACAGTCAGATGCACATCTGCCTAGTGGTCATATGGGTTCAGTCTTCTTGCTCCATAACATTCCCTTCATGGAGATTCATCAAGAAATATTTTCTACAGTCATTCTCTCCTTTCCACAAAAATTTAATTCAGGAAAGGCAACTGTGAAATACAGGAGCACAGTCAACCCTCTTTATACCGACATTCGCTATAACGAAAAATTTTGTTATAACGATGATTTCAATGGAATGAATCATTAACTCAGGATGAGGTGATTAATGGAGATATTCAAGAAAATTGTAATTATTTAACCCCTGACCTGCTGAATATTTAAATATGCCACACCCACTACTGATTATCAACCAATCAGATAACTTGATGCAAATTATTGCAGCAAATTACAGCAAACTGAATGGCAACAATGAAGATCCTGATCAGATGGCTTCTCCAGAAGCCATCTGATCTGGATCTACATTGTTTGAAAGATAAGACATATCCAGGCTCAGTAGGACAAGGGTTAATACCAGGAAACAAATGTTGTGGGTATTTGTTATTTGTTTACCGAGGCAATTCAGTTCCTTGTCTCAACTGGTCACAATACATGTACTTCTGAACTTTGTTTCAAAATATGTCAAATATATAAGCAAATTTTTGAACACCAGACAAGATTGTATAGTCTTTCAAAAGGCAGTGAGACGTGACTGCACTTTTAATTTTTAACTTGACCACGTTTAAGGTAAGTCGCCTTTAGCTGGTATTTTATATTTGTTGATAGTTACAATTCTGTTTTTAAAATTTAATACTTCGTGTTATCAGACAGATTTGTAGTTGTAACAGTCTGGAATTTGTACAAGCACCAAATTTTTAAAATTTCATGGCAATAGTTATCCAAAACTTGCCTTCCCTAAAAAATGGAATAGTCTCGTCATGCTTGACTTTTGAACTCTCAAATGTCATTGATTTGCAAGTACAATAGACTGGTCACCAGTTACACAAAGTTTTATACATAAGATGTAATATTACCAGTACATAAATTAGAGAATCAGTCACATGGCACTGCATAAGTAAAATGTCTTCATCAAACGAATGTGTTAAGGCAAAATATTCCACCATAAAATTTATCCGGATTTTTTTTTTTTTTTCAGTTATGTTGATTGTTGTGGAAATTCAACATAAAAGAGGTATAATTCCGAAAAATCATTTTCACTCCATATTTGTATTTCATTGCCTCAACTTATTCTTGTCTATAACAAATAACCTATCTAGATCTATTTTATCCAGTGAATGAACAATATACAGTATCTTAAATTATTAATTAGAATGACAAATAAATTCTTATTTAACAAATAATTCAAATAATCAGGTCCTGACAAATATATACATGTGCAGCTTCATTTCAGCTTACAATTAATCAAAATCAACAATTTTCTTTACATGTACATATACATGAACAGTAAGAAGTCAATGTTATGTGTCCTTTATCTGTAGCTATAATCAATTTTAATCTAACATTACCTCAAGGTAGGCATCAGATAGAGGTGGGCCAAAAGAGATGAACCCATTGAAAATCCAACTATAATCTACAGCAGTATTTGGCTCCTCACAACTCAACTTACTGATCGAAAAACCATATTGTGTCAGGACATGAGATTCGGCATTGGCTTTCTTTAATTCTAACCTCTAGGCCATACAGGAAAATTATTTTACCTTCTCACAGGTTCATAACAAGGTTTTGAATATCACACGGTTAAAGAGCGGAAAGATTATAATGAATGACCATAAATGGTCATTTTACATTTTTGTTTGGCTTTAAGCTAACAAGGTCTTGAACAACTGGCCCCAGGAAAATCACAGAAAATTCTCCTCAAATTCTATCAATCTTTTCATCTAATCTCACAAAATTTTACAGGTTCATCAAGGAATAGTAGAACTTTGGCAAGAGTTGGACACAAGACAAAATGGTTTCATCAAAATAATAAGCTTCATTTCAAAGATTCATTTAACCTTGTCGCAGTTTGTTCAACAGCAATACAGTCAAACTTCAATGGCTTGAACGCCTTTGGTACCACGAAAATCTGTTCCAAACGGGGTAGTTCGAGCCACTGAAGGCTACTGCCAGGAGGCATAAAGGGAATATTTTTGGGATTTCTTTTCGGTGTTCTATAATAAAAATTATGCTGTGTGCATTCATTGAGGCTATTCTAATGAGTACACACAGCATACATTTGCAAGATGTAGACGAAAATGTCCGAAATGTTCCCCTCACTATTGCTCATGTTGAGAAATTCCCCCAGGCACTCAAAGAACCGGTTCGACTCAGCCATGGTAAAAAAACCCATCCGTGTTCGAGTCATCGAAGTTCCACTGTATGTTAACTAATACCATCATTAGTTTTGAATAACCAGCCCTGCAGTATAACTAAAATTACTCACTAACAGATATTACATATCTCATACGTATGTACGTAAGTTAATATTCATGTCACATTAAGAGGAACAGATGCATTCCAGACATCTTCACATTTTTTTACAAGGGGACATAACTTTTGTTTGTGATTTCCTCTGCTTTCCTACTGATAGAAACCCTCGGATAATGGGGTCTACCCGTTAAAAGGGAAGAAAAAGCCCTATGGAAGGAAGACAAAAATATTTTGGAATGAGTGCAATCTTCTGAAAGTGTATAGATTTTTAACAGAATTCCCTCCCGGGAAAGTGTATCCATGCCTCTTAAATTTCATAAACTGAGCACACAATTACATTTAATTCAAAGAAACAAAGAGAAAATAGTCAAGCTATGAAGCATTATCTTGTTTTGCCTAAAAAGTGTATGTTAACCCTCATCATACTGAACCTGGATGTATATATATATTTGTTTAAATCAGTGTAGATGCAGATGAGCAGAAGCCAGCTGACCTGGATTTATACTTTTTTCCATTCTGCTTCGGAATCCATGGAAAAATTTGTAATCCTGCAAGTTACAAAAATGGCTGGAAATTGGGGATGAGTGTAGTATATTAACCCTTGTCCTGCTGAATATTTAAATATGTCACACCCACAACTGATTATCAACCAATCAGATTACTTGATGCAAATTATTGCAACAATTTCATAAACTGAGTGACAAACAATGAAGATCCTGAAGAAGCCATCTGATCTGGATCTGCATTGTTTGAAAGATAAGACATATCCGGGCTCAGCAGGACAAGGGTTAAAATATTTAGCATGATGAGGCTTAAGGGTGCTTGTAAGAATCCCCACCCCCAGAGTGTTTCTAACAAGAACTTACAACAAACACTTTCATACAGAGCTGGACAAACAGGCCTCCGTGGCCTAGTGGATAAGAGCGCTGACTCTTAGTCATTAGGTCTCTCACCGCCGTAGGTTCGAGCCTCGCTCGGGCCACGTGTGAGACGCCAAGTTCTGCAACGGAAGGTCAGGTGGTTTTTCCCCGGGTACTCCGGTTGTCGCCCACCTCTGATTAACGATCGGCTCGATATGAGTGAAATAATCTTGAAAGGGCCGTAAAACCCAAACCAAAAAAAAAAAAAAAAAAAAACTGAGCTGGACAAATAGCCCCCAAAATTATTGTCACATTTCACTTCATATGTTCAACTGAAAATAACATCATCAGCCACTCTAAATCAAACTTCATTCTCATATTGAAAGTCAATGGGGTAAAAATTCATAATCACTACACATATATGTATGAATCTTACATAAAATAACTGTGCGCTTATCAACAGTCTATGTTGCTTGTGTTTAACACTTATAGCACTCATAGTCAGAAAAATTAAATCATAATAAATATAGCTTAATATGAGAGGGTTAACCCTGTCCTGCTGAATAAATTAGTTTTGCCACACCCATTTTTTACTATCTTCCATTCAAATTACTTGATGTTACATATTCATTCAAATTCCCAAGCTCAATGACAGTGTGGATCATGACCAGAAGCCATCTGATCCAGATCTACATTGTTTGCAAAGGTACAGGCTATCATGTTCAACAGGAAAAACCCTTATCTTGCTGAATATTCATTTAAGCCACACCCATTTCTGTCTGTCAACCAATCAAATAATTGATGTAATTTATTGCTACAAATTCATAAACTGAATGCCAAACAGTGTAGATCCTGATTTCTGAAGAAGCCATCTAATCTTTTGTTTGATTTGAGGTTTAACGTCCCCGTCAACACAGTAAAAGTCATTTTGAAGACGTTGCTTCCAATTTCGTGGGACTTTTACCCAACATTGAGATGAAATGACATCTCAAGCCCTGCCGCCCAATGAAACCAATAGGGTTTATAAGCATGGACGGGCCGACACGCACCGCTTTGCCAGCTGATCTGGATCTATACTGTATGCAAAGATAGGGGTTGTCGTGAACAGCAAGATAAGGGTTAAGTGTAACTAACCTGCACATGATACACTTCTGAAGGTAATTTTTACCATCACTTTTGAAAGGTAAGAAAAAGGTATTTGCTTACTGTGCATTTTAACCATTCAACAAAAATGTGTGCAGCCAAGTATGCGTATTGGGTGGGGAGGCTGTATCTTAAAAAAAAAAAAAAAAAAAACCTTCAAAGGGAGAAATTTTCCCCTTAAACAGTAACCCCCGTACAAGAAAATAGATAGATACCACAAGATAGGTACCTCCTTTGGCATTAACCAACCCCTATACAGGTAGCCTGGCAAACAGTGCAGGCCCAGATCAGACGCCGCGTTCTATACGCCGCAGAACGCAGCGTCTGATCAGGGCCTCCACTGTTTGCTAAAAGTTTGGTCATTTTCCAAATCAATTTTGGTGAAAACACAGCCTGACACCCCTAAATTTTGAAATGGACTCCTGCTTTATATAAGGAGGAAAATTCCATTTGGTACAAAAAGGGTTAATCAGACAAAACTCAAATCTTAAAAAGAGTAATCCATTCTTTATATACAGGCGTCCTATTATGTAATAGAATCTGTACTTGAGGCTCTGATGCATCACTTACACGTAGAAAGCGTAAGCTTAACCCTTTTTGTACAAAATGGAATCTTCCTCCTTATATATACCAGGAGTCCATTTCAAAATTAAGGGGTGTCGGGTTGTGTTTTCTTCAAAAACTAGCTGGAAATTGGCTGAAGATTTTGCAAACAGTGTAGGCCCTGATCAGACGCCGCATTTTGCGTCGTCTGATCTGGGCCTGCGCTGTTTGCCAACTACCCGTTTTTGGGTTTCCAGTACTAAATGGATTAAATGCACTGAGCAAACTAACAACAACATCATTCTATACCTGTGGACACAAAGCTGTACAAACTCCTTTGAAATACCTTTCAATGAATCTCTTTGTATCAAGTTAGTCTGACAAACAAATATTATTCATCAAAGAATTCTAAAACTGGATCAAGCAATATACATTGATTGCTCTCATTCTGGCAATCATTTTTTTTTTTCCATTTTTTAGGTCTGAATGACATTTGAGAAGTATTTTGATTGGACAGTGCTGTAGTCTGCAATGAAATGTACACCACACTATATTTCGACTTTATGCTTTGCTGACACTTGACTGACAGGATGTTAGGATATGCTGAATGATGTTTCAAATCCAAATGAAATGAGGCCCATCAAAGTTAGAACAGTTTTGTGTCCATTGGTATAAGTTGTCACAGAAAACCAGGCTTGACACTGAATGTGCATCATGTTAGATGTCACATTTGATGATGATGATGATGATGATGATGATGATGATGATGAACATAACATAACAATTTCAACAGCAACATCACACACTACATCTTCTGAAAAACAATCTTTATCGGCATCCACATATTAACTCTTAAAAACACCAAACACTGCTATAGATGAGTTTAGGCTGATTAACTTCCTTGGGTACGCTGCGCAAGCACAGTCTCGTGTGGCAAAAAGGAATCAATCGAGCCGGTGTGTGTATGGTAAACCAAGGAAAAAAGGATTTTTTAAGCATAGTGTTTGACTGTTTGTCATTTCATCCACAACATTCATAGACATTTATACTGCAATTCAGAGGCCCCCACCCATCAGGGCTTGAAGAAATAGATGGGCTGCATGATGCTTCCACGCAGAGCTGAAACCGACCCTTACACGAGTACTGGTAAACCGTTTAGAGGATCTAAGCCTGCCCAGGCAAAGCGGTGCAAGTCGGACCGTCCATGCTTATAAACATTATTGCTTTCATTGGGCGGCAGTGCTTGAGATGTCTCGGGGGTCTCGTGTACAGCGAATTTCAATATTCAAACAACCCTGTTACTGGTTGTAAACGACCCACATGTTGATTTGTTTGATTTGAGGTTTAAAGTCCCCGTCAACACTGTAAAGGTCATTTTAGAGACATTGCTTTCAATTTTGTGGAACTTTTACCTGACTTTGGGATGCAATGACACCTCAAGCCCTGCCGCCCAATGAAACCAAAAGGGTTTTTAGCATGGACGGGCCGACTCGCACCGCTTTGCCAGGTAGCAGTTTACCAGTACTCGTCTGCAGGTCAGTTTCAGCTCACCCACATGTTGAACCTGACAGGTTGGTAATCATTCGATTCATCTTCACTGTCTCCCCTTCCCCCCCCCCCCCCCACCGGGGCTTGGAGAAATAGATTGGGCTGCATGGTGCTTCCACGCAGAACTGAAACTGGCCACACATGGGTACTGGTAAACCCCTTAGTTGGACTAAGATTGCCCAGGCAAAGTGATGTGAGTCAGGCCATCCAATGCATATACATGTAAGCCTATTGGTTCCAATAGGCGGCAGGGCTTGAGATATCATTTCATCTCATTGCCGGGTAAAAGTCCCACAAAACTGGAAGCAACGTCTCCAAAATGACCTAAAAAGTGTTGACGGGGTCCATTAAACCACAATTCATTAAACCAACCAACCAATCATCTTCACTGTCGCATCGTTTGTCTTGTGATTGGTGCAACATGATGCAACCATTGTCAGTTAATTATTTGATTATTAATTGTTTTGGGTTTAACGACTCGTCAACCCATGTGGGTAATTTTGTCTCATCTCCCAGAGAAAGGGAGAACAAAATATAGAAGAGATCGTAGGTTAAAGTAAAGGACAGAGGAGAAAGAGGAAAGTGAATGGAAGTGTAGAAACAGAAGGAATAAGAGCACTCCGCTCTACCCTTACCTGCTGCAAGGATATCAGGTCTTACCCAATTGTCAGCCAATAGCATTTGACGCCACAGTGATGCAAGACATACGTCACCTTTACCTTATTTAAAATTGTCAAATTCAAAGAAATTAATAACTGCTATCGGATCAGTCTCAACAATGGTTATCTTTTGCCACACAAAACTGTGCATGCGCAAAAATACGGAATCGTGGGATAGCATTTCCTTAGCGACCGGTGGCGTCCTAAACTCATCTATAGAAGATGGCATCTTCCAATAGTTTCATTTCCAGAAAAGAATATGGCTTGATATTCCAGCTCTTCCAAACTAATGAAGTCGTAATAAGTGTATCACTGAAATGTGATCATTTAATATGGTATGATGCTTATATTTATGTGAAAAAATGTAAGTAGCTTTCAAATGCAAAAACCACTCACATTCTTCCAGCAAAAATACATGGGTCTTACTAGAACTGTTAACAATTTGTCCACTGAACAACTGAACCCTGAAAATACAACAAGAAGGCCGTCTGAGGGACAACTATATCCTCCACTGCAGTTTCATGACCTTCAATTGTGACCTTAACCGTGATTCCTCATGGTGTGCTTATCATGTCACTTAGGCCAACAAAAAATTATTGACCAAAGTTTTAATGAAAATCCTTCCAGGGGTAAGGGAGATATGGAATGGACAAAAAATTCAAGACTCAAACTTGTGACCTTCAACTGTGACCTTGACCTTGAGTCGGCATGGTTTATTTATAGGTTCTGCATATCAGCTCACTGAGGGGAATATTTGACCAAATCTATAAAAGCGTTCTTGAGATATTGAGCAGACAAGAAAGTGTTAAGACAGACAGACAGACAGATGAAGGCCATTCCTATAATTCCCGCTCTGCTTTGCGTCATGGGAAATAAAAATGGGTTTGAGCCTGATTTTCTCCAAAGAATGTAGCCCACTACAGTTGTGCTAGGTGCTTTTAAAGTCAACATGTAATTATAAGCTGAGCAATGTCATGAAAAATCTGGATCAGTGTTCTGTGTATTGCTTGCTCATGAGTCCATATAACCAAGAACCTCTATTTTAAAGTTTTGAAACTATTGGCGAAATCCAAAAGTAAACCTTGTTCCATATTACCTTAACATTTTATCACTTTTCATTATTTTAGTTTCATCTTAAAATTGTATTATATTCCAAAATCATACAAACTGTATTCTTAGAAATATTTATTACAAAATTTGTGTGTGCATTTATGTGAAACCTTGTTCTGCCAAAAAAAAAAATGCCACACCAAGTTCTGATTATCAACCAATTAACCCATTTTGTACCAGAAACCCCAAAACAGGTACTCTGGCAAACAGTGCAGGCCCAGATCAGACGCCGCAGAACACGGCATCTGATCAGGGCCTACACTGTTTCTGAAAAGTTCAGCTATTTTCCAAATAAATTTTGAAGATAACACAACCTGACACTTCTAAATTATGAAATGGACTCCTGCTATATATAAGGAGGAAGATTCCATTTGGTACAAAAAGGGTTAAAGTAAATATTCAAATCTGCAAACATGAATGACAGTGTAGATCCTGGTCAAATCAGATCTGATCTAGATCTACACTGTTTGCCAGGATAGGAGTCGTTATGGTTCAGCAGGACAAGGGTGAATGGTTGCGGTCTTGCTGACTATACAAAAGCAGAAGTCTTTCTCTTCACATGCTGCATATTTTCAAGTTTTTGTGTGTCCACCACAGAAATATGTTTAAGACAATGCCTTGATGATAATTCTGAGAAAATTAACTCCAGGTCATGGGAATCAATACACCAGGGCCCAGTTGTTCACAGCATTGTTTCCTTATCTTGCTGTTTACGACAACCCCTATCTTTGCAAACAGTGCAGATCCAGATCAGATGGCTTGTGAAGAAGCCATCTGATCAGGATCTACACTGTTTGGCATTCAGTTTATGAATTTGTAGCAATAAATTACATCAACTAATTTGATTGGTTGATACACAAAAATGGGTGTGGCTTATTGAATATTCAGCAAGATATGGGTTATCAAACTTGTAGTGGTCAAAATATCAACTATTCTAGCAATATATAGTTATTTTTGTTGAAAAAAATGTGAGAAGCTCCCCATTTACAAAAGCTACCCACGCTTTTTTTCATCAACAAAACTTTTAGTCTGTATTTAATGATCAAATATTTAACAATACGTTAAATAACTAACGACATTATTTTTTTAACAACCAGACCCTCACCTGTTTATATGGTAGACAAGTACCAGACCTGTTTGCTTTCCTGAACAGTCAGTCCCTCTGAAACAGGTCTCTACTATTTAGGGTGGTTATTCTTTCCTTAACCCACATCCTGCTGAACACAACAACCCCTACCTATGCAGTGTACATCCTGATCAGGGTCTATACTGTTATGCAGTTTATGAATTGAACATATACATTGTATGGAGTAATTTGATTAGGTTGGTAGTCAGCAATGGGGCTAAATTATTTTTTGGAACGAGGGTTAACCCTTATCTTGCTGTTCACGACAACCCTTATCTTTGCAAACAGTGTAGATCCAGATCAGATGGCTTTTGAAGAAGCCATCTGATCAGGATCTACACTGTTTGACATTCAGTTTATGAATTTGTAGCAATAAATTACATCAAGTTATTTGATTGGTTGATAGACAGAAATGGGTGTGGCTTAAACGAATATCAAGCAAGATAAGGGTTAAGGAGATGATACCTACTCACAAAGGAGGTGAAAATATTTTTTTAAAGTGATGGCTCCCCTGGAAATGCACTGACATTAATACTCTATACAATACCCTCAAAGAGCAGATTTTGACCAGCATGTACATTTGAAAGTTTAAATGAAGAATTCAAAAATTGTTATGAAAACCATCAACTATTTCCTTAGCCTGTTCCTCTGACACTTTTTCTCTAATTTTTTCATTACATAACTCCAATATTTCTGACTAGCACTTAAACACAACAGAGTCCAATGAAATGACTTCATTTCTTTACTTAGTCCTCACTACTCGAGTCTCCAGATAAAGGATTAGGTTCTCCCGTCACACTACACCTATGTAAGATAGCCTTCTCATAGGCCTTCTGAACAGCTTTACGAACATTTGGTTTCTTGTTCTCTAACAATTTGCCTTTGTCTAGTCCAGAATCAACTCCCAGAGGCTCAAGTTTGTTACGAGGTAGCCACTGCCTGTAAATAGAAAGACAATTAACCCATTTTAAACTGAATGGACTCTTCCACCTTATATATAGCAGTAGTACATTTAACCCATTTAGTACCAGAAACTTGGGAGAGTGTCCGCTCCGGGGAACAGGAGGTCACTGGTTCGATCCCGGGCCGCAACATACTGAAGTCGTTAAGAATGGTACTAAATGCTCCTCGCTTGGCACTCAGATTTACGGGTAAGAGTTAGGACTGGTCGACCCAGTGTCAGGATAATGTGACTGGGTGTGGTATCATGTAATGTGTCTGGGACATGATACTTGAGTGAGGCAGCACTATAAAAGTGAGCATTGAGTTCCCTGTTGTAACCAGACAACATCGTGATACGACTGAAAAATTGTTGAAAGCGACGTTAAACCCGAATTCACACACACAGTACCAGAAACCCCAAAACGGGTACCCTGGCAAACAGTGCAGGCCCAGATCAGACGCCACAGAACATGGCATCTGATAAGGGCCTACACTGTTTGCAAAATGTTCAGCAATTTTCCTAATCAATTTTGAAGAAAACATAACCTGACACCCCTAAATTTTGAAATGGACTCCTGTTATATATAAAGAGGAAGATTCCATTTGGTATAAAAAGGGTTAACAAGAGGACCATGAGGTCCTGATCACTCCCCTGAGCGCTGAGCAATATTTGTCCTTTTTTTTTTTCCTCATCTGAGTGACTATGATTTTTGCTACTGATAAATAGGTCAAGGTCAAACTTAGGTCATTATTTATAAAATATTATATTGCTCAGTCATTTGAAGCTGCACACAAAGATTCAAGAAATCAGCCCAGAGGTTCTAAAGAAGAAGAATTTTTTTTTTTTTTAATATATGGCGATGACAGCCATTTTGGTCATGTGACTTGGACCATTTGAACAAATTTTTGTTCATCCATTGCCAAATCAGCTGTATATAAAATTTAAATTGAAAAGTTGATGGACATCTGGGGCTGAGGTTGCTGACTGACCTTGACATAAAATAGCATTCAAAGTCATTCATACAGTACCTACTCTCATTTCATAATCACAACAGTTTTCAAAAAATACATTTTTAACCTTTTTTCCCACTGAAAAGCCTAGGCAACCAAATCTGACATTTGCATAAAGTATGTCAAGGTCAACCTAGGATCATCATTTTTGAAACTTGATAGCACTCAGTCACCCAATGCTACATACCAAGTTTCAAGACAATAGGACCTGTAGATGGACCTGCAATCCAAATGACCTTTGAATTACCTAGACCATTGACATCCATAAACATTGATTTTATACCTACTCTCATGTCATAGACCACAATAGTTTTTGAAAAAGAGCACCTCAAGTGGGTGCCATGCTCGTCTGTTTTTTCGTATGTCACAAAAGGATATAAATTAGTCAAATTGCATGATTTGGTCAGTATGTATATACAGACATGTGTCATGTTTCACAAGGCTGGGCTAAATACTTTTTCGAAATATGGCCAAGGTTAAAGTTTTTGTTAAATGTTTGAAAAATAGGTCAAAGGTCAAGGTCACGGGACATAAAGTTTGATATTAAGAGAAAGGTCTTGCCCCAAGGAACACGCATGTGAATTTTGCTGTATTGTTTGTGGCATAAAAATGATAGAGCAAAATGTTTTCTTGAAACCGGTCTTTTTTTTCATGTCAGAAAGGGAGATAATCAGTCAAATTCAATGATATAGTTATGGAACTTGGTAAGAATGTAGCTCTTGTGATAATACAGTTCTGTGTCAAGTTTCATGAGGCTAGAAATATGGCCAAGGTTAAAGTTTTGGTTACATTTCCGAAAAAAAGGTTCAAAGGTCAAGGTCACAGGTCATACAGCTTGGTAGCAATGAAAAGGTCTTGTCCCAAGGAACATCCATCTGAAGTTTGAAGGCTGTATAGTTAGTGGAATTAAAATGAAAGACAAACATTTTTTTAAACAGAGAGAAAAGGGGAGATTATTCAGACAAATTGCATAATAGAGTTATGGAACTTCGGTGTAATTTAACGCTTGTGGTGCTGAGTATGTGTGTGAAGTTTCATGAAGCTTGGCTAAATACTTTTGGAAATATGATCACAGTTAAAGTTTTTGGTTAAAGTTTTTGAAAATTGGTCAAAGTTCAAAGGTTCAACAGGTCAAAGTGTTTGGCATCAATAGAAAGGTCTTTTCCTTACTCTACTGGGAACAACCATTTTTATATGCTTCACTCTGCCTTGAGGTCATGCACATTGCTATAAAAATGCATCCAGATATTCTAAATGGTTACCAATTTATGGCATGCACAAAATTAGTATACACAACAAAAACAGCCAAAGAAAACAGTTGGTAATCCAGAGTTGTTGCCCTTATTTGTGACAATTGTCACAGTGAGATACACATTTTCATTAAGTTTCATAAAAATATTTCCAATGGTAAAAAGTTATAGAGTAAACATAAAGAAGGTGCTATATAATGTGGAATTCATCAAGGGGCCATAACTACTGAAAAGTCACTGAACCAAAACATGCAGGTAATATGCGCATCTACTCATGATACTTAAGGTTCCCATGGAGTTCCATTGAAATTCAACCATAGTTGCAGAGAATTCATGAGGACACGAAGTATGTGCTATAAGTAGGGGTAGTATTCATAAAATGGCTGTAAGTATAAAACAAGAGGGCCATGATGGCCCTGGATCGCTCACCTGATCCATAGTGTTATAAGTGGGCCCAAGGCGGGGCCATTTTTAGCCACAGCTATAATTTAAAAATCTTGGTAGATGTCCACAAGATGAAGCTTCAGACAAAATATCAAAGACCTGAGCCTTGTTGTTTCAGAGAAGAAGCTTTTTAAAGGCTTTATACGTTATATTGGTTACCTAAACTTCATAAAAGACCATACAAAGCACGGTTTATTGCATATTCAAGCTCTTGTAACACCACTGAACTCTCCAAATTATTAACTTCATGTTTTACTGCCATAAAAAAACATGTGATAAAATATTGTGACAAAGTCTTCGAAAGATCAGATAGAAATCTGTTTTGGTCTATAAAAAATTCTTATGAAGTTTTAAATAAACTGAAATCCAGGCATTTTCGTGCTTCAAGTCTGTCTACTTACGATTTTTCCACCCTTTACACTACACTTCCTAAAAATCTTATAAAAGAAAAACTTTATGATTTATTGAATGGACATTTCATAGGGAAGACTCCCTCAATCTTGCATGTAATGTAAGAAATGCTTTTTTCACTTCTGAAGAGCATAAAAATTATACTTTATGGTCATGTCAGAAAGTGCGTGAAGCTCTCACCTTTCTACTTGACAATATTTACATAAAATTTGGTACTAATTATTTAGACAAGTTGTGGGTATTCCAACGGGTACTTATTATGCACCACTTGGGGTTGATCTGTTTTTTTTTTGTTATGAGAGAGACTTCATGATGTCCCTTTCTGCTGAAAACCAGTCTGAAATCATTGAAGCTTTTAGCTCCACTTCTAGATATTTGGATGATGTATTAAATATTGATAATACCTATTTCGATGGTTTGATCAGTCAAATTTACCCCCAGATCTTCAGTTAAATAAAGCAAATTCTTCTGAGACAAAGGCCCCGTTTTTGGATTTACATCTTTCTATTATAGATGGGTTTGTTTCTTGCAAAATGTATGATAAACGCAATGATTTTGATTTTGAGATTGTAAATTTTCCTTTTTTGGAAGTTCCTCGTGCGCCATCCTATGGTGTTTATATTTCGCAATTTATTGGATTTGCAAGAGTGTGCAGTCATGCAACTGACTTCAACACTCGTAATAAACTGTTAACTACTAAACTTCTTAATCAGGGTTATCGGTACCATAAACTACGCAAAACCTTTTCAAAATTTTGTAGACGTCATTCTGATTTTATTTCAAACTTCAATATTGGACTTAAATCTCTTTTGCAGCAAGGTCTATTGGAACCCAAATTTTATGATGACTTAGTATATAAATTCAGAAAAATATATAACAGCAATGACTTCAGCACCCAATTTCGTAAAATCATTCTTCGATATAAAAAGATTGGGTACAACATAAAGGTGATACAACAGACTACATGCATGGTAGGTAACCCAATCACGGTTGACAACTTTGCTTTCCTCTTTAATTGCACACCGGTGGGTCAGGCCTCAAATACTATGACGGTTCCAGCGTAAAGGCTTATGTTCGTTGGTACCTGATGCTCTGTCTCTTGTCCGGCACATCGGAGTCTAACTGTTGGTTTTCGTTTGCTCCAGCATTTCAGTGGTTTCTTGCTGTCGAGTCCTCACTGTTGTTTCATCCCTGTGGTTGTTTGATTTTTGTGTTCATGGAGATGTTGCACTGATGAGTTAGGAGGCCTTCATGTGGACTCAACAAATTATTTGTCTTACTCGACGGAAGGGCAAGGATTGTGGCTACGTAAAATCAATTTAACCCCCCCCCCCCCCACTCTTTCCGCTATTGATGTTTCCATTAGAGTCTGTTGTTTCATGTTTGTGTTTCTTTCCCTTTGGTGTCTCTGATGGGAGCTGTGGGTTAATTGTATTGATTTCTGATCATTGCCTCCACTTCTATTTTCCCTAAATAAGTCCTATATAAGACTATGTAAAATATGTCTGCTCTTGGGCGGGGCCAATTTTGGTCCTAGGTCTTCAATTTAAACAGTCGAGGTAGACATCTATTAGATGAAGCTTCATACCAAATATCAAAGACCCAGGCCTTCTGGTTTCAGACAAGCAGATTTTTAAAGGTTTTCCCTATATGAGTATGTAAAACTGGTGGTCCTTGGCGCGGGGGCATTATTGGCCCCAGGGCTGTTATTTGAATAATCTTGGTAGAGATCCAGTAGCTGAAGTTTCATACCAAATATCAAAGACCTGGGCCTTGTGGTTTCAGAGAAGGAGATTTTTAAATGTTTTCCCTATATACTATAACCCGTGGGCCCCAGGGTGGGGCCATTTTTGGCCCCAGGGCTATTATTTGAACAATCTTGGTAGAGCTCCACTAGATGAAGCTTCATACCAAATATGAAAGACCTGGGCCTTCTGGTTTCAGACAAGAAGATTTTTAAAAGTGTTCCCTATATAAGTCAATGTAAAACTGGTGGGCCCTGGCACAAGGCATTTTTGGCCCCAGGGCTATAATTTGAACAATCTTGGTAGAGGTCCTCTAGATACAACTTCATGTCAAATATCAAATACCTGGGCCTTCTGGTTTCAGATAAGAAGATTTTTAAAGCTTTTCCCTATGTAAGTCTATGTTAAATTGGTGGGCCCCTGCACCAGGGCATTTTTGGTCCCAGGGTTATAATTTGAACAATCTTGGTAGAGGTCCACTAGATGAATCTTCATACCAAATATCAAAAACCTGGGCCTTGTGGTTTCAGAGAAGAAGATTTTTAAGTTTTAATAAAAAATATCTTTTTTTACTCCTGTGACATGCTATGAAGTTTGGTCAAAATCCAACAGTGGTTTAGGAGGAGATGTCATTTGAAGAAATTGTTTACGGATGCATGGACACACGCTGACAAAAAGTGATCACAAACGCTCACCTTGTCACTATGTGACAGGTGAGCTAAAATATCATGACACCAAAACATGCAGGTAATATATGCACACATCCACTTTCTATACTAAAAGTTCTCATGATAAAGTTCCGTTGAAATCTGGTCAGTAGTTGCTGAGACTTTGCATGGACAAGAATGGGAAAACAAAGAATGTGCTATATAATGTAGAATTCATCAAGGGGCCATAACTACTGGAAAAGTCATTAAACCAAAACATGCAGGTAATATGTGCATCTACCCTTGATACTTAATGTTCCCATGGAGTTCCATTGAAATTCAACCAGTAGTTGCAGAGAATTTACGTGGACACAAAGTATGTGCTATAAGTAGGGGTAGTATTCATATAAGAATTCCGTGGAAGGTTATGTCGCGCCTGTGGGGGTGCAAAGTCAGTGAACCATGACATCTAGGCCAAGGTCAAACATAGATGCTTGCATGAAAGTTGCCATTCTTAAATGCAGCTTGTACTAAGTATCATTAATTAAGCTGTAATAATTCTTGAGAAATGAACTTAACCATCAGGGTGAACGCTAGGGTGGTTGCAATATTTTACAAGGTCAGTGATCCATAAAATGTAGGTCAAGGTCAAATATGGATGCTTGCATTTAAGTTTCCATCTCCAGATACAAGTTTGTACCAAGTATCATTAATGAAGCTGTTATAGTTCTTATAAATTAACTTGAACATTTGGGTGAATGCTAGGGTGGTCGCAATAATTTACAAAGTCAGTGAACCATGAAATTTAGGTCAAGGTCAAATATGGATGCTTGCATTTAAGTTGCAATCCACAGATTCAAGTTTGTACCAAATATCATTAAGGGAGCTCTAATAGTTCTTCAGAAATAAACTTGACCATAAGGGTGAACGCTAGGGTGGTCGCAATATTTTACGAAGTCAGTGAACCATAAAATGTAGGTCAAGGTCAAATACGGATGCTTGCATTTAAGTTGCAATCACCAGATACAAGTTTGTACCAAGTATCATTAATGAAGCTCTTATAGTTCTTGAGAAATAAACTTGAACCTAAGGGTGAACGCTAGGGTGGTCGCAATATTTTACAAAGTCAGTGAACCATAAAATGTAGGTCAAGGTCAAATATGGATGCTTGCATTTAAGTTGCCATCCCAAGATTCAAGTGTGTACCAAGTATCATTAATGAAGCTCTCATAGTTCTTGAGAAATAAACTTGAACCTTAGGGTGAACGCTAGGGTGGTCGTAAATGTTGACGCCTTGACGAACGGACGGAAAACCGGGCGCCTATATCGCGCCATGCTAATAGCAGGCGCGACAAAAAGGGCTGTAACTATCATCAGACCAAAACATGTAGGTAATATGCACATCAACTTTTGATACTAAAAGTTCTCATGAAGTTTTGTTGAAATCCAATCAGTAGTTGCTGAGAATTCACATGGACAAGAACAATGGATGGATGGATGGATGGATGGCGGATGGATGGATGGGACAGAAGCATGGACAGATGAAGCAGCGACTATAAGCTCCCCCAAAATTCTTGGGGGAGCATAACAAGAGGCCCAAGAGGGCCTGTCGCTCCACCGGCTAACTTCAGACAATTGTCATATTTATTACATTAACCAATTGTATACTAGTGGACTCTTCTATTGCTATATGTTGGACCAGTCCATTTGTCATATAAGGGGCGTCAGGCCTATTTTTTTCTATTTTTGATGGAAAATTCTGTTAGCAAATAGTGCAGGCCCTGATCAGACATGGTGTTCTGTGGGGTCTGATCTGGGCCAGCACTGTTTGCCAAGGTATCCATTTAGGGTTTTCCCGCATGCAATGGGTAAACAAGAGGGCCCAGAGGGCCCTGGTTCGCTCACCTGATCCAAAGCACAACAAGTGGGCCCCGGGCAGGGTCAATTTTGGCCCCAGGGCTAAAATTTGAACAATCTTGGTAGAGGTCCACAAGATGAAGCTTCATATCGAATATGAAAGACCTGAACTTTCTGATTTCAGAGAAGAAGATTTTAAAGGTTTACCCTGCATATAGAAGTCTATGTAAAACAAGATTTTTCCTATATAAGTCTATGTTAAACCAAAGGGCCCCTGAGCGGGGGCATTTTTGGCCCCAGGGCTATAATTTGAACAATCTTGGTAGAGGTCCACTAGCTGAAGCTTCATAACAAATATCAAAGACCTAAGCCTTGTGTTTCAGAGAAGATGATTTTTAAAGATTTTCCCTATATAAGTCTATGTAAAACCAAAGGGCCACATGGCGGGGGCATTTTTGGTCTCAGGGCTATAATTTGAAAATCTTTATAGAGGTCCACTAGCTAAAGCTTCATAACAAATATCGAAGACCTAAGCCTTGAAGTTTCAGAGAAAAAGATTTTTCAAGATTTTCCCTATATAAGTCTATGTAAAACCAAAGGCTCTTGGGTCTATGTAAAACCAACGGCTCTAATTTGAACAATCTTGGTAGAGGTCCACAAGATGAAGCTGCATACAAAATATCAAAGACCTGGGCCTTGCAGTTTCAGAGAAGAAGATTTTTAAAGATTTTCCCTATATAAGCCTATGTGAAACAAAAGGGCCCTGGTGTGGGGGGGGGGGGGGGCATTTTTGGCCCCAGCACTATAATTTGAACAATCTTGGTAGGGGTCCACTAGATGAAGCTTCATACCAAATATCAAAGACCTGGGCCTTGCCGTTTCAGAGAAGAAGATGTTTCAAGATTTTCCCTATATAAGCCCATGTAAAACCAAAGGGCCCCCGTGTGGGGGCATTTTTGGCCCCAGCACTATAATTTGAACAATCTTGGTAGGGGTCCACTAGATGAAGCTTCATACCAAATATCAAAGACCTGGGCCTTGCAGTTTCAGAGATGAAGATTTTTAAAGATTTTCCCTATATAAGCCTATGTAAAACAAAAGGGCCCTGGTGCGGGGGCATTTTTGGCCCCAGCACTATAATTTGAACAATCTTGGTAGGGGTCCACTAGATAAAGCTTCATACCAAATATCAAAGACCTTGGCCTTGCGGTTTCAGAGAAGAAGATTTTTCAAGATTTTCCCTATATAAGCCCATGTAAAACCAAAGGGCCCCCGTGCGGGGGCATTTTTAGCTCCAGCACTATAATTTGAACACTCTTGGTAGGGGTCCACTAGATGAAGCTTCATACCAAATATCAAAGACCTGGGCCTTGCGGTTTCAGAGAAGAAGATTTTTAAAGATTTTCCCTATATAAGCCCATGTAAAACCAAAGGGCCCCCGTGCGGGGGCATTTTTGGCCCCAGCACTATAATTTGAACAATCTTGGTAGGGGTCCACTAGATGAAGCTTCATACCAAATATCAAAGACCTGGGCCTTGCGGTTTCAGAGAAGAAGATTTTTTAAGTTTTCGGTGAAAAAAATCTATTTTTGGCTACTGTGACCTATATGTGCAACGGACCGGAACCATTTGAACAACTTTGAAAGGGGACCACCTAAGGATCATTCCTGTGAAGTTTGGTCAAAATCCGATCAGCGGTTTAGGAGGAGATGTCGTTTGAAGAAAAGTTTACGGACGCACGCACGCACGGACGCACGCACGCACGGACGCACGACGGACAAAAAGTGATCCCAAAAGCTCACCTTGTCACTACGTGACAGGTGAGCTAAAAAGAAACAAGTGATCCACCCAAGGAATGTCCATTCTATATTTTTTGGACACCAGAGCCATGGTTGGCAGGATTTATGTGAGTGACCATTTGGCATTGCTCCATTCTAAATATCTAAAGCTCTGGGCCTTATGGTTTCAGAGAAGAAGACTTTTTTTTAAGTTTTTCCTATTATAAGTCTATGGGCACTAATATGCCTCTGGGCGTGACCAATTTTTTACCCCAGGGGCATTGTTGGCAGGATTTATTTGAGTGACCACTTGACGTTGCTGCATACTTAATATCTAAGCTCTGGGCACTGATGGTTTCAGAGAAGATTTTTGTCAGTTTTTCCCAGTATAAGTCTATGGGAGCTTATGGGCCTCAGGGTGTGGCCAATTTGGACCCCAGGGGCATAGTTGGCAGGATTTATGCAGTTGAATACTTCAAGTTGCTACATACTAAGCTCTTGGCCTTATGGTTTCAGAGGAGAAAAGTTTCAAGATTTTGTCATTATTAGTCTATGGGAGCTACTAAGCACCGAGGAGTTGCCAATTTGGACTCAAGAGTCATAGTTCGCAGGACTTAGTAGGTGACCACATAACTTTGCTACATACTACAATGTAAATGTCTTAGCTTTAGGATTTATGGTTTCAGAGAAGAAGTTTTTCCGTTTATTGGTCTATGGAAGCTAATGAGCCAAAGGTGGTGGCCATGGTGGCCATGTTTTTTGTCTGATCAAAATTTCTTCAAGGAATCTGACAATGGTAGACACAAGGAACATTCATGAAAATTAAGAACGAAATCCATTTAGCGGTTTTGGAGGAGAAGATTAAACAAGAGGGCCATGATGGCCCTGGATCGCTCACCTGATCAATAGTGTAACAAGTGGGCCCCAGAGAGGGCCATTATTGGCCCCAGGACTTTAATGTGCATAATGTTGAGGGAGGTCTTAAAGGTGAAGCTTCATACCAAACATCAACAAAGGCTATAATTTGAACAATCTAGGCAAAGGTCCACTAGATGAAGCTACACATCAAATATCAAAGACCTGGGCCTAGCGGTTTCAGAGAAGAAGATTTTTAAAGATTTTGCCTATATAAGCCTATGTAAAACCAAAGGGCCCCGGGACGGGGGCATTTTTTGCCCCAGCACTATAATTTGAACAATCTTGGTAGGGGTCCACTAGATGAAGCTTCATACCAAATATCAAAGTCCTGGGCCTTGTGGTTTCAGAGAAGAAGATTTTTAAAGATTTTCCCTATATAAGCCTATGTAAAACCAAAGGGCCCCCGTGCGGGGGCATTTTTGGCCCCAGCATTATAATTTGAACAATCTTGGTAGGGGTCCACTAGATGAAGCTTCATACCAAATATCAAAGACCTGGGCCTTGTGGTTTCAGAGAAGAAGATTTTTAAAGATTTTCCCTATATAAGCCAATGTTAAACCAAAGGGCCCCGTGGCGGGGGCATTTTTTGTCCCAGCACTTTAATTTGAAGGGGTCTACTAGATGAAGCTTCATACCAAATATCAAAGTCCTGGGCCTTGTGGTTTCAGAGAAGAAGATTTTTAAAGAATTTCCCTATATAAGCCTATGTAAAACCAAAGGGCCCCGGGGCGGGGGCATTTTTGGCCCCAGCACTATAATTTGAACAATCTTGGTAGGGGTCCACTAGATGAAGCTTCATACCAAATATCAAAGACCTGTGCCTTGTGGTTTCAGAGAAGAAGATTTTTAAAGATTTTCCCTATATAAGCCAATGTAAAACCAAAGGGCCCCGTGGCGGGGGCATTTTTTGTCCCAGCACTATAATTTGAACAATCTTGGTAGGAGTCCACTAGATGAAGCTTCATACCAAATATCAAAGACCTGGGCCTTGTGGTTTCAGAGAAGAAGATTTTAAAAGATTTTCCCTATATAACCTATGTAAAACCAAAGGGCCCCGGGGCGGGGGCATTTTTGGCCCCAGCACTATAATTTGAACAATCTTGGTAGGGGTCCACTAGATGAAGCTTCATACCAAATATCAAAGTCCTGGGCCTTGTGGTTTCAGAGAAGAATTTTTTTTAAAGATTTTCCCTATATAAGCCTATGTAAAACCAAAGGTTCCCGGGGCGGGGGCATTTTTGGCCCCAGCACTATAATTTGAACAATCTTGGTAGGGGTCCACTAGATGAAGCTTCATACCAAATATCAAAGACCTGGGCCTTGTGGTTTCAGAGAAGAAGATTTTTAAAGATTTTCCCTATGAAAGCCAATGCCCCGTGGCGGGGGCATTTTTTGTCCCAGCACTATAATTTGAACAGCTTGGTAGGGGTCCACTAGATGAAGCTTCATACCAAATATCAAAGTCCTGGGCCTTGTGGTTTCAGAGAAGAAGATTTTTAAAGATTTTCCCTATATAAGCCTATGTAAAACCAAAGGGCCCCGGGGCGGGGGCATTTTTGGCCCCAGCACTATAATTTGAACAATCTTGGTAGGGGTCCACTAGATGAAGCTTCATACCAAATCTCAAAGTCCTGGGCCTTGTGGTTTCAGAGAAGAAGATTTTTAAAGATTTTCCCTATATAAGCCTATGTAAAACCAAAGGGCCCCGGGGCAGGGGCATTTTTGGCCCCAGCACTATAATTTGAACAATCTTGGTAGGGGTCCACTAGATGAAGCTTCATACCAAATATCAAAGAACTGGGCCTTGTGGTTTCAGAGAAGAAGATTGTTAAAGATTTTCCCTATATAAGCCTATGTAAAACCAAAGGGCCCCAGGGCGGGGGCATTTTTGGCCCCAGCACTATAATTTGAACAATCTTGGTAGGGGTCCACTAGATGATGCTTCATTCCAAATATCAAAGACCTGGGCCTTGTGGTTTCAGAGAAGAAGATTTTTTAAGTTTTTGGTGAAAAAAATCTATTTTTGGCTCCTGTGACCTAGAAGTGCAAAGGACCGGAACCATTTGAACAACTTTGAAAGGGGACCACCTAAGGATCATTCCTGTGAAGTTTGGTCAAAATCCGATCAGTGGTTTAGGAGGAGATGTCGTTTAAAGAAATTGTTTACGCACGCACGGACGGACGCACGGACGCACGCATGCACGCACGACGGACAAAAAGTGATCCCAAAAGCTCACCTCGTCACTACGTGACGGTGAGCTAAAAAAAAAAAAAGATCCCTTTATGAGTCTATGGAAGCTAATTAGCCAATGGGCGTGTCAATGGCGGCCATGTTTTTTGTCTGATCAAAATTGCTTCAAGGAATCTGACAGAGGTCCACCCAAGGAACATTAGTGCAAAGTAAGAATGAAATCCATTAAGTTGAGCGGTTTTGGAGGAGAAGGTTTTTAAAACTTTTCCCCATATAAGTCTTTGAAAGCTAATGAGCCAAGGGGCATGGCCACGGCAGTCATGTGGGGCATGGCCATGGTGGCCATGTTTTTGTCTGATCCGAATTTCTTCAAGGAATCTGACAGAGGTCCACCCAAGGAACATTCATGCAAAATAAGAATAAAATCCATTGAGCGGTTTTGGAGGAGAAGATTTTTAAATATTTTTTTTTGGTTTCGATGCCATTTTGTTCTGCATGTAACAAAATTCTTTGAAAGAATTCAGAAGAGGACTATGTGAGAAACATTCCTGTGAAGTTTGGTTACAATCGACCAAGTAGTTAAGGCGGAAATGTTTAAAGAAAAAAGTTAACGCACGGATGCACAACCGCACAGACGCACAACTGACACAGGGCCATAACATATAACATAAGACCCGCCGGTCTTTGGCCAGTGGAGCTAAAAAATGAACAGATTTATGTTTTTATTTCTTTATTTATTTATTTTTTCCTTTCCTCCGTCGGATTCGGTATGCCTCCCTTTTCAACTAAGCCATTTTAACCCTCAGGTTGACACTGTAGTATAATTAGGTCTAATAAATCAATCTCCCTCAGTATTTTGAATTTATTTTGAAACATCAAGTCGTATAAATAGAGTTTGTGTTGAAAACATCAGTTCTATCAACAGTGTGATGGGCAAGTGAAATTTCTGATGTTTTGAATTTTAGAATGACAATTTGTAGGTGGACCTCTATAGATATGTGATAGTCAGCAAAATTGGAGGAGATTAATTCAGATACAGGAAGGTACTTTTAAATAAATAAATAAACAAATAAAAAAACAAGAACTTTTGAAGAAGAGAAGACTTTTTTAACATTACACTACATGTTAAATAGTGAAAATAAACCCTGCCCACTGCAGCCATGTTTTTTGTCGGATCAAAATTTCTTCAAGGAATCTGACAGAGGTCCACCCAAGGAACATGCATGCCAAATAACTATGAAATAAAACAAGAACTTTTGCAGAAAATATTTTCAGCATTACACTATATGTTATATAGTGAAAATAAGCCTCGCCCATGGCGGCCATGTTTTTTTGTAAGATCAAATTTTTTTCAAGGAATCTGACAACAGTCCACCCAAGGACAATTCATGCAAATTACAATGAAATCCCACAAGTACTTTTGCAGAAGAAGATTTTTTAGCATTACATTATATGTTAAATAGTGAAAATAAGCCCCGCCCATGGCGGCCATGTTCTTTGTCGGATCAAAATTTCTTCAAGGAATCTAAAAGAGGTCCACCCGAGAAACATTCATGCAAAATAAAAACAAGGCATCGCATGCGATACAAATCCCCTCGCACTAGACAACTTCGTGTGTGGAAAACACTGAAATGGCAAAAGTCCAACTTGCTTGAGATATTATCATATGCAACATTTGTGTAAAGTTTGTTTAAAAATCCTCAATTAATTGTAAATTCTAGAGTGATGACGTTTCTCTAAAAATAGCCATAGTGACTTTGACTTGAGGCTATGACCACGAAAGTAGATCTTGCTCAAGATATTATCATAAGCATCTTTTGTGTGAAGTTATATTAAAATCTGTTAATAAATGTAGGCGGTAGAGCGATGACAAAGTTTTTCTAAAGATAGCCACAGTGACCTTGACTTTGAGGTCATGAACTTGAAAGTTGAAGTAAGTCGAGATATTATCATAAGAAACATTTGTGTGAAGTTCTATTACAATCCATCATTAAATGTAGGCGCTAGAGCGATGACAAAGTTTTTCTAAAAAAATAGTCACAGTGACCTTGACCTTGAAAGTCTAAATAGCTCGAGATATTGTCATAAGAAACCTGGTTTACAAGGCGAGTAGCGTAACCACTGCACCACGGAGGCTCCTTATTGTTATAAGGAACATTTGTGTGAAGTAATACTGAAATTGGTGAAAAAAAATGTAAGGGCTAGAGCAATGACAAAGTTTTTCTAAAAATAGCCACAGTGACCTTGACCTTGAAAGTCGAACTCGTTCGAGGTATTGTCATAAGCAACATTTGTGTGAAGTAATATTGAAATCAGTGAAGAAATGTAGGCGCTAGAGCGATGACAAAGTTTTCTAAAAATAGCCATAGTGACCTTGACCTTGAAAGTCGAAATGGCGAGATATTGTCATTAGACATTTGTGTGAAGTTATATTGAAATCGATGAAGAAATGTAAGCGCTAGAGGGATGACCAAGTTTTTCTAAAAATAGACACAGTGACCTTGACCTTGAAAGTGGAACTCGCTAGAGATATTGTCATAAGGAACATTTGTATGAAGTTATATTGAAATTGGTGAAGAAATGTAAGCGCTAGAGCGATGACAAAGTTTTTCGAAAAAATAGCCACAGTGACCTTGACCTTGAGGCCTTGACCTTAATAGTCGAACCCGCTTGAGATATTGTCATAAGGAACATTTGTGTGAAGTTATATTGAAATCAGTGAAGAAATATAGGTGATAGAGCGATGACAAAGTTTGTTCTAAAAATAGCCACAGTGACCTTGACCTTGAGGCCACGAGTTGGAATGTCGAACTCGCTGGAGATATTTTTATAAGGAACATTTGTGTGAAGTTATATTGAAATTGGTGAAGAAATGTAGGCGCTAGAGCGATGAAAAAGTTTTTCTAAAAATAGCCACAGTGACCTTGACCTTGAGGTCATGACCTTGAAAGTCCAACTCGCTCAAGATATTGTCATAAGGAACATTTGTGTGAAGTTATATTGAAATCAGTGAAGAAATGTAGGAGCTAGAGCGATGACAAAGTTTTTCTAAAAACAGCCACTGTGACCTTGACCTTGAAGCCATGACCTTCAAAGTGGAACTCGCTCGAGATATTTTTATAAGGATCATTTGTGTGAAGTTATATTGAAATCGGTGAAGAAATGTAAGCGCTAGAGCGATGGCAATGTTTTTCTAAAAATAGCCACAGTGACCTTGACCTTGAGGTCATGACCTCAAAAGTCAAACTCGCTCGAGATATTTTTATAAGGATCATTTGTTTGAAGTTATATTGAAATTTGGGGAGAAATGTAGGCGCAAGAGCCATGACAAAGTTTTTCCAAAAATAGTCAGAGTGACCTTGACCTTAAGGTCATGACCTTGAAAGTCGATCTTGCTCCAGATATTGTCGTAAGGAATGTTCGTGTGAAGTTATATTAAAATCGGTCAAGAAATGCAGGCGCTAGAGCGATGAAAAAAAAGTACGTACGTACGTGGCGCTAGAGCGATGACAAAAGTACGTACGTACGTGGCGCTAGAGCGAGGACAAAAGTATGTGCCTACGTACTTACGTACATATGGGACAAATACTATATCCCCCCGCACAACTATGTTGTGTGAGGGGATAATGAAATCCAACAGGTGGGTTTGGAGGAGAAGATTTTTAAAGATTTTTAATTTTTTGTGTGGTTTTGTTGCCATGGCAACCAGAGTTCTGGGTGTAACAAAATTCTTTGAAGGAATTTAGAAGAGGACTAAGTAAGGAACATTCCTGTGAAGTTTGGTTACAATTGGCCCAGTAGTTTAGGAGGAGATGTTTTAGCATTACACTATATGTTAACTAGAAATGCGTCCATAGGACACGGATGCCCCCGCCCGAAAATATGTCTATGTTCATATTCATCCATAGAAAGTTATTGACAGTGTTTAAGTTTTGGACCCTTTTTATGCCATTTGACCTCCCAAGTATGACCTTGGAGGTACGGATCTGGGTTTGCACGTGACAATTGTCACATTTCTTCAAAATAATTTCAAAATCCATCCAAAAATAAGTAAGTTAGTGGCTGCGTTTAAGTTTCGGACCGTTTTTTTACCTTTGACCTCCAAGTATGACCTTGACCTTGGAGGTACGGACCTGGATTTTGCATGTGACACATCGACTAAGTTGGTTAACATTTTTACAAAGTAATTTCAAAATCCATCCAGAAATAAGAAAGTTATTGACTGCGTTTAAGTTCCGGAGCCTTTTTTTTTACCTTTGACCTCTAAGTATGACCTTGACCTTGGAGGTACGGACCTGGGTTTTGCATGTGACACATCGACTCATGATGGTTAACATTTCTCCAAAGTAATTTCAAAATCCATCCAGAAATAAGAAAGTTATTGACTGCGTTTAAGTTTCGGAGCCTTTTTTTGACCTTTGACCTCTAAGTATGACCTTGACCTTGGAGGTACGGACCTGGGTTTTGCACGTGACACATCGTTTCATGATGGTTAACATTTCTGCCGAGTAATTTTAAAATCCATCAAGAAATAAGGATGTTATTGACTGCGTTTAAGTTTCGGACGCACGGACGGACGCACGGACGAACGGACGCACGGACGAACGGACGCACGGACAGGGGCAACGCTATATGCCCTTTCCACCATTCTTCGAATGGCGGGGGCATAAAAAGGGAAAATAAGCCCCACCCATGGCGGCCATGTTTTTTGTCGGATCAAAATTTCTTCAAGGAATCTGAAAGAGGTCCACCCAAGGAACATTCATGCAAAATAAAAATGAAATCCAACAGGTGGTTTTGGAGGAGAAGATTTTTAAAGATTTTTAATTTTTTGTGTTGTTTTGTTGCCATGGCAACCAGAGTTCTGGGTGTAACAAAATTCTTTGAAGGAATTTAGAAGAGGACTAAGTAAGGAACATTCCTGTGAAGTTTGGTTACAATGGGCCCAATAGTTTAGGAGGAGAAGATGTTTTAGCATTACACTATATGTTAAATAGGGAAAATAAGCCCCGCCAATGGCGGCCATGTTTTTTGTCGGATCAAAATTTCTTCAAGGAATCTGAAAGAGGTCAACCCAAGGAACAGTCATGCAAAATAAAAATGAAATCCAACAGGTGGTTTTGGAGGAGAAGATTTTTAAAGATTTTTAATTTTTTGTGGTTTTGTTGCCATGGCAACCAGAGTTCTGGGTGTAACAAAATTCTTTGAAGGAATTTAGAAGAGGACTATGTAAGGAACATTCCTGTGAAGTTTGGTTACAATTGGCCCAGTAGTTTAGAAGGAGAAGATGTTTAAAGAAAAAGTTAACGTACGGACGCACGGATGCACAGACGCACGAACGCACGACGGACACAGGGCCATGACAATAGCCCCGCTGGCCTTTGGCCAGTGGAGCTAAAAATGAAAATGAAGTCGGCTAGAGTCGTGATTGGTACTGACAGTAACATCAAAACATATAAGTTAACAAATTATCTAGTTAAACTTTGATATCCAAAGATAGGGCCATGGCAGCAAATTTTATTAATTTTAAATTTACTATCCATTTCCAAAAGTTTCTACTATAGCATGTAGTATTTAAGGTAAATAAGAACACCTCTCATGCTTATCTTCAAGCACTTGTGACCCTTCACACTAGGAACCCTTTACAAGAACTATCATAGCGTATCTCACCTGCTGGTTGTACCACTTTTATTGGCATTGTTCCATCAAAAAGTATTCAGCAAATAAGCAAACTCACTGAGGTAAAACCCATTGTGTTCATAACTTTTTAGCATAATGGAAATGCATTTAACATAATACATGTACAAAGGTTTCTAGCTTTTGCCCCCTAGCCCCACCCCCAGTCATGAATGCTGGGGTGTGTTCTTTTGGAATCTCAGAAGCCCCTGCGAGGTACTAAAGTTTTATATATGAATGCTCTTTGATAAGAGACTGTCCATTTGAAAAACTTTAATGCAGCAGCAGCAACGGGAACATGCACATGGTTGACCAAGCTGAAAAGAAATTGTAAACTAGCTAGTCTGACTAATAAAGGTTTAAATTACACCTTGTACATGAACAAAAACTTTCGATACATATTTAGTCATATATACTTGATGCACTTTTGGGAACAATCTTCAAAATCAATCTTCAAAATGTGCTTTATCCAAATATACAGTATAGACATTTTTATACCCGTTTTTCGAAGAAAAATCGGGTATATTATTTTCGTACCACAGTTCACTCCGGCGTCAGTCCGTCCGTCTGTCCGTCCGTCCGTCACATTTCTTGTGATTGGATCTCCTCTGCAATCACTGAAGTTACACTTTTGAAACTTTGCATGCAGATAGTACATGGAATGTAGATGGCAGTGGACAACTTTTTTTGTGACCTTGACCTCAACATGACCCCAAGGTCAAAGGTAAAAAATTATGATTTGCCATATCTCCTAAACTATTGGAGTTACACTTCTGAAACTTTGCTTACTGGATGGTCCTTGGAATATAGAATATGTCAGGTTACTTTTGGTGTGACCTTGACCCCAAGGTCAATGGTCAAAAAGTATGATTTTGCCATATCTTCTAAACTATTAGAGTTACACTTCTGAAACTTTGGTTATTGGATGGCCCTTGGAATATAGAATAAATTTGGATACTTTTAGTGTGACCTTGACCTCAACATGACCCCAAGGTCAAAGGTCAAAAATTATTATTTGCCATATCTCCTAAACTATTGGAATTACACTTCTGAAACTTTGCTTATTGGATGGCCCTTGGAATATAGAATATGTTGGGCTACTTTTGGTGTGACCTCGACCCCAAGGTCAAAGGTAAAAAAGTATGACTTTGCCATATCTTCTAAACTATTGGAGTTACACTTCTGAAACTTGGTTATTGGATGGCTGTTGGAATATAGAATAAATTGGGATACCTTAGGTGGACCTCAACATAACCCCAAGGTCAAAGGTAAAAAAGTATGACTTTGCCATATCTTCTACACTATAAGAGTTACACTTCTGAAACTTTGCTTATCAGTTAGAATGTTCTTTGCAACTTTTTTTAACTTACATGTAGTTTTGGCTAGCTAATACATAATCATTAGTGTTATTAATAGAAAAAGCGGGTATTTGCGATGGTATACCATCGACTGCAGATCTAGTTTTAAATATGTTCCTGTTTATCCATGAAGTAAATTCCTTATTTGTAAGAGTGGTCATCTATAAAAACTGGGGGCAAAAAAACTAATAATATTACAAGGGAGTCAACTTATAGTTTGTTTGCCTCCATGCAAACTAACCCCCTCTGAAAAAGGAGTCTAAAACTAAAGGAAAGAATATACACAGATGTCTCCCCCGCTTTTTGACCTCTTAAGTATGAGCTTGGCATTGGAGGTACTGACCTGGGTCTTGTGTTTGACACATCATCTAAAGGAGGTGAATATTTCTGCAAAGTAACTTTTAAAAGTCCATCCAGAAATAATATAGTTATTGACTGGACACGAAAAAAGCCCTTTTACCTTTGACTGCTAAGTATGACCTTGACCTTGGAAGTACCAACATGTGTCTTGCACGCGACATATTCGAGGCATGATGGTTAACATTTCTGCCAAGTAATTTCAAAATCCATCAAGGAATAAGAAAATTACTGACCAGACACAAAAAAAATACCGTTTTTTGACATTTGACCTTGAAGAATGACCTTGACCTTTCAGGTACCGCCTTGGATCTTGGGCATGACACATTGTCTCATGATGGTTTACATTTATGCCAATGGGTAACATTTCTGCCAAGTAATTTCAAAATCCATCCCTGAATAAGAAAGTTATTGACCAAACACGAAAAAAGAACTTTTTTTTTTTTACCTTTAACCTCCAAGTATGACCTTGACCTTCGAGGAACGGACTTTGGTCTTGCACGCAACACATTGTCTCATGATGGTTAACATTTCTGCCATGTAATTTCACAATCCATCCAGGAATAAGAAAGTTATTGACCAAACACGAAAAAAGACCCATTTTTTACCTTTGACCTCTAAGTATGACCTTGAGCTTTGATATCTAAACCTAGGTCATGCACGCAACACATCATCTCATAATGGTGAACATTTCTGCCAATTAATTTCGAAAATCCATCTAAAAAAAAAAGAAAGTTATTGACCGGACACTATTTCCCATACATACATACACGATTTTGAGACCGACAAACTTCCAAGGAAAATAACTCAAAAAGTATAAATGCAAGAGTTATTATAGTTCTTGCACTCTGCATGTTGCTTAATGTTGATTAATATTTATATAAAGTTTCATGAAAATAGCTTGAACAGTTTTCAAGTTATAGAGCGGACACAATTTTGTGACAGATGGACAGACAGACAGACACCCAGAGGAAAACCAATATGTCTCCCTGGAAAGTGGGGAGACATAATTCTTACCTTGAAGAGAAATATAGGAGACAAGATATCAGAGACTGTTGATATAGGAGCTAAGAAATATTTTAAAACAGTAAACTCCCCTAAAAATATATTTATTTGCCTTGATTTCAGGAATTCAAGATGCTTGTTATGTGGGTCAATATGTCAGTTGTCTGTTTAAGTTCATTTATGTGTCTGTTTTCCAGTCAAAACAGATGAGAATAAAAGTTCATCCTGTCTTTTGATGGGGCTTTTCAGCAACTGCTAATGTGTCGAAAGGAAATATCTTTGTTGCATATTTCAAGACACTTCCAAAGAGAAATTCTAAAGCAAATTACTCAGTGATGTTTGACTTTAAATGCAGTGTGTGTTTGTTAAGCTGATGAGAAGCAGTATGATTATCAGTTTGCAATATTTCATTTTTTTTCTCTGTATAAAATGCCTGTGTTGTGGGTGAAACAACCCCAGACTATCACGCTTCTTTGTTTTGGAGTTTGATTGCCTAGTCAACTGTATGAAGGTGATGCCGAGCTACAAAGATAGAGGTTATCTTGATCAGCAGGTCAACAGTTAATACACAAGTCATTGCCATTAAGTCTGTCGTACAATTTTACCCAATAAATGAGTTGTGCGGAGATGAAAGGGTCTGTTTGAGATATTAAAGGAAAAATAGTTGAATTAATAGAGGTACTGATTACTCCAATAACGCCTAGAATCCTATATAACAGACCTTGGCAAACAGTGTAGGTTCTAGCAAATGCTACAAAATGTGGGATCTGATCTGGGCCTACATTTTTAGCATTAAAAACACAATTTAATAAATAAGATACAAACATACAACAAACGTTTGTCAACTCTGCCAGATGGAAGTGTCCACTTTGCCAGATGGACAAGTAAATTTTGAGGCAGCTGGGATGAATCTGTTACCAGGATACTTACCATGTTCTTTTGGTATCAAAGAACAGGACCAGGTAAACAATTTCATCAAATTTCTTCTGCATCTGTAACACCTCCTCCGGGGGTACGGGAATCGGTACACCATTATGAAAATATCCTGTCTTTGGCATCTTTGGATTGATAATCTGGAATACAACAGGAGTTGTCACCAAACAACATAGCTCACCAGGAAAGCTGTCTTAGTCTGTGACAATGAGGTCATGGGAAAGGATGCAAGTATTACTAAATAACAAGAGGTCCATGGGCCACTATGCTTACGAGAGCTCAGGTGGGCACTGCCCAATGACAGCCATGTATTTTAACATGATATCATTTGTATCTACCAATTATAAAGTCTCCCAAATCAAAGAGCCGATTTTCAAAAAAAAAAAACTTTAAATCCCCTAGCCCAAGGATACTACAGATGAAATTTGGGCTTAATTGGCCCATTGGCTTCAGAGATCTTGTCTGAAAGTGTTGACGCCAGAGGACATGACAACGGACAACTGCCTATCCTATACGATCCACCGGAGCCTTCAGCTCTTGAAAGCTAGAAATACCTTGTAAGTAACGTTAGTTAGTCCTCCTTGATGCTTGAAGTGTTAAAAATAAGTTTTAGTCTAAAGTATAAGTAAAAGCAAAATGTGTATACATACCAGAGCCGGGTACCATGGATATCCACGACACTTGGCCCAGACAAGATCTAGAGGTTCCAGTGGAATCAGCTCCTCTGGATCAAAGCTGTTACGACGTCCTCGACCTAGAATTGTAGACAGCAATATTATACATGTAATATTTTTTTTTAAATCAAATTAGTAAAATGTAGATGAGGTATCATTTAAGTTTTAAATTTCCTAGCAGACAGCTATGTAGATGTTGAGATAATTAGTTAACCTAACCAATCATTGCCCGGACAGGCTTAGATTTACTCAGCTGTCAACCAGTAGTTTGTGAAGTAGCTGAAAACTACTCTTATAGAATCAGTGAAAGAGAAAGAATTAGCAGTGCAAAAGCTGCTCACATTTTTTTTATTTGTGCAAAATATGAGATTTTTTCCATACTGAATGACTGAAATTTTAACGAAATGTTCACTAATGACATTGTTAGTTTTGAACAACTCCAGATCTCCAGTTGACCCCAAGCCAATCCTGAGCACTCACTTTCAGTTTGTAGTGAGCTTTGGGCAGTTACCCCACATCCTGCATTGTTGAACGCACCTCAGGTCAGGCTTCATTAAAATTGAATGGCACAGAAGTTAAGTAAACTGAACAGCTGGTTAAGTCATTGGGAAATATCTTTGAATAATCACTTTTAAATTTGCAAGGAAGTTTAAGCAAATATGTACAAATCATTCTAGGGATGAGTGCAAGCTTTTAATGCTGTGTTCTTCTATTTGAGCCTTTTAATTTGACTTTATAACTACCACTTGGATGTATGAACAATTAAACATTTGCATTATTTTCTTGTTACACGTATATTAATTTTGAGTATTTCAAAAATGACTTAAGGTGAATGGATACACATTCAGGGGAGGCAACTTGACTCCCATATTAACCCTTATCCTGCTGAATAATATGCTTTCTGTTATCAGCCAATCAAATTACTTCATAATATGTATTTGTTTTAATTCACATACTGAATGACAAACAGTGTGGATTCTGATCAGTTGGCTTCTTCAGAAGCCATCTGACGTGAATCTGCACTGTTTGCAAAGGTAGGGCTGGTTGTGTTCAGCGGGGTATGGGTTAAATAGGGAAAGAATTTGCACTTGAATAGTGAATTCTTCCCTTAAAGGGTATACTCCTTTCTCAAAGGGAGTCAGAAGAAAACCTGAAAGTTGCCCCACCCCTTGTAAGACTGGCTGAAACTACTATTCATTCCCATTAAGGCAGTTTACAGGTCTTTGTTGCCAGCGTTAAGAGACTGGCAAGGACTGATGTTATCCTCTAGTACAGAAAACAGTTTTTCAGTTCAACAACCCAGTCAACACCATTAAGGTTATTTTGAGCTGGTCTACTTTTCCTGGACAAGCTTAATTATGTAGATATTTCTTATTTCAATCTTGAAAAGACTCATTAGAATTGCCTTGATAAGGTGATTCTGGTGAGTGACACCAACATAGTATCAAAAAGATTTGTTTGTTTTGGACTTTAACAGCCCAGTCAACACTATCATAGTCATGTTAAGGCATCATACTTTTCCTGGACAAGTTCCGCAGTTACCGACAACTGCCTTTCTTCATACTGGGAACTTTGTGAAACACTATTGAAATAAGCCAGCCCATAACAAAACCTACGACAAGATTTGAATGAGCCTGTGCATCTGTATAGTCAGTTTAGAATGTTTGTCTGCATGAGACCATGGACTATCCAAACAGCAACAAGTGAAGACAATGGACAGACTTGCTCGGTGCACAGGCTGATCTCTGACTTCACTGACTGCACAGATCTTCTGGTAGGTAGTGCCATGCTCTGACTGATCTTTGAAAACTCTGTTAACCCTTATCCTGCTGTTCATGACAACCCCTACCTTTGCAAACAGTGTAGATCCAGATCAGATGGCTTCTGAAGAAGCCATCTGATCAGGATCTACACTGTTTGAAATTCAGTTTGCAAATTTGAATGAATAAATTACATCGATAAATTTGATTGGTTGAAATGTAAATGGGTGTGGCTAAATTCATTTATGCAGCAGGATAAGGGTTAACGTATCACAATACTCGAATCTCATTGCTCACATTTAAATTTTGGATTTTTTTTAAAATGTTAACTGCTGAAAATGGATTATGGCAGAAATGGTAATGTGGAGATTTTTTTTTTTTTTAATATTACTACTAATAAGAAATCTAAATACATGTATCTCTTTGAACAGCCAGTTCAGCAGTGAATGCAACAGAGAATTTTCAATAATAGCATCATTATTGTATCTGAAGCATGAATTCTACAAGGAATTGAATCATCCACTAATGAAATACTCAGCAAATCAGCAAACTCAGGAGAAAAAGGTACTTATCATAAAGGCAACCAACAGAGGACCAGACCAACCTGTGCCTAAGTGCTGCCTCCCCAGATCTCCACAGGATTGTAGTGGAAACCCTGGGGTAGCCTAATGCAAGAAGTTGTGTATCTACCCTAAAAATTCTAGTAAACGCCCAAGCTCTAAAAAACGCAAAAATTGCCAATTTTATTTTTTTTTAGCAATTTTCCTAAAAACACAAGCCTCTAATATAGGCCCATTATAAAATATTGAAAAATGATAATTTGGTCCGAGAAATTCTCGATATGGCCATTTTTCGAAACCCTGATCCCTGTCTGCATGTAGATGACACACATAAATACTTGGTCAAGTTAAACTGTTTATTGTTCTAATTATAATCTAATAATGGTAGTGAAAACATGTATATGAAGTCTGCCAGTCATAAGAGTAAGGCATTAAAATTTCATCCCAATCGTGACTGGGCGGTAGTGAACAGTTACACGGTGCTTATCAAGAAACCACTTTTTGATTTATCCACTTTATACTAAAAATTATTAAGAGTACATGGAAAATTTTGCCACTGAACTGGTAAATTCAGAAGCACATCACATTCTGTTTCAACGGTGAACACTGAAATTAATCCATTTCGAAATAATTAACATGGGTGACCACACTTATTTGATTATGCTAATCCACAACCGGTTTATCGGGCAGTGATTAAGAAAGCAATGAATGATGCGTGTTACATAGCAATATATATTATCAAAGGGTAAGCCACCCACATTAGATAATAATCCCTGAAGCAATGCAGGGACAGTCAACATGTGTCTAACAGCTGCTTCAAAAGGTGCAAAATATTTGTTTCAGATGATTGCGGATACTTATTTTGTCAGTAGCACAAGTCAAAGGAAAGAAATCCATCTGCTTCTCAGGTTCCAAAATGCACTCAAGTTCTGCCCCAGGTTCATATTAAACTCGATAAACGTAGTATCCTTTTATCACAGATTTAATTGAAACAAACCTAAATTAGTGGAAGAAAAGGCAGCTGCAATCGAATTCTTCCACAGAAGGTTCGCCCGAAGAGCAAGAACCAAATGTCAGGATTTAGCCTCACTAGCACATTGCTCCTTTGTATATTTCAAGATGGGGGCCATTTGCGAGAAAGTGCAGTCTTGGGATGCTTCAATGAATTTTTCTGGGAACTGTACCCACTCCACTTCCCATGAAACATGAGTGAGTGAGAGTTTGAGTTTTACGTCTCACCAACAGCTATGGTCATACGGAGACAGGACCTCGGTTTAAGGACTCATCCCAAAGTCTGGAGAAGCCCGGGATCAATCCTGCAATCCCTGGTTTACAAGGCGAGTAGCATAACCACTACACCACGGAGGCTTCTCCAATGAAACGTAATGATTCTAATAAATGCCTAGGGGTTCAATAGAATATTTACGGTATATGCATCAACAGCCCGCACACAAATATCTGAAGAACACAAATAGGCCAATGCTATGGACCCTTTTCTTATGAATCAGCTGGTATGTGTTTTAATGATCAATGCCTCATGACACATTCCGATTGTATCACACACAAGTACATAACAGCTGTTCGAGGAAATGAGGTCAGCACCCAAGGAGTGAAAACCACAAACCTCCAGGGCTTTGTAAGGGTTGGTTAGTAAGAACTAAAGGATAGTTCTAAAAGTACAAGGAGAAACCATGGATGAACTGTGTTTCAGCACAGCTGTGCAATGATTTTATTCAATAGCTACTTTATGAGAGCTGAGTACATCAGAGATGAGAAAACGATTTTGGCACATTGGACCAAAGCTGATTTTTGCTTCTGGAAAATTTCAGTGAAAATAAGGAACTCCCATAAATTTCATATGAAATGACCACGAGTGTAAGATTCTGTTTATCATATGACCACTTTAAATTGGATTTTATCGCCTTTATATTGACATTTTTTCCACAAAAAATGCATGGTTGACATGGACGTCGTCATGACGTTACTTAATCCTGCCATAGTGTTATTACACGTGTGGTCATACGATTTTTATTACACGACGTTATCCACTGCTTATCAACGGCGTCATATGATAAAAAGAGTTATTTTCTAACATCTGGATATTATATCAAAAGTTTCAAAAGATACTGGGCTAGTACTGTTCGAAAATCTGGTCCAACATCTACCAATAGTCCAAACATCAGCATATAAGTATCAGGTAGTGATTCAGAGTCAATTCCCCCAACAATTATGCCATAAAGACTTGTTAAAGTAGGCAGTAAATCTGTAATTACCATATACTGATAAATTAATAGTTTTTTTTTTCTAATATTCTATAATTTTCTATATATTCCATTATAAAAGAGACTAGAGAGGCTAATAATAATCATGCATATAGAAACTATGAACAATGCAGGCATGCAAACTAAGTACTTCAGTACATGCTAAGAAAGGAGGCATCTATCCCAGCACCATGACATGCAAAAAATCTTCGGACATGCAAATTCAGAAATTACTCAAACTCTAACTTTTTTCAACTCAGTAGAGCTGCTCAAAATGCTGACAATTTTTTAACTGCCAATAATTGTTGTCATTTTAACCCATTGTATGCGGGTAACCCCTAAAGGGGCAACTTGGGAAACAGTGCAGGCCCAGATCAGACGCCACAGAATGTGGCGTCTGATCACGGCCTGCACTATTTGCTAACAGAATTTTCTGTCAAAGATAAAATAGAAACGAAAACAAGAGGGCCATGATGGCCCTGGATCGCTCACCTGATCCATAGAGTAACAAGTGGGACCCGGGGAGGGCCATTATTAACCCCAGGGCTATAATGTGCATAATGTTCAGAGACATCTAAAAAGGTGAAGCTTCATACCAAATATCAACAAAGGCTATAATTTGAACAATCTTGGCAAAGGTCCACTACATATGCTACATACCAAATATCAAAGACCTGGGCCTAACGGTTTCAGAGAAGAAGATTTTTATTAAAGATATTCCCTACATAAGCCTATGAAATACCAAATGGCTCTGGGGCGGAGGCGTTTTTGGCCTCAGGGCTATAATTTAAACCATCTTGATAGAGGTCCACTAGAGGAAGCTTCACACCAAATATCAAAGACCATGGCCTTGCTGTTTCAGAAGAAGATTTTTAAGGAATATCTCTATATAAGTCTATGTAAAACCAAAGGGCCCCAGGTCGGGGGCAGTTTTGGCCCTAGCACTATAATTTGAACAATTTGGTAGGGGTCCACTAGATGAAGCTTCATACCAAATAGCAAAGACCTGGCCCTTGGGGTTTCCGAGAAGAAGATTTTTAAAGATTTTCCCCATATAAGCCCATGTAAAACCATAGGGCCCCGGGGCGGTGGCATTTTTAGCCCAAGCACTATAATTTGAACAATCTTGGTAGGAGTCCACTAGATGAAGCTTCATACCAAATAGCAAAGACCTGGGCCTTGCGGTTTCAGAGAAGAAGATTTTTAAAGATTTTCCCTATATAAGCCCATTTAAAACCAAAGGGCCCCGGAGTGGGGGGGGGAGGGGTGGGGAGGGTGGGGGGGGAGAAAGACCATGGCCTTGTGGGATGAAGTTTCATACCAAATATCAAAGACATGGGCCTTACGGTTTCAGAGAAGAAAATTTTTAAAGATTTTCCCTATATAAGCCCATGTAAAACCAAAGGGCCCCTGAGCGGGGACATATTTGACCCCAGCACTATAATTTGAACAATCTTGGTAGGGGTCCCCTAGATGAAGCTCCATACCAAATATCAAAGACCTGGGCCTTACGGTTTCAGAGAAGAAGATTTTTAAAGCTCTTCACTATATAAGCCCATGTAAAACCAAAGGGCCCTGGAGCGGGGGCATTTTTGGCCCCAGCACTATAATTTGAACAATCTTGGTAGGGGTCCACTAGATTAAGCTTCATACCAAATATCAAAGACCTGGGCCTTGCGGTTTCAGAGAAGAAGATTTTTAAAGATTTTCCCTATATAAGCCCATGTAAAACCAAAGGGCCCCGGAGCGGGGGCATTTTTGGCCCTAGCACTATAATTTGAACAATCTTGGTAGGGGTCCACTAGATGAAGCTTCATACCAAATATCAAAGACCTGGGCCTTACGGTTTCAGAGAAGAAGATTTTTAAAGATTTTCCCTATATAAGCCCATGTTAAACCAAAGGGCCCCAGGGCGGGGGCATTTTTGGCCCCAGCACTATAATTTGAACAATCTTGGTAGGGGTCCACTAGATTAAGCTTCATACCAAATATCAAAGACCTGGGCCTTACGGTTTCAGAGAAGAAGATTTTTAAAGATTTTCCCTATATAAGCCCATGTAAAACCACAGGGCCCCAAAGCGGGGGCATTTTTGGCCCCAGCACTATAATTTGAACAATCTTGGTAGGGGTCCACTAGATGAAGTTTCAGACCAAATATCAAAGACCTGGGCCTTACGGTTTCAGAGAAGAAGATTTTTAAAGATTTTCCCTATATACGCCCATGTAAATCCAAAGGGCCCCGGAGCAGGGGCATTTTTGGCCCCAGCACTATAATTTGAACAATCTTGGTAGGGGTCCACTAGATGAAGCTTCAGACCAAATATCAAAGACCTGGGCCTTGTGGTTTCAGAGAAGAAGATTTTTTAAGTTTTTGGTGAAAAAAATCTATTTTTGGCCCCAAAAACCTAGATGTGCAACGGACCGGAACCATTTGAACAACTTTGAAAGGGGACCACCTAAGGATCATTCCTGTGAAGTTTGGTCAAAATCTGATCAGTGGTTTAGGAGGAGATGTCGTTTAAAGAAATTGTTTACGGACGCACGCACGGACGACGGACGAAAAGTGATCCCAAAAGCTCACCTCGTCACTACGTGACGGTGAGCTAAAAAATAGGTCTGACACCCCTTATATAACAAATGGACTTGTCCAACATACAGCAATGGAAGAGTCCACAAGTAAACAATGGGTTACAGTTTGTGAGCAGGACAAATATCATTCACTGGTGAACAAAGGATAAAAATAGCCTCATTTATTATATTACCTTTCTTTTTTTTCAATTTTATGCTCAACTGAGTTGTGCATGTAAAACAGTTTCATAACCTCGGGGCCTAACCTTCAAGTCAAAATACAATCTTCCCCGACAGCAAGGAAAAAATTTGGTTTAAAAGACATCCACATTGCACACAGCAACTACAGTAAAATTGCCTATATTCAGACCATCTTTGGGACTGTTCAAAAGTGGTCTGTATGACCAGTTTTGAACAGTCCCAAAGACGGTCTCTTACTAGGACATTGCCTGTAGAAAACACAAACAAAGAAAACTTGAATAAAAATCAAAGTGAAGCCTTCGTAACCTTAGATTTAAGTTTAGCTGGTCATAACCACAGAATTTTACTGTATTCAGATTAGACTTGTGTGGCAGACAGGCTGATCCAAGTCTCTGTTAGGTGCTCACATCAGCAGAAATTTTGATTTACAATACTCAGTAACTTTTTGGGGGTTTTGGTTTTACGGCCCTTTCGAGATTATTTCACTCATATTGAGCCCATCATTAATCTGAGGTGGGCGAAAACTGGAGTACCCAGAGAAAAACCATCTGACCTTCCATTGCAGAACTTGGCCTCTCACACGTGACCCTAGCCAGGCTCGAACCACAGCAGTGAGAGACCTAATGATTAAGAGTCAGTGCTCTTAACCACTAGGCCACGGAGGCCCATTTACTCAGTAACGTTCAATCAGATCAGACCAAGTGCAGACTGCTCCTGACCAGGAATGTAACTGTGCCAATCGAACATGCCTTTAGAGAAACAATCACATGTAAGACCTATATATCTACATTTCAGATGTTTCTAATCAATGTTTTGTAAATGTTATCTCCTAAAGATTTCACTCGATAATCTGGTCCTAAAGGTTGTTCATGCTCAACTCAACAGCTCATAAACATTAAATATCAAAGTTGTTTTTCAAGTTTGAGTCTACAAAATATATTTCATTTATTTTTTTAATGAAATTAATATGTCAAATTAACGGAACTATTCTATTAGAGTATACAGAAATTTATGCTCTCTTGAAATGAGCATGAAAGTCTTATAACCTCGTGACCAGGACAGAATTTATGTATAAAGGATCTTATGAATTTAAAGTTGATATAAACAAGATTGAAGCTGTCTTTCAAGAATGACTAAAATAACCCCCCCCCCCCCCCCCATGAGCAAGTGACAAGAAATTGAGCAATCAAGCATTTTTGAGCAAATGAGCAACATGTATAAATTTTCATGAACAAAGGCCATAACTCCCGTGATACACATCGGATTCTGAGGATAATCAAACTCGTCGGAGGTCTCATGGATGCAAAGCCATGTATCAAATTTGGTGCAAATCGGTAGGTAAACATAGATTGCAGAGTCGGGAAATGGCTAATTTCAGCATTATTTGAAGAACAAAGGCCAGATTTTGACGATGATTGACCTCGTCCGAGGTCTCATGGATACAAAAGGCATATATGAAGTTTGGCTGAAATCGGTTGGGGAAACATGGACTAAAGAGTCGGGAAACGGATAATTTCAGTTATTTGAAGAACAAAGGGCTGTAACCCCCATGATACATATCGGATTTTGACGATGATCGAACACGTTGGAGGTCTCATGGATTCAAAGCCATGTATGAAGTTTGGTTGAAATCGGTTGCTAAACATGGACTGCAGAGTCCAGAAATGGCTAATTTCAGCATTATTTGAAGAACAATGGGCTGTAACTCCCATGATACCTGTCAGATTTTGATGAAGATCAAACTCGCCTGAGGCTCATGGATACGAAGCCATGTATAAAGTCTGGTTGAAATCCGTTCGGAAACATGGACTGCAGAGCACAGAAACGCCTAATTTCAGCATTATTTGAAGAACAAAGGGCTGTAAAGGGGGGAGGGGGGTATAATTAGCTATTATAAGCTGTGTGTGGATAATTATCAGTCCTGACTTTACCTAGTTTTCTCCCTCTGCAAGCTCATATTTTTGCTCAAACTGCAGCAACTTAACAGAATAATGCAAATTTGAATTATAAGCACAAATATATAACCAGAAAGTTATAACAAAATTTAAATCAAGCCAACAGACTTTCACAGTAAGCCAACCAACAAACTTTCCACACAAACAGAACTTAAGAACTTGGTATACCTAATGTCATTTGATGATAATTTCTTGATCTTGTATGGTGCATTATTAGCTTCAGCTTCCCATCCCAAAATCCAAACTTGTTTTTCTTTTTCCTACAGACTTGCAATGTTTTAGCCATTTTGCATTTTGGTGACAGCTGGCTCTCTTCCTCCCTGTCACATCTTAAAATGGAACTATTGTTTGCATTAGCAACTTTATTCATATTTTTCTTAGCTGTTGCATCTGTTTGAGCTGTTTTATATGAATTATGTGTCTTTCTTACACCATGTACATTTTTAACTTTAATAACACCAGCTTTCCTTGTTTTGTCTTCTTTTTGGATGGTACCACTGAAGTTTGTCACCGATTCAATATTTTTAGCAGTCTGAGATGCATATGAATCATGCTCTGACATTCTTTTCGGCCAACTTAGGTAACTACTTCTTGTAGCTAGGTGCTTCTGATCAGTGACAGCATTATTTCCCTTACTTTTGACTATATGCATACACTTGTCTTTCAAACATGAGGTACTTAAACTCATCTTGAAGACTTCAGATTCTTTATCAGCAGTGTTTTTTACTACAGGCTTGGGCTCAACTGTACATTTTGTTTCAGTCACTCTGACACAATCTGTGATCCTGTCTTCATTAGACAAGCTTCTTAAAGTCCTCTGTAAGACTGCAACATTTTTATCTAAAGATCTTGGAGTGGAAGGCTGTTGTTGTTCAATGACATTTCTCTTCTTTGCTTTGATACAATCTTCAACAAACATGTTTGAATTTCTTAAAGTCCTTTTAAATACTGAAACTTTTTTATCAGATCTTGTAGTGGAAGGCAGCCATTCAGTGACATGTTTTCTCCCTTTTGGTTTGTTAAAAACAGTAATGCTGTCATCAGCAGATGAGCTTCTTAAATTCCACTTAGAGTATGCAAGCTTTTTATCATTTCTTGTGGGAGGCTTCTGTTGGGAGACACATCTTCTCTTCATTGGTTTGTCATTATTTATCATTTTGTCTTCAACAGATGAGCATCTTAAAGTCCCTCTAGTGACTGAAACATTTTTATCAGAACATCTAGTAGTTGAAGGCTGGTGTTCTGTGACATGCCTTTTCTTCTCTGGCTTGATATTACTTGCAATGTTATCTTCAATAAATGAGCTTCTAATAGTCCTCTTAAAGACTGCAGACCTTTTATCAGATGTTGTAGAGGGAGGCTGGTGTTCAATGAGAGGTTGATCCTCTTTTTGTTTGACATGACTTTTCATTTTACTTTCAACAGATGAGCCTCTTATAGTCCTCTTTAACAGAGCAACCGTTCTATCAGAACAAGGATGGTGTTTAGTGACATATTCTCTCTCCTTTGGTTTGACATTATGCATAATCTTATTTTGAAGGAAGCTTCCATGAGACGTAATTAAGTCTGAGATGACTTTACCTGAATTTTTTTCAGCATCACAATCATCTTCATTTCCATTAACTCCTGAGAAGTCAGTGATAATCTTCATAGATTGGTCAACAACGTCAAGGAAACTTCTTTCACGTGTGAAGTTTTTCAAGTCTTGTCTTTTTGGCATTGGCACATCTGAATTTACTGTTTTCTTTTCACAATTCTTATTTCTTTTTGAATTGATATCCCTTTTGTCTCTATGTGTTTCTCTAGTACTTCTTACAATACATGTGTCCAAATTTTTCGTACTACATTCTTTTTCACATTCTGTAATATCTTTGTTCATTTGTTCTATGTTCTGGTAAGTTTTATATCTGTTTTTCAAACCTACTGTCTTTGTTTTTGAAGATTTTTCTCTATCAAAATGAACTCTTTCACTTTTACTTTCTGTTAGATCTATGCACACTATTTCTCTTGATTTTTCTGGAACGGAAGAGCTTCTTAATATTCTTCTGTAACTTTTACCACTTTGATTAGCATTTGAGCCATGTGGCAAGATTTTCACAGCTGTACCAACAATTTCTAGGGAACTTCTTTTACTTCTAAATTTTCTCTTGTCCTGGCTCTGAGACCTGGTTAGGTCTATTGTATCTACTGTTTGTTTGTTTCTACTGGGAAATTTATCAATGCTGTCAGAGACATCTATCAATGGTTTACCATCCTCTAGAATTTTGTCATCACTTACAAAAATCTCTGCACAGTTTGTCTGAATTTGTATTGTTTGTTTCTTGTCATGGATATGTGACCGTTTGGGTTTAGCTGATGTTAGTTTTCTATTGATCTGATCTGCTGATTTTGACTGTGTAGCCTGATCCCTTGCTTGTTGTATTACAATCTTGCTTTCCATAAGACTTTTACTAGTTTTCTCCTCTGAATTAGTTGCTGTGGGTGTAAAATTGTATTAAAAATATTGTTTTGTTATATCCTTGAACTTACCTGAATTTGTCTTACCAGATGAAAGTGTACTCTATACAGTGAAGGAGACATGTTCTATGAACAGTATGTTTTAACTTTCACTTGAAAAAGCTTCCGATCACATCAAATCTCTATCCAAGTCAAGCACACTGATTTGACTGGTGCGATTTACTGCCCCCTTCTGAATACATCACTCAATCTTCATACAAAGCTGAGTGCAAGCTAAAAATTATGCAGGTACAAGCCTCAAAACCATAGTTTGGGGAATCTAAAAACTGAAATTCTATACTTTTCCTAAAGCTCCTCACAGAACAGCAAACCGTAACGATCCTGATCCTATGTGTTCATAGCTCCAGAAGAGGAGAAACAGGGATATTTTTGGTAACTGTCCTTATTTCTTTTTTAAAGCATATACATGTAAAGTAAAATTCCTATACTCAGAGCACCATTTGGACCACTGTTTAACATAGGTGGTCTCTTACTAGAGGGTACAGGGTGAAGAAAATACAAAATAAGGAAAAACTGAATCATTAAAATATGTATCTAAAATAAGAACTAGAATTTGTTTTTCTACAAAAACACAGATGTCTCCCCCGTTTTTGACTGCTAAGTATAACCTTGACATTGGAGGTATTGAGCTGGGTCTTGTGTGCAACACATCATCTAATGAACATGAACATTTCTGCATAGCAACTTTAAAAATGTTCATAGAAAAATAAAAAAGTTATTGGCCGTACACAAAAAGCACTTTTTTACCTTTGACCTCTGAGTATGGCCTTGACCTTTGAAGTACAACACATCGTCTCATGATGGTTTAACATTTCTGCCAAGTAATTTCATAATCCATCAAAAGAATAAGGAAGCTATTGACTGTCCCTTTTTTTACCTTTGACCTCTAGGTATGACCTTGACATTGGAGGTATGGACCTTGGTCTTGCACATGACTCATGGTCTAATGACGGTGAACATTTCTGCATGGTTACTTTATAAAGTCCATCCAGAAATAAAAAAGTTAATGACTGGACACAAAAAAACAAAACTTTTTTACCTCTGACCTCTTAGTATGACCTTTATCTTGAAGGTACCAACCTGGGTCAAGCGTGCACCACATTGTCTCATGATGGTTAAAATTTCTGCCAAGTAATCTCACAATCTATCCAGGAAGAAGAAAGTTATTGACTGAACACTAAAAAAAGGCCCCTTTTTGGTCTTTGACCTCTTAGTACGACCTCGACAACACATTGCTTCATGGTGGTTAACATTTATGCCAAGTAATTTCAAAATCCATCTAAATATAAGAAAGTTATTGACAGAACACAAAAAGGCCCCTTATTTTACCTTTAACCTCTATGTATGACCTTGACCTTTCAGGTACCAAACTGGGTCATGTGTGCAACACATCATCTCATGCTGGTTAACATTTCTGCCAAGCAATTTCAAAATCCATCTAAAAATAAGAAAGTTATTGACCAAACACGAAAAAAGGCCCCTTTTTTTACCTTTGACCTCTATGTATGACCTTGACATTTTAGGTACCAAACTGAATCATGCATGCAACACATCGACTCATGATAGTTAACATGTTTGCCAAGTAACTTCAAATTCTATCTAAATATAAGCAAGTTATTGACAAAACCTGAAAAAAAGGCCCCTTTTTTACCTTTGACCTCTAAGTATGACCTTGACCTTTGAGGTACCAACCTGGGTCATGCACGCTACACATCGTCTTATATTGGTCAACATTTCTGCTAAGTGATTTCAAAATCCATCTCAAAATAAGAAAGTTATTGACCAAATACGAAAAAAAGGCCCCTTTTTTGACCTTTGACCTCTTAGTATGACCTTGACCTTTGAGGTACCGACCTGCCTTATGCGCACCACACATCGTCTCATGGTTGTTAATAATTATGCCAATTAATTTTAAAATCCATTTCAAAATAAGAAAGTTATTGACCATATACGAAAAAAGGCCCCTTTTTTACCTTTGACCTCTAAATATGACCTTGACCTTTGAGGTACCAACCTGCCTCATGCGCACCACACATCGTCTTATGGTTGTTAATATTTCTGCCAAGTAATAATAAAATCCATCTGAAAATAAGAAAGTTATGACCGGACACGATTTTTCCATACAAATATACATACCGTATTCGCCCTAATTACCGCACCGTGTGCTTAGTTTTTTCAAAATCTTGTCAAAAAATCACAGTGAAAAATCTACCTAATTAGCGCACACTCAATGCGAAAACAATAGCGTCCGAGATGATGCATACTGATATTTAATGGGACGGAAAAGATTACTAAAGCATTGCCTCCACTGTTGAAGAAATAACGGTAAGTTTTTATAGATTTACTGTGAGAGCTTCCATGGGGAGGTTACTGTAAAGTGTGCGCTTATGCATTTCCTTTTCAAAAATAGCTTTGGTGTGCGCTTATAGGAGCATGTGCGGTAATTAGGACTTATACGGTACCGACAAACTTCCAAGGGAGATAATTCAAAAAGTATAAATGCGAGAGTTATAGTTCTTGTGCACTGCACGTCGTCTAATGCTGATTAATATTTATACGAAGTTTCGTGAAGATAGCTCTAACAGTTTTCAAGTTACAGAGCGGACATGAATGTGTGACAGACAGACAGACAGACAGACAGACGCCCGGGGGGGGGGAAAACAATATGTCTCTCCGAAAAAAAAATTTTCGGGGGAGACATAATTAGTTTTAATTTTAGCTGTATTTGTAGGTACTGGTTAGAACTGCAATGAGGCCGGTACCCCATTACTTATGCTTCAACAGAAGCTAGGATTATGTCAATACAATACAGATGCCCCCACCCAGGGGCCATCTTCACCTGAAAACAAGCATTTTGCAAAAAAAAAAAAAAAAATGAAGTTCAAAAGGGGCGATATAACCATAACAATTGACAGGGAGAGAATGCCCGTAAAACAGATTTCATGATCAATCTCCACAAAAGAATGTTGCCGACACCGGCAGGTATAAAACCCGCGCTCAAGTGAGGTTGCCAAAGAGCACCGCATGCTCTTCTGTTTTTTTTGTATGTCACAAAGGGAGATAAATCAATCAAACTGCATGACAGAGTTATAGAACTTGATCAGAAAGTAGCTCTTGTGATGATATATACAGTTTCATGGAACTGGGCCAAATGCTTTTGGATATATGGCCAAGGTTAAAGATTTTATTACATTTTAAAAACAAGAGGGCCCAGAGGGCCCTGGTTCGCTCACCTGATCCAATGTATAACAAGTGGGCCCCCGGCAGGGTCAATTTTGGCCCCAGGGCTATAATTTGAACAATCTTGGTAGAGGTCCACAAGATGAAGCTTCATATCGAATATGAAAGACCTGAACTTTCTGATTTCAGAGAAGAAGATTTTAAAGGTTTACCCTGCATATAGAAGTCTATGTAAACAGGATTTTCCAATATAAGTCTATGTTAAACCAAAGGGCCCCGGAGCGGGGGCATTTTTGGCCCCAGGGCTATAATTTGAACAATCTTGGTAGAGGTCCACTAGATGAAGCTTCATAACAAATATCAAAGACCTAAGCCTTGTGTTTCAGAGAAGATGATTTTTAAAGATTTTCCCTATATAAGTCTATGTAAAACCAAAGGGTCACATGGCGGGGGCATTTTTGGTCTCTGTGCTATAATTTGAACAATCTTTATAGAGGTCCACTAGCTGAAGCTTCATAACAAATATCGAAGACCTAAGCCTTGTGGTTTCAGAGAAGAAGATTTTTCAAGATTTTCCCTATATAAGTCTATGTAAAACCAAAGGGCCCCGGAGCGGGGGCATTTTTTGGCCCCAGGGCTATAATTTGAACAATCTTGGTAGGGGTCCACTAGATGAAGCTTCATACCAAATATCAAAGACCTGGGCCTTGCGGTTTCAGAGAAGAAGATTTTTAAAGATTCTCCCTATATAAGCCCATGTAAAACCAAAGGGCCCCCGTGTGGGGGCATTTTTGGCCCCAGCACTATACTTTGAACAATCTTGGTAGGGGTCCACTAGATGAAGCTTCATAACAAATATCAAAGACCTGGGCCTTGCGGTTTCAGAGAAGAAGATTTTTAAAGATTTTCCCTATATAAGCCTATTTAAAACAAAAGGGCCCTGGCGTGGGGGCATTTTTGGCCCCAGCACTATAATTTGAATAATCTTGGTAGGGGTCCATTAGATGAAGCTTCATACCAAATATCAAAGACCTGGGCCTTGCGGTTTCAGAGAAGAAGATTTTTAAAGATTTTCCCTATATAAGCCTATTTAAAACAAAAGGGCCCTGGCGTGGGGGCATTTTTGGCCCCAGCACTATAATTTGAATAATCTTGGTAGGGGTCCATTAGATGAAGCTTCATACCAAATATCAAAGACCTGGGCCTTGCGGTTTCAGAGAAGAAGATTCTTAAAGATTCTCCCTATATAAGCCCATGTAAAACCAAAGGGCCCCCGTGCGGGGGCATTTTTGGCCCCAGCACTTTACTTTGAACAATCTTGGTAGGGGTCCACTAGATGAAGCTTCATACCAAATATCAAAGACCTGGGCCTTGCGGTTTCAGAGAAGAAGATTTTTCAAGATTTTCCCTATATAAGCCCATGTAAAACCAAAGGGCCCCCGTGCGGGGGCATTTTTAGCTCCAGCACTATAATTTGAACAATCTTAGAAGGGGTCCACTAGATAAAGCTTCATACCAAATATCAAAGACCTGGGCCTTGCGGTTTCAGAGAAGAAGATTTTTAAAGATTTTCCCTATATAAGCCCATGTAAAACCAAAGTGCCCCCATGCGGGGGCATTTTTGGCCCCAGCACTATAATTTGAACAATCTTGGTAGGGGTCCACTAGATGAAGCTTCATACCAAATATCAAAGACCTGGGCCTTGCAGTTTCAGAGAAGAAGATTTTTAAAGATTTTCCCTATATAAGCCTATTTAAAACAAAAGGGCCCTGGCGTGGGGGCATTTTTGGCCCCAGCACTATAATTTGAATAATCTTGGTAGGGGTCCATTAGATGAAGCTTCATACCAAATATCAAAGACCTGGGCCTTGCGGTTTCAGAGAAGAAGATTTTTAAAGATTCTCCCTATATAAGCCCATGTAAAACCAAAGGGCCCCCTGGTGGGGGCGTTTTTGGCCCCAGCACTATACTTTAAACAATCTTGGTAGGGGTCCACTAGATGAAGCTTCATACCAAATATCAAAGACCTGGGCCTTGCGGTTTCAGAGAAGAAGATTTTTCAAGATTTTCCCTATATAAGCCCATGTAAAACCAAAGGGCCCCCGTGCAGGGGCATTTTTAGCTCCAGCACTATAATTTGAACAATCTTAGAAGGGGTCCACTAGATAAAGCTTCATACCAAATATCAAAGACCTGGGCCTTGCGGTTTCAGAGAAGAAGATTTTTAAAGATTTTCCCTATATAAGCCCATGTAAAACCAAAGGGCCCCCATGCGGGGGCATTTTTGGCCCCAGCACTATAATTTGAACAATCTTGGTAGGGGTCCACTAAATGAAGCTTCATACCAAATATCAAAGACCTGGGCCTTGCGGTTTCAGAGAAGAAGATTTTTCAAACATTTCCCTACATAAGCCTATGTTAAACCAAAGGGCCCCTGTGCGGGGGCATTTTTAACTCCAGCACTATAATTTGAACAATCTTAGTAGGGGTCCACTAGATGAAGCTTCATACCAAATATCAAAGACCTGGGCCTTGCGGTTTCAGAGAAGAAGATTTTTTAAGTTTTTGGTGAAAAAAATCTATTTTTGGCTACTGTGACCTATATGTGCAACGGACCGGAACCATTTGAACAACTTTGAAAGGGGACCACCTAAGGATCATTTCTGTGAAGTTTGGTCAAAATCCGATCAGTGGTTTAGGAGGAGATGTCGTTTGAAGAAAAGTTTACGGACGCACGCACGGACGGACGCACGCACGACGGACAAAAAGTGATCCCAAAAGCTCACCTTGTCACTACGTGACAGGTGAGCTAAAAAATAGGTCAAAGTTCAAAGGTCAAGGTCACAAGTCAAAAAGTTTGATATCAATGGACAGGTCTTGCCCCAAGGAGCACACACGTGAATTTTGAAAGCTGTATTGTTTGTGGTATAAAAATGACAGCCCAAAATGTTTTCTTGAAACTGGTGTTTTTTGTATGTCACAAAGGGAGATAAATCCATCAAATTGCAAAATAGAGTTATGGAACTTGGTAAGAATGCAGCTCTTGTGATCATACAGATCTAAGAGGCTAGGGCAAATATTTTTTGGAAATATGGCCCAGGTCAAAGTTTTTGGTTACAGTTTCAAAAATAGGTCAAAGTTCAAAAGTCAAGGCCACAAGTTGAAAAACTTGGTATCAGTGAAAAAGTCTTGTCCTAAGGAACATCCATGTGAAGTTTGAAGGCAGAATTGGAAGTGGAATTAAAACGAAATACAAAAACATTTTGTAAAAGAGAGAAAAGGTGAAATAATTCAGTCAAATTGTATGATAGAATTATTGAACTTGGGTAGAATGTAACTCTTGTGATGGCGAGTATGTGTAAGAAGTTTCATGAAGATCAAAGTTAAATTTTCGAAAAATAGGTCAAATTTCAAAGGTCAAGGTCACAGGTCAAAAAGTTTGGCAGCAATGGAAATGTCTTGTCCCAAGGAACATATAAGTGAAGTTCAAAAGCTCTGTTATAAACAGTATTGAAATGAGTGGAAAAAATGTGTTTCAGAATAAAATAAGAAAAGTACAGATAATTCAGCCAAAATCAACAATAACAGTTATGGACCTTGGTCAGAATGTAGCTCTTGTGATGGTGAGTATGTGTAAGAAGTTTCGAGAGGCTAGGTCAAATACTTTTGAAGTTATAGCCAAGGTTAAGTTTTTCAGAATGACAACGACAGGGCAGATGCCGGAGTGTTGACAATAGCTTGAAAGTTTTTCTTCAGAAAGCAGATGAGTTACACAGGGCCATAACTCCCATAATAATAATTATTAGTGGATTTTACCAGAAACTGATCTTGACCTATATTTCAAGATTATTTTCCTGTGTATATCTACTTATCTTTTCAGAAGATAGTGAACCATTTATTATACCTATTGCCCCCACTCCAACACTGGAAATGGTGGGGCATTAACCCTTTTTGTACCGAAAAATCCAAAACGGGTACCTTGGCAATTAGTGCAGGCCCAGATCAGATGCCGCAGAATGTGGCATCTGATCAGGGCCTACACTCTTTTCAAATAGTTCAGCTATTTTCCAAACAAATTTTGAAGAAAACACAACCTGAAACCCCTAAATCTCGAAATGGACACCTGCCATATATATAAGGAGGAAGATTCCATTTGGTACAAAAAGGGTTAAAAAAAGGAAAATTATCCTTGTTACTCCTCCTCACCTTGAACTATGACTGCTTCTTCAAAGCATACCTGTAGCTGGAATTGTGTTTATTCCATTTACTTAAGGGGAATGGGAACACCTGGCAGATTTTTCCGCCATTTTTCAAAGGGAGACAACTTTCTTGACTTCCTGTTCGCTTTTCTATAAGCCCTGTCCCACCGAAAAAGGGGTCTACTCTTAAAGGAAAGAATTTGCTCCTCAGGAGCAAATTCTTTCCTTTAAGAGTTGACCCCTATTGACATGGGAGATAAAAATACTTTTGCAGGAGTTGCCTCCCCTGAAATTGTACCCATTCCCCTTAAGTCCCAATCTTTTAGCCCTTTAACTATCAATAAAATTTGCGAAGTAGACCTTTTTTCTAATTTTTCTGGGAAAATCAGGCTTAACATTTCATCTTCCTAGCAGACGTTTCAGTTGAAATACATGTACCAAGACTCATTTTCTCTAAAAAAAAAGTAATATTAAGCTATTTTGATAATTCTACACTGAAAACAAATTCTGAGATCACAAAACATAGAAAAATGTCTTCCTGGAAATATGTGTATATTGCCCAAAGAAGCAGTTAAAGTAAAGCAGATCATGATGTGTTAAAAAGAAGTGTTAAGAAGAAAGGAGTTTTCAATAATTACTCTGGGATAATTTACTGAGAAACTATTTTGTTGCAGGACGACTCATATGACTCTTATTTATATGTTTGTTTGCTTGATCTTTGACCCTTAATTGGCCAAGAAAAACTACATCTGAAAATGTCCTCTGCTTATGTCGTCTGCTGATTTTTTTTTCAAACTTTTTAAAAATATTTGTTGCATATCGGCAAACAGTGTGGGCTCAGATCAGACTGCTCCTCTGATCTGGATCCATACTGTTTGCAAAAAATTACTTATAAGGTAACTGGCAGATGACAATGCAGACGACAATAGTTATGATTGGCATTTTAAGGGTTAACTGTGTTTAACCAGACTCCAACTGTTGGTTTTCTTTTGCTACAGCATTCCAGTTGATTCATGCTGTCGAGTCCTCATCTTTTTTCTTCTCTGTATTCATTTGATATTTAATATGTTCTCAGAGATGTTACACTGATGAGTTAGAAACCCTTCACACAGACTGAACAAATTATTTGTCTAAACCACAGGAGAACCAAGGGCAAGGACTGTGCATATTTTAAATAGATTTAAGACCCCCCAAGTATTTTTTTACCGACTGTTCCAAGGCGGTGCCTCTGTTGTGGTTTATTATTTTCACTTACTGATGCATGTATGAACTGCTGATATCTTTTTTATTTTTGATAGCCATTTTCCCATTCTGTCGGGTCAAAACTGTCCTTCTGGCTTTCTGTTTGTGATGTGTTAGTTACGGTGATGTTGCTTTATATTGGTGCTTCTATCCTTTTGTGTCTTGATTTGTTTGTTTGATATAAGGTTTAACGTCCCTGTCAACACTGTATAGGTCATTTTGGAGATGTTGCTTCCAATTTTTGGGACTTTCCCGACATTGAGATGAAATGACATCTCAAGCCCCATCTCGCACCAGTTTGCCTGGGCAGGCTTAGATCCTCTAAGCGGTTTACCAGTACTCATGTGCGGTCGAATCCAGCTCTACGTGGAAGCATCATGCAGCCCATCTATTTCTTCAAGCCCCGATGGGCGAGGCCCCTTATGTGTCTTGAATGGAAGATGAAAGGTTATTGTACTGATTCCTGATAATTGCCTTCACTTCTAGTTCATGGCCCAGTCAACACTATTTAGGTCATATTGAGCAAACCAGTTCATCTAACCAAACTTCCTGGGCAGGCCTATACAAAAGTGAAGCATAAAAGTGCATATTCTTTTGCCAGAAACTAACAAGAGTTACTGTCCTTGAATCAGTAGAGAATGACGGTATAAAATATTTAACCCTTATCTTGCTGTTCACGACAACCCCTATCTTTGCAAACAGTGTAGATCCAGATCAGATGGCTTCTGATCAGGATCTACACTGTTTGGCATTCAGTTTATGAATTTGTAGCAATAAATTAAATCAATTAATTTGATTGGTTGATAGACAGAAATGGGTGTGGCTTAAATGAATATTCAGCAAGATAAGGGTTAATAATCAATCTCCTTGAAAGATATAACAGACCCTGACAGGTTTCAAACTCACAACCTCCTGATCACCAGTCAGACCCACATCCAACTGAGATACTAAGGCTCACCCTATTTGCATGTTTTGTTGGTTAGGTATTGAAGCCTCCCATTAGCTTTACTGCTGACCATCCCAAGGCAGTTGTTCCTTGGTAGTGTATATTGTTTTGAATTTGTCTATGTGTGATTGTGCCACAAAATCATTTTCCTCTCTTGCTGGCTTCAGGTTCTGTGTTCTTTTCCTCAGTGAACTTTTCTTACTGTTTTGCTTCAAAATACATGTCACAGTAACTACTATTATTTAAGTAAATTCTAGCCAGCCAGTTCGCCACAGATTTCCTGACAAACTGACTGATAAATTGCCCTTCTCGTTGCCCAATCTACTTTCTGATCACCAGTTGAATGTACACTGAACTGAAGTTCAGCAAACCTTCAGCATGCAAGCATACTTTTTTATGTATAGTTTTAACCTATTTAAGATGGGAAGCCCCAAAACAAGCTTCACTGACTGCAAATAATTCAGCCATTTTCTTAACCCATAAAATGCCAATCATGACAACTGTCGTTTGCTTTGTCGTCTGCTGGTTACTTTAAAAGTCATTTTTGCAAACAGTGTGGACCCAAATCAGACTGCTCCTGGGTCCACACTGTTTGCCTGTATGCAAAAATTATTTTTTAAAATGTTTGCAAAAAACAAATCCGCAGACAACATAAGCAGACAACATTTTCAAATGTAGTTTTTCTCGGCAGCATAAGGGTTAACAAATTCCTAAAAATAATTCAACCTGACATCCCTAAATTTTGAAACAGACTTGTCAGAAAGATTGTATTCAGTTAAAAATAGATCAAGGACTTTTATCCCACAATTATCATCTAAATACTCCTTACTTGCCAGTTAAGGGGAATTAATGCAACTTCAGGGGAGACAACTGCATCGACAAGCTTTTTCTGTGTCCAGTATCATTAGGGATCTCGGCTCCCGCCCATCAGGGCTTGAAGAAATAGATGGGCTGCATGATGCTTCCACGCAGAGCTGAAACCAACCGCACATGATTACTGGTAAACCACTCAGAGGTCCTAAGCCTGCCTAGGCAAACAGGTGCGTGCATAAAAACCCAATTGGTTTCATTGGGCGACGGGGCATGAGATGTCATTTCATCTCAATGTTGGGTAAAAGTCCCGTAAAATTGGAAGCAGCGTCTCCAAAATGACCTGTACAGTGTTGACGGGTATGTTAAACCTCAATTCAAACAAACAAAATCAATAGGGATCCAGGGAAATTAATTTGTTCCTTAGGAGAAATTTTTTTGCTTAACCCTTATCTTGCTGTTCATGACAACCCCTATCTTTGAAAACAGTGTAGATCCAGATCAGATGGCTTCTGAAGAAGCCATCTGATCAGGATCTACACTGTTTGGCATTCAGTTTATGAATTTGTAGCAATAAATTGCATCAAGTAATTTGATTGGTTGATAGACAGAAATGGGTGTGGCTTAAATGAATATTCAGCAAGAGAAGGGTTAAGAGTAGATCCCATTTTCAGGAGCTTGGTTTATTGGAACATGAAGAGGAAGTCTCTGAAGTGGTCTCTCATGAAAGCTGGTGGAAAATGTGCCATATATATATCCAGTCCCTTTCAGGACCATCAAAATGACAATAACAATTCTAGCATTAGTCACAGAAAAATATCGAAATGGTTACAACAGTGCACAAGTGACTAGCATTAGGTGATCATTACTGTGTTATGGTGACTACCAGCTCACCTGCGGTACGCTTTGTGTCAAGATCATAAGGTGATTCACTACACTCACTGTCCGTGTGTAGCTTAGGAAGTCCAGATGTGCTAAGCTCTAGGAAAGCAAGCACCAATTGGTAAGCATGCCATAAATAACTGTTGTCAGTATATGCAACAATCTCACACGACTGGTAATTTTACATGGAATTTATGAAACAACACATTGGCAGGTTTCATAAACTTCAGATAAGAATTTAAAATTAGGTTCATTTTCAACATCTTCAACAGAATGCACCATGTTGTCATGGACTGTGTCACAATCATTCACAATGTCACTAAGTGACATGGTACACACAACCTCTTTGTAACACTGTTGTTGGGATCCAAAGCAGAAACCTTCTTAGTTAAATGAAACAAACTTTTAAAGGTCATTTTTCTATTTAATCAACACATTTGTGATTCGTCTTTAATCTTTGTTACAACCAAAAATGTACAGGCCTCTGTGGCCTAGTGGTTAAGAGTGCTCACTCTTAATCATCAGGTCTCTCACCCCTCTCCGGGTATTCCAGTTTTTGCTCACCTCTGATTAATGATCTGCTCTAAATAAGTGAAATAATCCTGAAAAGTCCATAAAACCAAATCTGGACAAAAAACCCAAAAATGTGTTATAATGAACAGTGTTACAAAGACGGTTAGGTATTGAATTGATGACACTGCTTATGACATTAGGCTTTTGATATCCTACATTCTTTACACTCTTTCAATTTATTGGATATCATAGAAACAGATAAGGTCTGTATTTGTTGATAATTAACGGTTAATTTTTGTCAGCTCTCCATGAATACCCACACCATAGGTTTATATGGAAAAGTTAGGAAAATTATCCTTAAATTATCACCAAATTTCCACCTTATCTGCAGCTATGGACATTATAAACCTTGTAAAAGCTGCCAGAGCAGACAGCAGCAATGACTCAATTCAACAAGGTAAAAACTGACTTGTCAAAGCCATTTTCAACATAATGTCTTCAAAATAAAACAAACATGAAAATACTGACAACAACTCAGATAAATTAAAGTGTCTGTTATCAGTATCCATATTGCAGATTGCAAGATAAAGCTAAGTGCATTATATAATTATATGTATTATAATTCATTTAACATGAAGAAGTGCTTAAAATCTATAGTTGAAATACTATGTTCAACATTTAAAATGAAAAATAAAACCATCACAGACACTACATGATACCCCGCACCTGCAAGCCAGGAAAATGCATTATCAAGTATTTCTAGAGCAGGCAATCTTAGAAATGGAACAGCCACTGTTCGGAAGCCTTGATGCAATCTGACTATCCTGGTATTCAAAATAGATTATTCCTATACGTACAGAAACAATCATTTTCTTTCAGATACATCAAGGGCAGATAACTGAAGAACTGAAACAGTCAGAATACACATCCTTTGCCAGAAATTGCACCTTTAAAATTCTATGTATATATCAAGTTTCCTCACGTTGTTCCATACAGTACAGATATATGTCAAAACCTGTTTTTCAGATACAGCGCAGAATTGGTATAGGTAGAGTAGCTATCTAAAGCCACAATATGTCACCTTCAGTGCCTCATATATCTGTGACGTTCATCTAAGAAATTCATACTGTAAAGGAGCTAAGGGCCAAAAACCATTTTACACTTAATTTATATAATAGATTATAGCTCAAGAACCAGAAAGGCAACAGCAGTGGGCCTTGTCCACAATATGTTTCATTTTGTTTTCTATATGATGTAAATTTTCCATCAAGATATTACATTTACCGTATTCCTTCCATTTAGCACACCAGGCGCTTAAAAAAAATGGAAAAAGAGGGGGTGCTTTTTAGAGGTAAAACTCTTACCAGAACGGAGGATTTAAAACCTACTACACACGGTAGTTTTCCATTTGATTTGTTTGTTTGTTTAAGGTTTAACGTCCCCGTCAACACTGTAAAGGTCATTTTGGAGACGTTGCTTCCAATTTTGTGGGACTTTTACCCAACATTGAGATGAAATGACATCTCAAGCCCTGTCGCCCAATGAAACCAATAGGGTTTATTAGCATGGACGGTTCGCCTCGCACCGCGGTTTCTGGACAGGCTTAGATCCTCTAAGCTGTTTACCAGTACTAGTGTGCGGGCTGGATTCAGCTCTGCATGGAAGCATCATGCAGCCCATATATTTCGTCAAGCCCCTATGGGCTTTCCATTTGAATATGATGGAATTATGTAAAGTACCAACTGGTCAACACAGACACTGTGATAGCAGGGGGTTTAAAAATACCTTGCATGATAAGATTTACAGCAGATACGGTAATGATTGAAAGGCTAATCTTTACTTTAGGTAAGCCAAAATATTTTTCATCTGACAGAAGAAGGGAAAAACAGTGAGGGGGGAGCAGGGGCGTTAAATGGGAGGAATACGGTAGTAAAGAAGTACAAGCCAAAATTCATTTTTACAATACATCAAGGGCAGATACGAGGGCTGATTGATATCCCTGTTGTGAGCTTTATATTAAAGATTTGAATTTTGCCAGCGGTGTTTAAGGGCCTCAATGCCACTTTTATAGAACTCCATTTCTTGGCTGTTCAGAAAGTCATCCACTGCTTATATGACGTCATCATCGGACTGAAAGTGGGTGCCTGAAATAGCCGTTTTCAGTTTTGGAAATAGATGCCCAAGTCTGATGGAGCGAGATTAGGTGAATATGGCGGATGCACAATCAATTTAAAGCCACAATCGTGAATGGCAGCCATAGCAATGACAGACTTGTGAGCAGGAACATTGTCCTAATGGAACAACACTTCTTTAGTGAGCTTTCCGTGGCGCTTTAGTTTAATATTTTCCTGTAACTGCGTCACAAGTGAAGCATAGTATATGCCATTGATTGTTTGTCCCTTTTGGAGATAATCTATCAGCAGAATACCATCTGCATCCCAGAAAACTGAGGCCATAACCTTCTCAGCTGATGGAAGAGTCTCTGCCTTCTTTTGCGGGGGTGAGCCAGGGTGCTTCCATTGTTTTGATTGTTGTTTGGCTTCTGGGGTAAAATGATGGACCCATGTTTCATCCATAGTGACAAATCTCTGAAGAAAGTTGGCAGGATCGTCCTCAAAAAGGTTAAGATTAGCACGTGATAATGTGCATCTGGTGTGCTTCCGATCAAATGTCGGAAGTATTGTGCCCATCGGGCCGAAAGCTTTCTCATTGCAAGATCCTCTGTCAGAATAGAATGTACTCTTTCCTGTGAAATGCCAAATCTACTGGCTATATATCTTTTTGTAACTCGTCTGTCAGTCATAACAATATCATGGACTTTCTTGGCCATTTCTGGGATTGCAAAATTGACAGGCCTTCAGAGACGGGGGTCATCCTCAAGATTCTGCATGCTTTTAAATTCTGCCACCCACCTTTTCACAGTAGCAAATGATGGGACATCTTTCCCTAGTGTTGCTACAATACCATTATGGATATCTTTAGGTGTTAAACCTTTTTTTATGCAAATATTGGATCACTGCTCTTTCACCGATTCTGTCCGTTTTGCAAAAGCTGCTTGTCTTGTTTACTTTTGAGTGCTACCTCGTCAATATAAACTGACCAAATGAGACCAGTCCTTGGGTACACGGCCCTATGTAGTCAGAGAGTAGTAGGACTTAAAAAGAACATCCCTGCGTAAATCCTTCAATACGAGGCTCACAACATATCAATCAGCTATCGTAATTAAAGTATGCTACTTTTTGTTTAATGGCCCTTTCAAGAATGTTTCACTGACCTCAAGCAGAGTGTTAATCGTGAGGGCAAAAACTGGAGTGCCCAGAGAAAAAACTGCCTGACCTTCCATTGCAGGACTTGGTGTCTCACATGTGAACAGAGCAAGACTAGAACCATCAACAGTGAGAGATCTAATGCTTAAGAGTCAGCGCTCTTAAACATTTGGCTCAAAGGCCCAGTATCTATATAACTATGAAGTTTCATCCATATAATTACAGGATTAACAGGTCAAAAACCATTTCTTGGCTACTGAAAGGAGCTGTAATTCTGTCAAAAGTTGAAAGATTTTGCCCATTAACAATTCCAAACCAGGTATCACCAATACAAAAGTATATGCAAAATTAGAAGAAAATCTGTACCCAAGGTATTGACTGGCAACAAAGTACAGACAGACAAATGGACAGACATATGGATGAACAGATGGACAGTAGAAGGTAGAACATAATACCTGATCACTATACTGTGGTGGGGTAAAAACTGACATACCAAGCTTATATTAAACAAAATGGTGCAACAATGAGTCTTAATATTAAGTCAGTAACATCTAGTTAATGAAAAGCTTGACAAAAAGTATCAGAAACATAACAGGAATAAACAAAATCTTTCTTTAGAAATAAACCAAAAAAAAGAAACAGTTCATTTTCATTTCATTCCATTTAGAAAATTCACAAAAGATGTTTTAAAAGAATAAAATGAATAATTTACTTTTCTAACACAAACAATACTAAGTTCTACAAATAAACAGGCTGCACCACAGAGAATTTCTAAAACATTTTACCCTTGTCCTGCTGAGCCTGGATATGCCTTATCTTTCAAACAATGAAGATCCAGATCAGATGGCTTCTGAAGAAGCCATCTGATCAAGATCTTCCTTGTTTGCCATCCAGTTTATGAATTTGCTGCAATAATTTGCATTAAGTAATCTGATTGGTTGATAATCAGTAGTGGGTGTGGCATATTTAAATATTCAGCAGGACAAGGGTTAAGATCTGCAAGATGCACTAACACAAGAATGGGTGCTTCATATTTTTCTGTAAACAAATTTTCTTTTTTACCTTATAGTGGTTCTTTTCAGAATTACTAAACCCCTGCAGATCTAAAAAGAACCCAATGCATGGATGATTTTGAAAGAAGAACTGTCATGAATTTTTGCCATATTTTTTCTCATCCTCCATGGGGAAAACATGTTTACAGAAACACACATAATATTCCCTTTCCAAGTGTACAATCAAAATTATTCAAAAGCCAAAAATATGACTTACCTGATCGACTATCACTGGATCCTGTACTGGAAGTATCAGACAAACTCTCATCACTACTACTAATACCAGAGGTACTCTCTGATTCTGATGAACTGCGGATATGTTCACTGTGCCTGTATGTCATGAATGTCTCTCTCCGTGTGAGATCTGGAGGATCAGAGAATGCTGTAGACAGAGGTTCTGACATAGAGGCTGTTCTCTTGGGTGGAGACGGTGCCATGTCTGAACTCGACCCAATGGCACTAGCTGACCTTTTGCGTGTCCCTGGGCTTCGAGGGGACTTCCCTGGAGAAGGGATCATAAGTTCTAACACAGGTGGTTGCGGGGAATCTGTCCCAGATTTCTCCTGCACCCCTTTGTTCTTTGGAGGTCTTCCGGGTTTCCTCGTTGGAGTGCTAGTATTGCTGTTACTACCACTGTCTTTACCGTTCTCTTTGCGGAATGCTTTCTTGCTGAACAGAACAGCCGTTCTCCTGTTGACACCTGCCGGAGGTGTGGAGGGTGCAGACTTATCAGAGTGAACACTTGCTGGGGTACTAGGCTTGGAGAGATTGCCTTCAGCATTTTTGTCATCTGAAAAAAAAGTTACGTAAAAGCTTTTATCACTGAAACCTGACCGTTTTACTCAAGTCCCAATGATTGGCATAGCTAATGATAATTTAAACATATTTTTCCCATTTAGTACCAGAAACCCCAAAACAGGTACCCTGGCAAACAGTGCAGGCCCAAATCAGACGCCGTATTCTCGTCTGATCAGGGCCTCCACTGTTTGCTAAAAGTTTAGCCATTTTCCAAATGAGTTTTGATGAAAACACCCCTAAGTTTTAAAATGAACTATTGCTTTATATGGGGAAGATTCCATTTGGTACAAAAAGAGTTAACCCTTTCAACCGGATATCAAAGCTAACTATAGATCCTGATAAAAGTCTCATCTGGATAAACACTTGTTTGGCATCTGGCTAATGACTTCGACAAAAAAAAACCAATGAACTTGTCCAAATTCAAAGATGGAACAGTTAAACAAAAAATAGGCACATTTTCTGCTTTTTGAATACTGTTAGCCTATTCCAATAACTAGCATTCTTTTTAACCCTTAATCCTTGTCCTGCTGAATATTTTAATCTGCCACACCCACTAACGGTTATCAACCAATCATGCAAAATTATTGCAACAACTTCACAACCTGAATGACAATGTAGATACTGATCAGATGGCTTCTTCAGAAGCCATCTGATCTGGATCTTCATTGTTTGAAAGATAAGGGATATCTGGGCTAAGCCTGACAAGGGTTAAGACATCTAGGAAAACTGCATCTGAAAATGTTGTTTGTTTATGCTGTCTGCTGTATATATTTGCAAACTTTTAAAACCTTCTGCAGACTCTGATCAGACTGCTCCTAGAGGACCATGATCAGTAGTCTGATCTGGGTCCATGCCATTTGCAGCAATTAATTTTAAAGTAACAATCAGACAACAAAACAGACTACAATTGTTGTTATTGAAATCTTAATTGTTAAATTGTCCAGTCTGAAATATTAATACAAACATCCAGCTTAAGTTTATAATTAATGATAAAACACAGCAGCTGTTTTCTACAAAACAAGCGTACTCATTTTCAACCGTTTTAACAAAAAAATACTGATCATAACACAATGTTAACTCTTATCATGCTGTTCACAACAACCCCTATTTTGGAAACAGTGTAGATCCAGATCAGATGGCTTCTAAAGAAGCCATCTGATCAGGATCTACACTGTTTGACATTCAATTAATGGCTTTGTAAGAAGAAATTACATCAAATAATCTGATTAGTTCAAAGTCAGAAATGGGTGTGGCTAATCTGAATATTCAGCAAGAGAAGGGTGAAAGAGTCCAATAGGAAGATTCTTTTTCCCTCTCAACTCTATAAATCAAACTGAAAATTCAAACAATCCTTAACAAAGCAGGCAACGATCACTCACCTAAGAACTAGCACAGCTTGTCAGATTCAAGCCAAATTCGAGCTCATCTGAGATATTATGATTGTTCTTGTTTACTAGTAAGTAAGTAAGTAAGTAAATAAAGACTTTATTTAGTGAGGGTAACAACATTTAGCACATACAAAAATACATGTTATAGCTAATCTTCCATGAGGCCCTCAAATACTAATAGTTTCAAAAAGATACGATCGAAAACAGTTGAGAAAAAATGGAAACACCATTTTTCGCTTATATTTATGCTCAAGGGCAGGTAAACAAAGCCATTGGTCCTGTGGCGCCCAAATTCAAACTTGAGGTAGACTGTATGCCTCTCCAGGTTATCTGCAAGTTTGATAATGATCAGATCTGAAAAGGCTGAGGAAAGCTGGGGACATTGTTTTTCCATTGTAAGCCTATGATAAAATATTTCATGCTAAAGAGGACGTAACTGCGAAACCACTTGTCAGATTTAAGCCAAATTTGAATGCATCTGCGATATTATGCTTACTAAAAAAAAAAGATCCGATCAAACAGTGTGTGTGTGTGTGTGTGTGTGAATTCGGGTTTAACGTCGCTTTCAACAATTTTTCAGTCATATCACGACGGTGTCTGGTTGCGACAGGGAGCTCAATGCTCACGTTTATAGTGCTGCCTCACTGAAGTATCATGTCCCAGACACATTACATGATACCACACCCAGTCACATTATCCTGACACTGGATCGACCAGTCCTAGCTCTACCCCGTAAATCTGAGTGCCAAACGAGGAGCAGCTAGTACCATTTTTAACGACTTTGGTATGTCGCGGCCCGGGATCGAACCCGTGACCTCCCGTTCCCGATCAAACAGCTGAGAAAAACTGGAGAAACAATTTTTTGCTTATATTTATACCCAAGGTTAGGTAAATCCAAAGTGGTTGGTCCAGTGAGGCCCAAATTTGAACAACCTAGACTGTATGCCTCTCTTGCTTGTCTGCAAGCATGATGAAGATTGTAATAGAAATAGCACAGTAAATTTGGAGACGTCATTTTTCCATTGTAAGACTATAGTAACTTTTCTCGGACTCAAGGTATGTCACTGCAAAACCGGCTACAAGATTCAAGCCAATTTCGAACTCATCTGAGATTTTATGCTTGTCCTTGTTTACTAAAAGTTTGAAAAAGATCCCATCAAAAACAGCTGAGAAAAAGTGGAGACACCATTTTCCGCTTATATTTATACTCAAGGACAGGTAACTCCAAAGCTGTTTGTTCTGTGAGGCCAAAATTTGAACTCGATCTAGACTGAATGCCTCTGCTGGTTATCTACAAGCACGATGAAGACTGGGCCAGAAATGGCTGAGAAAAGTTGGAGATGTCGTTTTTCCACTGTAAGCCTATGGTAACATTTTTCGGACTCAAGGGGATGTTTTAAAGGGCGGATTTGTTTAAAAACCTGTCCAAAAATGCATCAATAAATTTAGGTGCTAGTGCGATGACAAATAGTTTATAAATACAGCCATAGTGACCTTGACCTTGAGTCCTGAAAGTCTAATCTGCTTGAGATATGGGCAAAAGACAATTGAGCGGAAAAATCATAATGGACAATCGAAGAGTTTTTAAGTGGACCAACGAGCGAAAAATAATTCAACAGATTACAGGTATATTGGACAGGTAAATAATGTTCACCTATACAAAACCTTTTATTTGTCAATCATAATATTAACTCAACAGGAATATGTCAGAACTTCCACTTCCCCGTGGTAAGTAGGGGGCAACAGGCTAAGGTTGACTTGTTCTTGAACCGAGCAATCTTTGATCTGACTAACAGAAGGGGCACAGGTAAACAGGTTATCCGTTCTAATGTCCTATTTTTCATTTGGCTCGAGTGTCCACTTTTTTGCCGCTCGACTGTCCATTTATTTTCACTGTCAATCTGCTAGAATGTCCTTCGCCATGAGGTATTAAGTTACATAAAAATAAGTTGTGCGAGATGATAATTATCTCTTAGATATCCTCATTACTCATCATGACCTGTAGCTATGAATGATATGAAAACAATGAAACAAATCTTTTAGCCACACAAATTCTGATCCTCCTTTTTAATACTTACCCTGCTGTTTAGCACAAGACTCTGACTCTGACTCACTACGTAGACTGAGACTCCTCCCCCTTCCTCTTCCCCTTCCCCTGCCTCGGCCTCTACCCACTGCAGAACCCCTGCTAGATTTTGATGATGGGATACTTGGACCTTTTCTCAACACTGGTGTTCTTGGGACTGGTTCGGGCGAGGCAGGTTTTGCAGCTGGAAATTTCGGAGATTTTGGAGACATAGGAGATTTTGGTGATTTGGGAGTCTTTAAAGATTTCTGAGCAGATTCTTTGACCTCCCGTTTGTCAACAGAGGCTTTTCTGTCTGGTGTTTTAATAGTCAAGGGCTTTCTCTCAGGAGAGGCCTTTCTGTCTAGTGATATTTTCCTAACCGGTGAAGTTGGTCGACTACAAGAACTCATGGAACCTTCATCTTCTGAGCCTGTGAAATACAAAGAGATTCTTACTACCAGTTATGTTTATGGCGGAAGTGACAAGCAGACTATGTAAGTACCTTTTTATAGCAATATTGTCGGGGTCTAGAGCTGAAACCCTATCAGTCAAACAACTGTATTATATCAAACAACAAGAGGGCCAAGATGGCCCTGTATCGCTCACCTGTGTACCAGAAAATCATTAGCTATGTTAAGAAAAAAAAAGTAACTATGAAGAAAGACAGGACATGTTTATTTATCTGTGGCCAGTTGTTCAAAGCATCGTTAGCTTAACGAGCTCGTTAGTGGTAATATTGTTAACTGTTCTAGCAAGTTTAATATTTAGAATTTTGGTATTTTTCAGCAAAAATATTAGTATATTTGGCATAATAAATGATCAAAGTTTTAATGATATGTTGATTAACAATGTCGTTAGTTTTGAACAACTGGCCCAGATTGATATTGATATCTTCATAAATCTAGGGTTGTCAATATGGTTGAACATCAGTTGAACCAGATGAACTCTTGAATGGCATGATGTATTGTATGCAAGACATAATCATAATTAGACAAAGATATAAAAATCTGCAGCTATGATTTCCTTTTATCAGAATGGTTAACAACAGTATTGCCTTGTATGACAAAATTTACATAAAGAAACACAGCTGTTTACATATCAAAAGTAAGAGACCAAAGTCCCAGAGCAGGCCCATCTATTGCTCCAGGGCTACAATTTGAACGATCTTGGAAGAGGTCCACTAGATGAAGCTTCATATTAACTAGAAATGTTTTCAGAGGAAAACAATGTCCCCCAACCATAAATATATCTTAAACACCCATTTGACTTTAATAATTGGTTAAGGTCATCAAAGTGTAAGCTGCAAACAAGCCATTTTTGGCCAAAAACTGACAGTTTTCGGAAGCCTGTGACCTTAAAAAAAACAGCCATTAAAAAGGTCAGATCACCAGGATCTAATCAAATTTGGTAGACTGTAATTAAATATTGTACCGAGTTTGACCAACATTCATCAATGCTTAAATGATATAGGGTACAGATAAGCCATTGTTTGGCCCCAAAGGAACAGGTTTCGGGAGCCCTTGACCTTAAAGTGCAGACAAGCCATTTTTGGCCCAAAATTGACTGCTTTTGGGGGCCTGTGACCTTGAAAAAAGGTCAAGGTCACCAAAATCTAATCAAATCTGCAGTATGTTGTAATAATATATTGTACCAAGTTTGACTAAAATTAATCAATTTGTTAATGAGATATAGTGTAGACAAGCCATTTCTGGCCCAAAATGAGAACTGACATCAAACGTTGTGTATAAATCATGAGCACTTGACTTAATTGAACAGATCTATTAACCCTTATCCCGCTGTTCCCGACAGCCCCTATCTTTGCAAACACTGTAGATCCAGATCAGATGAAGCCATCTGATCAGGATCTACACTGTTTGACATTCAGTTTGTGAATTTCTAGGAAAAAATTGCATCAAGTAATCTGATTGGTTCAAAGTCAGAAATGGGTGTGGCTAAATTAAATATGCAGCGGGATAAGGGTTAAAAATTACACCCATAACTCCTTATCTGTAGCTATGGTTACTTTTGGCAGATTCTCTGCCTCCGTATTCATCTTTCAACTACCTGTTCATTCTCCAGACTCTCTCTGCATTTTAACCCTTTTTGTACCAAATGGGCAGGAGTCCATTTCAAAATTTAGGTTTAGGGGTGGCAGGTTGTGTTTTCATCAAAATTTATTGGTGAAATGGCTGATTTTTTTGCAAATGGTTTAGGCCCTGATCAGACGCCGCGTTCTGCGGCGTCTGATCTGGGCCTACACTGTTTGCCAACTACCTGTTCAGGGGTTTCTGGTATTAAAGGGGTTAAAATAAAACTCAATAGTTTCTCCATAATGAGAACAAATTCTATATGTCCAGCTAAAAGACAACTGTGTTCAAGATTTTCCACAAAAAAGAATAAATTTCAAGCCATACCTCCAGTTTCTTGTGTACTTTCATCTAGGTCACTGTTTGGTAAGCCTTTCTGTATGGCCAGTTTTCTTCTCACTTTCACAATCTCTTTACGAATTCTTTTGGCAAGTTTGGATTTTCTTTCTGCAATACAAACAAGAGGCTCAATGAGCCTAAACCGCTCACCTGAGGAACTTAAGTTTTAACAATTCACAGACTTGACTACTAAATCTGCTAATAGAATCCAGCCCATTGACCCTTACAGGATATAAGTCATCATTATTGCATTGCATTCCAAGTTTGAGACTTCTAGCTTCTATAGTTCCTGAGAAATCTTTGACGAAAATTTAACATTGGTCAAAATGGAGAGAAAGAAGAATGAAAGAACAGATGAACAAATAAGCTGAGAAAGCCCAATGTCTCTTACACAAAATAAGTCATCATTATTCTATTGAATACCAAATTTCATGCTTCTAGTATTTATAGTTCCTGAGAAATCTTTGATTAAAAATTGAACATTGGTCTATTATCTCTATATGGAGAGAAAGAAGAATGAAGGAACAAATGAACCAGACTAGCTCCAAAACCTAATGCAGCCTTTCCCCTTGCCCAATGGTGCTACACATAAAATTTAAACAAGATTGGTCGACTGCCTTCTGAGATATGCTTCATTGAAAGTGTGGACGACGGATGGACGGACGACAGATGACGGACTCCGGAGCCTTGGTATACTATCAGCTCACTGGAGCCTTTGGCTCAGGTGAACTTAACCGAGATTTTATGTCTGTCCTCGTTACCTGCAAGTTTGAAGCTGATCTGAAAAAAATTCAAGTCGCTATCGTAGTCACAACATTTTCCCTATGTAAAGTCTACGGGCAAATTTTTTGTCGCTCAAGGTCATGTAACTCCGAGGTCAATATTCCGATTCGAACTTAACTGAGATTTTATGCCTGTCCACGTTACCTGCAAGTTTGAAGCTGATCTGAATAAAAATAAAGTTGCTATCGTGGTCACAACGTATTTTTTTATGCTCAAGGGCAGGTAACTCCAAGGCAAATAATCGGATTCGGCCCAAAATCTAACTTAACCGAGACTTTATGTCTGTCCTCGTTACCTGCAAGTTTGAAGCTGATCTGAAAAAAATTCAAGTCGCTATCGTAGTCACAACATTTTCCCTATGTTAAGTCTATGGGCAAATTTTTTGTCGCTCAAGGTCACGTAACTTCGAGGTCAATATTCCGATTCGGCCCAAAATCGAACTTAACCGGGATTTTATGCCTGTCCTCGTTACCTGCAAGTTTGAAGCTGATCTGAATAAAAATAAAGTTGCTATCGTGGTCACAACGTATTTTTTCATGCTCAAGGGCAGGTAACTCCAAGGCAAATAATCCGATTCGGCCCAAAATCAAACTTAACCGTGATTTTATGTCTGTCCTTGTTACCTGCAAGTTTGAAGCTGATCTGAAAAAAATTCAAGTCGCTATCGTAGTCACAACATTTTCCCTATGTTAAGTCTATGGGCAAATTTTTTGTCGCTCAAGGTCACGTAACTCCCGAGGTCAATATTCCGATTCTGCCAAAAATCGAACTTAACCGAGATTTTATGCCTGTCCTTATTATCTGCAAGAATGAAGTCGATCAGAAAAAAATTGACGGAGCTAGAGTGATGACAAGCTTTTTCCTATGTTAAGTCTATGGGAGCTATATGTTGCCATGGTAACCAGAGTTCCACTCAGATCTGCATGAAAACCTTATGCAGTCTTTCCACTTGCCCAATAATGTTACACATGAAATTTGATCAAAGTCGGCCAAGTAGTCTTCAAGATATACATTTTTGAAATTCACATTAACCCTTATGCAAAAATGCACAAGGGCAGGTAACTCCTAAGTATATGATCCGATCCTGCCAATTATCGAACTTGACCGAGATTTCATGGCTGTGCTGGTTATCTGTAAGAATGAAGCCAATCCGAACAAAATTGAAGCAGCTACAGTGATGACAACATTTTCCCCATGTTAGGTCGATGGGCAATTTTTCGGGCGCTCAAGGGGACGTAACTCTTGAGTGAATTATCTGATTCGGCCCAAAATCGAACTTGACCGAGATTTTATGCCTATACTGGTTATCTGCAAGAATGAAGTCGATCAGAAAAAAATTGACGGAGCTAGAGTGATGACAAGCTTTTTCCTATGTGAAGTCTATGGGAGCTAGATGTTGCCATGGCAACCAGAGTTCCACTCAGATCTGCCTGAAAACCTAATGAAGCCTTTCCACTTGCCCAATAATGCGACACATGAAATTTGATCAAAGTTGGCCAAGTAGTCTTTAAGATATACATTTTTGAAATTCCCATTAACCCTAATGCAAAAACACACAAGGGCAGGTAACTCCTAAGTGAATGATCCGATTCTGCCAGTTATCGAACTTGACCGAGATTTCATGGCTGTGCTGGTTATCTGCAAGAATAAAGCCAATCTGAAAATAATTGAAGCAGCTACGGTGATGACAACATTCTCCCCATGTTAAGTCAATAGGCAATTTTTTCAACGCTCAAGGGCACGTAACTCCTGAGTGAATAATCCGATTCAGCCCAAAATCGAACTTGATCGAGATTTCATGCCTGTCCTCGTTGTCTGCAAGAATGAAGTCGATCAGAAAAAAATTGACGGAGCTAGAGTGATGACAAGCTTTTTCCTATGTTTTTTTCAACGCTCAAGGGCACGTAACTCCTGAGTGAATAATCCGATTCAGCCCGAAATCCAACTTGATCGAGATTTCATGCCTGTCCTCGTTATCTGCAAGAATGAAGACGATCAGAAAAAAATTGACGGAGCTAGAGTGATGACAAACTTTTTCCTATGTTAAGTCTATGGGAGCTATTTGTTGCCATGGCAACCAGAGTTCCAATCCGATCTGCCCGAAAACAGTATGCAGCCTTTCCCCCTACCTGATAATGCTTCACATGAAATTTGATCAAGATTGGCCCACTGGTTCCGGAGATATACTTCTTTGAAAGTGTGGACGACGACGGACGACGACGGACGACGGACGCCGGCTCGTGGTATACTAATACCTCACATGAGCCTTCGGCTCAGGTGAGCTAAAAATACAAACTAACCTGTGCTCCATCTAGACGTGTACAGAAGGATGGGCTGCCCTTCTTGCCCTCTCACGCTGCCCATTTTTATCTCCCCAGTAAGGTCTCAGCCTGCTGGACTGTCTCAAATCCTAGTGGTTTCTTTGGGTAGTAGGGCTTGAGATCTCATTTTATCTCAATGTCGGGTTTAAGACCCATAAAATCGGAAGCATCCTCTCCAAATGACCAAAATAGTGTGGACAGAGATGTAAAAAAAACTCAACACAAACAAAATCTCCCCAGTGCTTCATTTCAATTTCAGACATAAAACCCTATATTCTGGTGAAAATTAAATCCTAAAACTTCAGACACCTTGATGACTTGCAGTAATTCTCCTAAAACTTTTTAACAAATTTGTTTCATGATCCAGCTAGGAGTCCAGAAGGTTCAGACGGAATGACAAACAGTGTAGATCCTGATCGGACTGCACTATTTGCTTAGGCTTGTCTTTTACGACAGGATTATTACGGTACTATAGAATACCAAATAAAGGAGTAAGAGGAATAATTAAGGCATAATTTTCCATATTTCCAGTTTATAACAGAATGAAACTGTGGATATACCTTTTCTAATTGCATCCATCAGAATTGCCTCAATGAGTACTCAATGTATATTCAAAACAAAAAGTATAAAAAAATTTCCACCTCCTTTTCTAGTGTTACGAGTTCAGTACTTTTTTTCTTTTTCAATACTGTCTACATTCAGACTTCACCCTTGATTTCAGTATTTTATCAGAAAGCATAACATTATACCGGTGGTTGTTCATGGTTGATAATCAGCTTACGCAAGTGACGGAGGATTACTTCATCGTGTTAGAAATATTAACCTTTATTCCACTAACAAAGAGAACCCCTACCTTTGCAAACAGTGCAGATCCAAATCAGATGGCTTCTGAAGAAGCTATCTGATCAGGATCTACATTGTCATTCAATTTTCGAATTTGAATGAAAACATTATGCCAAGTAATTTGATTGGCTGATAGTTGGAAATGGGTGTGGCAGAATTAATTTAAATAGCAGGTCTAAGTTTAACAATATTCTTCTTTATTGCATGGTTCTGGGCATAACAGAACTGGAAATTTGTTAAGGTATGCTTATACAGAAAAATGACCATATAAACTGTACATATTCAACCAGCTCTACAGACTGTGCATTGAACAAAAAACTGATTAACCCATTTTATGCTGGTGGACTCTTCCACTGCTATATGTAGGACAAGTCCATTTGTCGTTTAAGGAGTGTCAGGTGTATTTTTTTAATTTTTATTCTGGTTTTGAGGGAAAATCCTCTTTAGCAAACAGTGCAGACCAAGAACAGACAGACGGGCCTCCGTGGCCTAGTGGATAAGAGCGCTGACTCTTAGTCATTAGGTCTCTCACCGCCGTAGGTTCGAGCCTCGCTCGGGCCACGTGTGAGACGCCAAGTTCTGCAACGGAAGGTCAGGTGGTTTTTCTCCGGGTACTCCGGTTTTCGTCCACCTCTGATTAACGATCGGCTCGATATGAGTGAAATAATCTTGAAAGGGCCGTAAAACCCAAACCCCCCGCCCCCCCCCCCCCCCAAGAACAGACACCGTGTTCTGCAGTGTCTGATATGTGTCTGCACTGTTTGCCAGGATACCCCTTTAGGGATTTCCCACAGCAAACCTCTACAGTAACATCCCTAGTCATTTTGACTAATTCAGGAATTAAGGGGAATGGGTACACCTTCAGGGGAGGCAACTCCTGCTAAAGTATTTTGTCTCCCGTGTCAATAGGGGTCAACTCTTAAAGGAAAGAATTTGCTCCTGAGGAGCAAATTCTTTCCTTTAAGAGTAGACCCCTTTTTCAGTGGGACAGCGCTTATAGAAAAGTGAACAGGAAGTCCCGAAAGTTGTCTCCCTTTGAAAAATGACGGAAAAATCTGCCAGGTGTACCCATTCCCCTTAAGGCCAAGCTTACTTGAGAGACTAGCCATGTCCATCTTCTCCAGCAGAATTCTAAGCTGTTCCTCCAGTGGTAAATTATCCTTGTTCTCAAGAAAACTGTCAACTGCAATAATAATAATAATCATCAACCTTATTTATTGAGCTAACACATTCAGTACTAGTACTAATCTTCCATGTAGCCCTCTTTTCCTGGGTAGGAACCAGTACTAAGCAATGTGGATAGTTTCTTGCTCAAGGAAACAACACGGGGCCCTTGCAAGGATTGAACTGGCTACCTCTCGATCTCAAATCCGATGCTTTACCACTGCACCACAGCACTCCACAAAATAAGACCACAAAATTATTGCAATAATCTTAGAGGTTTGTTTAACATTAAACAGCCCTGTAAACACTATTTAGGTTGTTGAGTCAGTCAGGTTACCTAACCATACTTTCTTGGGCAGGCTTAAACATAAGCGGTTAACCAGAATAGTGCACATTCTTTCACCAGCAACTGACAATCTGCAGCTAGGAGAGAATGACAGAAGAAAAGATTTAATGATCAATCTCCGCCAAAGAATGTTGCCGAACCAGCAGGTTTTAAACCTGCAACCTCATGATTACCAGTCAGGTGTGTATCTGACTTGGCTACTGTCAACTGCAATAAGATCACAGAATTACTGTAATATTAGACATGAAGATTTAACTCCAAATGGAGGTAGTTATCGCATGAAATTGCTTCCCTTCTCACGCAGAGGGGGCGCTTCTTGAGGAATTTGCTTCCTTTGAATCAAATTCTTTACTTTAACCCTCAAAGCACCAAGTGCATTAGAAAATATGAAAATATATATATTAATTTCTGTATTTAAGTTTCAGTTAGATCTCTCACATCACTTATTATGCATGTGGGGGAAATTTCAGTGCCCTAAAGAGTCAAGTCTGATGTCAGAGATTGGTTACAAACCTTCAGGCTATGTGTAAACTATCAAGGTAGATAACTGAAGGTAGGAGTTATGGACTGTAACAATGCAAAGTCTGGGCATTGTTTTCCTTTGACATTTTACTGTTCCTTGCCAGAATGATTCATTCATAATGGGCTGAGCCAACCAGTCAGTTGCTCAGCTCAGCTTCTAATTTTGAATAAAATACTGCTAAACCTTCTTTTTTTCAGAATTATTTACATTCTTTTGAACAACTACGCGATATAACTTACAATCTTCAAGTATCACAGGTTCTTTCTTGGCCTCAGTTGGTGGTTCAGGTAGGTGAAGTCCTGTTTCTGGATCAAACCCAATCCTCTCAACGATACGACGAGTTGAACGCATTATGGCTCCACCCTAAAAATTAAAGACTTTTTGCTAGGATTATATAGTAAAATTCCACTCTTATGACCAGCTAAAATTGATACTAATTCTGCTTTTAATAGCATATTTATAGAGGTTGCAGTTATTCTTTCTTTGAGTTTTCAACACCCCGTGTCTGCCTTTGAGATTGTTCAACAGTGTTTTTTCTATTGTGTTTGGGTTTAACAACATGTCAACTCTTTGGCTCTTGTGAGCTGAAAATAATTAGGGATCGAAAGGCTAAGTATTCTAGCAACAGTATTTGAATACAATGGTTATATTAGCATGTTCACACTATTAATGATTAAAAAGTTCATTAACATATTATGTTAACATATGCTTCTGATATTAGCTCTGAATGATTGGGTCCTGGTTTTGAATCAGTGGAAGTAAATTTGTAAGTTTAACATTGTTAAAATTAAAGTCAACCCTTATCTTGCTGTTCACAACAACCCCTATCTTTGGAAACAGTGTAGATCCAGATCAGATGGCTTCTGAAGAAGCCATCTGATCAGGATCTACACTGTTTGACATTCAGTTTATGGATTTGTAAGAATAAATTACATTAAGTATTCTGATTGGTTCCAAGTCAGAATGGATGTGGCTTAACTGAATATTCAGCAAGAGAAGGGTTAAGCTTGTGATTTATATTTCGGGATATACCACATCACTGTATAGAAAAAGTACCTGGTCTCTCAATTTTACAGCAGCCCTGTAGAACACAGTATCTTTGGCATTGTAAGAGATACAGTTATTGATGATAAGCTCTAAGTCTGCCTCAAAATCATCTAGAGTTTTGTACATCTGGTGGTCAATCTGTTTCCTCATTGTTGAGAAGTCCATGGGCTTCTCGATATGGACATAGTAATCTGGCACCTGGGAAAAGAAAAATTACGAGGGTTGCAGGGTTTAACATTTAACTTAAAAAAGAACTGGACAAAGTGGTCCTGTAACCCTTGGGGTGCACTGGACCTGATCTAAGTTCAACTGGACATTAAGAAATGAGGAAAATCACACTAAAGTGATACATTAGATGATTATATCTTTTCTATTTAATACCTAAAAAGTCCTAAAATTTCTGACACCTTGTGGACATGCTGTGATTCTCATAAAATTTTAACGAATTTGTTTCATGATCCAGCAAGGAGTCGAAAAAAGCTGTAAATGGAATGGCGAACAGTGTAAACCCTGATCAGACAGCTCCTCCAGGAGCAGTCTGACCTGGGTCTGCACTGTTTGCTTAGGCCTGTCTGTCCCAATACTTTGGATCATTATGGTATTATTGATTTACATACAAAGTAAAACTACTGACAGAAGCCCATTTGGATTTTAAAATAACTGTGATGGCAGGTTTTCAACTAGACCAGTTTGGACCAGCCAGACACTGACCTAACTAGACCTGACTAGATTTTCACTAGACAATGTGCATCGGTCTTAGGTTAATGTTGAACCCTGGGTTGTTCTCGAAGTTCGCGGAATGTGGCTGTTATTCATTTATTTATAAAGATCTCTGAGAAGAGAATCTGTTTCTAATTCAGCTGCAACATCAAAAAAATTATTTCTCCTAATAATATTTGAATCTTAAGTATCTATGGCAATGATGGGCTGCGTAGACAGAGCACGCCAATATAAGTAAATGATGGTAAATACCCAGCGGTACATATAACTAAGCTTTATCATTATGATGCTATCAAAATTAGCGCAAATCTACATGGTAATAACATGACGTCTCGATGTCATTTTTCCAAAATATGACGTTATTACCATTACTTGTTTATCTGGAAAATGGAAAACTGTAGACTCTTTCAAAAACGGATCTCAGGAAATGAAGACGACTGGTGATACAGAACTGCGGAGTGTGGTGAAGTTTTGTGTGGGTCTCGGAAAGTCGTCAACCTTGACATGGTAATATTCCACCAGGACAACGCACCAGCCCATAGAACCAACTCACCTCATCTAGAAATTTCTCTACTTGGATTCGAACTGTTGCAACATCCACCGTACAGCCCCGACCTCGCCTCGATGGATTTCAGAATTTTCCCAGAAGTAAAGAAAATGTTACGCAGGAAACACTTTGACACCTCATTTGACTTAAAGATTGAGACACAGAAAATTATAGCATATTACAGCAGTGACCGGTATAGTGACATTTATCAAAAGTGGGTTTATAGGCACAGGAAATGTGTGGCCACGCATGGCAACTATGTCAAGAAAGTGAACCGCTAACTCAAGTTTGACGTCGCCACGTAATGTTGACTTCATTTGCCTCTTTGGTGTATTCCGGTCAGCAGTTAGTGGTATGTTTATGAGATTTCTTAAAAATAAACTTCAATAAACAGGCAAGATATCGTAGCATTAAGCAACTGTTCAATGATAAATTCCATGAATGAAATCGATTTTGGCAATACAGCGTATTCATTAAAGTTATAGACTAATTACAGGAACTTCGAGAACACCCCTCGTATGATTAGTATTGGGACAGATAGGCCTAAGCAAACAGTGCTGACCCAGATCAGACGGCTCCTGAAGGAGCAGTCTGAACAGGGTCTTCACTGTTTGTCATTCCATCTGCACCTTTTGGACTCCTTGCTGGATCGTGAAACAAATTTGTCAATACAGCAAGTCCTTAAGGTGTCCGAATTTTTAGGTTTTTTACGATATTTTATGTTTTGTACCATGGGAAAAGTGAATAGATTCTACAGGAAAAAAAACATTTATGGTCATTTTTATGATACTCCACCCTATCTTGGGCAATGGACTACTTTAGGTGAATACATGTAACCAGTGTTGCGCCGAGAGGGGGCCATGGGGCCATTTGCCTACCTAAAGTCATTGATGGCCCTTTCAACATTAAACATGGGGCCCGGATGACCCTCAGAAATCAACAACGTTGCTTATATTTTATTTACTGAAGCCCCTTTAAAATATAAAATGACCCTTTGGAAAATGTCATAAGGGCCATTGGTGTCCCCCAAGCAATCGAGCCTAGGCACGACACTGTGTAACCCAAGGGAGATGACTGATCTGCTTTACTTTCTCTTCATTTCAATGTTTATTATTTGTATACTGGTGGACTTTGCTATATGTTGGACAAGTCCTTTTATCATATAAGGGGTGTCGGGCCTATTTTTTCGTTTTTATTCTATTTCTGACTGTGTAACCCAAGGGAGATGACTGATCTGCTTTACTTTCTCTTCATTTCAATGTTTATTATTTGTATACTGGTGGACTTTGCTATATGTTGGACAAGTCCTTTTATCATATAAGGGGTGTCGGGCCTATTTTTTCGTTTTTATTCTATTTCTGACAGAAAATTCTGTTTGCAAACTGTGCAGGCCCCGATCAGACGCCGCATTCTGCAGCGTCTGATCTGGGCCTGCACTGTTTGCCAAGGTATCCCTTTAGGGGTTTCCCACATACAATAGGTTAACAATGTATAAATTGAAAATTGTCAGCTGAGTCAACAGCACTGGTGGCTAAAAAAATCCAGCTTCAGATGATATTATTTTATGTGAACAAAATCATAAAATCAGGAGTTATCAGAAGTACCTATCATGTAAACAAATAAGATGAGTACATGTATTTGGTGACAATTAACCCTTTTTGTACCAAATAGAATCTTCCTTCTTATATATACCAGGAGGCCAATTAAAAATTTAGGGGTGTCAGGTTGTATTTTTCTTAAACCTTTATTTTGGAAATAGCTTAGCTTTTTGCAAACAGTGTACGCCACATTCTGTAGAGTCTGATCTGGGCCTGCACTGTCTGCCAATTACCCGTTTTTAGGTTTCTGGTATAAAATGGGTTAAAGGATTTTTTTTTTATTCTCCATAAACACCTATGTAGCAGGTGTTCATTTGAATTGCCATTCTGAATCAGTTCAAATGAATACCCAAAACATAAGTTTATATGGAGAAATAAGAAAAATTATCCTTCAGTTACCTTATCAGTTGCCATGACATATGCCTTTGCACCATTTTACAAACAGTTTTGTATATATTACAGTTTTAAGACGATGGAACTTTTTCCGTACCTCATCTCTATCGACGGGCTCAGCAAATATTCTACCATTGTCAATTTCCTGTAGCTGATCCAAGGAATTACGTAACAAGATTGCAAAGGGTTGCAGTTTCATCTCTGTGGCCATCTGATGCAGTCGCAGCTGTAATAAATGAAAAAGTATCAGTGGCAAAGTAACTGAGACACGTGAAGAGAAATCATATGTTCAGGGCCACCTTACTAGTCAAGACAAAGATCAGTTGCTGCAGCTTATAAGTTTGGTTAAGGGGAATGGGAACGCCTGGCAGATTTTTCTGCCATTTTTCAAAGGGAGACAACTTTCGGGACTTCCTGTTCGCTTTTCTATAACCCCTGTCCCACCGAAAAATGGGTCTCTATCTTAATATACTGAGTCAGTCATACTTGGCCATTACATCAGGAGCAAATTCTTTCCTTTAAGAGTAGACCCCTTTTTCAGTTTGATATGGCTTGTAGAAAAGCAAACTAAGACCCAAAAGTTGTCTCCCTTTGAAAAATTGTGGAAAAATCTGCCAGGTGTTCCCATTCTCCTTAAGACAAATGTAGAACACCTTCAGGAGACTTATTTACCATGGCTAATTCGATCTTTTTTCAATCCATATAACAAATATTTTGTGATAATTTATGGAAATTATTCTATTCATTAAAATGTATGATGTGTCTGCTCATCAGAATGGCCTCAACGAGGCAATTCTATTGAGTACACACCACAGGCTCATATTTAAAGAAATTCAGAAAGATATCCCTAAACTATTCTCATTATACCTCTTGTCCTGGCACTGTGAGTAACCTTCCATGGCTCAATCTCATAAGAATCTTATATGGGTGTGAGGAGTGGATGGAAAAATCCGTCCCGAGGCACACTGTCCGGCATCACGAGGCTTGCCGAGTGATGCCGTACATTGATCCCGAGGAACGGATTTTTCTATCCACCCCTCACACCCATATAGGATTCTTTTTCTTGCATACCTTCCATTTTTAGTGCAGATTTTTAATTCTGCAGTCACTTCGATTACAAACGTCCGCCATATTGTGATGACACTACAGGAATATTTAGTGACGTCACGTAACGTGCATGACATCAACCTTAACGACGACACAACCAGTGCATTTATCAAACACCCCATTATATTCGATTTTGGGTCAGAACAACAGGGTCAGATAATAAATTTCTATCCCAGGGTAAAATCACGGATTATCTTGTCTGGTGTGCATGAAAACTCCATCTCAAACCAATTTTCATGGGTGTCAAGGGTGACCCAACCCTCATATCCATCTGTAAAATGGTTTCAGGGTGGTAGGCCCAGGGTCCATAAAAGCCTTATGCAGATTGTTCAAAGTCTCTGATTAGACTGTGGGAAAGCCTTCACCAGTTCACTGATAGTCTCATTAACTCATTCTATATGGGAAACCCCTAATAAAGTCATGGGCAATCACTGATGGACCAGATCAGTCATCACAGAGCATGGCATCTGATCAGGGCTTTTACTGTTTGCAGAAAAGAACAGTAAGTGAACCTTATACCCTTAAATTTCATCTACTGTATATAAGATACTGGCGACCCCCGCCTATCTGAGCCTAAATAAATTAATAGATAGGCTGCATGATGCTTCCACACAGAGCTGATTCCAAACCCATCACGCGAGTACTGGTAAACCCCTTAGAGGATCTAAGCCTGCCCAGGCAAAGCGGTGTGAGTCGGACCGTCCATGCTAATAAGCCCTATTGGTTTCATTGTGCGACAGGGCTTGAGATGTCATTTCATCTCAATGTCAGGTAAAAGTCCTACAAAATTGGAAGCGAAGTCTCCAAAATGACCTATACAGTGTTGACGGGGACGTTAAACCTCAAATCAAACAAACACAGCAAATATAAGTTACTGGATTAGATTAACCCATTTTGTACCAGAAACCCCAAAATGGGTAATTAGCAAACAGTGCAGGCCCAGATCAGATGCTGATCAGGGCCTACGCTGTCTGCGAAAAGTTAAGCCATTTTCCAAATAAAATTTGAAGAAAACACAACCTGACACCCCTAAATTTTGGAATTGACTCTTGGTATATATATATAAGGAGGAAGTCCATTTGGTACAAAAAGGATTAATGGATATCCCTGACATTTTTATTCAAGGGAACAGCTTTTGTGACTGCCTGTTTACTATGCTGTAACAAGTGTCCTTCAAACACAAGGTCTTCTCTTGAGGGAATGAATTTACAGGAGCATTTTTCTTTTTCTTTTAAGAGTAGGCACCTATTGAAAAGGGAGACAAAATATCTTTTTCAAAGAGTTACCTCCCCTGAAAACATTCATTCTCCTTAGATTGTATGTACTTCATGGAGTTACCTTCTTCTTTCTTCTTAACCCATTAAGCCCCCGCCCATAGGGGCTTGAAGAAATATATGGGCTGCATGATGCTTCCACGCAGAGCTGAATCCGGCCGGCCCTCACACTAGTACTGGTAAACCGCTAAGCCTGTCCAGGAACCGCGGTGCGAGGCAGACCGTCCATGCTAATAAACCCTATTGGTTTCATTGGGCCACAGGGCTTGAGATGTCATTTCATCGCAATGTCGGGCAAAAGTCAGAAGCCTTCGTGGTGTAGTGGTTACGCTACTCGCCTTGTAAACCAGGGATCGCAGGATCGATCCCGGGCTTCTCCAGACTTTCGGATGAGTCTTTAAACCGAGGTCCTGTCTCCGTATGACCTTAGCTGTTGGTGGGACGTAAAACTCAAACACTCACTCACTCGGGCAAAAGTCACACAAAATTGGAAGCAACGTCTCCAAAATGACCTTTTCAGTGTTGACGGGGACGTTAAATTTGAAATCAAACAAACAAAAAACTTCTTAACCCATTGTTTACTGGTGAACTCTTCTATTGTTTTATGTTGGACACCATTTGTCATTTTTGAAGTCAGGTGTATTTTTTTTTTTTTTTTGCCATTATTCTATTTTGACAGAAAAATCCTGTTAGCAAACTGTGTAGACCCTGATCAAGAACTGCATCATGTGGCATCTGATCTGGGTCTGCACTGTTTCCTTGTTTGCTTTTGTCCCTTTTATGGGGTTTACAGGTATGAATGGGTTAAAGATTTTCATAGTAAATGGTAAGGCATTTCTCATGTTCACACAACTGCTGTAGTTAATGACCCGAATCAAGCTTATAAAAGATAAGATCTCTTTCTTAATAATACTTCAGAGCCAGATCTTAATCCAGCAGTTCCAAATGATTTAATAGATTATTTACCTTTCTCTAGACCCACTAACATACATTTTAGTCTGCAATACATTAATCATTCTTGTATGAGATTGTAAACAAGAGGAGTAGCCACTCACTGCAACAATGGACATTTCATTTTACAGTAGTCCTACTGATTAGCATTATGCACTAGCTGATCAGGGCCCGCTAATTCAAAGCATTGTTAGCTTAATACAATATCTGATCCTCTGGGATTTTGCTGAAAAAGCTGCTTTTGCAAAAGCTGCTCACATTTTTCATCAGCAAAAATATTAGCATATTTGCCATATCAAAAAATTTAAGTTTTAATGATACAATAATCAACATTGTTAGTATAGAAAAACACAGCCCAGGTCTTTCATTGGTTGCCTTGTACTGGTTAACCACCTTGGTACAAGCCTGTCCAGTAAACATGTTAGGTTTACTGACTAGCTTGTTAAGACATTTAATAGTGTTCATTGGACTGACCAATGAACCAACTTTCTTCAGTCATGGCAGCAGCACATAATAAACAAATATTCAATATTTACTGTGTTCAAAGGGTTGTAATTCCAAAAGTAGGTTACCCAGAGTTACAGTTCTTGAGTTCTGCTTGTTGTCTCATGGTGCTATATATTTGTGAGAAATTTCTTGAAAACATCTTTTCCACTTACAGAGCGGACACTAGCACATGGTGGAAATAGTCATGTTCAATGTTCACGGGCAATAACTTCAAAAGTAGGCAAACCAGAGTTATGGTTCATATGTTTTGCATGTCACCTCATAGTGCTTTGCGTTTCTATGAAATTTCATGAGAATATGTCTAACAGAAATATGGGAGAAATAGCCATGTTAAATTTTCAAAGGGCAATAACTCCTAAAGCAGGAGTTATAGTTCATATGTTCTGCATGTCGTCTCATTATGCTCTACCTGTCTGTGAAGTTTCGTGAAAATATCTCAAATGGTATCATCAGTTATGGAGCGGGCATAAAACTGATAGAAACTGCTATGTTCGAAGTTCTAAGGGCAATAACTCCAAAAGTAGGAAAATCAGCGTTAAAGTATATATGTTTTGCATGTCGTCCCATGGTGCTTTTAATATCTGTGAAGTTTCGTGAAAATAACTGAAATGGTATCAGAGTTATGGAGGAGACACGAAACTATGAAGCGCTGACGAACGGATGGATGGACAGACGGACACTAAACATTTCAGAGGGGATAAGACAATACCCCGCCACTTTTTAGTTACCTGCCCTGGAAGAACTGGTATATCCATTCCCCTTTAATATGGAAGTTTCAGAAGCTGCCTAATTCCTGCATACTCACAGTAAACAGGGTCCGTACAGCAAACCCTCTTTTTTCCAACATTCTATATAACGTCAAAACTCACTATAATGACAATGGAACAAATCCTTAGCTCAACATGAGACAGATTGATATTGTATTTAATAAACCAAAAACAAACATTGTAGATATTTGTTAGAAGTGTCCCGCTGAGGTGCTTCTGATGAAATGGCACATCCACAATATTTGTTTCTTGGAGTAATTGAGAGATAAATGCCCTAAATAACCTGTTATATTTACGGCCGGAAATTTCGTTTTACGGCGACGCAAAGCGGAGCCATAAAACGTATTTTGCAACCTTAAAACCGATGATTTACCTCCCCAAATGACAATTTTTAATACAGATATCCCCATTCTAATGCAGTTATTCAGTTGTTAAGTTATAATTGTACTATTTTGCACAAGGTGCAAGCGCGGTGAGCTGCGTAAAACCAAATGCCAGCCAATGAAAAGCGTCATTTCGTGATGAGGTCGGGTTTCCGAAGTACATCGCAGAATATACTGGCGCAAGTTTTTGACGTTATCCAATCAGACGTCGCGTTACATACGCAAGTGCATTAGAATACTCCTTTGTGAGATTCTGTATAGTGCCGAATTCTATATAACAAAGAAATACTGTCGTTATAACAAGGGTCTTCTGTATTTGACTTGCACTCTAGGTGCCTTTCCTATAATGCCAGTATCAATCTACCAAAGTTGTTTGATTATCATTTTGTAATGAAACTCATGTTTCAGCATGTTTCAGTCTAAAGAACATATGAAACCATCTTGGCTGTTATCCCCCAAATAATCATTGGGGCTTGAAGAAATAGATGGGCTGCATGATGATTCCAAGCAGAGCTGACACCAACCCACACACAAGTAACTGGTAAACCACTTAGAGGATCTAAGCCTGCCCAGCTGGGCTAAGTGGTGTGAGTCCATGCTTATAAACCCTATAGGTTTCATTGGCAGGGCTTGAGATGTCATTTCATCTCAATGTCGGGTAAAAGTCCCACAAAATTGGAAGCAACGTCTCCCAAATGACCTTTACAGTGTTGACGGGGACGTTTAACCTTAAATCAAACAAACAAACAAATCATTGATAATTACACTTTTAAAATGCAACACTTAAAGAAACTTTAATAACACATTGCTCTGGCATGACGTTTGGGTGCAAACGTCCCTTTCTGAAAAAAGCTCTGGGGGGGCAAATGTCCGTCTGCAAAATAAGCACTGGGGGCATATGACCATGTTGCATTTTCAACTGGGGGCAAATGTCCATTAATCCTTTTTTTTCATTTGGGGGCAAATGTCCTGGGGGTAAACGTCCGGAGACGGTTCTTACCTGTTCTCGTTTCAGTTTTTCTCTCTTCCTAATGAGCTCCACCAGAAGTCGGGCTTTCTCAAGATCTTGTCGTAATCTCTGCCAGTATTTGAGCTGTTCTCTCAAGGCATTACTCTGTTTATCATTCTTGGTCTGAAAATTATAAAGAATGTGTACCATGTTTCAACATTCAACCATGGTACAAGAAACATAAGCTATGAAACAGAAAACTAATTCACATTTCATCAACAGACTTTAGTTTTTACTCCTGGGGGCGAGGCTATAAAACTTTTTTCTTGCTTACCTCAGCTGAGTATGAAATTTGTAATGCTCAATAAAACTAGTTGTGATCAGGGACCTGCGATAGCAGGTTGGGGGGTTGGGTAGCAAATTGGAAGAAAAGTTTAGATATACAATGGTGTTGCCCTGTCAGTAATCTCAGTCAGTACGCTGACTTTTTCTTGCTAGTTAGATAGATAAAGGGGCATAAGTCAATTTTATTAAAGCTAGAGTTGTTGCACTTTGCTACACCTGTGTGTATTGTCACTGTTAATAACTACAGAAAGTTTCACTGGAATATCTAGAACGGTTTTGAAATTATGACAAAATATAAGCATCGCACCCCACCACTGCAGGCCAACATGGTTCCTTGGCCACAATAGGCTTGCTTAAGTGTTCTATACATCTATAAAATTTCATCAAGGTATTCCATATAGTAAAGCAGCTATTTACCAAAAAAACATTTTAACATATATCAAGGGCAGATAACACAAGAACCAGTACTGATGGAGTGACTGTCCTTGGCCATAATATGCTTCCTTTAGTATTCTATACATCCGTAAAAGTTCTTCAAAATATTTCATATAGCAAAGCAGACTGATTGAGTGAGTGTTTGAGTTTTACGTTCCACCAACAGCTAAGGTAATACGGAGACGGGACCCCCGTTCAAAGACTCATCCGAAAGTCTGGAGAAGACATGGATCGATCCTGCGACCCCTGGTTTACAAGACGAGTAGCGTAACCACTATACCACGGAAGCATCTGAATAGCAAAGAAGAAATAGACGAAAAACCATTTTTCACATCCATTCAGGGCAGATCACTCAAGATCAAGCAGGGTTCTTGTGGACCCATAAAAATTGTCATAGACACATACGCTGATGCAGGTTTTTCTGCGCAGGACTCACTCAAGAGTGTCTATTCGACTGTCAATCACTTAGCTTTGATGTTTATAAGCACTGACAATCAGTTTGACACATTGATAATTGATAACAGATTTGGCAGATAACACCTGTAATCTTGTCACTAATCCCAAATAAACGGATTAGCTGTCACAGCTGGAAGCTTCGATTAGTTGATTAATATTGTGGGCGGTACTGAAGACCCCAAGTTGTCATGTTGCTGCTGAAGTATTTTAATGGGAGTGACAGTCACAAGGGGTTCTAGTTACATAAAGGTCATAGATATGGATATACATAGTCACGAAAATACGTGACGAAGAGCAAACATCTGTTATTTGAAATATTATCTTTGCATATTTTCAACAAGATGTGTTTGTGAAACACGAACATGTCCCCGGGCATGGTCATTTTTTTTCAAAGTTAGTCACAGCTCAAGGTCAAGGTCACGGGTCAAGGTTTTTTGTTTGAGTGGGAAGCCCTTGACACAAGGAACTTACATGCCAATAAGAAGGCACTATCTTAAACGGTTCAAGAGTTATAACCAATGTTAACTTTTTCTTTTAAGTAGGTCAAAGGTCAAGGTCATTGTAAAAAAAATGCATGAACGTAAAGCTCTAATAATTAAAGGGAACCTACATGCCAAATATGAAGGCTGTATCTGAAACGGTTCAAGAGTTATGACCAAGGTTAACTTTTTCTTTTATGCAGGTAAAAGGTCAAGATCAAGGTCACAGGTCAAAATTTTTGGGTAAATGTAAAGCTCTTGTCACAAGGAACCTACATGCAAAATATGAAGACTATCTCAAACAATTCAAAGGTTATGACCAAAATGTTATTTTTTTATTTTAAGTAGGTCAAAGGTCAAGGTCAAAGGTCCAAATTTTTTGCATGCGTGTAAAGCTTTTGCCACAAGGAACATACATGCCAAATATGAAGGCTGTACCTCAAGTGGTTCAAAATTTACGACAAATGTTATTTTTTTCTTTTAAGTTGGTCAAAGGTCAAGGTCACAGGTCAAATTTTTTTGCATTAATGTGAAGCTCTTGTTACAAGGAACCTTCATGCCAAATACGAATGCTCTATCTCAAACTGTTCAATAGTTATGACCAACATTAAAGTTGTCCACATACAAACCAACAAACTAACTGACTGGGCAAAAACGCTATCGCTACCAGTGACATAAAAACAGATAAAATAACTGTCCCAATCAACCCTTGGCCAGTTGTTTTAATGTTTAGAAGAACAATTTTATCATATCTGGACAAAATAAAAAGATGATTATGATGATAAATTACCCATGTCATGTATTTTCTTGACTTTACTAATTCATCTTTTTTATTAAATGGGCTAAAAATATTGTCTCATTTTTAGTTATATTAAAATGTTGTGATTCTGCAGAAAGCAATTATATTAGCAAATGTAGGTAGGTAAGGGACCCAGTGCAGGGGCATTTTTGGCCCCATGGCTATAATTTGAACAATCTTGATAGAGGTCAACTAGATGAAGCTTCACACCTAATATCAAAGACCTGGGCCTTGCTGACAACTGCCCTTCTTGAATCAGCAGAAGGGAGAGAATGACCGTAGAGAAGATTTCATGATTAATATTAACGGAAGAATGTTGCCAACCACGGCAAGTATCGAATCTGCGTCCTGATCATCAGTCAGATGGGCATCCGACTGAGCTACCAAGGCCAGCAATCAGCACAATTAACTGAGATTTTATCACACTAGCAAATCGAAGAATTATTGTCACCTTGTCAGTTTACTGTTACTATTCAAAAGGAAGACACGAAAAAAAAAAAAAAAACGGGGGCAAAATTTCAGGGCAAAGTATTTTTCGCTTTCAGCGCCAAAGTCGGCAAAGTGAGCCCAAAGAGGGCGACTTTTTCACCTGAGTCACCCTCTAGTTTGAGCACTGTAATGGAGGCCCAAAGTATCACTATCCTTAAGCTAGTCTTCTCTGTTATACTGTTTTATAACTCTCATTACATTAACTGAACAAAATATTTTCCACTCACCTCTGCTTTGTTTCTGGTCATATGTGTGGACTGTAACCTTCGTAACAATGGTACACCATTTCTGGATTGCCTTTTTAAAGTCCAGTAGCTCATTAAACGCTCCAAAAATGGCTGCTTCTTGGGGAAGGTAACCAACTCTGCAATCTTCTGTAACCTACATGTAAATGTGAGGATTTGAAAGAATAAGACAAATAAAATAAAAGTAGGCAATCCAGAGCTATGGTTCATGTGCTCTGCACATCGTCTCATAGTGCTTTACATTTGTGTGAAGTTTCCTGAAAATACCTCAGTTTTCGAGTTATCATGAATAACAGAATTTTTTCAATAGTCAAAGGGTAATAACTCCAAAATAAGGCAATCCAGAGTTATAGTTCATGCTGTCTGCACATCCTCTCATAGTGCTTTACATAAGTGTCAAGTTTCATGAAAACATCTCAAACGGTTTTCGAGTTATCATGAAGAACGGAATTTTTTCAATGTTCAAAGGGCAATAACTCCACAAGTAGGCAATCCAGAGTTATGGTTCATGCGCTCTGCACATCGTCTCATAGTGCTTTACATTTGTGTGAGGTTTCATGAAAATACCTCAAACAGTTTTTGCATTATGAATAACGGAATTACGGAATTACAGAAATACTGAATTATGGAATCACAGGACAAGGCAAATCCAATTATAGCCCCCACTTTTTCAAAGCGGGGCTAGTCATATGTGTCAGCTGTTGTTTTGTTTTTTTCATGAGTATTCCATATGAAATGTCAAAACCCTAACAAACATAGTTCTGAAGTAATGCCATGCAAAATACAAATGCCTCAGGAGGTTTTTTACCGAATTTCTTCAAAAGTTAACCAGGCCATCTATTCATCAGTAGCAGTCCACTCATCAACTTTCAAGGCTTTAGCTTTAATAGTTTTTGAAGATATTTTATTGACAAGTTTTCAAAGGGCCATAACTCTGGAAAGGGACATAATCCTGGTGAGAAAAAAATATGTGTCAGCTGTTTTTTTTTTTGTTTTTTTTGTTGTTTTTTTTTTTTTTTTTTTTTCATGAGGAATCCATGTATGAAATTTCAAAACCCTAGCATACATGGTTCTAAAGTTATGCTATGCATCACAGAGCATACAATGTACAAATGCCCAAAGTTACAAAGGGCCATATCTCATGATGTGTTTTTCGGAATTTCTTCAAAAGATAATCAGGTCATCTAATCATCACCAGCAATTCACACCTCAACTTTCAAGGCTCTAGCTTTCATAGTTTTTATACCCGCTTTTTCGAAGAAAAATCGGGTATATTGTTTTTGTACCACAGTTCACTCCGGCGTCAGTCCGTCCGCACCAACGAAACAACATTTAGGGGGCAAAAAATTTGGACATTTTGACACTTAAGTATATATTCGTAGGTCCAAATGGGGTTTATTCCGTTATTTGGGTACTTAAGTGACAAAAATTCGCTCTTAGGTGGCTTGCCGCTTAAGAGAATTTGCCGCTTAAGTAGTCAATATGCCGACGCCTAGCCACTTAAGTATCCGTTCGCGAGAAAGTCCGTCCGTCCGTCTGTCCGTCCGTCACGTTTCTTGTGATTGGATCTCCTCTGCAACCACTGAAGTTACACTTTTGAAACTTTGCATGTGGATAGTACATGGAATGTAGATGGCAGTGGGCAACTTTTTTGTGACCTTGACCTCAACATGACCCCAAGGTCAAAGGTCAAAAATTATGATTTGCCATATCTCCTTAACCATTGGAGTTACACTTCTGAAACTTTGCTTATTCGATGGTCCTTGGAATATAGAATATGTCAGGTTACTTTTGGTGTGACCTTGACCCCAAGGTCAAAGGTCAAAAAGTATGATTTTGCCATATCTTCTAAACTATTAGAGTTACACTTCTGAAACTTTGGTTATTCGATGGCCATGGAATGTAGAATAAATTTGGATACTTTTGGTGTGACCTTGACCTCAACATGACCCCAAGGTCAAAGCTCAAAAATTATGATTTGCCATATCTCCTAAACTATTGGAGTTACACTTCTGAAACTTTGCTTATTGGATGGTCCTTGGAATATAGAATATGTCAGGTTACTTTTGGTGTTACCTTGACCCCAAGGTCAAAGGTCAAAAATTGTGATTTTGCGATATCTTCCAAACTATTAGAGTTACACTTCTGAAACTTTGGTTTTTGGATGGCCATGGAATGTAGAATAAACCTGGATACTTTTGGTGTGACCTTGACCTCAACATGACCCCAAGGTCAAAGGTCAAAAATTATGATTTGCCATATCTCCTAAACTATTGGAGTTACACTTCTGAAACTTTGCTTATTGGATGGTCCTTGGAATATAGAATATGATCAGGTTTCTTTTGGCGTGACCTTGACCCCAAGGTCAAAGGTCAAAAAGTATGATTTTGCCATATCTTCTAAACTATTAGAGTTACACTTCTGAAACTTTGGTTATTGGATGGCCATGGAATATAAAATAAATTTGGATACTTTTGGTGTGACCTTGACCTCATCATGACCCCAAGGTCAAAGGTAAAAAATTATGATTTGCCATATCTCCTAAACTATTGGAGTTACTCTTCTGAAACTTGGCTTATTGGATGGCCCTTGGAATATAGAATATGTTGTGCTCCTTTTGGTGTGACCTCGACCTCAAGGTTAAAGGTCAAAAAGTATGACTTTGCCATATCTTCTGAACTATTGGAGTTACACTTCTGAAACTTGGTCATTGGATGGCTGTTGGAATATAGAATAAATTGGGATACTTTAGGTGGACCTCAACATAACCCCAAGGTCAAAGGTCAAAAAGTATGACTTTGCCATATCTTCTAAACTACAGGAGTTACACTTCTGAAGATTTGCTTATCAGTTAGAATATTCTTTGCAACTTTTTTTGCTTACATGTAGTTTTGGCTAGCTAATACATAGTCATTAATGTTATTAATAGAAAAAGCAGGTATTTGCGATGGTTTACCATCGACTGCAGATCTAGTTTTTAGATATTTTGCTGACAAGATTTCATCCCAGTTTTTTCAAAGGCCATAACTCTGGAAAGAGGCACAATCCTGATTAGAAACGAAATATGTATCGGATATTTTTTCATGAGGAATCCATGCATGAAATTTCAAACTCCTAGCACATATGGTTCTAAAATTATGCTATGCATCACAAAGCATGCAATGTACAAATGCCCAAAGTTACAAACGATCATAACTAATGAAGCATTTTTCAGATTTTATTTTTCAAAAGTTAATCAGATCATCTACCCATCACTAGCAATTCACACATTAACTTTCAAGGCTCTAGCTTTAATAGTTTTTGAGACATTTTGCAGACAAGATTACATCCAAATTTTTCGGAGGGCCATAACTCAAGAAAGCAGCATAATCCTGATGAGAAACAAAATACCTGCAAGCTATTTTTTCAAGAGGAATCAATATATGAAAATTCAAAGCCCCAGCATGTATGACTCTAAAGTTATGCTTATGCATCACAAAGCATGCAATGTTCAAATGCACAAAGTTACAAAGGGCCCTAACTCATAAAATATTTTTGGAATTTCTTTGAAAGTTAATCAGGTCATCTACTCATCACTTTTAATTGTTTTTGAGATATTTTACTGACAAGATTTCATCTAAATATTTTCAAAGGGCCATAACTCGGGAAAAGGGCATAATCAAAACAATAGCTTTTCAGCTATTTTTTCATGAGGAATCCATAAACCCAAGCATACATGGTTGCTATGCATCAAAAAGCATAACGGATGGGCGGACAAACGAAAGAAAGCCCCAGACATACAATGCCCCTCCAACTTCTTCGAAGTTTGGGAATAATAATCCTCATTACTCCTCTTTTTCAGGATCTATGAACATTCCGAGAACACTTTCCTTAATTTCCATGTAAATGCTGGTTGTCTTTCTTATAGAGAATACCAGGTTTGTGTCATTTGATATCAAGTTTATCAGGCAAGGCTTTGAGAATGCTTGTAGAATCGCGAGGCTTGCCGAGCGATTCTACATGCTTTCTCGAAGCCGAGCCTGATAAACTTGATATCAAATGATACAAATCTGGTATTCTATTTATCAGTTTATCCCCTTGTACACTCTTAAATTAGCAATTAACGATCAGAAATTGGTGGTCCTCAGTGTGTCCCAGCATTCTGACGGTCTATTTATTTAGTATCAGCTGACCACAATTTTCCTATGATATTTTTTTTCAAGCACTTTTTACATTTTTCCCAGTAACAATAACATATTTTGTAATTTTTCTAGTAGTCCGGTTCATTCATAAAAGTGCAAAGTCACGTTGACATCATAAAGCTCACTTGTCCTGAGATAGCATATCTTTATCAGGTCAATGCGTTACAATGCAATATATATAGTGGGTAACTGATAATAGTCTTTATACAGTACGGCTCAGGTATAAGAACCAAAAAACTCTTTATTCCGAATCTCGGCGTTTCGAGTACTTTCAAAAACACTCGGAATTGTTCAGAGTATTGGTCGGGCTCATCGGAGTCTAACTGTTGGTTTTCTTTTGCTCCAGCATTTCAGTGGTTTCTTGCTGTCGAGTCCTCACCGTTGTCTCACCTCTGTGGTTCTTTGATTTCTGTGTTCACGGAGATGTTGCACTGATGAGTTAGGAGGCCTTCATGCGGACTGAACAAATTATTTGTCTAAATCGCGACGGAAGTAAGGGCGAGGATTGTGGCCACGTAAAATCGATTTAAGCCCCCCAGTGGAAATCTTCCACTGACCGTTCCAAGGCGGCTCTTCTGTGGCGATTTATTTATGTTGTTGTTTGTTACTTACTGTGTGTATCACTTGTGTCTTTTAATTTTGGATGGTCATATGGCCATTTTGTGGGAAAGTAACTGTCCATATGGCCTTCCTTTGTTTAGGTTTCCATTATGGTCTGGTCGCTTAATGTTTGTATTTCTTTCCCTTTGGTGTCTTTTATGGATGGAGTAAGTTAATTGTATCAATTCCTGATCTTTGTTTTACTTCTACTTTATATGTATATATTCGGCGGACACTCCTCGAAAACACTCCCAAGGTCCGCGGTACGCGAAGTTTCGCGAAATTATTCCGAGTCGTAATATCGTACCTGGACATTTTTTTTTTTTTGTTTATTTAATGTTCTTTTACCATCATATTATATTTATATATAATTATAAGATAATAATTATCACTGATAGTTATTATAATGTAAACAATGTCAAAAGTCAACAAAGAGGTAATCATTAATTACCCAGGGTGTGAAACTGCACAGTGATTTCAAACAAGGGAATCAGTTGGGCATGACGAGTACATACAACTCTTTCAAGTCCGTAATTGAAAGCATGTTGAACATCATAAAATTACTGGAAAATCGGTCATTTTGAACTCAAAATTTCTCCATGTAATTTTGATATTTTCAAAAAAAAGAAAATTATTTTGATATAATATAATCATTTGTCTTTCATTCTTTAATAATTTTAATGTAAAGTATTATCGGACAATTGAGAAACAAATAATCAAAGGTGATAACTGTCAGCGAAATTTTGACGGGTTTCGGCCGCCATTATTGGCTTCTTTTAAACTGCAAAATCGGTCATTTTGAACTCAAAATTTCTCCATGTAATTTTAAGATTTTCAAAAAAAGAAAATTATTTTGATATAAAATAATCATTTGTCTTTCATTCTTTAATAATTTTAATGTGAAGAATAATCGGACAAATGAGAAACAAATAATCAAAGGTGATAACTGTCAGCGAAATTTTAACGGATTTCGGCCGCCATTATTGGCATCTTTTGAACTGTAAAATCGGTCATTTTGAACTCAACATTTCTCCATGTAATTTTGATATTTTCAAAAAAAGAAAATTATTTTGATATAATATAATCATTTGTCTTTCATTCTTTGATAATTTTAATGTGAAGTATTATCGAATAATTGAGAAACAAATAAACAAAGGTGATAACTGTCAGCGGATTTTTGACCGGTTTCGGCCGCCATTATTGACTTCTTTAAAACTGCAAAATCGGTCATTTTGAACTCCAAATTTCTCCATGTAATTTTGATATTTTCAAAAAAAGAAAATTATTTTGATGTAATATAATCATTTGTCTTTCATTCTTTAATAATTTTAATGTGAAGTATTATCGGACAATTGAGAAACAAATAATCAAAGGTGATAACTGTCAGCGAAATTTTGACGGGTTTCGGCCGCCATTATTGGCTTCTTTTAAACTGCAAAATCGGTCATTTTGAACTCAAAATTTCTCCATGTAATTTTAAGATTTTCAAAAAAAGAAAATTATTTTGATATAATATAATCATTTGTCTTTCATTCTTTTATAATTTTAATGTGAAGTATAATCGGACAAATGAGAAACAAATAATCAAATGTGATAACTGTCAGCGAAATTTTAACGGATTTCGGCCGCCATTATTGGCTTCGTTTAAACTGCAAAATCGGTCATTTTGAACTCAAAATTTCTCAATGTAATTTTGATATTTTCAAAAAAAGAAAATTATTTTGATATAATATAATCATTTGTCTTTCATTCTTTAATAATTTTAATGTGAAGAATAATCGGACAAGTGAGAAACAAATAATCAAAGTGATAACTGTCAGCGAAATTTTGACGGGTTTCGGCCGCCATTATTGGCCTCTGATACGTCGCACCGGCGACACATGTTTTATTAAATTAATCACCACTCGCAAATACTCGCAAACACTCCAAATATCACAGGTAAGCTCTGAGGTCCGCGGAATTTCCTCGGAATATCGAGCGCATTACTTGGAGTAAAGTATTTTCACTCGGAGTGGTTTACTCCAAACCATTCGGCGGAAAAACGCGGATTTAAAAAGTTGTCCGCGGAATGAAAAAGAAAAACGGTTCAAATACCTGAGCCGTACTGTACAATAAAAATCTACTGAAGTATGCTGTGGCAACGTATTCGAATCATTCTAACAAGTTACCAGAATGTTTTTTCTAGACCTATGAGATTCAATTTGATGCATACAATGCAGGCTTTCATGATGATGCCTAAAAATATCTCACAGAATGACATTAAACAGCAGGAGTCTATTTCAAAATGTAGGGGTGTCAGGTAGTGTCATCTTTGAATTTATTTGGAAAATAGATTAACTTTTTGCAAACAGCAAAAGCCCAGTTCAGACACTGCACTCTCTGGTGTCTGATCTAAGCCTGCACTTTTTGCCAATGACCCGTTTTGGGGTTCCCCATATAAAAATGGGTAAAACTCGGATGTTATCATGTGTCAACTTTTCGCATATGTTGAAAGACCACATGTCGTCAAATTAGACAAGTGAGAGTCAAATTTGTCAGTACTGACCATGTAGACAGGACCTTAGAAAACTTACCTTTGTTTTGGTATAATGGGAATAGAAACCACAGGCAGAGCATTCCTCTTCTCTGCAAGAATCTTCCTCGCTTTTCTCATCTTAATCCGAGACTTCTCTTTTGCTTCTGCTTTTGCCACATTATCATCATTGCCTTGCATCACAGCAGGATTTGGCTTGAATTCTGAATTGGCAGGAGTATGAACGTCACAGAATGCTGTTTTTCGCACACTAACTGCATTACCAGCACTGGCGTCTCTTATGACATCAATTTTCATGAACAATCCTGCCTGTTGAGCACAAGTAACATGGAAGGCTGTGTAACAGTTTGTTTTATGACACTGGATACAAGCCCCTGTCCCACGTTGTTTACAAATATAACAAGACAGTTTCCATCGTGCAGCAGGTATCCGAGCTATACAGTCTATCGGTTCTAGGAACACCGTGTTGGCAAAGCCTACTTCCGGGATCCAAAGAGCACAAACAACATGTGCCCAGCGCCCATCATCAGTTTGTTTAAAAGCACCACCTTTGTTTGGGCACAGGCAACACTCTACAGCCCTAGATGGGGACTGCAGACATCGCCTACACAGCCACTGTCCTTCTGGAATATAAGGTACACCATAACATTCCTGATGCACGGCTAAATTGCACATATCGCAGAACAAGATAACGTTACTGTTTTGACACTCTCCATCAGCACATATTGAACACACTGCATCTTCATCTATAGAAGGAAGGAGATCTTTACCAGAACTCTGACTCTGGAAAAATGCTTCCTTTTCAAACCTATCCATTAACATTTCAAATCCTTCTTGTGTCACCTGTGTTAAATTATTGGATTTACGACGGTCATTCATAATCTCCAGCCAGGCATGATCCTGAAATAATGTTAGGAAATAAAAACTATATGTAGTGGAACTTCAATGGCTCAAACTCCAATGGCTCGTTTACCATGGCTGAGTCGAACCATTTCTTTAGCCCTTAAGGAAATGCTCTACATAACAAATAGTGGGGGGACAATTTAGGAGAGTTTCATCTTTTATATATACAAATGTATGCTGTGTATACTCATTAGAATCGTCATACTCGCTGTCAGATTGGACGATTTTGTGGATAAAAACGTGGTTTATCAGCTGGTTTCAATTAAAGAGACTTGTTTGACTAGATGGGCCAAGGTATTTACTGCCATTGATTAGTTCTAAACACATTTTAGTCGGGAAATACGGTTATTAACCGGACCGCACATCATCTTGTTTGGAAAACTATTGATCACCATAGTGTCAATCTGGGACAAATACGGTCGGCGTTTATAACACGATTCGGTTAACTAAGACGGTCCGTTGGTTTGACCCGGAGTTCCGTGTTATAACGAGGTTGAGGTGTAGTTATAATTTAGGGAGAGTTTCTTCTTTCATCTTGCAAATATATGCTGAGTGTACTCATTGAGGTAATTCTAATGAGTGCACACAAAATAAATGTACATTTATAATATAGAACACCAAAGTATCTCTATTAACAGTAAGTCTCTGTGGCAGAACTACTGCGGTCTCAAACAAATTTTCATGGTCGAAAAGGGGTTCGAGCTATCAAACTTTGACTGTCTATAACAGGTTGAAGTTCAACACAAATGAGGTAGTTAGTTATCATTACAATTTACATGAACATTAAAACCTCAACTATGTCTGTATATCTAAAACATATCATTTTTGCTGAAAAATTATATGAGTAGCTTTTTCATTGTATCGAATACTGTACTTGCAAAAGGAGTTAACTTTTTGACAGCTAATGTCTAATGAGTTTGCTAAGCTAATGAGGCTTTGAACAACTGGGCCAAAGTAAATACATGTTTTCAAGAAGATGTCATGTAAGACAGCAAACAATTAACTTGTTTGTTTATACAGGCTGTTTAACCCTTTTTGTACCAAATGCAATCATCCTCCTTATATATAGCAGGAGTCCATTACAAAATTTAGGGGTGTCAGGTTGAGTTTTCATCAAAATTTATTTGTGAAATGGCTTAACTTTTTGCAAACAGTGTAGGCCCTGATCAGATACCGCATTCTGTGGTGTCTGGTCTGGGCCTGCCCTGTTTGCCAAGGTACCCTTTAAGGATTTCTGGTACTGAATGGGTTAAAAATCACACTGCTACTGCACGCAGGCTGGATTGGACTAAGTATTCCTTTGCTGCACATACCGTATGTATCTTGTTGGCTTTGTGATGTGACTCAAATACATTTACATGTATTCAGTCACATTTTAGTGACTCTTTTGTTCATCCAGATTAAACAATGTGACTTTTCTTGGGTTAGATGCTTTCTTTTGCTCCAGCATTTCAGTGGTTTCTTGCTGTCGAGTCCTCACCGTAATCTCACCTCTGTGGTTCTTTGATTTTTTGTGTTCACAGAGATGTTGCACTGATGAGTTATAAGGCCTTCATGCGGACTGAACAAATTATTTGTCTAAATCGCGACGGAAGTAAGGGCGAGGATTGTGGCCACGTAAAATCGATTTAAGCCCCCCAGTGAAAATCTTTCCACTGACCGTTCCAAGGCGGTTTTTTGTGGCGATTTATTTATGTTGTTGTTTGTTACTTACTGTGTGTATCACTTGTGTCTTTTAATTTTGGATGGCCATATGGCCATTTTGTGGGAAAGTAACTGTCCTTATGGCCTTCCTTTGTTTAGGTTTCCATTATGGTCTGGTCGCTTAATGTTTGTATTTCTTTCCCTTTGGTGTCTTAGATGGGCGGAGTAAGTTAATTGTATCGATTCCTGATCTTTGTTTTACTTCTACTTTGCAATGTGGATAGTCTACAAGCATACCATAGACCTCTCACTAGCCACAGCAACTTGCAATGTGGATAGTCTACAAGTATACCGTAGACCTCTCACTAGCCATGGGTTCCACTTTGTTTTGGTATTGGGCAACAGGCCTCTGATTTCATCACGCCAACTTTTCAAAGGGTCCCTGGGATTCCTATTTTCATCTTTTCTTTTTGTCAGTCAACACTTTTAAGATCTTGTGTCAGTTAGTTAACCAAACCACACTTTTTTTCTGGGCAGGCTTAGCCCTTTTAAGTGCTGAACAAGAACAATGCACATTCATGCACCAATATTAACAGACAACTGCCCTTTATGATTCAGAACAGAAAATATTTCAATATGGTATATCACAATTAGAGAATGTAGCAAGACCTGATTGGGATTTATACTATTTCTACATTCTGATCACCAGTCAGACTAAGCCACTTTGTCTGACTCGAAAAGTCTAGTGAGAGCTCTATTCAGATGTGCAGGCTGATCTGGGCCTCTGTTGGTCCTAAACTGATTTTTTTATACCTCACGTGACTTTGCCATGCAAAACTCCCATGGGCCTGGGAGTGATAATTTTTGCTATCAGCCTGCAATAATTTTGACAACCACATGCACAGAATAGGGTGCGAATATGGTTCAGTTCTTCAGGAGAGCTGGAGAAAAAGGGTCTTAACCAAAAACTGTAACAAAGTCGAGAAATTTTGGTACCAAAATGTTTCTTCTTTTTATTTAATGAAGAAAATGCAAACCCACACTTTTGGGTTTTAGTCAGAAATAATAAAGTTATAGACTATTGAACTTCTGAATGTCTGTTTCACCACCTAAAATTGCTTATGTAGAAAGCCATTGTTATCCTATAGTTTTGAATGTCATGACGATAAAAGTCACATGAGCTGTCCTGTGTTTTTCATTAGAATCCCATACCTTAATTATCATCTGGGCTTGAAGAAATAGATGGGCTGCATGATGCTTTCACGCAGAGCTGAAACTGACTGCACACGAGTACTGGGAAACCGCTTAGAGGATCTAAGCCTGGCTGCCCAGTCAAAGGGGTGCGAGTCAGTCAATCCATGCTTATAAACCCTTTTGGTTTCATTGGGGGACAGGGTTCGAGATGTCATTCATTTCATCTCAATGCCAGGTAAAAGTCCCACAGAATTGGAAGCAACATCTCCAAAATAACCTATACAGTGTTAACAGGGACATTAAACTTTAAATCAAACAAACAAACTTACCTTAATTATTAATTTTGTTTGGTAAAATAAAATAAATATTTCATTCCTAAGAGGGAGATAGTGAAAAATGTCACCATGAGGAATATGAATACCAACCGAGACACATGACAATTTTCACTATCACCCTCTCGGGAATGTAATATTTATATAATACCAGCCTGTGTGTCAGGTTTACTCAAGATCTGACTCAAAATAGAACCATGAAATAACTAAAGACTCACCTCCTCATCCATATCATATTCCACCTCTTCATCAAGCTCATCAGTAGATTTCTCTATATATCTGTAATATGAGTTTGGCCGACCCTTTATGTGAGCTGGTCTCACATAATCCTCTATCACCTTAAACTGGGCTTCTGGTAATTTTGCTGGTACATTGTGACTAGACACACTCACTTCTTTCCGACCTTTTGGTGGATCTTTACTGTTTTTTCCACTTGGAGATTTTTCACCTTTTTCTTCTTTCTCTGCGTTGCTCTGGTTGTCAATTTCATCTTGACAGATGATTTCTAATGGCTCATAAATATTTATTCTATGAATTCTTCCCTCCAGATCAATTTCTACAAGTCTCTGAGCTTCAGCATAAGTCAAGGTTTCTCTTGGCCTTATCAGCTCTGGTGGAGGGGGAGGAGGATTGTCAGTTTTCTGGCGATGGTGTTGTTTCCATTTACTTTTCTTCTTTCCATTTGTTGGCTTCTTTTGAGGAGAGGGAGAATTGTTTTCTGGATTGTCATGGTCATAATTGAACACATGAAATTGAATACCACAAAAACTTTTGTAGATTTTGCCACAGTTGTTGATAGGACATTCGTAAGGAGGTTTAGTTGCTTTAAGGTTGTCAACAAATAAATTCAGGTCAAAGTCCAGAACCATTGTTTCAGCAACAATCTGAAACATCAAGTTTGAGCCAAATAAGAAAAAATTGAATGTTTAGGCTTTCATGTAAGAACAATACAGGTAGGGTAGGTTGAGATTTTTTTTGTATTTTTTGGTGACTATTTTACTAGAGACATACCTTCAGATAAGGAGGAATAACAAGGATAATTGACCTTATTTCTTGTCAGAATCATGTCTATTAGGTACTTGTTAGAATCATGAACCTCCAATATTCTAAGAAATACTCACAACATAATTGTTTAGATGGAGAAATAAGGAAGATTATCCTCAAATTATCCTCAGTATTCCTCCTTTATATAGAGCTGTGTAGAACTGGAAAAGAGCCAAATGTACCAACAAAAAGCATAACAAGAACTTTTTTATTTTCAGAAAACATGAAGAAAACAAGAGGACTATGATGGTCCTGTATCGCTCACCTGTCTCTATTCATCACCTTGTTTTTGATCCTGCATGACCCATATTCAAGATTTTATGAAGGCAAACATTCTTAGCAAGTTTCATGAAGCTTGAACCAAAAATGTTGTCTCAAGTATGAATTGATCAAGTTTGTTGGATTCGTGGTGTAACATTCCCATCAAAACTATTAAGGTCATTTTGCTGACATTGCTTCCAATTTTGTGGGACTTAAACCTGACAATGAGATGAAATGACATGTCAATTCCTGCCGCCCAATGAAACCAAAAGGGTTAATAAGAATGCAGCAATTTTCCTGGGCAGGTTTAGACCTTCTAAGTGGATTACCAGTACTCATGTGGGGTCGGTATCAGCTCATGCAGTCTAATCCAGGCGCGTAGCCAGGCGGAAGCCCGGAAGCCCGGGCTTCATCAATATTTTGCCAAGTATGCCTTTACATAAGAATTTACAAAAAAATATATATGTCACATTTTCAGAGGCACCTGCGACTACATCATGAAACCTGAATAAACTCCAGTATACAATCGAAAATGGCTATTGTAAGGTGGTTCGAGTTTGCAGTTTATCTTGAAGTGTCGGGAATCTTTATCTTTAGTGTACAATATTTGTCTGCACTGCATGATTATTTTCAATGAATCACTTGCCCAGGGCACTGTACCAGATGATAAGCGACAAGCAAACGTTACCCCGGTCTATAAAAAAGGTGAAAAATACGATGCAGCAAATTATAGACCAGTGTCGCTAACATGCATCTGTTGCAAAACCCTGGAGCCTATATAAGTCTGCAACATTAACAAGCACTTAGCCTTTGAGAGCATTCTAGCTGACTGTAAACATGGTTTCCGAAGTCAAAGGTCTTGCGAAACTCAACTATAGTTCAATTCTTCAATGACATTGTGAGTAATCTGGAAAGGGCCATAAATCGTGGCCACAAACAGACTGACTTGATCATCATGGATTTCGCCAAGGCCTTTGAAAAGGTACCTCACAGAAGGCTATTGTATAAATTGGACTACAATGGGATAATAGGATCCACACATAATTGGATTAGCTCATGGCTCTCCGGGCGCTCTCAACAAGTTGTACTTGATTCAGTCCCTGTTCTAGCTGGTGTCCCACAAGGTTCGGTCCTTTTCTTGGTATTCATCAATGACCTCCCTGATAATATCAGATCATCTGTCCGTTTGCTTGCTGATGATTGTGTCCTGTATAGGGACATATATTCTCCTTCTGACTGTCGCATTTTACAAGATGACCTGGATCGACTTGCACAATAGGAAGCAGATTGGCAGATGAAGTTCAATGTAGCCAAATGCCATTCAGTGAGGGTGCCACGACATCTTCAGGACAAGAAAATTAAGTATGATTACACATTACACCAGCAAACTTTGGAGCAAGTTCATTCCGCCAAATATCTTGGTATCACCATCACTCACGATCTCGATTGGGGTCAACATATCACTGAAATAACATCTAAAGCAACTAGGACCTTAGGATTCTTTAGACGTAATTTGGCTTCTGCACCTAGGCAGACAAAGGATGTTGCATATAAAACATTGGTTCGCCCTCAGCTTGAATTGCATCACCCATTTGGCATCCATATGTTAAAACTCAGATTCAGCAGGTGGAGAAGGTGCAGAGGACAGCTGCTCGATGGACCTGCAGACGATGGCGAAATAGAAGTAGCGTCGGTGACATGCTTGATGAGCTAGAGTGGCCATCCCTGGAGACCCGTCGTGAGCAGTCCTCCTTAACCTTCTTCTACAAGATACATTCTGGTACAGTATCAATAAACAAGGATAGGTATTTGACCCCTGCAACAGTGTCAACCCGGACAAGGGCATCAAGAGCAAATAACTCACAGTATCGTAGGTATCAGTCCTATAGTGATGCCCTGAAAAACACTTTCTTCCCTAGAACTATTCCTCAGTGGAATAGTCTTCCATCTTCTGCGGTGAATGCCAAGACTGCAGAGGAGTTCAAAGCCCGCACAGTATAAGATTGAGACTCGGAGGTATGCGTTTTAGGATACCTCTGTGTTTGGATTGTAAATAGTTTTAAGGACTCATCCAGAGATGATTTTTTGTGCTAAATTCTAAATTTAGCCACCCACCCAACTGAGGTAATGGCCAAATGTGACAAACTCAGTATGAGAAGATAGATAGACAGATAGAATACAGCAACATTTTAATGAAATGGCCTTTAGAATAACCACATGAAATAAATTCCTTAACGTGTATTTTTTGTTATTAGGCTAGCCCTCAGTCCAGCAGGTCCTTAGTCTGCTTTATATACAGTCCATTTATATCATAAACATGCTCATTGTGTCATCGCGTCACAACGAGCATGTTAATGAAATAAATGCACTTCATGCATACAGTTAAAATTACTTATTTGCAAAGCGTGCAAAGCCTTGAGTGGAAAACTCAAACAGTCTGTCAATGATAATAAGAAAGTCGCCGAAACAGCCACAGTCAAAGAACACAGCTCATCTGATGTATCAGGAGGAAGAATGAATACGAAATTAACACTTAAAATAAAAAAATGAAGATACCCAGGACATGCTACAATCAAGGACACAAACCATCCAAGCCAACAACGGGATGGGAGAACACACATTGGAAGGGTGAGCAACAAAATCATTTGAGGGCTGCCTTAAAAGATCTTAATACCTGACTCTCGTTGTGGTTCTGATGCAGCTCATCTAACCAGCAAATGTTCCGTCCGTATCGTGGCGCTCTTCTTCATAAATGAACCACCAAACCCCAAAACTTAACAGCAAACAACCAACTCCTTCCCCGTAACAGGGGATCATATTGCGACAACCAACTACTCCAACAACTCAAATGCACGTAACCACAAAAGTCAACCACAAAAATGCCTTAATCAGAGTGTTGGCTTTATTGAAGTGTGACTTCCATACAAACGTAAAAGTAACCGAAAAATCCAAAGAAATTGGCGAAAAAGTCAGATAAGAGACAAGTAAAAATACCCCTCCAGATGACACCAGTGGTCACCAAATTGTATTAAAATTTCAAAATTTTCCCGGGGGAGGCCCCCCGGACCCCCACCAACGAGAGGGGGTGACCCCCCTCTCGTTGCTCTCCCCCCACTCGTGCCTTCGGCACTCGACCCACACCTTCGGTGTGGGCTTCAACTTCAGCATTTTCCTGGCTACGCCCCTGAATCTATTTCTCCAAGCCCCGCTGGGTGGGGGTGGAAATTTGCCCAAACGGTTGTATTGACATGTTAAAAATTCTGTCACAAAATGCATAATTATGCTAGCATGCATAATGAGTTACATGTACACTGAAATCCTCTAGATTCATCAGAAAATCTTTCGTCATTCTGATGGAAACTCCCAAATAAAATATTTTTAGCATTCCATAAAAGTGAGGAAGATCTAGATACCACCTCGTAATCATCTGTAGCACAAACATCAGCATCAAACAATGATTTCTCATTGTTATTAGACTGTTCATTATCTTTCATACTAGATTCATGAGCAATAACATTAGCAAAAGCATCCATAAAGATTCCATCAAAATCTTTCTGAATGTGTAAAAACTAGAGAAAGTGCCCAGTGGGGCACGTATACCCCCGACCAGTGCCATCCCCTTTTAGTGGAAATGAAAATTTGTTTGTAGCATTGAACCTTTCCATATAAACTTTCCATTTAGTCCACTGAGAATAACTTTTGCATTTCAACAAATATAGAATAATTTATCATATCCAAAGATGAGACTGCTTGTCTTTGCTGAATAATAAAAATTCAAAGTTTGTTGCAATTTGGAACAATTTCAACTGGAAACAACAAACACAGAATAGGCTGTCATAGAACATTTGCTGAATTAAAGTAGCTGTATAATGACATAATAAAGCAATGCATTTTTTATTATTACTTGCATTTATTATTGTCTGCATTTCAAGAGAAAATATTATGCAAAATTTAACAGTACTAGTCGCTGTTGTTTCTAAGATCACTAGGACCAATATACATGTATAAACTGACAAATCTGACACGTGTCACAGCATAAAGAAACAACAAACTAACTAATAATGAACAGATGGAAAGACAAAAACTATAACCTTTGATATACTTTGTATGCAAGGAGTATAATGAAAACAGTTATCAAATCCTGTACCATATACTATTATGCGATGTATATATGTGAATTTATTCTAATAAATATTGTTTAAACCAAAACAGTTAACACAAAACTTGGACGTGATCAAAATGTGTAAGTCCTTATCATTGACCCATAGCCCCACCCGGGGGCTTGACACAGAAGCTTAGATATTCCATATGAAAGTTAATACTATAGCTATATTCTGTACCAAATATGAAGAGAATCTAACATGAGGTTACAGAGGTATAAGCAATCAAAAAGGTTTATCACAAAACTTCGACTTAAAAGTTGACAAACTGACAGACAGCCCACCCAGGGGCTTAGATATTCCATATGAAAGGTTATGCTATAGAGATATCCTTTACCAAATATGAAAAGAATCTAACATGTAGTTACAGAGATATGAGCAATCAAAAAGGTTTAACACAAAACATTGACGTAAATATTGATGAACGGACTGACGGGTGGACAGCCCACCCAGGGGCTTGACCCGCGAGCTAAGATATTCCAAATGAAAGGTAATGCTATAGAGATATCCTGTACCAAATATGAAGAGAATCAAACATGTGGTGACAAGAGATATGAGCAATCAAAAAGGTTTAACACAAAACTTTGACGTAAAAGTTGACAAACGGACAGACAGCCCACCCAGGGGCTTGACCCAGGGGCTTAGATACTCCATATGAAAGGTAATGCTATAGAGATATCCTGTTCCAAATATGAGGAGAATCCAACATGTGGTGACAGAGTTATTAGCAATCAAAAAGGTTTAACACAAAACTTTGACATAAAAGTTGACAAACGGACAGACAGCCCACCCAGGGGCTTGACCCAGGGGCTTGGATATTCCATATGAAAGGAAATGCTATAGAGATATCCTTTACCAAATATGAAGAGAATCTTACATGCGGTTACAGAGATATGAGCAATCAAAAAGGTTTAACACAAAACTTTGACGTAAAAGTAGATGAACAGACAGACGGACAGACAGACAGCCCACACAGGGGCTTGACCCAGGGGCTTAGTTATTCCATATGAAAGGTAATGCTATAGAGATATCCTTTACCAAATATGAAGAGAATTTAACAAGTGGTTACAGAGATATGAGCTATCAAAAAGGTTTAACGCTAAACTTTGACGTAAAGGTTGACGAACGGCAGGACGGACGGAAGTACGAACGAACGAACTAATTCAACAACGAACGAACTAACGAACGGACGGAAAGACGAAAACTATATACCCCCTGACATACTTCGTATGTCGGGGGTATAATAAACGGTAGGAAATAAATTCCCACAAACACTATCTAAACACACATTTCATTTTGCTTTCCTATTTGCAATAATGATACCTGAATCATTTGTCTTTACATTATTTAATTCTGCATTTACAGTTTCATCAAAATCATCAGTTGTGTGTTCAGCATTATACTGAGCAATACTATCAACAGCTTGGTCAGCAACATTTTTATACCCCCGGCATATGAAGTATGTCAGGGGGTATATAGTTTTCGTCTTCCGTCCGTTCGTTGGTTCGTACTTCCGTCTGTCCCGCAGTTCGTCAACATTTACGTCAAAGTTTTGCGTTAAACCTTTTTGATAGCTCATATCTCTGTAACCACATGTTAAATTCTCTTCATATTCAATAAAGGATATCTCTATAGCATTACCTTTCATATGGAACAGCAAAGCCCCTGGGTGGGCTGTCTGTCTGTCCGTCTGTCTGTTCATCTACTTTTACGTCAAAGTTTTGTGTTAAACCTTTTTCATTGCTGATATCTCTGTAACCACATCTTAGATTCTCTTCATATTTGGTAAAGGATATCTCTATAGCATTACCTTTCAATGGAATATCTAAGCCCATTGGTGGGCTGTCTGTCCGTCCGCCTGTCTGTTCATCTACTTTTATGTCCAAGTTTTGTGTTAAACCTTTTTCACTGCTGGTATCTCTGTAACCACACGTTAGATTCTCTTCATGTTCGGTAAAGGATATCTCTATAGCATTACCTTTCATATGAAATAGCTCAGCCCCTGGGTCAAGCCCCTGGGTGGGCTGTCTGTCCGTCTGTCTGTTCATCTACTTTTACGTCAAATTTTTGTGTTAAACCTTTTTCATTGCTGATATCTCTGAAACCACAAGTTAGATTCTCTTCATATTTGGTAAAAGCTATCTCTATAGCATTACCTTTCATATAGAATATCTAAGCCCCTGGGTCAAGCCCCTGGGTGAGCTGTCCTCCCGTTTGTCAACTTTGATATCAAAGTTTTGTGTAAAACCTTTTTGATTGCTCATATATCTGTAACCACATCTTAGTTTCTCTTCATATTTGGTAAAGGATATCTCTATAGCATTGCCTTTCATATGGAATATCTAAGCCCCTGGGTTAAGCCCCTTGGTGGGCTGTCTGTCCGTTTGTCAACTTTTATGTCAAAGTTTTGTGTTCAACCTTTTTGATTGCTCGTATCTCTGTAACCTCATGTTAGATTCTCTTCATATTTGGTACAGAATATAGCTATACTAGCCTATAGTATTACCTTTCATATGGAATATCTAAGCTCCTGGGTAAAGCCCCTGGGTGGGGCTAGGGGTCAATAATTAAGACTTTGGCATTTTGATTACCTCCAAGTTTTGTGTTAACTGTTTTCATTATACTCCTTGTTGTTGAAATGCAATATTTATTCTCAGTGGACTAAATGGGAAGTTTATATGGAAAGGTTCAATGCTACAGACAAATTGTCATTTCCACTAAAAGGGGACGGCACTGGCCGGGAGTATACGTGACCCACTGGGCACTTTCTCTAGTCAGGAATACTTCCAAAAGTACTATGAGAGATACTATGAGCAAACCTATGAGCAATACTATGAGGATTCCTGTGCTCAAGCATGTCAGAAGCTGAGTTGTTAATGAGGCCTCTTCCCTGAGTCGCAGTCAAGTCAATGAGCACAGGTAATTCAGTCCCAGTCTCTTCATTCATAGAGCAAGTAAGTCTGAAGTGAAATATCCCATCTAGTCCAAATTCAAACTCATCTGAGATTTTATGCATGAGCTGATTATCTGTGAGTTTGATGAAGACTGGATCAAAAATAATAAAGTTAATAAGCAGAAACGTTAATTTTTTGCATTCAAGGGAAAGTAACTTTGAAGTGAAAAGTTTTAACTGGTCAAAATTCGAACTCATCCGAGATGCGTGTGCTGATAATCTGTAAATTGAGGAAAATTGTATCAAAATAAACAAGTTATTGAGCTGACCATAAAAATTTTTGTGTTCAAGGGCAAGTAACTGTGAGGTGAAAGATCTGATCTTTGTCCAACTTCAAACTCGTCCAAGATTTTATGGATTTGCCGATGAAGACTGGATAAAAAATAAACAAGAAATTGAGCGGAAGCCTTAATTTTTGTGTTCAAGGGCAAGTAACTCTGAAGTGAAACATCCCATCTGGCCCAAATTATAACTCATCCAAGATTTTAAAGGATGTGCTGATTAGTGATTAAGATCTCTAAGTTTGATGAAGACAATCAAAAACAAACAAGTTATTGAGCAATAACCATATTTTTTTTGTGTTCAAGGGCAAGTAACTCTAAAGTGAAAAGTTTGATCTGGCCGAAATTCTAACTCATCCAAGATTTTATGTATGTGCTGATAATCTGTAAGTTTGTTGAAGACTGGATCAAAAATAAACCAGATTTTGGACAGAAAACATTATTTTTTTTGTTCAAGGGCAAGTAACTCTGAAGTGAAACATTGGATCTGGCCCAAATTCGAACTCATAAAAGATTTTATGGATGTGCTGATTATCTGTAAATTTGATGAAGACTGGATCGAAAATAAAAAAGTTTATTGAGAGGAAACCATCATTTATTGTGTTCAAGGGCAAGTAACTCTGAAGTGAAAAGTTCAATATGGCCAAAATTCGAACTCCTCCGAGATTTAATGGATGTGCTGATTATCTGTAAGTATGATGAAAACTGGGTCAAAAATAAACAAGTTATTTAGCTGAAACCATCATTTTTTGTGTTCATGGGCAAGTAACTCTGAAGAGAAACATCTGATCTGGCCCAAATAGGAACTCATTTTATGGATGTGCTGATTATCTGTAAGTTTGATGAATTGAATAAAAAATAAACAAGTTATGAGCAGAAACCATATTTTTTTGTGTTCAAGGGCAAGTAATCCTGTTTCAAAAGATCAGATCTGGCCCAAATTCGAAATCATCTGATATTTTATGGATATTCTGATTACCCGCAAGTTTCATGAAGATCCAATCAAAACTAAACAAGTCATTGAGCGGAATCGATTTTCACAATTAAAATTCAATGGAAGCTAACTGTTTGAAAGTGTGAACAACAACGGATAACGAAGACAACGACAGAGCCTTGCAATACTATAAGTTAACCTTCTGAGCCTTCAGCTCAGATGAGCTAACAAGTAATTGAGCCAAAAATCATATTTTTGTGTTCAAGGGCAACTAACTCTGAAGTGCAAAAGTCGATCTTGCCAAACTTCGAACTCATCTGAGATTTTATGTATGTGCTGATCATCTTTAAGTTTGATGAAGAATGAATAAAAAAAAAAATAGTTATTTTGCGGAAAATGTGTGGGTTTATTTTTGGTGTGTTCAAGGGCAGGTAACTTTGAAGTGAAAAATATGATCTGGCCTGAATTCGAACTCATCCAAGATTTGATGGCTGTGCTGATTATCTGCAAGTTTGATGGAGACTGGATCAAAACTAAACAAGTTATTGATCGTAAACCATAATTTTTTTGCATTCAAGGTAGGGTTGGGTATCGCCTTTGAAAAACGTATCGTGATATATCGCGATATAAGGGGGTATATCGCGATATGCATCACGATATATCGCAACTATTTACAAGTTTGAAAAAATATGAACTTCAATGTGTTGTTTCCATCTACTTATTGAGTACTTGACTATTACTGGTACTATTAAACTGTAAATGAATGGCTAAAATCTATTAAACATACAAAAAGAACAGTGTTTGTCTTTTATTCTGCTTCCAATGAATAGAAATGTGACAATGTCAGAGAATCAGTGGTGCTGAAGTGACTACAGAAGATGACTCAGCTGACTAGGATTTGGCAATGAGTAATAAACTGAATATCAAATCTGCAACAGGACTAGAAATGTTGTAATGTGACTGGAGAAATATTGCAAAATTTTAAATATACAATACATTAACAATATGATATTTAAAGAGACCCAGAGACTATTGACTACTAGTGACTAGAGTTTCAAATTATATTGTGGCCACATCGCACAAGACTAGAATGCTGTAAAGTGAGAGATAAGATAGATATTTGATGGTTCATAATTATGATCATACCCTTAAACTGGTGTCATGTCGCAGTGGCGACATACTGTATACCCTCAACGATAGTAGAGTCCGACTTCCGTTTTTTAAGCCCAAAATTCCTCCACAGTCCGATTTCGCCTTTGCATTTTTTACACTGTTTGATGATTTATAACGGTTCAATTATGACACTATTGTTAATCCCTGTCATATAATTGCCCCCTGCGGTGCGTGTCGATAAGGTGTGAAAATATGGTCAAGTTATGTCTCTAATTTCCGTTTATTCCCCAATCATAAAATTTAATCCGCAATCAATGAGAAAATTATTTAATTGCTCCTAAAACGAGTAGCTACGACTATTCTACTATCTCGTGAATGGTTATGTTTTGGCGCCAAATAACAGACGCTTGGCGAGAAAAGTTGAACGCTTTAATTTGTGTTAACACATCAGTATGCTGTTGTTGGTTATTGACACGGAGCTTACGGAAAGAGCTGTTTTCCACAATCGTTTTGCTATCGAGAATCTTTTTACCGTTTCCAAACATTTTTTTATGAAAGAGATACACCCCATTAGGATAAAACAATAGACACGTGTGGGGTTGCTGAGGTCCGATGACGTCATTTACCGATCCCGTGCAGAAAAAAAAAAACAAACTGTAGCGGTGGTTTTTGGGCGGCGGTTTAGATGCCGGAAAACTTTGATGTTCGCATGGAACTTGCTTGTTTATTTCGTTTAAAATCAGAGTTTTAGGAATAAAACTCACAAAATCGGACTTGCTAGTAATGGAGATTGTTATATTACTCAGGTGTAAGCTAATTTGAGTGGACAATTAAACGTCGTTTATGTCGGGAATCTGAAAAAAACTGAAAATGAAAGTAGCCAAAAATCCCGGAAGAAGGTTCCGGAAAATACCGGACTTTACCGAGTGTACCGGTATGGTCAAATATGTATCGCGATACGTACCGCGGGAGTTTCGAACCGTGATTCACCGGTATACCGGTAATATCGCGCAACCCTAATTCAAGGGAGAGTTACTCTGAAGTGAAAATTCCAATCTGGCCAAAGTTTGAACTCATCAGAGATTTTATGGATATGCTGATTACCTGCAAGTTTCATGAAGATTCAATCAAAAAGAAACAAGTTATCAAGCGGAAACCATCATTTTGTGCGTTCCAAGGGCATGTAACTCTGAGGTGAATCATCCGATCCGGCTCAAATTCGAACTCATCCTAGATTTAATGGATGTGCTGATTATCTATAAGTTTGATGAAGTAGAAGTAAAACAAAGATCAGGAATCGATACAATTACAATTAACTTACTCCACCCATCAAAGACACCAAAGGGAAAGAATCACAAACATTAAGCGACCAGACCATAATGGAAACCTGAACAAAGGAAGGCCATAAGGACAGTTACTTTCCCACAAAATGGCCATATGGCCATCCAAAATAAAAAGACACAATGATACACACAGTATGTAACAAACAACACCATAAATAAACCGCCACAGAAGAACCGCCTTGGAACAGTCAGTGGAATGATTTCCACTGGGGGGCTTAAATCGATTTTACGTGGCCACAATCCTCGCCCTTACTTCCGTCGTGATTTAGACAAATAATTTGTTCAGTCCGCATTAAGGCCTCCTAACTCATCAGTGCAACATCTCCGTGAACACAAAAAATCAAAGAACCACAAAGGTGAGACAAGGGTGAGGACTCGACAGCAAGAAACAACTGAAAGGCTGGAGCAAAAGAAAACCAACAGTTAGACTCCGATGGGCCCGACCAGAGACAGAGCATCAGGCGACAACCAACATTACCTTGAATTAGATCTCTTTAATTCTCAATAAGCCTTTACGTTGGAGCCGTCATAGAATCTGAGGCCTGACCCACCGGCGTGCAATTAAAGAGGGAAGCAAAGTTGCCAACCGTGATTGGGTTAACTACCATGCATGCAGTCTGTCGTATAACATCCATGTTGTACCCAATCTTTTTATATCGAAGAATGATTTTACGAAATTGGGGGCTGAAGTCATTGTGGTTATATATTTTTCTGAATTTATATATTAAGTCACCATAAAATTCGGGTTCCGATAGACCTTGTTGCAGAAGAGATTTAAGTCCAATATTGAATTTTGAAATTAAAATTTTGAAAAGGCTTTGAGTAGTTTATGGTACCGATAACCCTGATTAAGGAGTTTAGCTGTTAATAATTTATTACGAGTGTTGAAGTCAGTTACATGACTACACACTCTAGCAAATCGAATTAATTGCGAAATATAAACGCCATAGGATGGCGCACAGGGACCATCACCATCCAAAAAAGGAAAATTTACAATCTCAAAATCAAAGTCATCGCGTTTATCATAAATTTTGCACGAAACAAATCCATCTACAATAGATAGATGTAAATCCAAAAACGGGGCCTCGGTATCAGAAGAGTTTGCTTTATTTAACTGAAGTTCTGGGGGTGTAAATCTGACTGATCAAACCATCGAAATAGGTATTATCAATATTTAATAAATCATCTAAATATCTAGAAGTGGAGCTAGAATATCTAGAAGTTTAGTTTTGAAGACTGGATCAAAACCAAACATGTTATTGAGCAGAAACCATGATTTTTTGCATTCAACTCTGAAGTGAAAATTCCGATTTGGCCCAAATTTGAACTCATCCCAGATTTTATGGATATGCTGATTATCTGCAAGTTTCATGAAGATCCAATCAAAAATAAACAAGTTATTGAGAGGAAACGATTTTCACCATTATAATTCAATGGAAGCAAACTGTTGCCATGGAAACCAGAGTTTTGATTGATTCTGCCTGAAAACATTATGCAGTCAATCCCCCTACCCAACGATGGTGCACATGACATTTGATCAAGACTGACCCACTGGTCTTAGATATATTCCTGTTTGAAAGTGTGGACGACGACGACGGACCCTTGCTATACTATAAACTCACCTTGTGAGCCTTCGGCTCAGGTGAGCTAAAAACATTATCAGTTGAAAAAGGTAGCTGTAAACATGATAAATACTACAAAAATGTAAAATAAGGGTCCGATCCGTTGATTAAACGGACCGAAAATGAAGTATGCTTTGTTCTCCCCAGACTGTGCCCCTAACCAATTAAAAAAATAAAAACTCTTCTATATCACTTAAATATTTTTTTTGTTTACTTTGTGCATTTAATCTGCAATATTTAAGTCACTAACTGGGAGCTTAGTTTTCCAATATATTTCTTTATTCCCACTTTTTCTAGGTCACCATGTGGCCATTTTGTTAATGACGTTTGTCATCAGGTCGTGCTATCTGATTGGCTATTTAAAAATAATTCACCTGTATTTTAGATGGCTTACAGTTAACCGGTCATATGATGGTCATGTGACTTTAACGTCTGCGTGAGCGGTTGTCTGCCATTTTTTAAACAAGAATTCCGCCGAAGGCTATGTTGCGCCTGTGGGGGTGCAAAGTCACTGAACCATGACATCTAGGCCAAGATCAAACATAGATGCTTGCATAAAAGGCTTGTACTCAGTATCATTAATGAAGTTCAAATAATTCTTGAGAAATGAACTTAACCATTAGGGTGAACGCTAGGGTGGTGGCAATATTTTACAAAGTCAGTGAACCATGAAATGTAGGTCAAGGTCAAATATGGATGCTTGCATTTAAGTTGCCATCCCAAGATATAAATTTGTTCCAAGTATCATTAATGAAGCTCTTATGGTTCTTAAGAAATTAACTTGACCAGTAGGGTGAACACTAGGGTGGTCGCAATATTTTACAAAGTCAGTGACCCATGAAATTTAGGTCAAGGTCAAATATGGATGCTTGCATTGAAGTTGCAATCCACAGATTCAAGTTTGTACCAAATATTATTAAAGAAGCTCTTATAGTTCTTGAGAAATAGACTTGACCATTAGTGTGAACGCTAGGGTGGTCGCAATATTTTACAAAGTCAGTGAACCATGAAATGTAGGTCAAGGTGAAATATGGATGCTTGCATGTAAGTTGCCATCCCCAGACACAAGTTTGTACCAAGTATCATTAATGAAGCTCTTATAGTTCTTGAGAAATAACCTTGAACCTCAGGGTGAACGCTAGGGTGGTCGCAATATTTTACAAAGTCAGTGAACCATGAAATGTAGGTCAAGGTCAAATATGGTTGCTTGCATGTAAGTTGTCATCCCCAGACACCCCCACTGTAGAAATGGAAACCCTGGTAAACCTCACAAACAGCTGGTGTCGTGAAACTTGGTGGTGAAATGAGCATATTAATAAGCTCATTGCAGCCAAGCGGCATGGAAGACTGGTCAGGGCAATCGTCAGAATAAGAATTGTTACTGGTGACACGTCAAATGACATTTATACACCAGGATGCATCATATCTTGCGGCCAAACGCATAGCCAGACTTGCGGATCAGAATCAGAATCAGAATTGTTACTGGTGACACGTCAAATGACATTCATACACCAGGACCTGTGATATGGGAAGTTAGTCCCTAGCTCTAACCAAAGATGTAAACTTAGCTACACAATCCTCAGCACCTTCAGCCGTCAAAATAATAGAATCGGGAAGGGCATTCCAATCTCTAATGGTTCGGGGGAAAAACGATTCTTTATAAATATCCGTTCTTGCAGTAAGGGTCTGAAACGTCATTGAATGGTGTTTTCTACAATGCCTAGCTGGGGGAACAAGGTCATCTGTTGGAATGCTGGCAGCACCCTTTAGACCTTTGTATAAGAGTATGAGTCTACTGTCTCTTCTCCTTTTTTTTAGAGACTCCCATCTTAATTTTCCTAGAATTCCAGTCATGCTCCCAGTTTCAAAGCAATAATTTCCAGTTACAAATCTAGCAGCTCTATTCTGAACTTTTTCAATTTCTTTATTTAGGACCACTCCGCTTGGGTCCCAGATGCAACTACCATATTCCAAGATTGGGCGAACAAGTCCCCTGTATGCTGTTTCTTTCACATCCTGAGGACACTGATGAAGATTTCGCCTCAGGAAACCAAGTGTTCTATTCGCCTTTGTACACATATTGCTAATGTGTGTATTCCATCTCAAATCGTGAGTGATTGTCACACCAAGGTATTTAATGGAATTCACATTTTCGAGGACCGTTCCCTCTAAGGTGTAAGAAGCCTCAACTTTATTAGATCTCTTCCTTGTTATCTGCATAATATTGCATTTAACTGGTTGAAATCTCATGCCCCATTTTCTGGCCCAACATCCTAATCTATCTATGTCAGCCTGAAGTTTCAGTGAGTCATCTGTATCTCTAATTTCCCGGTAACAAACACAGTCATCTGCGAAAAGTCTTATTTCTGAGTCAATATCAGTGGAAATATCATTGATATACAGGGAGAACAATAGAGGACCAAGAACAGTCCCTTGTGGGACTCCAGACAAAACTGGCGCCCATACTGAAGATTCACCATTAACAACAACACGCTGTTTTCTGTAGCAAAGGAAGGAATCTATCCATTTAAGAGTCTTCCCACCAATTCCATAACCAAATAATTTGGATTTAAGTAGTTCATGAGGAGGGGTGTCAAAAGCCTTCTCAAAGTCCAGAATAAATGTGTCCACCTGGCCCCCTTTGTCCAGGATTTTTGCCCAATCATTAATAACCGTGCTCAACTGAGTTTCGCAACTATGCCTTTTCCTAAATGCATGTTGTCTGTCTGACAAAAGTTTATGTTCATCCAAGTGGGCCATGATGTTTGAGCAGACTATGTGTTCAAGCAATTTACATAGAACACAGGTCAGTGACACCGGGCGATAATTACGAGCAAGAGCCCTGTCCCCTTTTTTGAAAAGTGGACAGATGTTCGCTAGGAGCCATTCTTTGGGAATTTCACCCGTATCGAGAGATTGTTGGAAAAGATGAGCAAAAACTGGACCTAACTCGTTTGCTAGTTCCTTCAGGACTCTAGGATGAAGCTCATCAGGCCCTAAAGCTTTAGAAGGGTTCAAGCCTTTAAGTAATTTGACCACTCCCGCAGAGGATACAACAATATTTTCCATGAAAGGGGCCGATCTTCCAGTCAATGGAACCTCGTTGAACTCAGTTTTATTAAATGCATCATTGAATGCGGTGCACCATGCTCGCAAAAAAGCTGAGAAGGAGATCTACAATAATATTGACCCTAAGTCCTCAGAAGTACCCTGTCAGTTTCTTTCCGCAATACAGTTTTGTATTCCGTTTTTGTTTTGAACAAGAACACTCATGCCTGAAATGAACAATGGTTGCGTTTTCTCGAGGAAATTCCTGGCCAAGGGCCGCATATTTCGAGATTCTGGGCGATGCAGGTCATAGCTGTTTGTACCTTGCTAGAGGAAATTACCTAAAAAAGCTTCAGGCATTCATAATAAACAGTATTTTTTAACAAAAACTTGTAGCGTCGGCGAAATTCTCATCGATCTCAGTTTTCTTTCAAATGCGCAAGTGCGATGTCTGCAATTTCCGCTTCCTACTACAAGCATTAGCTTTCAAAAATAGTTAGCGTTTTAATGACAATGTTACCATTAACGGTAGAGATCCTATCACTACTACAATTGTCTAAGGACGTGTCACCAGTAAACAATCTCATTCTCTCTCTCTCTCTCTCTCTCTCTCTCTCTCTCTCTCTCTCTCTCTCTTCTTCGTCTTCTTTCTAACTTTTCGCCTTAACTCCAGGAGGGGACACAGACGGTGTATACTCTTTTCACTCTAGATTTTCAGGATGAAAGTTATAAAAAAAACCCGCTAGGGGGTCTTAAAGCGTGGTAGTTCAGTGCAATTGCCATTGATGCTAGAGGTTCTTGGTTCGATTCCCGGCAGCGGTAATAAAAGTTTGGTGTCTGAACATGCTCCACTGGCATCATTTGCAGGAATGCTGAATGTTGGAACCGCCTCGAAGAGGCTGTTCTAACAAGTACCCACAACCTTCAAGTACCCACAATGAATGTTTTGAACAGTAATATGAATAATATCAGAATTTATGTCTAAAGCTTTTCACTTTCTTTGGTGATAAAATTTTCAATACATTTGTATAGGCGTGTTTGCGTAATGAAGTGCGCCGTCCTTCGGATCGGGACGTCAAATAGTGGCCTCTGTGCAGGGAGAGTAATACTCTGTGCAAGTTAAAGACCCCTGCCAGAGTTACATGATTGCTGTGTAGGCCTCTTTCATCCTGCGAAACCGGGGTGTATACGTATATGCGTGCCTATAACTTCCATCACGAAAACACGCCTATATAATTTTACCACCTCCTGTGACCTCAAACACCACTTTTATACAGTAAAACTGTGGTTTACAGGGGTATACATTATTTTTTATCATTTCTTCTCGAAAACATAGTTTGTGGGTACTCGTTAGAACCGCCCCACAAATCTATGTTTTGTGCAGAAATATAACAATTTCACCCTTTTTATCCGAAATTTTCATTTTTGGTTGTAAATTTTCAATATATTTGAATAGGGGTGTTTTCGTTTTGACATACGTGCATTTTGACTACTCCTTGCCACTCTTCAAAGTTCCTTTCTTAAGGCTTCCCTTCTTTCAATACCAATCGCTAATACGGAATCTTGCTGGTGACAAACCCAAAACATGTAGCGATTACAGTCTCTAATACAGTAAAATTCCTATATTAAGACCACCTTTGGGACTGTTCAAAAGTGGTCTTTAAGAAAAAGGTGGTCCCTGACCAGAGGACCTTGTGTGCAGAAAGCACGAAGAAAGAATAAATGCACCCTTCTAACTAAGCTTTTTAAAGCAGAATTAGTCATAATTTTGGGTGGTCTAAAAAGCGGAATTTCACTGTAATTTCATGGATGCAAACAGCCTAGACCCTGATCAGACACCGTCTATTCCTGTACTGTAAGTACATCGTGTAGACCATGATCAGACACCACATTCTTTGGCGTCTGACTGGCCGGATCTACACTGTTTGCCAAGCCCAACACATTATTCCAATCCAGATTCTATATATAACCCTCTTACGGCACACTGACATAGGACTAAGATCCAGTGATCAGATTTTTCCACACCCGTTTAAGCGATGATTCTCAATTCTGATCGGGCCTTTGTTAATTGTGTTGACATGTCACAAATTCTACTTTCTACTTGACAGCGATAAAAATTGCGCGGCTATTTTCTATAAATAAACATTACCTGGATTTCCTACAAATCAGTGGTAGTCACATGGACATCAGCACTGAAGAACTTCTGCGCTTAGTAACATTGGATCGATTGACAATCGACCCAAAACTATAACGCACAGTAGAAAAGTATTTTTTCTTAGACGATGGGAGCAAATTAATTCCTTTAACCCATATATGACAATGGAATCTTCCACCTAGCAAGTTTGGAGTGGTCTAGTTCCAATTATAGGGGTATCGGGTTTGTTTTTGTTAGTGGCAAATTTTACAAAAATGAATGTTCTTGGAGCAAACAGCGTAGACCGAGATCAGACGCCGATTTGGGTCTGCACTGTTTGTCAATGTCACAGAAAAGGGCCGCTAGGCATATATGGGTTAAAAGCAACCCCTAGTAAGTAAGTACATGTAACTAAGAAAAGACTTTATTTACAGATAGTTACTAGTTAATCTTCCCTCGGTATTTACACATTATTCACAAACTCACAAACTAAAAAAGTAACTGATTGATTGTAATATGGAAGAAAATGTTTTATATTTAACCCTTATCTTGCTGTTCGCGACAACCCCTATCTTTGTAAACTGTGTAGATCCAGATCTGATCAGGATGTACACTGTTTGGCATTTAGTTTATGAATTTGTAGCAATAAATTACATCTTTGATTGGTTGATAGACAGAAATGGATGTAGCTTAAATGAATATTCAGAAAAATAAGGGTTAATTTTAATATGCGTTTAATATTGCGAATATGCTGAGACTAAGATATAATCAAGTTAACAGATGCATAAAACCCCATACCAGATAACCCCCACTTCATTAAATAATAAGAATGGGGTTTAAAAAGGTATGCATTATTTGTCTCCTTCACGCTAAATATTTAGATTGTGCATACTCTTTAGAACAGCTTCAATGAGCTAATGCACCTAGAGGGGGATGGTGGGACTAGCCTGGAAAATTAGACCATTACGATAATAGATGAGGCGGTCATATTGCATTCTTTCATATCTCCAAAACGGCCTTTTTTTGTGATGAAAATTTGCACTATTTTTCTTATTTATGCTAAATATAGGTTGTGAGGGCTCGTTGGAACCTCATTCATTCAGGCGGTTCTTACGAATACCTACAACCTATGTTTTGCGGCAGAAATAAGAAAAAATAAAGCATACCCTTACAAACCACAGTTTTCTCCACGATTTTTTGACTGTGTTGTCTAATTTCCTACCCACTGAGTCACAATTTCGGATCGAAAATCACCATAGGTGGGCATTAAAATCTACCCCAGTAAAGTCTCTTGTTAAAGTATCTAAAAGCCCCACATCTCTCTCTCTCTCTCTCTCTCTCTCTCTCTCTCTCTCTCTCTCTCTCTCTCTCTCTCTCTCAAAATACCACCCTAGGGTATCCCCGCAACACCCCACCATTCTGAGAAAAAATGGCGGTAGGTGCATAACGAGTGCACATAAACGAAATATGTGTTGACACGCATCACGAAAACATATATACAAATACATTGTACATTTTTCGCCGAAAAAAAAAAAGAACTAAAATTTTAGCATGAAAATTGTGATTGTTTTCATTATTTCTGCTCAATCTATATTTCGGAGCGGAAATAAGAAAAATAAGGTTTACCCCTGCAAACCCCAGTTTTACTATATAAAAGTGGGATTCAAGAGGGTGTGTTTTCGTGATGTCACAAATTCTGCTTTGTTCCTGAACACACACACATACAGACACGCACGCACGTACGCGTGCGATCACAGTGTTTAACACTCTACGTAAGTAGCACTAGTTTAATGTTGAATGCATAAAGTGATTCGTATATGACGCATGCATGAAGAAACTGGTGATGATTAAATAGGATTACGATCCTGTGATCAGATTTTCCCGCACCCGTTTATGCGATTTCTCTCAATTCTGATCCCTTGAAGAATTGACTAGTCAAAGAATAAACGCTCAATAACAGCAGAATCGTTAGAAATGATATATACATGCGTTATATTACAATAAAAGTTCAATCCTGTTGCCCCCCGAACCGAGTTTTTATGATTTTGAACCTGTGACGTCTTTCTGTTTGTCAATAAATAGGACCGCGAAAGACTTTTCAGTTTTATTGGTAAGACTAACACCTAACATACGAGCACGCGTATCTTACACTATAATAATAGTCAATGAGAAGATTGAACGATTTGATAGTATATGGGTTGGCCTAGTGTAAAGAAGGCGGTATTATACAGGCTCAACTGACAGCTACTACTATTATCGCTGTTTTGTATACAGACACTGTTGTAACAGTGGTGTTGTAGTAAGGACGCACGTTGTGTGTCCGTCCGTTTGTTTGTACGAGAGTGTAGCCCATGAATAAACGGTTGGATGAGTGGGAGCTAGGGTTGAGCCATGCGGGATGTTTGGGTCGTGGGGATCCTTGTGCTATGGTCCCTGTTCGACGGGGCCCGTTCACTGGAAATATCAATTTTTTTTGCTGAAGGTAGGTAAAATTTTGCTGATTTAACAGGTTTGAGAAATAATGTTTCATAATTCGTTTAATATTGAATGTCATAGATTATTCTGATGTTAATTGCTAATGATCTATACATATATTTTATCAGAAATTGTAATGCAGATATATATTGCTTTCAATAGCACCATTTATGCAGCGGACGTATACAATATAGAATGCAGAATATGTTCGTCCGTCCGCGTGTCTTTCATCAAATATAATTATTTAATTAAAATTGCTCTTTAAATGCGATTTGTTAAAATGTCTTTTCAGGAGGGAGTTTAAGTTCAGAGGATTCACAGGTTGTGTTTCCAAGGAGGATATATGAAAATGGAGAAAAAGTGCCTGCTCATCACCACTTCCAGAAGAGAAGTGTCCGCGACAAGTGGGACCCTAGTGCCAAATATTTCTTGGATATTAACGGAGAAAAATATCATTTTGATTTGGAATATATGCATAATTTTGTGTTACCTGGACTAATTATTCAGAGATATAGTGATAATTATACATGGATTGAGGAAGCTGATAACCAGACTGGGTTATCTTGTTTCTATCATGGGACGGTTAATGGGTCCGTCCAGTCTCGTGCTACACTCAGTCTTTGCGATGGAATGGTAAGTACAAAAATGTACATAGCATCCTGCTTTGGTTATGTTAACAAGTACCCCAGTTACGAGAAAGGTGAAGTTTGCATGGGTTATTAGCTTTTTCTTCTTCCAATGCAGGGTATCCTATTTCGAGCACACAAAGTCTATATTAATAAATATGTCGCATTTTTGCACACAGCTTGTTAAATACGGGTAAATACGGTCTGAGTTTTCTGTGATTTTAGAGAACGACTCTGAATCTGAATCGTTACTGCCAAAAGACATTCATTCCCCAGGACTTGTGTGGAAAGGGGAAATTAGTCCCTAACTCTCGCCAAAGAAGTAAACTGTGAGAAATCGGATGGGGGTCGGGATAGGTATACTGTTGACGTATGTAGGTATAGAACACGGTTGAATAGTGCGGTGGTGATATGTAATATCACTTCCACAGCTGATCAAAGTAGGAAAGTCTGCGTCAGTGAGTCTTTGATCATTTGTGTTTCGGGCACAGGGCCAACCTACGCGCTCAGACACCAGATAATGTTTTCTCATGGCATATAATGTTGCTGTTTTAAGCGCTTTTCCTTGCGAATAATGCAAGGGAGTTTGAAGTGTGAAACAATACATGAGCTGGGTCATGGGAAAATACGTTTTTTTTTTACATTTGCGAACAACAAACGTGCGGGTCCGCAACGGCACAGACTGATCACACCTTAGTGTTCGCTTCTGGGACAGTTCAACACTACTTAACATTACGAAAACACGCCTATACAAATACATTGTAAACTTTACCGCCGAAAAAAAACACTAAAAATTTAAGATGAAAAAATGTGATTTGTTTCTTATTTCTGCTCAAAATATAGATTGTGGGTGCTCGTTAGAACCGCCTCATCGAGGTGGTTCTTACGAGTACCCACAATCTATATATTAGAGCAGAAATAAGAAAAATAAGGTTTACCCCTGTAAACCCCAGTTTTACTACATAAAAGTGGGGTTCAAGGGGTCAATATTATATAGGCGTGTTTTCGTGACGAGCCCAAGACTCTTGCTAGGCTGTGTAGCTGAATAGGCCGGTCTGCGTCTTACTTGGTGCGACAAACCCCGGAGACAGGCTTTGTCGTGACGTGGCCCCCATCATGTCGGTGGTCTATCGCTTCTCACATGCATAATGATAATCTCGTAATCTCTGTCTTTTGGCACTAGATTAACGTGCCTACAGGTATCAGTTTAGATCCAGTTGTTTTTATGGACAAATTGTACCTTTTGAACCTGCAGGCAACTTTTTGTCTGAGATAAATGTGTGTATCGTTAATAAGTCTTATATAATAAGTGTAATTAAAAAGTATGTATATTTGTTCGTTGGGTGACGTCCGTCATTTGCATATCGTCCGCCTTTCTGGGCGGCGCTAATTTTAATGTTTCTCACGAGTATATCATACCCGGATGCTCTTGGTGGTCGTCTACGTAAAATCACTCACTTATAGTCAATACAACCATAAGCACTGTTTATATTTTCCTGTTCAGTAAATATTTAATGGTATCAAAATTGGGTTTGTGGTGTGAAGATGTGTGGACTCTGTTGAAACGTCGTTAAACGTCGTTTTTGCCTTATCAATGGACTAACATGACAATTGCTGTTTATTTACCCCCAAGACTGACATAAATATGAACACGAAACAAAGAAAGTTCTCACTTGGGAAAGTCCACACGGTTTAATTGTTTAAGCGATCGTAGATAGTCTCAAACAATTAACGAAACTACCATTGCATAGCAATAGTCTGCAAATATTCAGACCAACGTTGACTGCTCAAAAGTGGTCTCAAAAGCGGTCTGGGTATTAGCTAGAGTACACTGGGTGTAGAAAACACACACACATGAAAGAATACCTGTATCCTTTTAAGGGGAATGGGAACACCTAGCATATTCCCCCCCCCCGCAATTTTTCAAAGGGAGATAACTTTCGGGGCTTCCGGTTCACTTTTACATATGCTCAGTCCCACCGAAAAAGGGGTCTACTCTTAAAGGAAAGAATTTGCTCCTCAGGAGCAAATTCTTTTCTTTAAGAGTTGACCCCTATTGACATGGGAGACAAAAACACTTTTGCAGGAGTTGCCTCCCCTGAAGGTGTACCCATTCCCCTTAAATGTTTTAAAAGTAGAATTTTCAGCTTTTAGCTGTTCTTAATGTATGCAAATTACGTCGTGTTAACAAGTTATTTTAATATGACCACGGTTTTATGCATGTAGGGAATACTGGGTTTACAGTTATATTTTGGCACAAGGTCATAGCTTGTAGATGCTTGTTAGAACTACCTCAATGAGTCCGTTTTGTCAAGCGCCCACAATCTGTGTGTGGAATATAAGTAAGGAATAGTATTCACTTTTAAGAAACAAAACAACAACAACAACAACAAAAAAAAAATGTATTCAGAAAGGAATGCATCATCGCAAATGGAGGGGTGGGGGGGGGGGGGGTTCGGGTCGATTGAACTCCAATAGAAGTTTATTTCTCAGTCGTCCTAAAGTTTCTAAGCTCTGTATCTTCACCGTTCCAGTGTCCATGTGACTCACTGTTTTTATACACAAAATCCAAGCAACGCGCTATTGTTATCGCCGTGAAGTCAGAGTGTTGTGTAAAGAGACTCGTGTGTTGGGTTTGGCAAACAGTGTAGACGGAAAGCGGCGTCTGATCAGGTTTTCAACGAAACAGTCTAAGTCCTTTCCCAACCTATACTCATAGATAATCGACCCATTGACCCACTGATTTGATTTTCCTAATTACACAAACCCATTCATTGCTTGCTCAAAACTGCTCACTATAGGAGATTCCACTGACTTAGATTTAGTTTGTGGCGAGCGATTGCTTAGTCGAACACAGAACAGACAAACACGAGGCTTCAACTGGAATTATTTCTAGATTTCCGGTGATCCTTAAGCTTCTTAACGCCTTCGCGACGTGTTGCCGTGAGTGTCCACTACATGCAACACGATGTCGGACGACATTCCAGACTTCAAAATCGGGAAGCCAGTTTATCGAACTCTGATAGAAGTTTATTTCTCAGCAAGATACACGGCTCGGGTCTTTCTACCTGCTTTATTAGGCCTATTTAGCAATTTATCAGATTTACCGACAGTTTACATAAAATTTTTCTCTATATTACCAGTAGGCCAAGGTGGTTATATGTTTATCTTATCTCTAGATGGGTGTTCTGTTAAACGATATATTCTATGGCATGCGTCTCGGCTATGTGGTATTCAGCGAACGAATGTCTAACGCCGGCTTCTATCATAAATTCAGACATAATTTCTTCTCGCTCGTGCCCATGGTCTACAAGCAAGGTTTCTACAACATGTGCCTTCATCACTTGGAAATCGCATGTGCATTCTTAAGGTTTCCTTATCAGATTACATTCTGTTAATACATGTATTAAGATTTCGTTTTATGCTCTTGAAAACAAGTACCCTAGACTCGTGCACACGTGCACAGCTATCTGAAATATGTGGCGCTAAAATCTAACCTTTTCATTCAATGGTTGTCCCATATATCTGTATCGAGATTAAACAAAAATAGTTCTACGTTCGACACCTGTATAATGTCAACCAGTAGCTAAAAACCACAAAAATACTCACAAATTGTTTAGTAGTAAAATTGTCATTACGTATCAAAGAAAGCGTACGCGTGTATCGTAAACCGCAGAAACTTTAACAAGCATGGCGATGTGAACAATGGCTATGACAACTAACTGCACAGCCTGTTCAAAGCCCATCCCTCGTTTGTTCAGGCAGCAAATTGAGTGACAGCGAAAGTTCTGCTGTTTTCGGAGAATCGTCCGCGTGTACGACATTTTAATGGTTTAAATATTTTTGCTGTGGTCCGCCCTTTTATTATCTGTCTTACGGTGGTGATCACAGAGTTCCCATCAAAGACTAAAATGTCAGAACGACATGTCCGTCAGTCTTCATACAAACGTGCGCCTCTCCTGAGCTGTCAAACATGACATACTGCATTAAAGAATGAAAATTATATTACCGTTTCATAAAGGACACAATTAACCTCTATATGGCTAGCGTCCCCACAAAAAGGGGCACTGGCAAAATAGTAAAGACCCAGATCAGACACCACGGGGGTTTTACTGTTTGCTTTTTCTACAATGTTCAATAAATAAAATAAATCTGATACCCCTTAAATTAGAGCTGGACCTGTCCAAATCTATAAGGTGGGAGATTCTAATTGTCATTAAAGGGTTAAGAGAGCCAGAGGTAAAGTGCGCTGACCTTCCGAAAAGCAAGAAATAATGACTTGGAGAATGAGCGAACAGTTTTGACAGCCCGTCCAGATCAGCTTATTAACAGTTTATACCAAAAAGTAAATAGTTTTCAGTTATCGGAATATCTTATCTAAAGAACGCCATGTAATACCAAGATCGGCGGAAGATATGAAATGACTGACGGAAAGTGACAGAATATTTTCTCTTTGTGCAGGAATCATTCAAAACCTAACCATACTATTTTTGTCTTGTATACGAGGGGAACAGTTCGATTCCGCAAGAAAAGTGGACGTTGTACACCAATAATAGGCAAAGGCACAGTCTGCACCACCCCCACCCCCCAACACACACACCCACACTTCCATCCCCAATGTTTTCATGCACGGGGTCTGATGTCTGATCAACGAAAGTAGTCCAAGCGGAGCACCCGAAGTTTCGTGGATCAGCGAAGACTCTGGCCAGTCTGTGCGTATTTGCAGACTGACCTGAGGCCTCTCTGCATGATGGCAAAAGTTTTCTGGTAAGTTTTGTGCCTCGGGATAAATTTGAGTTTTACTAGCTTCGCAATGTTTGCCGAGGGAACCATTACGAAAACACGCCTTTACAAATACATTGCCACCTTTATCGCCGAAAAAAATGAAAATTTTAGGATGAAAAATTGCGATATTTTTCTTATTTCTGCTCAAAATATAGATTGTGGGTACTCGTTAGAGCCTCGATGAGGCGGTTCTAACGAGTACCCACAATCTATATTTTAGAGCAGAAATAAGAAAAATAAGGTATACCCCCGAAAACCCCAGTTTTACTATACAAAAGTGGGGTTCAAGGGGGTCAAAATTATATAAGCGTGTTTTCGTGATGCGGTTCGAATTGTTAAGGCTCCAGGGTCTTCAGACAGGGGTAATGCGTGCGTGTGCATGTGTGTGTGAGAGGGTTTTACGTCCAAATCAACGACTAAGGTCATACGGAGACTGGACCTCGTTCGAAAGACTCAAATAAAAGTCCGGGGAAGCTCGGAATCCGGAGATAGGGGTAAATGGTGTGTTGCATACCCGCGGTTTAAACACATTTTAGGACAATCTCATAACAAAAGTTTGCCTCAGAGAAAATTGAAGAAAAAAAATCAAAGCTTTAGATGATGCTAAATTGGTTTAGGCTAGATTATCCGATCATTGATCTCAGCTAAAAGTAACCGAGTACAAGTCAGTGCTTTCCCCCAGACGCTTATATCAGCAAATCTAATAGACACAATATTATTTTCCTTTAAATCCAAAATCCATGGTATATCTTGAACGTTTAGGGATGAGTTTCAGAACAGGAAAGTAATACAGATTTACTTCGCTAATTTTTACGTAAGCACGTCTGGCAATGTCAAATAAAGGAGCAGTCTCTATAAGCTGTTTTCATGGCCACAGCCGATTTCCTTTAAACTTTGTGGCCTCAAATTGGTACATATTGACTGTCTAATGGTGAATTTTTAGACTCCTTGGTCCACTGGTTTTTGCTGTATACACTATTAAAGTGGGTGGGGTAATGTCACTCCATCAAGGGTATACCAACAAAAATGCTATTATTTTTGTAAAAAGTGCATGACTGGAGGCGATGTTTGCCGTATGCTTACTACCCTTTTAGGCATAGCAGCCGGTGATAACAGTCTTATAAATATCAAACAAGAGAAGAGTTTATACGCGCTTGTAAGTTGTACCCAAATATTAGTAATTTTTATTCCCCAACTTTACGAAAAACCACAACACCTTTACAGTTTTCAACTTATTTCAAAGATCTTTCATAAATATAATGTTGATGTAATAGTCATTCTAGGTATATGTCAGAATTATTGTTAGTTCATAAAACTTAGAGTTACCTGCCCCTGAAATTGGATTTTACCCATTTTTTTTTAATCAGAGTGCATTTATCCGTTTGTAGTACTCACAACTTCATTTAGAAGTGAATAAACCGATTCCATGCAAATATAATTATGCCTCCGCCTATTTGAAGAACAGCGGAAGGGCATTAAGTTTTACCCCTGTCCGTCCGTTCGTCCGTTCGTTCGTCCGTCCCGACATTGTGTCCGGGCCATAACTCCTAAACTGTATGGAATATATTCATGAAACTTCACAGGTGCATTCATCACACTGAGACGATGTGTCATGAACAAGGAAGACAACTCCTGCTTGTTTAGTTTTTGAATTATCTGCCCTTGACTTACATCCATATTAAGTCAAATGGTATGTCGTGTCTGGGCCATAACTCCTAATCCGTATGGAATATGTTCATGAAGCTTCACAGGTGCATTCATCACACTTAGACGATGTGTCATGAACAAGGAAGACAACTCTTGCATTTTTGGTTTTTGAATTATCTGCCCTTGACTTAGTACCATATAGTAAACCGTATCCGGGCCAAAACTCCTAAACCATATGGAATATATTCATGAAACTTCACAGGTGCATTCATCACACTGAGACAATGTGTCATGAATAAGGAAAACAACTCTTGCATTTTTGGTTTTTGAATTATCTGCCCTTGACTTAGTACCATATAGTAAACCGTGTCCGGGCCATAACTCCTAAACCGTATGGAATATAATCATGAAACTTCACAGGTGTATCCATCATACTTGGACGATGTGTCATGGACAAGGAAGACAACTCCTGCTTGTTTATTTTCTGAATTATCTGCCCTTTACTTACATCCATATATAGTCAAATGGTATGTCGTTTCCGGGCCATAAGTCCTAAACCGTATGGAATATATTCATGAAACTTCACAGGTGCATTCATCACACTTAGACGATGTGTCATGAACAAGGAAGACAACTCTTGCATTTTTGGTTTTTGAATTATCTGCCCTTGACTTAGTACCATATAGTAAACCGTGTCCGGGCCATAACTCCTAAACCATATAGAATATATTCATGAAACTTCACAGGTGCATTCATCACACTGAGACGATGTGTCATGGACAAGGAAGACAACTCTTGCATTTTTGGATTATCTGCCCTTGATGCATATATTTTATGATTGATTTGAAGAACATTTGTAATATTTTTATAAATGGCATTTGGCGGGGGCATCCGTGTCCTATGGACACTTTTTCTAGTTAAATAGATGTGGACAAAGAAGTCATTTGATTTAATAGTGCATGCTAGCAAGCACATGAGCACAACATCGCACGGTACGAGCACCACTTCTTCACCAACAGTACCATCCAGTGATTGGGTTCAGTCCTTGTGGTCTAAACACATTGCAAAACGAGCAAACAATTTTTACATAGTCGCCAACATATGGTATTTTACTATTGGATATTTTGTTGCTAAGGCCTTCCACTTTGTAATTCTCCCATTAGCTGATTCGACAACCTATCTCACTCTGTACGTAGCCTTGAATCATTCGCCTCTTCAGTAGTATATTGCTTCTGAGATTTGGTTAGGAAGTGATTTCATAACCCTTTAGTATTTCTCTAACATCCCTGAAGCCGCAGTCTACAACGAGTACATCATCTTTTTCAAACCAGTCAGTATTATTTTCTGCATTATTCTTTAACATGTGTTCGGTAGTCTTAGCATCTGTGATCCCAGGTTATTAACATTTGCCATATTACAGGATCAAAGTTTTAACAATATGTTAACTAATGTCTTTGTTAGTTTTTAACAAGTACCCCTGTTCAGCTTTCTTTAATTTCTCTTTTTTTCCATTTTCAGACAGGACTGTTTAGTGCTGGAGGGAGACATTATCTAATTGAACCTCTACACAGAGAGTTTTATTCCAAAGACCACTTTAATGAAAGTGTTAGTGCTATACCTCATCAACTCTATCCATTAAAATATTCACATAATAACATACATAATTCAAGTGATTCTTCTTGTGGAGTTAGTAATAATGGTGAGTATACATTTGTGATTTTTAACAACTTAAGGGGAATGGATACATCTTCAGGAGAAGAAATTCCTTTTAAAAGTGTTTTTGTCTAACCATGTCAATAGAGGTCAACTCTTAAAGGAGAGAATTTGCTCCCGAATTTGCTGTCCTTTAAGAGTAGACCCCATTTTTTGTTGGACAGAGTTTAAAGAAAAGTGAACAGGAAGTCCTGAAAGTTGTCTCCCTTTCAAAAATGGCAGAAAAATCTGCCAGGTATACTCAATCACCGTCAAAGGGTGGCAAGAAAACTAGGAGCACTGCATTTGCCATAGTACCTATCAACACTGTATAGGTCATTTTGATGACGTTGCTTCCAATTTTGTGGTACTTTTACCCAACTTTGATTTTTTGGAGTGGGGGTGGGCGAGCAGGTAGGGATGGGGACAGCATCTCCTGTGATGTTTTCTGGATTTTGTTTCCGTTGGAACAAGTCCATACAAGGAATGTCCAGAGAAATTTGGGGTTTGCAGCATTTTACTACTGTTTCCTATATCTGCTCATGAAACATACATTAATGGTACTCATTGAGGTATGTGTACCTAAATCTTATCCTGTTGTTCCCGACATCCCTTTTCTTTGGAAACAGTGTAGATCCAGATCAGATGGCTTCTGAAGAAGCCATCTGATCAGGATCTACACTGTTTGACATTCAGTTTATGAATTTGTAGGAATAAATTACATCAAGTAATCTGATGGTTCAAAGTCAGAAATGGGTGTGGCTAAACTGAATATTCAGCAAGATAAGGGCTAAATATATGTAATAGACATATAATCACACAATTTTAGATGAAAAATAGCTTTGTAATTTATTTTGCATAGTCATGTTAGCCTAATGACATAGCTTGTGTTAGTGATAGAACAGTGTACATTTCCTTGCTGCAGCTTTAGAAACAGCTCCTGCTGGGAGTTATAAAAGAATGCCATATTTTCCTCTGAAAAGTTGCCAACTTGTAATATTTGTAATGGATAATTCAGAAACTCAGTCAAGGTTCGACAGAAACTACAAAATGTTGTGTGCATTTAACAAAGATGGAATACTATCAGATTTCTTTCAAATGGAATGTGCCAGCTTCCAAATTGGCTGTTTAAGCTAAACTACATGTTTTTTGATTTGATAGATAGGTCAATGTGCTCTCTCAATTAAAGATGATAAAACTGGCTTAAAAACTGACTATAATAATCAGGCTTCTTACTCTTAATTAGCTCACCTGTAAGTTGGTTCAGGAAGAGCAGTTGCATTAGCCTGGGCTTTGGCAGTGACAACAGCATCAGCCAGCATCCACAATAACAATGAAGCTGGAAGATGAAAAAAGGCCTGGTTTGGCACTACCTATAGTGTTATTATATAAGTGTCTAGTCCCCAGGGTATCCTTTTTGTTTCTCCCACCCCATGGACATCTGGAAATAGTGATATGAGCCCTGCCACACACACACACTAAAGGTGACCTACTCTTAAAGGATAGAATTTACTCCTAAGGAGACCTACTTCTAAAGGAAAGAATTTGCTCCTAAGGAGACCTTCATTTGCTATGGAGACTTGAGAGAACCCACTCCAAAAGGAAGGAAATTCTTTCAAAGGAGACCTACTCCAAAAGGAAGGAATTTCGTTCTAAGGAGACCTACTCCTAAAGGAAAGAATTTGCTCCTGAGGAGGCCTACTCCTAAAGAAAAGAATTTGCTCCAAAGGAGACCTACTCCTAAAGGAAGGAATTTGCTCCTAAGGATACTTACTCCTAAATGAATGAATTTGTTCCTAAGGAGACCCACTCCTAAAGGAAAGAATTTGCTCCTAAGGAGACCTACTCCTAAAGGAGGGAAGTAGTCTTAAAGGATACCTACTCCTGAAGGGAAGAATTTGCACCTGAGGAGACCTACTCCTAAAGGAAAGAATTTGCTTCTGAGGAGACATACTCCTAAAGGAAAGAATTTGCTTCTTAGGACCAAATTCTTTCCTTTAGGAGTAGATTCCCTTTTTCAGAGGGGCTCAGTTTATAGGAAAGCAGACAGGAAGTTTTGACAGTTGTCTCCCTTTTGAAAAATGGCAGAAAATATGCCAGGTGTACCCCCACCATGATTCCATCAGCATAATCAGACTGAGATTTTATATTTATAAAGTGTGTTACTAATCACAGTAATTTGTATTTATACATAATCTGATGATTGTGGTATGTAAATTGCCTGTAACAGTGCATAATACTTATATATACAGGGGAAGTTTTCTGCTGCAACTTATGAAGTGGTTTTTGTGGTTCAGACAGCCTCATTAACCCTTCTCTTGCTGTTCACGGCAACCTCTATCTTTGCAAACAGCGTAGATCCAGATCAGATGGTTTCTGAAGAAGCCATCTGATCAGGATCTACACTGTTTGGCATTCAGTTTATGAATTTGTAGCAATAAATTATGTCAAGTAATTTGATTGGTTAAAAGTCAGAAATGGGTGTGGCTAAAAATGAATATTCAGCAAGATAAGGGTTAAGTTAAGGTACAAAGCCCCCGCCCATAGGGGCTTGAAGAAATATATGGGCTGCATGATGCTTCCACGCAGAGCTGAATCCAGCCCGCACACTAGTACTGTTAAACTGCTTAGAGGATCTAAGCCTGTCCTGGTACCGCAGTGCGAGGTGGACCGTCCATGCTAATAAAACCTATTGGTTTCATTGGGCGACAGGGCTTGAGATGCCATTTCATCTCAGTGTCGGGTAAAAGTCCCACAAAATTGGAAGCAACGTCCCCAAAATGACCTTTACAGTGTTGATGGGGACGTTAAACCTCAAATTAAACAAACAAACAAACAAACAAGTTAAGGTACAATGAAAGTTCATTATATCCCTATTCAGTAACTCAGGGTTTTGGATAAAACGCTATCATCATGGCTACCAAATTACAAGTACCGTAAAATCTCTATTAGAAGCCCATGCTCTAATAAACGCCCACCCCCTGATTTGGATGTTAAAAATGGCGATTTTTTTGGCAATTCTCAGAAAAATACCAGCCTCCAATAAATGCCCACTTGACTCTGATGTTGATTGATAGGAACTGTTCTGTGACATTGTGACAGGGTTGGAAATTAAATGAGTCAAACAAAATGACTTCAGGTTTTACGCATTTTGTCATGTTTGACATGAAATGAGAAAAACGTTAATGGCATTCGCTTTATTGAAGGAAGGGGAGGTAACTACTATTCTATTCTAAGACAAGGCTATTGTATCACCAGTCTTTTTCTGAGAAACAAGATGGCAGCCGTAAAGAAGAAAGTGAGTATTCTTGACCATCCTGTGCAAATTGCAGGTTTCTGTAGCCTCTAATAAACGCCCACGCCCCTCTTCAGGAAAGGTAATGATTCTAATAAACGCCCGGGCGTCTATTAGAGATTTTACGGTAATAAATGCACATGCTCTAATAGTAACCCATTGTATACTGGTGGACTCTTCCATTGCAATCATTTGTCATTGAAGGGGTGTCAGCCCTATTTCTTCATTTTTATTCCATTTTTGACAGAAAATCCTGTAAACATACAGTGCAGATCCTGATCAGAAGCCACATTCTGCAGTGTCTGATCTGGGTCTGCACTGTTTACCAGGATACCCCTTTAGGGGTTTCCCGCCTGCAGTGGGTTAAAGCACACACCAATACCTTTTCAAGACCAATTATGAGTGCATTATGCGCAAAACCCCTAAACCTTGGCAAACAGTGCAGGCCCAAATCAGACGCTGCAGAACGCGGCCTCTGATCAGGGCCTGCACTATTTGCTAACAGAATTTTCCGTCAGAAATAAGAAAAATAGGCCTGACACCACTTATACGACAATGGACATGTCCAACATATAGCAATGGAAGAGTCTATAAGAATCTTATATGGGTGTGAGGGGAGGATTGAAAAATCCGTCCCGAGGGACACTGACCGACATCACGAGGCTTGCCGAGTGATGCCGGACAGTGATCCCGAGGGACGGATTTTTCTATCCACCCCTCACACCCATATTGGATTCTTTTTCTTGCATACCTTCCATTTCTATTGCGAATTTTTAATGCTGCTGTCACTTCGGTTACCGACGTCCGCCATTTTGTGATGACACAACAGGAATGTTTAGTGACGTCACGCATGACGATGCCGCACATGACGTAGTAATCAACCAGTGCATTTATCAAACACGCGATTATATTCGATTTTGGGTCGGAACACCAGGGTCAGAACATAAATTTCTATCCCAGTGTAAAATCACGGATTTCCTTGTCTGGTGTGCAAGAAAATGAGTTACGCAGAGTTTAAAGATCATTCTAAATACTCGTATCAGTTGTTTAGAGGAATAAATTGCAGACTTTTGTCTGTTAAGGAACTTAAATGTCTAAGTGCACTGTACCTTTATTATGACAAATATGGTACATTCTATTATCGCTTGCACACAGTCTTATTATAACACAGTACAGTCAACCCTCTTTATACTGACATTTGTTTAAACGATAAAACTCGTTATGACAACAATTCCAGTGCAATGAATCCTTCCCTAAAGGCTTAACCTCAGTTCCGATAGGCGCCTGCATCCCTTGGTTTGGAAACACCCATATAGAGTCCATGCTGTAATCTATTACTCCAAGAAACAATTGTTAGAATCGCCTTGGTGAGGTGTTAATGACAAAAAATTGTCTGCAACATTTGTTTCTTAAAGTCATCAAGGGGAGAAGGCTGTTTATTACCTATCCTACTCCATATTGGGAGTCACTTATTAATAACGGCTAACTGTTAAGGAACAAAATACTATACTGTTGTTATAATGTATGACTTCCAACAATAGCATTATGTACTGTTGTCAAACTAGTATGCTTCACGTGTGCAAAAAAATTCTGTGTCTATAAGCTTATCCTGCTGAATGGATTAATTTATGCACACTAATTTCCTACTTAATATAATGGAAAAGTTAAATTAACAAACTGCATGACAATGTAGATACTGATCAGATGGCTTAAGAGGCTACCTGATCTGGATCTAAGCTGTTTGCCAAGGTAGGAGTTGATAAGAGTTAATGTTATTGGGTACATATTGTTTTTCAATTTGCTTATTTGAAATTTATTTAAATTCACATCAAGTATCAGGACTTTTTTTCTCAAAATTATTTGAAAAATGTTGTCTGCTTTATTCATGATTGGCATTTTAAGAGGTTTTGCATTTTTGACTCTTAAGAGTTTTCAAATTCTTTGGATTGTTCAAGACTAACATTAATCAAAGAACTATTTTGTTTGCTATTAAGTGTTATTGGTTTGAATTAGTTTGTTCACCCTATTAGCCCTGTCACTTGCATTTGTTAATAAGTGCTCTACAGTAGGAATTTATCTACTCTTGTCACCTGAGTATTATCAAAGAGAGCTCTGTTTACACTAGGGAAACCATCAAATGTTACTACCTGTGGTGTTTTAACCCTTCTCTTGCTGAATATTCATTTTAGCCACATCCATCTCTGACTTTGAACCAATCATATTACTTGAAATAATTGATTCCTACAAATTCATAAACTGAATGCCAAACAGTGTAGATCCTGATCAGATGGCTTCCAATCCATCTGATCTGGATATACACTGTTTGCAAACTTAGGGGTTGTCGTGAACAGCAAGATAAGGGTTAATATCACCTAATATTCAGTGGTGCAGTGGCTACCACCACAGGCATTATGACTGATTGGTCGTTTTGGGTTTAATGACACGTCATTTTGTGTCATCTCCCAGAGAAAGGGAGAGAAGAGATAGTTAAGGAGACGAATGTGAGATGAATGTTTTTTTGGGAGAAAGAGGAAAGTTTGAATAGAAGTATAGAGAACCCTTGTTATTAAGACAGTATTTGCTCCCTATTATTGTGCCGTTATGAAGAATTCCCCATTATAAAGAATCCCAGTTAGGAGTATGACAGGTAATAAAAGGCCTTTTCCCCATTATTACTCCAAGAAACAAATGTTATAGCCATAAAATAATATCTATAACTTTTGTTTCTTGGAGAATTGGATTACACTACCCTTTCATGACTATGGACTTGATTAGTGCATTTCCAGCCCAAGGGAAGACCAAGCCGCTCCGAACCAAGGCTAAGCCGAGGCTAAGTCATTCCATTCAAATTGCCGTTATAACAAGTTTTGCCATATAACAAATGTCGGTATAAAGAGGGTTGACTGTATTAACCCTTCTCTTGCTGAATATTCAGTTTAGCCACACCCATTTCTGACTTTGAACCAATCAGATTACTTGATGTAATTTATTCCTACAAATTCATAAACTGTAAGTCAAACAGTGTAGATCCTGATCAGATGGCTTCTTCAGAAGCCATCTGATCTGGATCTACACTGTTTCCAAAGATAGGGTTTGTTGTGAACAGCAAGATAAGGGTTAATGCTCCCCCACTACCACACTACCTGCTACAAGGACAGCAGGGTCAGTATCAGTTGGATGCCCAAGTAATGCAAGATACACGTCACCTTTGCCTCTCCCACCTACCCCCACAGGCGTTATGAGGTTGGGGTTTAATGACATGACAACCCTTGTGGGTCATTTTGTGTTGGGAGAAAAGAGAGGGAAGAGAGAGACAGGAGGAAGAGTAAAATGAATGAAAGTACAGACACAGAAGAAGTAACAAACATTCCCCATCTACCCTTACCTGCTGCAATGATAGCAGGCCTTGTCAAACAGCTGGACACCCTTATCACGTAAGATGCACAATACCTTAGCCTCACCCAACCATTCAAACCCCAAAAAATAGAACAAAATTATAAGAACTGTAAGCTATCTAAAATACATAATTTAACCCTTATCCTACTGACCACAACAACCCCTACCTTTGTAAATAGTGTAGATCCAGATCACGCCTCAGTAGCTCAGTTGGATGCGCGTCTGACTGGTGATCAGGAGGACGCATCTTTACTACCTACCAGGGTGGGCAACATTTTTTTGTGGAGATTGATTATGAAATCTTTTCTATGGCTTTTCTCTCTCGTCCACCGTTTCAAGAGGGGTAGTTGTCAGTTTCTGGCGAAAGAACCTCCACAGTGGTCAAGGTCATTCCTGGGACCCCAACCCATTAGGACTTGGAGAAAAAGATTGGGCTGCATGGTGCTTCAATGCAGAGTTGAAACAGACCGCACGAGTACTGGTAAACCACCTAGAAGGTCTAATCCTGTTCAGGCAAAGTGGTGCGAGTCCATGAATATAAACCCTATTGGGTTTCATTGGGTGGCAGGGCTTGAGAAGTCATTTCATCTCAATGTTAGGTAAAAGTCCCACAACATTGGAAGCAATGTCTCCAAAATGACCTGAATAGTGTTGGGAACATTAACCCATTGTATGCGGGAAACCTCTAAATGGGTACCTTGGCAAACAGTGCGGGCCCAGAGAATGCGGTGTCTGATCAGGACCTGCACTGTTTGCTAACAGGATTTTCTGTCAGAAATTGAATAAAAATGAAAAAGGAAAAAAAACAGACCTGACACCCCTTATATGACAAATGGACTTATCCAACATATAGCAATGGGAGAGGCTCTAGCATGCAATAGCCTATGGGTTAACCCTTATCTTGCTGTTCACATCAATCCCTATCTTTGCAAACAGTGTAGATCCAGATCAGATGGCTTCTGAAGAAGCCATCTGATCAGGATCTACACTGTTTGACATTCAGTTTATGAATTTGTAGGAATAAATCACATCAAGCAATCTGATTGGTTCAAAGTCACAGATAGGTGTGGCTAAAATGAATATTCAGCAAGAGAAGGGTTAAACTTCAAATCAAACAAACAAAACAAGGTCATTCTTGTAAACCTCTAGGTTAAAGGTCTTAGAAAGACATTTGTGTCCTGGCAGATGAATTCAAATTAAATTCAATTAACATTAAGAAATATGGTTTGATTGTTTAACATCACACAGTGAACAGACCACACATGATCAGTAATTATTGTAATTAAAATATAACTGAATTAATTAAACCTAATTTGATGATCAAGGGAATTCTGAAGCAGCTTTATTAAAATATATTTTAGTATAGTTTTATTACTCCATGTGCTATCAGTTGCCTAAAATTTGTAACACTGTAACGATGCCCAAGTTTATTCAACAATTAATGACCTCAATAGCCACCATGGTACTTCAGACACGAAAATATTTTTTTTCAATTATACGACATTGATGATAATATTATGAAATATGATAAAAATTTATTTCCATCCATATAATATTGAATATAAAGTTGTTTTGATAACCTATTGAAGCGCACACTTTAGGGTGTTATTTCTCCTCCTTACCGAGTATTTATATCCGCAAAACTTTAATAATATTGCCATAAGGATGCCACTAATATCATTCACGCTGCCCACAGATATGTTTTGTAAGCCCTGTCATACATTAACCCATTTTATACCAGAAACCCCAAAACGGGTACCCTGGCAAACACTGTAGGCCCAGATCAGACGCCGTAGAACACGGCGTCTGATCAGGGCCTACGCTGTTTGCAAACTTTTCAGCCATTTTCCTAATAGATTTTGAAGAAAACACAACCTGACACCCTAAATTTTGAAATGAACTCCTGTCATATAAGGAGGAAGATTCCATTTGGTACAAAAAGAGTTAAGGGGGCTTAGTGGCCCTAGGATTGTTATAATGTTTATTCAAATGTATATTCTCAGCCTCTCCGTGGGCAAGATCATGGGTTTTCACCAGTCCTGGTGAATGAATGTCATTTAAGTCAGATTCAGATTCAGACTCTAGCAATACTACGTAAAAACTGAAGCCTCTGGTGAGATCTCCCCTAAGCCTTTGTTTTTCGCTTAACCGGTATCTTGCTGAATATTCATTTAAGCCACATCCATTTCTGTCTATCAACCAACCAAATTACTTGATGTAATTTATTGCTACAAATTCATAAACTGAATGCCAAACAGTGTAGATCCTGATCAGATGGCTTCAGAAGCCATCTGATCTGGATCTACACTGTTTCCAAAGATAGGGGTTGTCGTGAACAGCAAGATAAGAGTTAAGCCTGTTGATAAGCCTGTTGATGCAATTTACAACTGATGGACTATAGTGGTCTGAATTACTATAGCGGAATGACATGTCATCTTTACACCATAAAAATATGATGCGTCATTAATCCAAGGTTTTTAATATTATTATAATGGGATTTGGATTAAATTGATTTGCTTTGCATACCTCTTAATAATGCTTGTGGGATCAGAGAGGATTCAAAAGCTTTGCATACACTGACACTTGGTTTTGAAATATGCGGTGTCATTCTTTCTAAAGGGTTCATTTGAATTTTATAATAGAGGGACATTTTGATTTTCTCTGCTAAAGGGACATTTTTTTTGTTTAACCCTCACTATTCTAAATATTTCAAAATACTACACCCCTCCCCCATTTTCAACCATTTGTGTTGCATGATTTCAATTTTTACCATGGATTCAAAAGTAGAATGGAAAACAGTATTGTTTGTTTGTTTGATTTGAGGTTTTACGTCCCTGTTAACACTGTATAGGTCATTTTGGAGATGTTGCTTCAAATTTTGTGGGACTTTTACTCGACATTGAGATGAAATGGCATCTCAAGCCCTGTCGCCCAATAAAACCGATTGGGGCCTCGGTAGCTCAGTCGGATGCGCGTCTGACTGATGATCAGGAGGACGCAGGTTTGATTCCTCCCGGGGTCGGCAACATTCTTTCGTGGAGATTGATCCTGAAATCTTTTCTATGGTCATTCTCTCCCTTCCGCTGATTCTAGAAGGGCAGTTGTCAGTTTCTGGCGAAAAAAAGTGCACTGTACTGGTTAACCGCTTACGTATAAGCCTGCCCAGGAAAAGTGTGGATAGGTAAACTGACTGGCTCCAAAATGACCTAAAATAGTATTGACTGGGCCATTTAACTCCAAAACAAACAAACAAACTATCCAGCCCTGTTGGGACAATCTTGAGGGTTACTAGTAAGACTCTTTAGAAGCCTCTGTGGTGTAGTAGTTAAGCTACTCGCATGTAAACCAGGGGTCGCAGGATCGATCCCGCGCTTCTCCAGACTTTCGGATGAGTCTTTAAACTGAGGTCCCGTCCCCATATGACCTAAGCTGTTGGTGAGACGTAAAGCTCAAACACTCAATCACTCACTAGTAACAAAATGTTAACTAACAACACCAAAAACTCTGTATAACACAGTTCAATGATTTTGGATATAAATGGTTTATAAACGTGGATCCCAAAAATTTAAAGATTATATCGAAAACTGACCATAAATGGTTATTTTTCTATCTATTCATTTTTGTTTAAATAACTCCAGGTTCTGCTTTGAAACCCAACCATAGTGATATAAAGGGGTTGTGGTGTACTGAAAATGGACTTGTCCAAAATATCAGGTTCATGAAATTCTTTGAGAAGTGACTGTCTTTTTGGACTGAGACATTGGCAAACAGTGTAGGCTGATTTCAGATGCCACAGATCATGGCACCTGATGAGGACCCTCACTGTTTCGAAAACCTTCAGGGATTTTCTAAATAAATTTCTAAGCCAGCCCCTTAGAAGCCTCTGTGGTGTAGTGGTTATGCTACTCGCCTTGTAAACCAGGGGTCGCAGGATTGATTCCGGGCTTCTTCAGACTTTCGGATGAGTCTTTAAACCGAGGTCCCGTCTCCGTATGACCTTAGCTGTTGGTGGGACGTAAAACTGAAACACTCACTCACTCACTCTAAGCCAGCCCAGGTGCAAAATGGACAGTCCATGCATATTCATCGGGCGGCAGGGATTGAGATGTCATTTCATCTCAACATTTGGTAAAAGTCCCACAAAATTGGAAGTAACGTCTCTAAAATGACCTAAATAGTTTGAGTGTGACTTCAACCCCAAATAAAAAAAACACACACAAAAAAACAAAAAACAAACGATACATAACTCAACATTTTGAAATAGACTGCTGTTATATTTGGTGAGGAAGATTCTTTTCATTTTAAAATGGGTTAAAGAGGTGATCCATAGTTACCTTTTACTTGGAAGAAGCTGAGAGACTCATAACTTGAGAGATTAATCTTCATGATATCTCTGTTCTTACAGACTCCAGTGAGGTTATCAGTGCTGTGTGCTACCTGCTACTGGATTTAGGCTCTCATTAATTATAATGTCAAAACAACACCTTTACAGTTACATAGTAAATCACTGAAGATATAAAGTAGCTTAAAATAAGTGTCAGTGGCTGGGTTTTACCCAAGGGTCCCTTGGATAAAACCCTGCCACAGACACATATTTTAACCCTTATCTTGCTGTTCATGACAACCCTTATCTTTGCAAACAGTGTAGATCCAGATCAGATGGCTTCTGAAGAAGCCATCTGATCAGGATCTACACTGTTTGGCATTTAGTTTATGAATTTGTAGCAATAAATTACATCAAGTAATTTGATTGGTTGATAGACAGAAATTGGTGTGGCTTAAAGTGGTTATTCACCTCTTTCTTCAATACCTTTATTTTAGATATTAAATGTATAAAAAGACCACTACTGCTATAATTTTTGCAAACACAAGGTTAATTAGCCAGTAATTTGATTATTTATACCTGCTGTGGGAACCGGCCATTTTATCAGTTCAGCTTGCAACTGGCAGCACTTTCTCTCTCGAACAGGTATAAGTTGAGAATACAGACAGAAAAAAATGCCTCAGTGCAAAGTTAAATTTTGCACTGTCAAGAGGGGGCAGGGCATAAGTATTTATGTATATTCATACACAATGTTCGACCCCCGCCCATCGGGCTTGAATAAATAGATGGGCTACATGATGCTGCCATGCAGAGCTGAAACCGACCCGCACACAAGTACTGGTAAACCGCTTAGAGGATCTAAGCCTGCCCAGGCAAAGCGGTGCGAGTCGGACCGTCCATGCTTTTAGGCCCTATTGGTTTCATTGGGTGGCAGGGCTTGAGGTATCATTTCATCTCAATGTTGGGTAAAAGTCCCACAAAATTTGAAGCAACGTCTCCAAAATGACCTGTACAGTGTTGACTCAAATCAAACAAAAACAAAAGAACACAATGTTGGAGTGAGTGTTTGAGTTTTACGTCCCACAAACAGCTAAGGTCATACGGAGACGGGACCTCAGTTTAAAGACTCATCCGAAAGTCTGGAGAAGCCCGGGATCGATCCTGTGACCCCTGGTTTACAAGGCGAGTAGGGTAACCACTACACCACGGACGCATTCGACGGCAAGGTGTCAAATCAACATTGATTCAATGTTGTCTCAACGTTATGTACCAACTGAAAGCTTTGATCAGCTTTACAAATGCAATGACTTCATTTACACCTTGAGAGACTTGTGCTCCTTTCATGTCCAGTATTGACATGATTGCTGTTTTTTGGTGCTGAAAATTGCTCAGCTAACTCTCCTCCTGTAAACTCAGGCCCCAACTGTTATAGTTTTCATAATCATTTTCATCAAACAACATGATTAACCCACTCCATACCGGAAATCCCTAAACGGTTAATTGGCAAACAGTGCAGGCCCAGATCAGACGCCGCTGATCAAGGCCTTCTGGCTGTTTGCAAAAAGTTCAGCTATTTGCCAGATAAATTTTGAAGAAAACACAACCTGACACCCCTAAATTTTGAAATAGACTCCCACTATATACATGTATAAGGAGGAAGATTCCATTTGTTACAAAAAGGGTTAAACACTGAAATATTAAATTGTTGTAAATCTATGTGGAAGCACAGTAAAATCCTCCAAATGTGCTGCCATGACCTGTAATCTGTATCAAATAGGCGCTTGAAATCAAGGTGTTACATGCACCCAGGAGAAATTGATTGCAAACATGTCTGCTGTCAGATTCTTGAGATAAGAGGAAAACACAGGGCTGTAATTACCTTGTCAGATAAAGATATGACTTGTGCCAATTAAATTTATACATGTGAAGATATTTATTTTTCATATAGATAAGCAAGAAAAAGATCTGAATAATCACTTTAAATGAATATTCAGCAAGATAAGGGTTAAGCTGCTGAGGGGATCTTTCCTGCCTTTATTTTGTCCTTTTCTTTGAGGTGTCATTTTTGATATCACTAAATTGATTTTGTGATATCACAAAATCAATTTTTGTGACATCACTAATTATTATTTGATATCACTTATTATTTTGTGTTGTCACACAATCAATTTTTGTCATATCTCTAAATCAATTTTTTGACATCACAAAAATTAGGCATATCCAGTGTTCAATCTAGGTTGTGGCATTGCGCACTGGGCATGCTTTTTATATGCATGGCACACTAGAGATCATTCAATGGGCTCGTCGGGCGCAACTGTAGAATTTAGTAACAGTTTCTTCTAGAGTTTATTTTTGTGATTTTTCGGCTGGTTGGTGCAATTATCACAAACCGTATGTTGCCCAATCAAAATATCTCAGAAAAATGTTTTGTTTTATCTGTTTAACCAGTAACAATTCTGAATTTTTTAAACCCAAATCAATGTTTAGTTTACCGGGGATGCGGCCATGTTCGGTATACTTATGTGTGCCAGGTGGCTTATGCCATATTCGTGTACGCCATGTGGCTTACCCTAAATACCGGACCGAATTACACCAAAATACTGAGGCGGGCACTATTTATTATACAGTTCTTCTCTTCCAGAAATAAATTGTATGGCATTTCATTCTTAACTAGATCGCGCAGTCGATGGCGCGCCATCGCAAATCCCCATGTTTTGACCTCTTCCAGGGACCCCTGGGGGCTGGTCCAAAAATTAATGTGCTCTTGCAGAAGCCATTCATGTAAGTAACTCACACACCAAATTTGGTTGAATTCCAATGAACGGTATAGGAGGAGATAGCCGGACAGACAGACGGACAGACGGACGGAGGCAATAACAATATCCCCACTTTTCTTCAAAAAAGTGGGGATAATAAAATGTGCATTTAGTCCTTGAGCACGACACTTTATTAATCCCCCGCCGCGAAGTGGAGGGGGATTATAGGAATGGCCTTCGTCTGTCCATCTGTCTGTCCGTCCTTCGTTCTCACGAACGGATACTTAAGTGGCTAGGCGTCGGCATATTGACTACTTAAGCGGCAAATTCTCTTAAGCGGCAAGCCACCTAAGAGCGAATTTTTGCCACTTAAGTACCCAAATAACGGAATAAACCCCATTTGGACCTACGAATATATACTTAAGTGTCAAAATGTCCAAATTTTTTGCCCCCTAAATGTCGTTTCGTTGGTGCGGACAACGGGCGAACATCCAAGGTTAAGGGGCTAGGGTTAGGATTAGATAACAATAGAAAATGATTGGAAAATAATAGATCTATTCTGTAAACAATATGTTTAGGAGGTTAGCCCCTAAACCAAACAAAAGAAAATAACAAAAGAAATAGCCCTTAAACCCGAAATGTGTGAACGTACGTCCGTCCATCTGTCTGTCCGTAACACTTTCTTGTCCGCTCCATATCTCCTGAACCCTTTGATAGATTTTCATTAAACTTTGGTCAATTATTCGTCTCAGTGAGCTGGTGTGCAGAACCCATAAATGAACCATGCCGACTCAAGGTCAAGGTCATGGTTGAATGTCACGAGTTTTAAACTTGGAATTTTTTGTCCGTTCCATATCTCCTTTACCCTTGGAAGGATTTTCATTAAACTTTGGTCAAATATTCTTACAGTGAGCTGATGTGCAGAACCCATGTCAGTTCATCCGTCTGTTAGTTTGTTCATCCATCAGTTTGTCCATAACTTTTTCTTGTCTGCTCCATATCTCCTGAACCTTTTTATAGATTTTCATTAAACTTTGGTCAATGATACCTCTCAGTGAGCTGGTGTGCAGAACCTATAAATTAACCATGCCGACTCAAGGTCAAGGTCATGGTTGAAGGTCACGAGTTTGAAAATTGGAATTTTTTGTCCGTTCCATATCTCCTTTTCCCTTCAAAGGATTTTCATTAAACTTTGGTCAAATTTAAACTTTGGTCAAATATCCCCCTCAGTGAGCTAACCATGCCAACTCAAGGTCAAGGTCACAGGCAAAGGTCACAATGTTGAGCCTTGATACAAAATGCAGCGGGGGATTTGGCTGTCCTCCAGACTGCTTTCTTGTCTAAATTGCTTTGTACTGGTCAACTGAGGTAATGGGCAAATGTGAATAAAATGGCCACCAGAGCTAAAAACAAAAAACCTTTAATGGACATCTAGGCAAAACAGAAATATTATTTGAGCTCTTTTTCGAAATAATTTCACAGAAATGTTCCTCTAATGTTGCTAAAAAGGGTTCCACTCCATTGAAAAAGATGACCTCGATCCAAAGCTAATACCAGAAAAAATGTGTCGGTCCACTTGTCCTTTATTTTGTGTCTCCTTTATTTCCATAAGCTATGAGATGTCTTGGACTCATGTGAGCCATCCAGGGCCATCATGTTTGCATTTGTAATGTGTACACTAGCGTGTATCTGCGGAAAGGCTGACTTCTAAATTTCAAACCTGCTGTACTGTACATGTATATAAGCGGGTTGATTCCATTCAGTGCAAATGGGATAAGGAAGCAATCTTGGACATGCTTAGCTTGCAATATTTGATGCACCTGTGTCTGTAAAGATGGCCTATAACAAAAACTTTTTTATGATTGTTTCTGGAGAGGGTTGTGATTATTTTCAGACAAACACTATCCAGGAAGCTCCTGTTATATGCAACATTTACAGCAAAGCTTTGTAACTTTTTACTGGTATTCCATAATTTGGCTGATTATCTTATTTGTGATATATAGGCTTCAATTTCCGGCTTCTGAGATTGAATTCAAAGGTATTGGGTCTTGTTTTTAAAAAAAAAAAAAAATTCAAGACTGATGATATACCCGTTTAATTTAAGATGGTAAACTGCAAGACCTAGCAAACTTGCAAGTTCACTGCAGATGCAGCATCTAGTGTTTGCATGCAGTGTCTGATCAGGGCCCACACTGTTTGCAAACAGTTTGACCATTTTTAAAACAGTTTATAATCTGGTACCTCTACTCCTAATGAACTACATAGTATTTGTTCCCCAACATTTTGCCAGCATATATTAAATGAGTATAAATGGCCATTTTCCTTTATTGATCCAAGAAACAAGTGTTGTTAACAAACGTTTTGGATATTTGATAGAATTGCCTCAGTGAGGCAATTCTATCAAATGTGCACAATATTTGTTTCTTGGAGTTCTTGAATAGGGAGATAATCGTCCCATCTCGAGCTGAGGATTCATTCCACTGAACTTGTTACAACAAGTTTTGTCCTTATTTAAAGAGGGTTGACTGTGTAAGCTGGAATAATTTGAGTTATTGTGAATGGCTACACTTCAGGGGAGACAACTTTCATGTCTTACTGCTGCTTATGTTCATGTAAAATGATCTCCTATAAAAATCATGTGCTCATGCCTTCCTTAACTCTTAAAACGGCCCGCGCCCATCGGGGGTTGAAGAAATATATGGGCTGCATGATGCTTCAAGGTAGAGCTGAATCCGACCCGCACATGAGTACTGGTATACCGCTTAGAGGATCTAAGCCTGCCCAGACAAAGCGGTGCACACGAGTTGGACCGCCCATGCTTATAAACCCTATTGGTTTCATTGGGCGACAGGGCTTGAGATGTCATTTCATCTCAATGTCAGGTAAAAGTCCCACAAAATTGGAAGCAGCGTCTCCAAAATGACCTTTACAGTGTTGACGGTGATGTTAAACCTCAAATCAAACAAACAAACAAAAACTCTTAAAATGCCAATCACAACAGTTGTTGTCTGTTTTGTTGTCGGCCGATTATTTTAAAAGTCAGTGTTGCAAAGGGGTTCTCTGGCAGTTGTCTCCCCTTAATGTGTACCTATCTCCCCAAAGTCTGTTAGCTGTTGATGCTGGGTGTCAGATTTTTGTTGGGGTCTCCTTTGTCTGTTAATATGTATGACAGGCATGACCATTGCTTGCATGTGAATGCGCTGACCTGTCAAATGTTTCTAGAGCAGAGAAAGAGACATCGCCACGCTTTTAAAAATGAATGCATCCATCTGTCCATCCATCCATCATCCATCCATCCATCTGTCACACTATCTCCTCCTTAACCACTGGCCTGAATGCAACCAAATTTGGTACATAGCTTCCATACCTGATGAGGGCATGTGAGAGCAGCATTAAATTTGGCTGCACCTAGGCCATACCCCACCCCCTCCACTTTAGAAAAAGCCTAATATCTGTGAAGCTGCTCAAATCCCCACCCCTAAACCATATATACTCTTGTTCCTTATGATAAGATGCATTCAATGACTGTGAGTTCCTCCATCCAGCTGTCATTCTGTCCATTCATCCATAAATGACACTCCACTGGAACATGGCTTCCTTACAGAATCAGGGCATGTGAGAACAGCGTTATATTTGGCTCTCAGAAGCGTGGGGATTTGCGATGGCATGCTCTAGTTTTAAATGCATACAGGGCTGGAAAATCTTTCAAAATTTCACTCATCCTGCATGACCACGGACATGTAGATTTTGGAATATTGTATAGGAAATTGGCAAAATTTTTACTCATTCTCCAAATTTTTACTCGTCATGGCGAGTGGACAAGTGGAATTTTCCAGCCCTGGCATATCTGAAGTTAATTTGGAGTTTCTCTGTAAAATGGTCAGTTCTGGGTAAACATAATAATCAGTCCTTCACCATATAATCTATAAGTATTTGGGGGACAGTTCATCTGGGAACGCAAGCTTGCAGAAATTCACTTTTGGAACTGCTGATGGTGCCAGCTGGGTGTCTCTAGAAAAAAGGAATTATTATTACCTAAGACAATAAGAGCTAAGTAGCTGTAATATTCTTTATAATTTTCTTAACCCATTTTTCTACTGATGGAATCTTCTGTCTTACTTATAACACTTGTCCATTTCGCAATTGTAGGGGTGTCAGATCGCTACTGTTTGAAAGTTATTTAGAAAATGGCAAAAGTTGAAGCAAACAGTTCCGGCTAGACCAGCACTGTTTGCCAGTGTCGTGTATTTTGGTTTCCCCGGTATAAAATGGGTTACAAGGAAGACCAATTTCTAAACTGTATTCATGGAAAAATGTCTGCAAAATAATGTGACTTGGTGCAGATGTTGAAGTATTCCCAAGATAAATCGACCCACTTGTTCACTTTACTGCACTTTGCTGACTTGATTTCAATCGAAAATAAAACAGTTCTGCAATTTTGTCAGGAATACATGGTCTGTGTTTGTTAGATTTACTGCAGAAAGCTGTTAACATGCATCAAGATTGCCTGATTTATTTTGTGTTTTAGCAGGCTTGTAAACATTTTTTAGTCAATGCTAATTTCAGCTGGTTCCTGATTTTACCCATCATGTTTTTTGCTCAGGTCAGTGATGACTGAAAAAGGGCAGTCATGACTACTGCCGGCCTGGATATGTCTAAATTCAGAGATGGAAGAGTCCATTTTAGAAACTTAGGGATTAACCCTTCCCACTCAGATACGAGTTTTTAAGTGTCTGCACCCCCCCACACATTTTAAGCTCCAGAAGCACCTAAAATCTGCATTTCCTACCCCTGGATAGTTAAGTGTGCTTTACGATTTGTTGGCCTAAAAAGTGACCTGTTTTTCTGCGCGCCTCCCCACTAAAAATATTCTCACTAATAATTGCCCCCCCCCCCCCCCCCCCCCCTCCCCTCACATACGAAAAAGTTTGGGTGTATGGCCCAGCCGGCCGCTAAAATTTATATCTGAGGGTGTCTGGGGTCAAAAATGCCTCAATATTGGTGCTGATAAAACATGCTACAAACATGTGAAAATGGCCAGTGCCAAACCCCTTAATTGTTGCCTTGACAGCTGTGTGAAGATTAAGATTTGGTCAAAAATTCATGTGAAATCACACTTTATGCCAACTTTGAGATGTCCCCTCATTACCATGACAACAATGATCAAGTCATGAAAGGTTGCATTTGAAAGGCTAGGCCAATGAACATTCATACCAAGTTTGATGTAAAACAGGCCATCAATTATGAAACAATGGCTAGTTGAAGTTGCTGCCATGTGCAACACTGTGAAAATCAGCAAAATTCACAAAATCCCTGATTGGGAAAAGGTTAAAGAGTTTATCTCCTACCATCTCCTGGTTAGAGAACTATAATCTAGTAAAGCAAGGAATTTGTCAATGTGGTGTCTGTCCTGGAAAAATCCCTGGCACTAGCAGCAACATGTCATGTGACAAAATAACTTCTACGGCTCAACCAATCAAATTCTTCAGATTGTCTATTAATCCTTGTCCTGCTGAGCCTGATATGTCTTTATCTTTCAAACAATGTAGATCCAGATCAGATGGCTTCTGAAGAAGCCATCTGATCAGGATCTTCATTGTTTGTCATTCAGTTTATGAATTTGTTGCAATGATTTGCATCAAGAAATCTGATTGGTTGATTAGCAGTGGTGGGTGTGGCATATATAAATATTCAGCAGGTCAAGGGTTAATACGCTGATTTTTAGCTAAAAGTGTTGCTGTTAGAACTGCGATAAAACTTGCCAATAAGGGATTGGGTGATTCCAATGGACATGCAGTTATTACTTACGTCAGTTCCCATGTCTCACCCAGTGTCTGATTTTTTTATAGCAGACAGTAGCAGAATCTGGAGTCTATCATACCTATTGTTTATATCAGCTGGAGGCTGGGTTAGCAATCTGGGGCAGTTGTATAATTTCACAGGTAGGCAGGGCAAAGGTGAGCCTAGAATGTAGACAGAGAAAAATGCAGCTTCCTCAGATGCTGGCAGAATCAATGCACTTACTGTACTGGTAGGATTTGTACAGTCAACCCTGTTTATACCGACATTCGTTATAACATCAAAACTTGTTAAAACAGCAGTTTGAATGGAATGACTACTTAGCTAAAAGCTTTGCCTCGGTTCCGAGCGGCAAGGGCTTCCTTCGGATTGGAAATGCACAAACCGAGTCCATAGCATGAAAGGGTCTTATAATCTAGTACTCCAAGAAACAAATAGGTGATTCCAACAAATGTCTATAACATTTGTTTCTTGGAGTAATAATGGGGAAAAGGCCTTTTATTACCTATAATCCTAACTGGAATTCTTTATAACAGTTTATTTACCATGCTTGTTTGTTTACCGTGCTCACTTTTGAAATGCTGGGACATTCTTCCTATTGCTCCAAATATAAAACAGGGATAATTTAGGCAATTGATTCTTATTTTGTCTGGCAAAGGTAGGGTGTGTTCTGAGACTCGTTAGAACTGCCTTGATGAGATGATTCTAATGAGTACACACTGCATATAGCTCAGTCTGATGCGCATCCGCCTGGTGATCAGGAAGATAGGGGTTCGATACCTGCCGAGGTCAGCCACATTCTTTTGTGGAGATTGATCATGTTAAACCTCAAATCAAACAAATCCTTATGGGATGAGGGCATGCTACAGCAGCATTATATTTGGCTGTGCCCGAAGCGTGGGGATTTGAGATGACGTGCCATTGACTGCACACTCTAGTTACTAATATGTAACATTTCCCATCCATCATAAATTATGATGGAAATGTCTTGCTTAAAATTAAAGAAAACAATTGCACATAGTTTTCCTAATGACAGTGGAACAGTGTCCTTGGTGCAATAACATCGCCATCGTGCAATCATATTGAAGAGAACCATTGTTTATTTCGCGTCACAAACGTAGTATTCGGCCCCCGCCTAACGGGGCCTGAAGAAATAGATGGGCTGCATGATGCTTCCACGCAGAGCTGAAACCGAACCGCACACGAGTACTGGTAAACCGCTTGGAGGATCATGCCCAGGCAAAGTGGTGCAAGTCTATGCTTATAAACCCTATTGGTTTCATTGGGCGACAGGGTCACACAAAATTGGAAGTAATGTCTCCAAAATGACCTATACAGTGTTGACGGGGACAATAAATCTCAAATCAAACAAACAAACAGGTGTTACTGAGAATGTAAATATTGAAGTTTGACTGTGTACCGTATTTAATGTAATAAACACACATGCCCTAATTAGTGCACAGCAATGCTTTTTGAAGAAGTGAAGTTGACACTAGAATTTGTAGTCTGCTGAAGTAAAATAATGTTGACTGAGCTGTTATTAACTCCAAACATTCAAACGATGAAAACTAAATTTTTTTGCTTGGTAGCTCCTATTCTGGCTACCTCTGCAGCTTCTGTGGTCATCTGTCAAAAAAAAACTTACCAATAAAAACATTTTAATGGTTTGCTGACCTCCGGTAAGGTAAAACATATGTCTATGTCTACCACATGCCTGTTGTGTACATATCGTGAACATCACTGATTGTTTTTAAATGAGCATGTCCAGATTAAAGGTGAATGATCGCTTATGATTTCAAATGTGATGAGCGCCAGAATGGACTGCAAGGTGTGCTGTATATTAACCACATTAAAAATATATTGCCTACCATAGTAATAGTGATAAGAAGGCAGGTTGATTTTGCTTATGAGAGATGAAAGAAGGATAAAAATCAAGCCATGCCACAAATTAGCTTCCACTTAGAGCTCTTCAGGTGGATATTGTTTTTAACCCTTTTAGTACCAAATGGAATCTTCCTCCTTATAGCAGGAGTTCATTTCAAAATTTAGGGGTGTCAGGTTCTGTTTTCTTTCAAATTTATTTGGAAAATGGCTAAACTTTTAGCAAACAGTTGAGGCCCTGATCAGCGCCGCATTCTGCGGCGTCTGATCTGGGCCTGCACTGTTTGCCAGGGTTTCCGGTACTAAATGGGTCAATTTGAACTGTGTTCATGGAAAATGTGTCTTTCATGATGAACCGTCACATTGAAGCCTGCAGATTTGGGCAGTCATATATTTGCTGTCCCTTGTTTCATTTGGATATGGAGGACAGCAAAGACTGATCGGGCTGCATGTCCATGCAGTCTGATCGGAGTCTTGGGTATTTGCTCACTGGTAAACGTAGCGTCTGAGGTATCTATTTAATTTTTATGTGTTTTACGTGTTTTATCTTCATGCTGCTGATATAATGTTATGTTATGATCGGGGTGCTTGACCGATCAGACAAAGATACAGCAGCAAGCTTACGCACATTGTATATACAATTGTTGTCCATGAATATCGAATATTAATTAATTTTCATGGTAATATGGTATCTGTGGTAGACTGTAGGTAGACTATCGCAAGTTTTTGGGTGTCTGTTTTGTTTTCCTTTTGTTGGAAACTGTGAGGACTGGACTTCTTCTCACAACAATTGCTTTAATTTATTTCTCAGCTGGATGTGGTCGATGACTCACGATTGTAAAATTTTGTGAAAATTCCCATTAATTTTATAAAAAATAAATAAATAAATTTTGAGTACAAGTTGTTGTTGGACAGTCACCTGCAAACTTGTACTGCCATTTTCCACCGGAGAACAAAAGGAAGTTTCCTCCCTTAGTACTTTAGGAATAGGGGAATCTCTTGAATGGCTCAGTCTTGATTCTTGGAGATTGATCTTAGGATCTTCCATGTGCGCACTCTGTCCCTTCCTCTGATTAAAGAGTAAAGCAAAAGAATACTAACTGCTTAAAGCCTAAACCTACCCAGAAAAAGTATGGCTGAAAAGGCATGGTCTGAAAGGGAGCACATGTTTATCCTTTAAGAGCAACCCCATGCATGAAGAGTCCATATGGGAGATGTGCCCATTCCTTTAACCCTTCAGGCCCAAATCACAACAAGCAGATGGCATTTTAACCCTTTTTGTACCAAATGGAACCTACCTCCTCATATATGGCAGGAGGAGTCCATTTCAAAATTTAGGGGTGTCAGGTTGTGTTTTCTTGCAAAATTTATTTGGAAATTGGCTGAACTTTTTGCAAACAGTGTAGGCCCTGATCAGACGCTGTGTTTGGCAGCGTCTGATCTGGGCCTGCACTGTTTGCCACTTACCCCTTTTGGGGTTTCCGGTACCAAATGGGTTGAAGCATTTTTTTTTTTTCGGAGAAAGTAAGGCCTGATATTTTCAATTCACATGAAATATCGAAAAAAAATATATATATATATTTCCATTTTCTGTAATGGTTGAAGGGCAATATACTGTATCTTTGGCAGCTATCAGTATTTTATATGTAATAAAATTTTGTCATAAGTTTATTACATCTCACTGGGATGTGAGCAACTCTTATGAGATTTCTGGTTCCTTTTGTGAATGGCTTATAATTAGTGTAAATTACAATGACATCAATATAAAAGTGTACAACAGAAATGGCATTGAGATATGTTGATAAAGGTCTCATCAAAATTGTAAGCTATTGGGTTAGGAGAATGGGTTCACTCTAGAAGGAGGCAGTTCTGTCAGAAACAACAACAACATCAACAAACAAGAAATATCTTTAAAAAAGATATGCGGCGTAGATTTAATTGGAAGGTTGTTTAGAAACCAGTGCTTCAGCTGAAGTGCACGACCCGCCGGATGCTTTTAGCTTTATGAGTGTTACCATATATGGGTATGGCGGCCATTTTGGTCATGTGACATGGACCTAAAACGGTTCCCCCGTAAGGAGCAAAAATATATTATCTAATACTTTAGTACTGTATTCTGAATCGTTTGCATGATAAAATGAATTCTCACTTTTCCAATACAAAAGCATATGTGTCAAAGTTTGACCTAGGCACAAAGAAGGTCAAGGTCAACCCAGGGTCACCATTTTAGCAATTTATGATGGGCCTACGTCCCAGATGTTATTTATCAAGTTTCGTGGAAATCTGCCAAGTGGTTCTGGAGAAGACTATTTTGAAGGGTTTTTACCATATATGGCTTGGCGGCCATTTTGGTCATGTGACCTGGACCCCATGAGCAAATTTTGGTTTCCTCCATCCCATAGAGGCTCCATATGAAATTTGACCTTAATCGGCCCAACGGTTTCCGAGGAGAAGCAGTTCGAAAATTTTCACATTTTTCGCCTCGGCGAGGCTATACTAAATGGAATGTAATATTTCGCAAGTTCATTGGTTAGACCTCATTGATACTATCAGTATGCCGAAAATTGTTTAAATATTCCAAGCGGTTAAGACACTATCACCAATTTTCACAAACGGGTTACGGACGGACAGACAGACAGACCATATATGGCTTGGCGGCCATTTGGGTCATGTGACCTGGACCCCATGAGCAAATTTTGGTTTCCCCCATCCCTTAGAGGCTCCATATGAAATTTGACTTCAATCGGCCCAACGGTTTCCGAGGAGAAGCAGTTCGAAATTTTTCACATTTTTCGCCTCGGCGAGGCTATACTAAATGGAATGTAATATTTCGTAAGTTCATTGGTTAGATCTCATTGATATCTATCAGTATGCCAAAACTTGTTTAAATATTCCAAGCGGTTACATGTAAGTCACTATCACCAATTTTCACAAACGGGTTACGGACGGACAGACAGACAGACTGACAGAATAACACGGTGATTTTAGGGCACTCTAAGAAAATCAACCGACTTCAGTCGGTCGCTTTTTCTACGGGTCGTGCAATATGAGCTACAATAGTGACAGCAAAAATTGTCTAGCTATGAACTGGTTTACCGTATTCAAACAATTCAGATGTCACGCGAGGAAAAATAGCTTTGCAGAGGGCGGTGTCCCGCCTGTTTGAGCTAAGGTCAATGTAAAAGGTCAAGGTTAAAAACATGACCTCATTTCAAGAGCATATGATCTCAAGTATATGCACAACAAATAAGAAAACGTTATCATTTACTTTTTTTTGAACACAAATTTTAGGGTTAACATTTAGGGTTGTCGCTATGGTGAACGTAAACGCATAGGCGGACGAACAAACGGACGAGCAGACAAACGGACGGAAACTTGATCTTATGTGCACCTAATTAAAACTCAAATTACACTTATTCCTTTTCAGAATTTATATAATATTAATGATATTCGAAAATGTCCATTTTGTGTTAAAATGGAGGACATAAAGTATGCTGAAGACAAATGATACACTGCAACTTTTATTTAGCATATATTGTAAACTAAACATCTGTCAATTTGTAATGCGATTATTACATGTTTTTGTCATGCTATATCTCTTTATTGGTTTCATTGGGCAACAGGGCTTGGGGTGTCATTTCATCTCAATGTCGGGTAAAAGTCCCACAAACTTGGAAGCAACGTCTCCAAAATGACCTACACAGTGTTGATGGGGATGTTAAACATCAAAACAAACAAACAATTCTTTTCGCAGAAAATTCTTCCTTTCGCGAAAGGAACCTTCCTTTCGCGAAATGGTGCCTTTCGCTATATAGACCAACCACGTGAAATTAGGTCAAAATAGCTATTCACCGCAGCAGTTACAGAATTCACTAGAAACACAATTATACATATGACGTATGGTCATCAAAGGACAAGACGGTGAGCAAGCCGAAACTGTATATATTTTTCATTCATGTCTCACATATAAAACGAAACAGTTCCTAGGTTAAAACTTCAGTAAACTGTCGTATTTTTGAGTAGATTTATTTATGCAAATCATTGACCAATGAAATGGTCATCTCCTTGGACATGTGGTTTTATTGACCAATGGAATAACGAAAAATGTAGGACAAAAGCAAAACCATAACGGCTACGCCGTAAAAAGAGTAAAATTCCTATATTCAGACCACCTTTGTGGCTGTTCAAAAGTGGTCTTTTAGACCACTTTTGAACAGTACCAAAGGTGGTCTCATACTAGAGGAGACTGGATGTGGAAAACACAAAAAAAGAATAACTGAAACATTTAAAAAATGCTTTTAATAGCAGAATTAGTCATATATATAATTTCAGCTTGTCTTTATAGGGTAATTTCACTGTTTATCTCCCTTTTCAGTACAGTCATATTTATTGCCTTGTTTATGCAAGAAACCCCAAAACTTCATGGTCTGACATCAGCTCTTCTGTTTGATTATACAATTTTTAATGTAATTTTTTTTTTGTATTCTAAAAATTCATACATAAAAAAATGAACATTTTTCTGCAGATTTAATTCATTCATAAGTGTCCCAATTTCAAATTTGCCTTGAGAGTGAACAACTTTTCTATTGAAATATGATTTAAAACATTATCTGATTTAACATATTTAAAGCCAGTCACTTGAATATGCTTAAAATGACTGTAAACTTGATAAATTATCAAATTGGATACTTAAAAAATGATAAATGAGTTTAAAAAGGCATGCTTCATAAATGCAAATTTAAATTGGTACAGATTGCAAGTTAGCATGTTTGTATCAATTGTATGCTTTTTCAACCTTTTTGATTTCGATAATTAATGATTGCTACCAGTTAACCCATTCTGTACTGAAATACCATTCTGTACTGAAATACCATTCTGTACTGAAATATAAATGTGGCCATTTCGACGTTTAGGGATGTCGGGTTGAGTAATACATCACGAAAACACAGTAATACATCACGAAAACACGCCTATATAATTTTGACCCCCTTGAACCCCACTTTTATATCGTAAAACTGGGGTTTCCTGGGGTATACCTAATTTTTCTTATTTCTGCTCTAAAATATAGATTGACCGCCTTGATGAGGCGGTTCTAATGAGTGCCCACAATCTTTATTTTGAGCAGAAATAAGAAAAATATCACAATTTTTTATCATAAAATTTTCATTTTTTCGGCGATAAAGGTGGCAATCTATTTGTATAGGCATGTTTGCGTAATGAGTAGAAATTTATTTAGGAAATGATAGGAGTTTTTACAGACAGTGAAGGTTCAACTTCAGCATTATCTGATCTGGGCCTGTACTGTGTTTGCCAGTGACCCTGTATAAAATGTGCTAAAATATGTTTACTGTGTGTTTTGTTTTCTACCTGCACTCATTATCTTCATTTCAGACAGTTCTGATCAATACTGATATTAAGGTAATGGTGGGTTGGGGGGTCGGTGTATCTTGTTTTATTGTTTCTGAGAAATTGGAAGGATAACTTATTTCCTTGATGTATGATGCTTTGCTTACAATATTTTGTATGAAAATCCTTCTTTGAAAAGAACAAAAAAATTCACGCCCTTCATCCTGATAGTAACCTACCTGTTTGCCAAGACTCTGTCAGACAATATAGACATTAGTGAAGTTGTTTCTTTTTCAACAGAACAGCTGATCGTATGACCTAGATTTTACTCTGTAGAGAAATAAAATAGCCGGAGATTAGCAAACTCCATGAAATGCCAGTTTATGAACAGGAAAGCCACCCCGACAAGTCTGCTTGTGGAGTTTAGGCTGGGATCTGGTCAACCATGTTTCATGCAAACGATTAAGGCTGCGAAGAAAATGTTCTGATACTTAGGCAGGACCAGGTTTGTAAATGTTGAGGTGAGAGACCAGTCTATTGCCTAATCGGGTTTGAAACCTGCTGACAAATTGGTCTGGGAATAGTTGATGGCTTGACTAATTGTTTGTAATGTTAAATTTACAACACAGGTGAACTGAACAGACAAGAACAGAATCAAAACATGCCAGCAAAAAAAAAAATCACAAAATATTGTTTACAATGTACTTTCCCTACTAGATTTTTTTTTATCCTATACAGTGCTGGAACACCTTCAGGACCAAGAAAATTTGTTTGAGATGGGTAGTTGGGGCCAGTGAGAGTTGATCATAGCACCGAGGTTAGGCGGCATTTAACCCTTTTAGTACCAAATGGAATCTTCCTTCTTATATATAGCAGGAGTCAATTTCAAAATTTAGGGGTGTCAGGTTGTGTGTTCTTCAAAAACTATTTGGAAATTGGCTGAAATGTTTGCAAACAGTGCAGGCCCTGATCAGACACCGCATTCTGCGGTGTCTGATCTCGGCCTGCACTGTTTGCCAGGGTACCCGTTTTGGGGTTTCCTGTACTAAATGGGTTAAGTGAGTTAGTGATTGAGTTTTACGTCTCGCCAACAGCTAAGGTCATCGGGAGACCCGACCTCAGTTTAAAGACTCATCAGAAAGTCTGGAGAAGCCCGGGATCTATCCTGCGACCCCTGGTTTACAAGTGAGTAGCATAACCACTACACCACGGAGGCTTATTAGGAGGCATTTAGATTTTGTTTACAATAAAGGCATTAGAATGCACTCATTAGAATCTGGAGGAGTATGGGATCAAACCCACGACCCCTGGTTTCTAAGGGGAGTAGCTTAACCACTACACTATGGGGACTTATAATGACCCTAAGTATTGAGACAGACAGGCCTTTGCAAACACTGCAGATCCAGATCAGACTGCTCCTAAATGAGCAGTCTCCAGATCAGACTGCTCCTGAATGAGCAGTCTGATCAGGGTCTACACTGTTTGCCATTCCATCTGCAAACAAATTTGTTAAAAAATTTCTGAATTACTGCAAGTTCTCAACGTGTCGGAACTTAAAGGATTTTTACGGTATATGAATACATCTGTCATATAAAATTGCTGTCCTCCAGGACAGTAAAAATCCCTGCTGTTTCCCATGCTTGTGTATGTGTGTGTTGGGTGGGGGTGGTGAGGCAAGGAATGAGGGGCAGTGTTTACAAATCACTGGAGTGGTTAACCATATGAGTTAGCTGGAATCCCTTAAAAGGAACAAAGACAAACATTGTATATCCAGATCAGATGCTGCATCACTGTTTGCTAACAAGAATTTTTTGTCAAAAATAAAATAAAACACACACACACAAAAAATGGGTTAATCTGAAATCCCTATAACAGACTCAGTTTATGCCGGCCTCGGTAGCTCAGTCAGATGCGCGGCAGACTGGTGATCAGGATGACACAGGTTCAAAACCTGCCAAGGTCGGCAACATTCTTTCGTGAAGATTGATCATGAAATCTTTCTTTTCTACGGTCATTCTCTCCCTTCCGCTGATTGAAGAAGGGCAGTTGTCAGTTTCTGGTGAAAGAATGTGCACTGTACTGGTTAACCGCTTAATACATATAAGCCTGCCCAGGAAAAGTGTGGATAGGTAAACTGACCGGCTCAAAAATGACCTAATACTGCAATTTGCTTTTTAAAGTTATAATGCATACAGTAACCATATTCTTGTACTTTGATTTCAACGCCTTGATTTCATTAACATGTATTAGCAAAATGCTAAGCAGAACATATTTGCATTGGCATGTTCACGCAATGATATTGAATCATGTATGTCTAATTTTACATGGCCCTATCAATCAGATTAGAAATTCGAGAGCAGAAAGCGAAAAATCAAGATTTATGTTTCACCTATTTCCATGTTTTACTTCAAAGTGTGAAATAGTGGATAAAGATCAATGACTGGAATATGTACAAAGTGTAATTTATTTCGTACCTGGATCGGAAATGAAAAGAGGCTAGATTACTGGTTATCAGTATTACCGTCATAGCACTTAGCTGCCAATGAGCCAATCACAGATTACGAACCTATTAATATATTGTAAAGGAGCTCCTTGAAACAGGTTCGACCACATTAGAGTCTGTCATTGTATCCCTCCAGATGAATAAAGACTATAACTAGCTGCCTTTCTTCATGAGTTATCTGCCCTTGACAAATCTGAAAATAGACTTTGAAGTATGACAGTGTGCACAGTTTGCAATGCTTATACATGTACCCATTTTATGAGGAAATCCTAAAACAGGAGACTGGTGAACAGTGAAGGCCCGGATCTTAGCCTTTGCTAAATTAATTTCTAAAAATAGTCTACCTAACACCCTTAAATTTTGAAATGATCATAGTGATTCTAAAGAGTACACACAACACAGTACATTTTCAAATAAAATAAGAAAATCTCCCTAAATTATCCCTTACTATTGAAATATATTGAAAATTTTACCATCAAAAACTGAAACTTTTCCGATAAAATTTCATATTTCCGCTTAAAACATAGATTGTGCACATTCTTCCGCCAGAAACTGACAACTGCCCTTTTTGAATCAGTGGACGGGAGAGAATGCCTGTAGAAAAGATTTCATGATCAATCTCCACGAAAGAATGTTGCCGACCCCAGCAGGTATCGTTCCCGCATCCTCCTGACCAGGCTTGGGGTAATCATAATCTGTAATCGTAATCAGCTGTAATCGATTACATATTTTCAAGTAATCTGATGTAATCAGTAATCAGACATTTTTCTGATTACAAGTAATTTAATTTAATCAATTACTTCCATATTTTGGCCTGTAATCATCATTATTTTCTGATTACAATTTGATAACATTTCTGTTAATATAGATGCATAAATTGTGAATTTGTGCAAAAATATCTGGATTCTGGACATCAGACCAATTCTTTACATACTTTTGCTAGCATGTATACTCATCATAATATCAGTAATTCCTAATACACTGCAATTAAACATTTCAAACTGTTACCTTTCATAAAAGTTAATGGATGTGCTGAGCGTTTTTTTTTTTTTTTTTTTTTCCAAATCAGTTTATAAAGACTGCACAAGTGCAAATAAAGTTGCTCATATAGCTGTCACCCTTTAACGTGTGTAATTTATGGATAGAACAGAGAATGGGGTAAAGCTGTGCAGTCATAGGATTTTTATCAACTACCATAATGATCATAGGGTATTGGAAAGACAGGCCTTGTCAAACAGTGCATACTCAAAAAAGACTGTCTAGAGAGCACTCTGATCAGGGTACACACTGTTTGCCTTTTAATTTTTTATGCATTTCTCCTTAGAAAAGATATCTTTCTATGAAATTCCAAGGATTATAACAAACTTTTCAGATGTTTATTTTTTAAATATATTTTACAGTTTTTATTCACAGGTAAAAATGCCCCGCCCATAGGGGCTTGAAGAAATATATGGGCTGCATGATGCTTCCACGCAGAGCTGAATCCGGCCTGCACACTAGTACTGGTAAACCGCTAAGAGGATTTAAGCCTGTCCAGGAACCGCGGTGCAAGGTGGACCGTCCATGCTAGTAAACCCTATTGGTTTTATTGGGCGACAGGGCTTGAGATGTCATTTCATCTCAATGTCGGGTAAAAGTCCCACAAAATTAGAAGCAACGTCTCCAAAATGATCTTTACAGTGTTGACGGGGACGTTAAACATCAAATCAAACAAAACAAACAAACAAATTCACAGGTAAATTGTACAAGGTATGAGCATCTATAATTTCCTAAATGTTCTTTTGAGTTACCATCTACATTCAGGTGTGAAAAAATACATAACTGTTGCAGTCACTCTTTGTTTGTCCTGTAACTGTGAAAAACAATATCAACTCAAATTTTGTCTATAGGGCTCTGTTGATAAATTTAGTTTTTAATCACATATTGATCATTGAGATGATTTACAAACTGAAATCCTGACACTTCACACAGTTCATCTGAAAATATTAATTGCATTTTTAGCTCACCTGTCACGTAGTGACAAGGTGAGCTTTTGGGATCACTTTTTGTCCGTCGTCCGTCGTGCGTCCGTGCGTGCGTGCGTGCGTGCGTGCGTGCGTGCGTCCGTGCGTCCGTAAACTTTTCTTCAAACGACATCTCCTCCTAAACCACTGGTCATATTTTGACCAAACTTCACAGGAATGATCCTTAGGTGGTCCCCTTTCAAAGTTGTTCAAATGGTTCCGGTCCGTTGCACATATAGGTCACAGGAGCCAAAAATAGATTTTTTTCACTGCAAACTTAAAAAATCTTCTTCTCTGAAACCGCAAGGCCCAGGTCTTTGATATTTGGTATGAAGCTTCATCTAGTGGACCCCTACCAAGATTGTTCAAATTATAGTGCTGGGGCCAAAAATGCCCCCGCACGGGGGCCCTTTGGTTTTACATGGGCTTATATAGGGAAAATCTTTAAAAATCTTCTTCTCTGAAACCGCAAGGCCCAGGTCTTTGATATTTGGTATGAAGCTTCATCTAGTGGACCCCTACCAAGATTGTTCAAATTATAGTGCTGGGGCCAAAAATGCCCCCGCACGGGGGCCCTTTGGTTTTACATGGGCTTATATAGGGAAAATCTTTAAAAATCTTCTTCTCTGAAACCGCAAGGCCCAGGTCTTTGATATTTGCTATGAAGCTTCATCTAGTGGACCTCTACCAAGATTGTTCAAATTATAGTGCTGGACCTAAAAATGCCCCCGCACGGGGGCCCTTTGGTTTTACATGGGCTTATATAGGGAAAATCTTGAAAAATCTTCTTCTCTGAAACCGCAAGGCCCAGGTCTTTGATATTTGGTGTGAAGCTTCAAATAGTGGACCCCTACCAAGATTGTTCAAATTATAGTGCTTGGGCCAAAAATGCCTCCGCACGGGTGCCCTTTGGTTTTACATGGGCTTATATAGGGAAAATCTTTAAAAATCTTCTTCTCTGAAACCGCAAGGCCCAGGTCTTTGATATTTGGTATGAAGCTTTATCTAGTGGACCCCTACCAAGATTGTTCAAATTATAGTGCTGGATCTAAAAATGCCCCCGCACGGGGGCCCTTTGGTTTTACATGGGCTTATATAGGCAAAATCTTTAAAAATCTTCTTCTCTGAAACCGCAAGGCCCAGGTCTTTGATATTTGGTATGAAGCTTCATCTAGTGGACCCCTACCAAGGTTGTTCAAATTATAGTGCTGGAGTTAAAAGTGCCCCCCACACGGGGGCCCTTTGGTTTTACATGGGCCTATTAGGGAAAATCTTTAAAAATCTTCTTCTCTGAAACCGCAAGGCCCAGGTCTTTGATATTTGGTATGAAGCTTTATCTAGTGGACCCCTACCAAGATTGTTCAAATTATAGTGCTGGTTCTAAAAATGCCCCCGCACGGGGGCCCTTTGGTTTTACATGGGCTTATATAGGGAAAATCTTCAAAAATCTTCTTCTCTGAAACCGCAAGGCCCAGGTCTTTGATATTTGGTATGAAGCTTCATCTAGTGGACCCCTACCAAGATTATTCAAATTATAGTGCTGGGGTCAAAAATGCCCCCGCACCAGGGCCCTTTTGTTTTACATAGGCTTATATAGGGAAAATCCGTAAAATCTTCTTCTCTGAAACTGCAAGGCCCAGGTCTTTGATATTTGGTATGAAGCTTCATCTTGTGGACCTCTACCAAGATTGTTCAAATTATAGTGCTGGGCCAAAAATGCCCCTGCTCCGGGGCCCTTTGGTTTTACATAGACATATATAGGGAAAATCTTGAAAAATCTTCTTTGAAACCACAAGGCTTAGGTCTTCGATATTTGTTATGAAGCTTCAGCTAGTGGACCTCTATAAAGATTGTTCAAATTATAGCCCTGAGACCAAAAATGCCTCCGCCATGTGGCCCTTTGGTTTTACATAGACTTATATTGGGAAAATCTTTAAAAATCATCTTCTCTGAAACACAAGGCTTAGGTCTTTGATATTTGTTATGAAGCTTCAGCTAGTGGACCTCTACCAAGATTGTTCAAATTATAGCCCTGGGGCCAAAAATGCCCCTGCTCCGGGGTTCTTTGGTTTAACATAGACTTATATAGGAAAAATCTGGTTTTACATAGACTTCTTTATGCAGGGTAAACCTTTAAAATCTTCTTCTCTGAAACCAGAAAGCCCAGATCTTTCATATTCGATATGAAGCTTCATCTTGTGGACCTCTACCAAGATTGTTCAAATTATAGCCTTGGGGCCAAAATTGACCCTGCCCGGGGCCCACTTGTTATATATTGGATCAGGTGAGCGAACCAGGGCCCTCTGGGCCCTCTTGTATTAATTGTGCCCAAATCATGTAGACAGGTTGGGCAAAAAGTCTAGACACTGATCAAAATGCTCCTACATGAAGACTGCTCCTCCATGAGTAGACTGATCTGGGTCTAAACTTTTTGTCCAGCCTGTCTGTCTGTGTAGATTGAAAGATGCAACCTAAAAAAGCCGGTGGTGATAAAGTGTATTTCAGATTGTTCATTTTGGCTTTGGTTATGAGAACAAGAGCATTGTTCACAATGGATGCATTTACTATATCGACTCAAAAGTACTGGTAGAACTTGACAAAAGCTAAAAGAGAGCTTACATAAATTTAGTTTTGAATTGAGTTTGTTTGAGATTGTGCTTCATTTTAAACATGTAGTTTAAATGAACATCTTTTAATTATTATCAGTAGTATTTGTTTAACATGAGTTAAAGTGTCATATCTGTTGTACTTCTAGATAATACATTGTAAAAGTAATTGTAATTTAATCAATTACATTGCAAAAGTAATTGTAATTTAATCAGTTACATTCATATGATGTTGTAATTGTAATTTAATCAATTACATTTTTAGGGCAAAGTAATTGTAATTTAATCAATTACTTCAGATGTAATTTGCCCCAAGCCTGCTCCTGACCACCAGTCAGATGCGCATCTGACTGAGCTACCGAGGCCGGCCCAGTTTATGAAATATCAATGAATAATCTGTGATTTTGTTCATGATCATTTCAAGGACTATTCAATATATTGCAGTTCATGATATACCTATAAATGGTCCATGATTATGTTCATGAACATTTCAAGAACTTCATCAGAGCTACAGCAGTTCATGAACATTTCAAGGACTTCATCAGTCAGACGCGCATCCGACTGAGCTACCGAGGCCGGCCCAGTTCATGAAATATCAATGAATAATCCATGATTATGTTCATGATCATTTCAAGGACTATTCAATATATTGCAGTTCATGAAATACCTATAAATGGTCCATGATTTTCAAGGACTTCATCAGAGCAACAGCAGTTCATGAATATTTCATGAACATAATTCTTGGATTGTTCATTCCTAAAAAATCTTGAACAGAAACATAAGGAGAATTGTTCATGAAATGTTTGAAAATTTCATCATTACACAGGGGTTCTCATTTAAGAGTAGCCCCCTATATAGAAAGCATTTCAGAAAGCAGGAAAACAACTTCCTGTTTCTGAAAGTAGTCTGTCTTTGAAAATTTGGGGGTAAAATCTTCTATGTCCTTTCATCTTTAAAAAAACCCAGCACATTTATAGTGAATGCATCATTTTGTCAGCTGTCATAATCTCCATAACCTTTAAGCAGAATATTAAAAACATTAACATCATGAATTATGTGTTTCCATGTAATTGTCATAGTGAAATTGATGGTTACATAACATTGCAATATAGTCAAGAATTGTCAGACAAAAACTAGCCAAATGTTGTAGGCAAGTGTTTATGACGAAAGTTTTATAGTTAACATAAATTAAAAGTAAAGTTGGGCCAAATGTATCAAGGAAAACATGTGTAAAACAAAACGTGATCTACGCCTGTCTGCATTTTTTGTGGCTGTATGAAACACCTTTTTGTGCTGATGACATTTTTGCCAGTATCATTCTGGATGTGTTAACTCTTTCCGCGCCATATTGATTTCAAAACATAACTTAAAAATTTGTCGAAAACAGTTGCAACATACTTGAGTAGTTTTTCCCTTAAGACACCGAGAAAAACTACATCTGGGCTTGAAGAAATAGATGGGCTGCATGATGCTCCTACGCAGAGCTGAAACCGACTGCACACAAGTACTGGTAAACTGCTTAGAGGATCTAAGCCTGTCCATGCAGGCAAAGCATTGCAAATCAGACCCTTTTGGTTTCATTCGGCGACAGGGCTTGAAATGTCATTTCATCTCAGTGTCGGGTAAAAGTCCCACAAAATTGGAAACAATGTCTCCAAAATGATCTATACAGTGTTGATGGGGATGTTAAACCTCAAATCAAACAAAATAAACAAACTGATCAGATGCCGCTTGCAATGGGTTAACTGTATGTAGGGCTGGCTAATCGGAGCTGAAAAGATAATCGATTATCAGTCTTACCATTGCGATCGATAATCGATTAGTAATCGCTAAGGTTTCTGTCATAATTTTACCTGTCTGGCTTTCTGTCTGAGCATGACTCTTACCATATGTTGCACTTTACCATATGTATATTTGAACAGACAGGCCTGAGCAAACAGTGTAGACCCAGATTCGACGCATAATGCGGCGTGTCATCAGGGTCTGCACTGTTTGCCACTCATTCAGCTATTTTAGGCATAACTTTGGGTAATAAATTGTACCTATCAAATAATCGATTAAAAGCAAATCAGAAATGATAATCATTCTTGTGGAATTTATCGATTGATTAATCGATTATACGATTAATCGTGTCAGCCCTAACTGTATGTATTCGGCTCCACAGGCCTAAGCAAACAGTGTAAACCCAGATGAGACGGCATCTCATTAGGGACTCATCAAGATATTGGGTTAGTTAATTTTACAAAGTTTAGTACAAGTATGGCAAGGAATTGTGGTGACTGGACATTTTGGGTGATTCTACCCGCAGACAAGGATTTGTTTGCGTTATGGTTTTACGTCCCCATCACCACTATTTAGGTCATTTTTAGACACTGCTTCCTATTTTGTGGGACTTTTACCCACATTGAGACTCACACCACTTTTCCTGGGCAGGCTTAGACCTAAGCGGTTTACCAGTACTCAAATCTGATCTTTTCAGCTCTGTGCAGAAGCACCATACAGCGCAGTTTATTTCTTCAAGCCCCTATAGGCAGGGGTGCCCTGCAGATAAGGAAGGTTGTATTCTGACTGGTCAGGTATGCTGGGTGATCTGGGTCTTTGCTCTACACACATGTTCATTTAGGCAGATTTTCACTTGACAAGACTCAGTTTTAGGAGAAAAATTATAGTGTAAATCGAAGGAACATGCAGACATTTGTTGTATTGCTGAGCAAGGCCTTTGTACTTCTATGAATGGGGGCTACATTTATTTGTTTTGCCAATTTCATTTCCCTTGACCTCATTATGTTCTTTGTATCTGACCCGGGTGGGGTTCTGTGTCCCGGGTGGGGTGGGAGAGTGTGGGGACCCCTTTATTTCTGCTTTGTTGCCTAATATACTACACTTGTATTTCATACTGTTGACTTGAGTTAATCCAACCATCTGTCCATCCATCACTCTGTCTCTGTCTATCTGTCCATCCATCCATCCATCCATCCATCCATCCATCTGTCCATCCATCCATCCATCAGTCTGCCGAAACATCCATCTGTCTATCTGTCTGTCTGTCTGTCTGGCTGTCACAGTAGTAAGAAGTGATAGGATAAGGAGGAATAAGGAGGATAATTAACCCTTTTTGTACCAGAAACCCCAAAATGGGTACCCGGGCAAACAGTGCAGGCCGAGATCAGACGCCGCAGAATGTGGCATCTGATCAGAGCCTACACTGTTTGCAGAAAGTTCAGCCATTTACCAAAAAAATGTTGAAGAAAACACAACCTGACACCCCTCAATTTTGAAATGGACTGAAGATTCCATTTTGTACAAAAAGGGTTAAGGGATATCTAAAAAATACGTTGTGGGTACTCTGTCATTTTTCGTAATCCACTTACACTTGCAACCTGTATAGCTAACTAACCCTTTTTGAACCAAATGGAATCTTCCTCCTTATATATAGCAGGAGTACATTTCAAAATTTAGGGGTTTCAGGCTATGTTTTCTTCAAAATTGATTTGGAAAATAGCTGAACTTTTTGCAAATAGTTTAGGCCCTGATCTGGGCCTGCACTGTTTGCCAGGGTACCCGTTTTGGGGTTTCCGGTACAAATAGGGCTAAAGAATGACTTGCACTTACATCAGACAGATTTTGATACACTTCTTAGGGTTACAATAGGAAATCATAATGTTGTCCCATCATGGGTATCGATCTATTTCATTGAAGTCAAAATCTGCTTTCATTCTTTAGATAAGCATGTTTTATAACCTTTTTTTTTAATTTTTCAAAGTGTCGTTTATAATGTTCATTCATGAAAATGAACCATGTCACATGAAATTTGTGATCGACCATGTGTATATCACTCTTGCAGTCTATTCAGAGTCTGTGCTCTGCACTTCTGGGCACCCTGAGATTGATGTTAAGAAGCCATTTTATTCCTCTTCTCCTTCTTCATAAGCGTATATGCTGGTCTGTGTCTTGAATGGCCATATGACCCCCAGAGACACGTTTTCTCATGTTGTGGCTTAGATGAATTAAAGGAATGATAGATTTCATTGATGAGAGTGTACCTCTATAAGTACTGATTGTATTTTAATGACTTGATTTCTTTACAAGTATTTAGGCTTTTTTGGTGGTGTCCCTTCTTCCAAGCACTGACTAAGCAAAATTAATGTTATTTGACCCATTTTTTACCAGAAACCCCAAAAGGGGTAATTGGCATACAGTGCAGGCCCTGAGACTTTAAACCAAGGGCCCCTCTCTGTATGACCCTCGAGGGACAAATTGCTGACAAATGTGTTATATATACAGTAAAATTCCGCTATTAAGACCATCTAAAATTAAGACTAAATCTGCTTTTAAAAGCTTAGAGAGAAGGTTTTAGTTATTCTTTCTTTGTGTTTTCTATGCCCAAAGTCCTCTAGTTAGGGATCACCTTTGGGACTGTTCAAAAGTGGTCTTAAAGACCACTTTTGAACAGCCTCAAAGGTGGTCTTAATATAGGAATTTACTGTATATATAGCCATAGGCTCCTTATGCCAAGTTTGAAACAAGCTCAAAGTCTGCATAATTAGGAGCCTACAGTTGCATCTGATTCTACACTTATATTAATGACTAAATGCACTCTGCCATTATTTTAATGGTGAATATGAACTCAATAGTACCATGAAAATCCTTAAAATTCCGAGACCTTGAGAACTTGCTGTTATTCTCCTTAAACTAACAAATTTGTTTCACAACCCAGCACGGAGTCCAAAAAGTGCACATCTAATGGTAAACAATGTAGTCTGATCAGACTGTTTCTTCAGGAGCCCTCTGATCTGGGTCTGCACTTTTGTCCCAATACTTAGGCATTATGGTATACCTGCAGCTGCAGTTATACATCAGGTTTGTTGGTATGTTGGCCAATCACACACTGTGTGGAACCCATTCTTGACAGAAAACCCCAAAAAGGGACACTGGCATAGCAGTGCAGGCCTGCATCAGATGCCATGTTTTGAACTTCCTGTTTCTGAACTTCCTGTTTTGAACTTCCTGTTTGCAATTCTATATAAATTTCTATAGACAACTAAACAGTAAAACTAAAACTTGACTTTTTCAATGTAAAGTGGAAGAATTCATTCATGATAAATTGTGGGTTCCCAAAACTTGATCTGTAGGTCACCTGAAAGGGGTACATGACATGAATATTTTTATTTCCCCACCAACTGATAACTGGTGGAAAGGCCATATAATAATAATGATAATTGACCTTATTTATAGGGTAACACATTTAGTACTAGTACTAATCTTCCATGTGGCCCTCTTTTCCTGGGTAGATACCAGTACTGAGCAATGTGGATAAAGTCTCTTGCTCAAGGAAACTATAGTATTACCCTCGTCCGTCTGTCCATCACTCTCTGTCTTCAGCCTCCCGCACCCGCGTCCGAGATGGCATTAGCAAATTGTGTATAAGTTTTCTTGAATGTGCTACCAGGCAATGTTATCTGTGTCCTTTGGACACATTTCTAGTTTTGTGCTTCATTAATCATATCTGCTTATTTTAAATACTGCTTTTGTAAAATGAGAGTAATAAATCATTCTACATTTGTTTGTATGTTCAACGTAATAGCCCAAACTTCCAGGTCTACCACAGTTTGGATCTGTCCTCCTTATATATAGCAGGAGTCCATTTAAAAAAATAGGGGTGTCCGGTTGTGTTTTCTTCAAAAGCTATTTGGAAACTGGCAGGACGTTTTGCAAACAGTGTAGGCCCTGATTAGATGCCACATTCTGCGGTGTCTGATCTGGGCCTGCATTGTTTGCCCAGGTTTTTGGTACAAAATGGGTTAATATATTAAAAAAAAATTCAGTCTTTGCGATTTTCTACTGCTAAGTCTGAACTTCAAAGACGGAGACAGCTGCATTTTATTGATAAATGCAACGTTCATGCATATTTTATTGATGAATTGTTCAATAATAAAATAAAAAGAATTCACATGGAACAGTAGCAAAATATTTAAGCAAGGTTATAAGAAACTAGGTAATATTATCAAAAAAATTCAGACACCTTGAGAACTTTTTGTAGTTCTTGTAAAAGTTTAACAAATTTGTTTCTAAAGGTGCAGACGTAATGGCAAACAGAGTAGACCCTGATCAGACTGCAGTCTGGTCTGTCCCAACACTTAGGATCATTACAGTAACACTTTCAAATTTTAACTTTGGCTTAGGCCAATATTTCCTGACACTGTGTGCAAACTGGTCTATAATCCAGTATTTCATGTTAAGGCCAGTATTAATGCAAACTCCCGGATCTAGGCCAATGTTATAAATGTCTAGGCCAATATTAGATATGAGCCTTTACAGTTTGCTTGTAGAGAATATCAGTAATTAGCACCAGTACAATTTTAATACCGGGATCATTTTTTTCACTGTCTTATATCATAGATACCATGCAGTTTAAGGTGCATCATTTTCTGCAAATAAAATTTATTTTGTGTGCAATTAAATGCCACCAGATGCAGCATACATATTTTATGGCAGAGTTGAATGCTTTATGATCAAATAATGCACACCTTGGAATTTGTTTGCAATTGCTTTACATTTGCATCTTTTTTTTTATCTGCATGTTCCGATTTCTTGTTGCTGAGCTTGCACTTTATCTACAAACAAGCATTGTCACCAGGGGTGGGGGGTGGGGAGGGGGGATATAAGGATCAGCTTGGCAGTGTCTGTCTGTCTGTCAGTCCATCTGTCTGTAGACAAAACCTTCAGATGGCAATAACTTGAATACCCTTTGAGATTTATTGATGGTATTTGGCACAAATGTACACAAGGTGGAGAAGGCGTGTCATGTGCACGAACTACAACTCTGAGTGCCATGGTAACTAAGTGATCTCCCCTTTCAATTTTAATAGTATGATTACCTTGTGATTGCGGTATTTCCAATACCCCTTGAGACATGTTGATGGTACTCAGTACAATTTTAAATAAGGTTAAGCAGGTGTGTCATGCACAAGAACCACAACTCTGGTTGCCCTGATTTTTAGTTTTCTCCCCTGACAATATATCCTTGTGATTGCCAGTGTCTTCAATACCCTTTGATGTAAATTGACCTATATTGTTGGTACTTGGTACAACCTCTGGCTGAATAGGTTTGGGGGATATGATCAGCCTTGTGTCCATGTCAGTCCATTATGACAAAACCTTTCCTACCTTTTGAGATATATTGATGGTACTTGGCACATTTGTACACAGGGTTGAGAAGGCTTGTCATGCACAAGAACCCATGCAGCACTTTTTATATTGAAAATCTTGGATCTTCATCACCCTGAGAAGCAGTCCTTTGTATCATTAGGTGAAGAAAGTCCCAATAAACATTACATATACAAAATATTTGTAACCAAATTTTATATGAAAGCTTTTAGGAACAAGGAAATGAAAAATATTTAATATGGGTTTGGTCATATGACCAGTATAGCTGACATGCCCAGAAATCTTCACCAGAACCAGCGGGCATATTGTCATGAAACATAGTATCTAGCATTGGGGACTTGAGCCAATCAGGGCTTGAAGAAAAAGATGGGCTGCACGATGCTTCCACGCAGAGCTGAAACCCACTGCACACGAATACTGGTAAACCGCTTAGAGGATCTTAGCCTGCTCAGGCAAAGCGGTGCGAGTCGGACCGTCCATGCTTATAAACCCTATTGGTTTCATTGGGCTACCCTGCACTGTTTGCCAAGGTACCCCTTTTGGGGTTTCTGGTAAAGAATGGGTTAACATGCATAACAGAGATTTATTTAATACTAAGATTTCTACCAGACATAAACTTGGTATTTTCCTGTTTTTCTAAGAAGAAATATCACCACTAAGCCGGGGAAATAAATCTCTTTAGCTGGTACTACTTTTTTGTACAAGATATGATACCGCTTTTGCAGTGAAATTCCTATATTCAAGCACGGATCGACGTTATCCATGACGCCATTGCAGTAACGTCTGGGAAGATATCAACAGACGTTCAGAATGCGTGACGTTTGAGTCGGATGCAAGGTTACAGCATTCCTTCCCATCCTTGAATTCGTTCATGTGTATATTGTATATATGTAATATGTTTGTTAATAAAATAAATATGTTTAAACTAAATTAGCTACAGTAAAACCGACATCAGTTGTCAGTTTGTTATTGTCAATATTATTGTAAACAAAGGTTATTTTTAAATTTATCTACGCAATTATATGTTATTTTTGGATGATCTAATTTTATTTTTGGTGACTCCCTATTAATGTGATGGTATCAGGCTAAAAAATACAATACCTGCACTGGATCGACGCTAGCCAAGTGGTTAAGTCACGGACCTGTAGAGCTGAAGTATGCGGGTTCGAATCCCGCTGGGGATGTTTTTTCTTTAAAATCTTTTTTTTTCGCGCCAAAAGCAAAAAATCCTCGATTTTCTCGTGAAGCATGCATTTTTTGTGCTTTCTTTTTTTATTCACTATTATAAATCAAATGTGAAGTTGATCTTTAAAATTGTGCATGACATGTATTGAACTTTAAAATAAATAGATAACCATTCACGAAAAAATAATAATACAAAAATAATAAACAGAATTGAAAATTAAAAAAGAAATAATAAAAATGTAAATTCTGAAACTATTTTATAAAAAAATCATCAAGAAAAAAATAAATCCTGCGTTTAATAGCTTTATGAAAAAACGTTGACTGCAAGGATCGAACCTGCGACCCTCAGGAAAGTATACTAGTCGTTTAAGGCGCTCCTCGCTACTAGTTGCGCTGCAAACTGATTACATATACACTGCACAATTAAGTGCTTCTGTGTTAGAATATAACCCGTTACGTACCTGTGGAAAACACCGTTGTTTGTTATGATTTATAAATAGACGAGTATTTATCAACATTGAAACCATAACACCGACATATTACGGCAGAGTACCTGTAGATAAGACAGGAAATATACAACATTTGTCACATGAAGCATATGTTTCAGCAAAAATTTAAAAACAGCCAGCTGTGCAAATGAAATACGAATACATTCTGGGTGATAAAGTTTGCAACTTAATCAGAAGTCATACAGGGTATTTTAAAAAAAAAATTGTCATGATGACATGAGGTAAATATACATGAGCCAGTTTTTTTTTACCCGGAGTTTCACAAAATTGCAATTTTGTCCAATTCAAAACTCATATTTGACATTGTTAAATTCAACTCCAGTGTCCACACTATGAGGGGCGTTCATTTAATGTTGTCATTGGGGTTCTACTTCAAGTTCCTTCGAAGTATTCTCCCTTCAAGGAAACACTTTTAACCCATAAAATGCCAATCACAACAATTGTAGTCTACTCCGCCATCTGCCAAGTACTTTAAAATTAGTTTTTGCAAACAGTGTGGTCTGATCTGGGTCTACACTTTTTGCCTGTATGCAAAAATATTTTGCAAAGTTTGCATAAACATTCAGCAAACAACGTAAGCAGAGGGCATTTCAAATGTAGTTTTTCTCAACGTTTTAAGAGTCAGTCTCGAAATCCATTCTGTAAAGGCAGCGAGAGAAGTAGGTCTTTTTAGACACAGGCTCTAAAATTGGAACACCCGATGTTGAGCCTAAAAATAGCTGCAAACAGCATTTTGTGGTATCTCATCTGAGTCTACACTGTTTGCTCAGCACTAACTGTTCAAATACATAAGCAGTGGATTTTTTTTTCTTTTAGTAGGAAATAGACATGGAATTGTTTAGATTGACCTAAAGTGAAGTTAGAGGGGAATTAGTTAGAACGGTGTGCCATGTGCTTTGTTGTACCCCCTACTTTGGCAAGCTTAATTTATTCCTTTGTCATTCTTGTTTGTATTTGAGCAACTCTATTTCATTTTCATAAACTAATATGGCACACTTATTGCACATGATTAGTCTCCGCTGTCATACATGACCAGCATGAGTTGCAACATGCGTAAACGGTCCTTAATACATATTTTTTTATGTGACCCAGGTCTAGCCTTAGCTGTTTAGAGATATGTGGTCTGAGTGAGACTCATGGCTCCATTGATTGGTGATTCGTTGTGCATTGCACCTGCCTCCCCATCTACTACTCCATTCCAACACTACTCCTGCTCTATATGTCAGAGGTGTTCCTTTTCTCAATATTGAGCTAAGAAATTGACCTTGCTCAGTAGCATTAATAATGAATATTCAGTACCATTATCCAATTATGGTAAAACTGGGGTAAAAACTATTTGATGCATTTTATGTATTGTTGACATTCCATTGTTCTATTATTTTGTAGGATTTTTGCAAAATATTTTGGCATGACATGCAAATATTTGGAGTCACCAGGTACATTGTAGTAGAAATTCTATATTTCTAGGTGATCTATGTGAAAAATTAACATTTTTCAATGATTATTAGTAATTATAGCTCTGTGCTTTGAAAGCTAAGCTTAACCATAAATCAGAGATTATTGTTTTCAAGTTTTATTGCTTAAAATGACCGGTATTAAAAATATGATTTTTGGCTCTGCAGAGGTCATAATACATAGCATTTTTTACCCATTTGGTACTGAATAGAAACTTCTACTTGAGCCCCGCCAAGCGAATTTGTGTCTTCGAGCATTCCGTCATGACAAATTTTAACTGCGCATGCCCAGCCATTCAGAGGGGCCAGGGGTATGGCTTTCTGTCTGAAGGTTCCCCTTGATTCACTGCTTGTATGAGCGAGCAGCGAAGGTTCTGGTGAGACTGCGCGGATGCACAGGCTCGCCTGAACCTTCACTGCTCGCATAGGTGATATGTACCAAAATCGCTTGACGGGGCCCACTTTATACATAGCGAGAGTCCATTTTGAAATACAGGGGTACCAGGTTGAGTTGATGTTAAAAATTGATATAAAATTATGGCTAAACGTTTTGCAAACAGTACAGGCCCGGATCATTCTTCGGTATCTGATCTGAGCCTGCACTCATAGTGTACCACTAACCCGTTTTGCGGGTTCACTGCCTAATGATTAAAAATATACAGTAAAAGTTTGATTCAGCTTGGTTGTAACGTATTTAAATTCTGTGTTAATATTTAAAATCAATTACTTGAGCTCAATTAAACTACTATATAAGTGGAACAAATCAGAGGGGATAATAAGTAGTTTTAGTGTAAAAGGCAAACTATAAAAATTTGCTTAATCCAACATTAGGAGCTTTCATACATTTATACCATTGTATAAAATTTTTCAGCTTTGAGGGTTTAATCGTTATTACAACAGAGGTCAAAGCTTTTGGTTTATTATTACTGATACAAGATTTCAGCATTGTTTAGTACATATCATGAATTCATGCTAAATCAACGCACTGAGAGTACTGGTGGGTCGATCGTCTCTGAGTGTAGGTAGGGAAAATAGTCCTGAGCTGAGAATCGAACTGTTCGTTTAACTTTAAGCAAGCACAGTAGAGCTGAACAGACATCGCGTTATGTGGCGTCTGATTATGTAGATTCTGTTTGCCAATGCCCAAGTGTACGAGCACAGTCCACCCGCCCATCGGGGCTTGAATAAATAGATGGGCTGCATGATGCTTACACGTAGAACTGGAAGTCCCGTAACATTGGAAGTAATGTCTCCAAATGACCTATACAGTGTTGACAGGGACGTTAAACCTTAAATCAAACAAACGAGCACAGTCCAGAATTTTCTTCTTACGCTGCGCTCTGACGTCTTAGGGTAGTACTTGGATTTTGTTCAACAGAGTGGGGAGAGTGCAATGCAGCCCCCTCTCATCTTTTGGAAATTATTTCAGATTCATACAGTTCATACCCACTGCAAAATACCTGAAATTCGCATCCTCAACCCGCCCCTTTTCAGAGTCTGCGTACGGCTCTGAATCATGTTCAAAACTGTTGTTGCATACATATGGCGAACAGTGCCGACCTGATCGGAAGCAATGTACTCTATATCGGATCTTGGTCTACGCTGTATGTCTAATAACGGTACCACCTATAAAGTCTGCACTTAAACATTTCAGGGTTCTAAAATTAACCATCTCAAAATTTTCATCATAATATTATATTAAATATACCACTGTATCAAGGCAACAACAGCTGAAACATGTTTGAAAACATATGTTGCATGTTACAGGTTGGACACCTGGTACATGTTTCTTCTAAACTGATTTCTCAGGCTGTTGACCCTCTACTCTGGTACTTTCAAACTGTACTTTAATAAGTAAGGCTGTGTGAGGCTTTGTGTATTGTTGGTGTACTGTTGGTGGCATTTTGTTTTTGGTTGTCTTGGAGCTGATGGAATGTCAGAATTGACTGCCATTTCTAGGTGTATTTATACAGTTGTTGCCAACTGATCATATGGTGCTATGGGATCAATTAGTTCATTACTATGATATATAACAGTATTTATCATCAGTGTGATGTATGATGGCTATCTGGTACTTTATTTCTCATTTCATTTGGTGTGTATTGTGTGCATTATGTCTCCAGTGCACACTCACAGCTCCAAGAATGTCATAATTTTTTCTTACCTATGGTTGGAATGTGTCCCAGGGGAGCAATCAATGATATTTCTCAGAACATTTTTCTTACGTCTTCATGAAAACACATGTAGCTGGTACTCAAAGGGTTTGTTGTAGCTCTCAGCTAATGTCCATGCCCACATCGTATGTTTTAATAGAGGAACATCTAAGACAAATTTTGTTTTTTTTTGTGCACTGTGACCACTGAGGGCTTCTGATATTCTAAAAAAACAGCTGAGGCTATAAAGAACATCCTTGCCTGACCCCTGTTTGTGTCTATATTCAGAGCACTATTAGGTGAGAAGTTGTAATTGTTGAGGAAAGATTGATGGCTATTTTGTTATTCTCATCAGATTTGTCAGCACTAAATATCCTCATTTCCTTTGAACCCAAGTAATAAGTAACTGATTTATGTATAAAAAAATATTAATCCAGAAAGGTGAGTTCTAAACTTCAGCAGCAAGTGGCTGTTTAGACTGGTTGGTTGATCTCTTTTACATTTGTTGTTCTCTATAGTGTTCCCTATAGCTTGAAACATTTAGTTGAGTACAGAGAGTTCTTATGTGATGTGTGCAGTAAAATTCCTATATTATGACCACCCTTGGGACTGCTCAAAAGTGGTTTTTAAGACCACTTTTGAACCCTCCCAAATGTGGTCCCTGACCAGAGGTCATTGTGTGCAGAATTCACGAAGAAAGAATAACTGCATCCTTCTAAATAAGCTTTTTAAAGCAGAATTTGTCTTAATTTTAGGTGGTCTTAATAGCAGAATTTCACTGTATCTTGTGAAAATTAGTCTTCAGATGGGTGCACAGTGCAGACTCGATTGAGCTTTAGGTCAAAAGACAAGCACAACAAAGACTCTGAGGTTGTGTGGATGTGTAGGCTGACCTGAGTCTTCACTGGGCCCTCTGTCCAAAGACATTTATTGGAACCTAAAGAAATTATTATGTTTGTGAGATACCCGCAGTCTTGTCCAGATTTTTCATATTCCATCATCCTGGTAACATACCTACCTTGTTGTGGATGTTGGTCTCAGGTTTGATCATATCACAGCTTTCTGTATCTGATGAAAACCCTTGAGTTGCAATGTCACAGCTGGTCCATATTTAAAGATTTTGATACAAGGTGTACTTTACAAAATAAAATACTTGATACCCAACAAGGTCTCCTTGAAGCTTTCTTAAATTTCTCTGCATTCTTCTTACATTCTTCTTACATTACTTAATAAATCAGTCAAGTATAAAAGGGAAAGAAAGTTGAGATGAGAATTAAATGATTTAAATTTCTTATGTTCCAAATATCCTGTATAATCTTGAAGTGAACAGATACACATGACATACTTTCTGCCATTTTTAAGAAGGGAAGCAACTTTCATTACTTCCTACAAGTTTTCTTTCTGTAAATTGGGCTTATTTTCAGTTGCATTAATTACATGTATGTCTATTCTTAGCTGTCTGGGAAAGGGTCTAGTCTTAGAGGAAAGAGAAAATTCTTTCCATTAAGAAATGACCCTTATTTACAAGGAAAGCCAAGAGTTTATTTGAATGAGTTGCTTCTCCTGAAGTGAATCCTGTCCCCATAAGAACATTATGGCACTCCCTGTAATCAGGCAATCTTATCTATAGACACATCCAAACACTACGTCATCGCTCAATAATACTATTTGCCGGGACGTACCGGTGGTGGGCAAAAAACGTAATTGGCCGTTTATCGCCATTGTAAATGCGATGTTATTTTCTGTAAACTTGTATTTTGTTTGGACTCGAAACGACAAATTTGAGATTTAAACTTTTAAAACAGACATTTCTTAGCTAGTAATTATTGGTTTCTAGAAGATTAAAGAATGTTTTTGATGATAATTACCTGTTAAACTTATGCAGGTAACGAGGCGGCACGGTCTTAATTATTTGTAATAAAAATCGCAAAACGAATGACTAAATGTGGAAGATGCATGAATGAACTCTAAAATATATATATCTACCCATTTTAAGTGTAATTAGATTGATTTTCTGTGACAGTCAACTAAAATATGCCCGTAATATTAAACCAATTTACAATGTGTTTATATGGAACCAGAGGCTTTTTGCCAACCACGAAAGATCGTTATGGGAAGGAAAAGTAACTCTGCGCATGCGCAATGACAGGTAAACAAGGTCACGTGTCAAAACATTGGATCCGTCTATACTGTGATCAGTGTAATTAATGTGCAGTTGCAGCTGTGGTTATATTAATAAATGGTTCAGAGTAATCTATCCATAGATTGTTTGATTATTACATGGTGCACTGGTAAAAATTTAAGTTGAAACATGACAGAGTTTAAAACATTAGGCATTGTGCAATTACATTATAATTAAATTAATATTTTCTGACACCCACAGTACAAATAAAACAAGTTTTCACTTTTGCATAGGGCTATAAAAGTTAACATTAGTTGGGTGGCCTGCATTTATCGTCTACTCCCACTTGTACATTTATGATTATGAGACAGTTTTTTGCTGGCACCTACTGCATGCAGAACAATTATTGCAATATTATTAATTATTACTCAAATAGTAAAACATTTGCATGTTCTGTAGGTCTTTATTTTGGGTGCATGGCCATTAAAACTTTAAAACAAGCATTTTAAGGTAGCATAGTATTCAATATCATGAAAATTTGATGCAAAAATCAGAAGTACAGACTTTGAGGCTTGAATAGTGATGGCTTGTTTATCATGGCTGGCCCAAGGGAATTCATCCAGGTATTAACCCTTATCCCGCTGAATAGTTAAGTTAGCCACACCTATTTCTTACTTTGAACCAATCAGCATACTTGATGTAATTTATTCCTGCAAATTCACGAACTGAATGTCAGACATTGTAGATCCTGATCAGATGGCTTCTTCAGAAGCCATTTGATCTGGATCTACACAGCAAAGGTAGGTTTGTCGTGTTCAGTGGGATATAGTGGGGGATACTTAAGGAGGAATGGGAACACCATCAGGGTACGTAACCCCTGCAAAAGTATTTTTGTCTCCCATGTCAATAGGGGTCAACTTTTAAAGGAAAGAATTTGCTCCTGTGAAGCAAATTCTTTCGTTTAAGAGTAGACCCCCTTTTCAGTGGCACAGGGCATATAGAAAAGCGATCAGCAAGTCCTGAAAGTTGTCTCCCTTTGAAAAATGGCAGAAAAAACTGCCAGGTGTTCCCATTCCCCTTAAGGGAGATTTTCTTCTTTTATCTAAGCTGTTGTGTACTCATTAGAATCCCTTTAGTGAGTTGATTTCAGCCAGCACACACATCATACATTTACATTATTATTATGGACCAAATTATCCCCATTATGCCTCCTGACAATGCTCTCTTCGTAACCCTCAGTGGCTCAAACTTCCCCTGTCTCAAACAATTTTCATTTGAGCTATTGATTTTGTTTTTAACATCCCGGTTAACACTATTAATGGTCATTTTGGTGACACTTGCAACACTATTAATGATCATTTTGGTGACACTTGCTTCCATTTTTGTGGGACTTTTACCTGACATTAAGATGAAATGACATCTCAAGCCTGCCACCGTCTGATTCATAAGTTGCACTGACTCTGAGCATCATTAGCTTAGTGGAGAATTTCAAGTCCAATTCCTAACTCAGAATTATTTTTGCTGAAAAAAATGAGAGCAAAGCTTTTTGCTCACATTTTTTTCAGCAAAAATATCCCCATATTTACCAAGTTAAATGATCAAGGTTTTTATGATATGTTAACTAATGACATTGTTAGTTTTGAACAACTGGTCCCTGACTTATTTGAGGAAAGACCTGAAACAGCTCTTCTTCATAATGTTATCTCTTTATCATAGGTACTCTAAACTTTGGACACTGGTTCTTGAACAAACAGTGTAGACCCTGATCTGATCACTTGGCTTGTCAGGCCCAGATAGGTGAGATACTAGCTGCTTTCAGCACTCCGACATACTGGATAGCACCTGATAGGACTAATGCCTGTATTACTTTGAAACAAACAAATACAACAACAATGGAACAATCATGTGTTGTGACTAATTTTTGTGGTTGCTGAGCTATGTCATACTGCATTGCCTGCATTATCTTCATTCTCTAAGGTGTTCTTGGCAGAAATAAAAAAAAATATGATCTTTTTTTTTTTACGTCATCATGACTCATCAAATGATTGTCATTTCAGCTGTTCCAGTGTCTTTGATTTGCATATAGAATATGGAAAATGAGAAATTGATTACTGCATGTACCAAACAGTACTGTTGGCAATTGTGGCCACATCTGCTTTGTATAATCAGACTAAGGCAATGTTTGAGGAAATAAAAATATTACTTTTATTTTCATAGACCAAAGCAGTCAACAAAAACACAGCCTATATAATTTTGACCCCCTTAAACCCCTTTTTATAAAGTAAAACTCAGGGCATACAGGGGTATACATTGTTAGCTTACCTGATCCAAAGGATCATAGGTTAGCTTATGGTATGGCAAGGGTCCGTTGTCTCTCTGTCAGTCTGTCTGTCGTTTGTCTGTCAACATTTTCAAACATCTCCTTTGAAACCACTGGGCCGATTGAAGTCAAATTTCATGCAGAGCATCCATTGGATGGGGGAACGAAAGTTTGTTTGTGGGTCCAGGTCACATGACCAAGATGGCTGCCATGCCCATATAAGGTAAAAACCCTTCAAAAAATCTTCTTCTCCGGAACCAGTGGGCCGATTGTCATGAAACTTGGTATGTAGCATTGGGGACTCGGGGCCCATCATAGTTTTGGATGACCTTGACTTATTTTATGCCAAGGTCAAATTTCAAGGTCAGAATCAGTGTCTTGTGTTAGCATGCCCAATGAATGTATATGAACACCCTAACCAACCAAACATTAACCTTTACCAATCTCTAGGCGAATTCAGCAGACGACAAATAGTTGATATTGTTCTTATTTTTCCCAAAAGACAGGATTTGACATCTCATGCAAATTGTCTCCATAGGAGACAATTTGCATGAGATGTCAAGTGCTGTTTTCTGCGAAAAATTAGAAAAATATTTCAAAATGTCGTCTGCTGAAAAATGTCGTCTGCTGAAAAATGTTGTCTGCTGTGAAAAATACTCAGCATGCAGAGTGTTAAAGAGAATTAAGCACTGACAGCACTTAACTTGAGTTAGGCTGAAAAATGCCATTGGTCAGAGCTAAAGTAAGGCAGCACTTTATTCGTCAGTATGTCCTAATGTTGAATTTTTTGTTTCTCGTTTCAGAAGATTATAAACACAGAAGAAGGAAAAGATCTCAATATAGTGCTTTAGAAGACAATATAGCAGATTTTAGTGATATAAATAATTTAAATATCGATACTCATTCACCTAGTGATAATTTAATTTCTTCTCATCATATACATAAACGCTCAGTGTCTATGAAAAATTATGTGGAAGTTATGGTTGCCGCGGATTATGAAATGTCAAAGTACCACGGCGATAATTTGCAGCATTATATTTTAACTCTTATGTCTATAGTAAGTATGCATTATTATCCTACTTAGAATAGCTTTGTAATAGTAGTCTGTAAAGTGAAAATGACGACTGAACCAGATCACATTTTCAAATATTTGAAAATACCGTAAAAATCCTAAAAATTCAGACACCTTGAGGACTTGCTGTAACTCTCCTAAAATTTTTACGAATTTGTTTCATGATCCAGCAAGGAGTCGAAAAGGTACAAATGGAATGGCAAACAGTGTAGACCCTGATCACACTGATCCTCCAGGAGCAGTCTGATCTGGGTCTGTACTGTTTGCATAGGCCTATCTGTCCCAATACTTAACCCTTGACATGCTGAGCCCGGATATGCCTTATCTTTGAAACAATGTATCCCGAGCAGATGGCTTCTGGGAAGCCATCTGATCAGGATCTACATTGTCATTCTGATTGTGAATTTGTTGCAATAATTTGAATCAAGTAATCTGATTGGTTGATAATCAGTAGTGGGTGTGGCAGATTAAAATATTCAGCAGGACAAGAGTAAAGATCATTACGGTAAGTCTACATTCCATGTGAATCACCGCCAGCAGATGCTTCACATGAAATGTCAAGTCTGATCATAACTCCAGATAAGACGCTTTTTTCATCCGAAAAGTATTGATATTTTTCTTATTTCTACATGAAAACACGTGGGTACTCATTAGAAGTGCCTTGGTGAGTACCCACAACATACGTTTTCATGCAGAAATAAGAAAAATATGTGGATACCCCCTCTTATCTGGAGCTATTTCCGATGATCTTGAAAGCAAAAAAAAAATAAATAATAAGAATGTCATCTGTTGTGTGCCTAACATAGTAGTAAGTACTTATGCACTCACATAATAATGTTATTTCTAGATCATGGACAATTTCCATGAGCAGCACTGCACAGAAAAATTGGAACACAATGATACATGAACAGCAGAAAGTAGCCAGTCTAACCAGAAGCTGTACTGTTTCTTCAAGCAATTTAAATATCTAAAATATGTACATATGGTACCAAAGATCTTAATATTCACTCTGTACAGCAGCACTGCCTGATTTGTGTCTGAGTTGTTTACATTGACACCATGCACTGCATTTTGTTGTCACAGATTTGCTTCAACCTAGATGCATGCAAAAGAGAACTGGCAACAAAGTTATATCAGAGCTGAAACTGACCACACACACAAGTACTGGTAAACCGCTTAGAGGTTCTAAGCCTGCCCAGGCAAAGCGGTGCAAGTCGCAAGTCGGACTGCCCATGCTTATAAACCCTATTGGTTTCATTGGGCGTCAGATGTCATTTCATCTCAATGTCGGGTAAAAGTCCCACAAAATTGGAAGCAACATCTCCAAAATGACCTTAACAGTGTTGACAGGGATGCTAAACCTCAAATCAAACAAACATAACAGTAAAAAGTTAGTCCTTAATGTTTTCTAAAAGTTGGAGTTTTAAGCTCTTGACGGAATAAATAACTTTGTGCACCCACTTAATTCTGTGTACATACCCAAATATGACCCTTTTGTCCCCCAATTGGGGTACAAGTTATTAAATATGGAAGCAAAAGGGGATTTCCCTCCCCCCAATTTGGGGGTGGGGTTGGCTTTTCTCTCCCAGTTTAGTAATAATTTCTTCAGCTGGGGTGGAGTGTGGGGGAGGGATGTGGATCTCTCTTATTGGTTTAGTAATACACGTACTGTCACTTCTATAGATGAAAGGGCAAAACAATTCAGCTGTAGTCTATACTGGTAGTTGCAAAAGCAAGATAATGTTAAAATGTTGGTCACAGCAAAGAAATATGTACTGCAAATAATTGTTATGTTTTAATAGCTGCAACTAGGGCTGGCTAATCGGAGCTGAAAAGATGATTGATTATCAGTCCTGTCATTGCGATCAATAATCGATTAGTAATCGCTAAGTTTTTTATCATAATTTTACCTGTCTGGCTTTCTTCTGAGCATGAATCTTACCATATGTTGCACTTTACCATATGTATATTCAAACAGTGTAGACCCAGATGAGACGCCGCAGAATGCGGTGTCTCATCAGGGTCTGCACTGTTTGCCACTCATCCAGCTATTTTAGGCATAACTTTGGGTAGTAAATTGTACCTATCAAGTAATCGATTAAAAGCAAATCAGAAATGATAATCATTTTTGTTGAATTTATCGATCGATTAATCGATTATACGATTAATCGTGTCAGCCTTAGCTGTAACAGTAATGACAAATGTTGTAAATTAAGTTAATTGGGAATGCTGTAGTTGTCCAGAAATGATGACTTCTTTTGAACAGTTTAACTGTTCCTTGTGCAGTGTCAATCATTGATGTAGGTCTTTGTGTTAGTGTTACTAATGATTTTTGATAGCCAACAAATTAGATGTAACATGCCACTATCAATGTTTTATCAACAAACAGCATAACTTGCCAAAATGAAATATTCAAAATGCTTGGTTTGCCAAACTTGTCTCATATGACTTTCTTGGTGCAAACAAATGAGCTATTTATATAAACGTTCTAAGAAAAGGAACATTAAGTAATCCTTAAAAAAAGTGACGTTTGTAAGGTCATTGTAACTAAATTAAGCTATAAAGTAAGGTCATTGTAACTAAAGGGCCAAGAGGGGTTAAGCTTTAAAGCCCAGGATTCTTGTTTGCTTGTCTGCATCAACCTTACATTGTCTATATACTATTGAGATAAGCAGCAGCTTCAAATTATTATATGCAGGCAAGACTTCTAACTCTTATCATGCTGTTCACGACAACCCCTATCTTTGGAAACAGTGTAGCTCCAGATCAGATGGCTTCTGTAGAAGCCATCGGATCAGGATCTACACTGTTTGACATTAAGTTTATGGCTTTGTAAGAATAAATTACATCAAGTAATCTGATTGGTTCAAAATCAGAAATGGGTGTGGCTAAACTGAATATTCAGCAAGAGAAGGGTTAAGATTGACCAGGCAATTTCTAGCTGTTTTGAGCTTAAACAAAAAGAATAATCTACATAGATCCTTGGGACCCCACCTTTAAAAATATACAGGGAGGTTTATAACATGGAGGGAACCAGTCATTCAGTTTTTGACTGAGATGATCACAAACATTTAAGTACCTTAAAAATTCTATTTAAAACCCATGTTCTAATAAATACCCATACCCAAATGTCAGCTCAAAAAAATGTCGAATTTTTGGTCCATTTCTCGGAAAGCTGGTACCCCTATTAAATGGCCATTACCAGAAAAAGAAAAACAAATAGGTAAAAGGAAACCAAATATGGTATCTGACCTAAAAACACAGTCAGTTTGTGTTTGTTTGTCTTTTATAAAAACTGCCACAGAAACAGCCTCTGCAGCTACATATGTAAAAGTTTGGTGAAAAGGAAACAGAATGTGTTCAATCATAGGGTTTTATTTCAAAGCAATGAGCATAAATTATTGTGATCAATGTGGATATATACCTTGTTTCAACAATTTGTAATAACCCAATGACAACTCATATAATATATTGTTGGTTCTACAGGACAAGAAGGGAGGTTGTAATACTAGTTCTTGAAGAGAAAATGTGGTTTCTGATAACACCCATAAAAATGCAGTCTCCAATAAGTGCCCACCCCCTTCTCTCAAATTGGACATGATTGTAATAAATGCTCAGGGCATTAATTAGAATTTTTACCGTATATTTCAACATCTTTGAAGTATACTGTGAAACATGGTAACTCCGACTACTGATTGCTTGTTTACCATGACTGTTTTGAACTCGTTCTTGACTTCCTAGGATTAATTTCCCATTACTGTTGATCTTAATATATTAGTGATAATTTTCTTATTTTATCTTGAAAGTGTATGCTGTGTGTACTCATTAGAATTGTCTCAATGAGGTGATTCTAATGACTTCACACAGTACACCTTTACAACTGCACAACTAGCAGTTTAGCAATATTACATCTCTCGTTGGTTCATTAAATTCCAAATATGTCAAAACACAATGACATGCTGAACAAGAAGTGACATGTTTGTCAACCAAATTTAACATATTGAATACCGGTTAATTCCACTTTTCACAGAAAGTGGAGGTGCAGCTTAGCGATTGTCAAAAATGTCTTTGCCTTCTTCAGATTTGCGCTGCATGTTCATAAATGTTATTAACGTTACGTCAGTTGTCTGAAAGTTTTGGACAGTCAACTGCGAAGGACAAGGTATGCAATCATTCTGTCGACGTTGTTAGTCATCTGTAATACCTGTTCAGAAGCACATGTCAGAAAATTCAACCCAGTGTGACAAAGCTTTCAGAGTGTCTTTGATTTTAGTTGCAAACAGCATCAAAAGTGTGACAAGGAGAACTCAGTGAAAAATAGAAGTGAAGGCAATGATCAGGAATCGATACAATTAACCCACAGCTCCCATCAGAGACACCAAAGGCAAAGAAGCACAAACATGAAACAACTAGACCATAATGGAAACATCAACAGTGGAAAGCCAAAAGGACAGTTACTTTCCCACAAAATGGCCAATTGGCTATCCAAAACAAAATAATATAAGTGATACACGCACTCAAAGACAAACCATAACAAAATAAACCGGCACAGAAGAACCGCTGGGAAAGGTCAGTGAAACGAATTCTACTGGGGGGCTTAATTCGATTTTACGTGGCCACAGTCCTCGACCTTACTTCCGTTGCTATTTAGACAAATAATTTGTTCAGTCTGCATGAAGGCTTCCTAACTGATCAGTGCAACATCTCCGTGAACACAAAAATCAAACAACCACAGAGATGAAACAATGGTGAGGACTCGACAGCAAGAAACCACTGAAATGCTGGAGCAAAAGAAGACCAACAGTTAGACTCTGATGGGCCCGACCAGAGACAGAGAAACCTTATTGCTAAACTGCTGGTTGTGTGGTTGTATTTTAAAGAAAATCTAAAAGATATCCCTATTTTATCATATGACATCATTGATAAGCAGTGGATAAAGTCGTATAATAAAAATAGTTTGACCACACATGTTATAACGCTAAATTGGCCGGATTAAGCAACGTCATAACGACGTCCATGTCAACCATGCATTTTTGTGAAAAATTGTCAGATTTAAAGGTGAAAAAATCCAATCTAAAGTGGTCATATGATAAACAGAATCTTAAACTCATGGTCATTTCATATGAAATTTATGAAACTCACCAAAGGCTTGTTTCATAAATTTCATATGAAATGACCACTTGTGTAAGACCCTCTGTATGCATCCAGATTTGGCGCTGTGATTAAACCTCATTGGCTGGAACTATCCCTGTCTAGAAGAAATTTTCATGGTCCAAAAGATGTTTGGGCAATTGAAGTACAACTGTATGCTGTGAATCTTAACCCATTGTATGCCAGTGGACTCTTCCATTGTATTGTTGGACAAGTCCATTTGTCATATAAGGGGTGTCAGGCCTATTTTTTTGTTTTTATTCTATCTTGGCATGCAACAGTTTGCCAAGATACCCCTTTAGGGGTTTCCCGCATACAATGAGTTAAAGACTAACTGTTGTTGAGTAATTTGCTTAAACATCTCATTTCTTGAATCCAGTAGTTTTTATCGCAGCTCCATTTGAACAAACATCATGTCCCTGAATTTAATGAAGATAAACTTTCAAATAATTACAAGGCTTCAAACAGAATTTTAATTAAACAGGAAAGGAAACTTGGAAGAATTTGTCTTGTCAAACTAGTACAAAGGTCAAGACAAAAATTATGCTGAAAAATTTGTATTGAAACAATTACTGTAATGTTGTACCCATTGACAAGGTTACCCATGGGCAGGCCCAGAATTTTGGAAAATGGGGTTTAACCCTTGTCCTGCTGAATATTTAAATATGCCACACCCACTACTTATTATCAACCAATCAGATTACTTGATGCAAATTATTGAAACAAATCCATAAACTGAATGACAAACAATGTAGATCCTGATCAGATGGCTTCTTCAGACCCACAAGGCACAGGTCTTTGATATTTGGTATGAAACTTCATCTAGTCGACCTCTATTAAGATTTTGTTCAAATTATAGCCTTGGGGCCAAAAATGGCCCCACCTAGGGGCCCACATGTTTTACATAGATTTATACAGGGGAAACCCCTTTAAAAATTTTCTCGTCTGAAACCAGAAGGCCCAGGTTTTTGATATTTGGTATGAAGCTTCATCTAGTGGACCTCTACCGAAATTGTTCAAATGATAGCCTTGGTGCCAAAAATGGCCCCGTCCCTGATCCCACATCATAGACTTATATTGGGAAAACCTTTAAAAATCTTCTTGTCATAAACCAAAAGGTCCAGGTCTTTGATATTGGTATGTGGACCTCTACCAAGATTGTTCAAATTACAGCCAGCCCCACCTCAGGGCCCACATGTTTTACATAGACATGCATAGGGTAAACCATTAAAATCATCTTTTCTGAAGCCACAAGGCCCAGCTATTTGATATTTTGTATGAAGCTTCATCTAGTGGACCTCTACCAAGTTTTTCCTGCCACTGCCACCCCAGTAATCATATGATTTTTATGCCCCCGCCATTCGAAGAATGGTGGAAGGGCATATAGCGTTGCCCATGTCCGTCCATCCATTCGTCCGTCCGTTTTTCCGTCCGAAACTTAAACGCAATCAATAACTTTATTATTTCTGGATGGATTTTGAAATTACTTTGTAGAAGTGTTAACCATCATGAGACCATGTGTCACATGCAAAACCCAGGTCTATACCTCCAAGGTCAAGATCATACTTAGAGGTAAAAGAAAAGGGTTCGAAACTTAAACGCAGTTAATAACTTTCTTATTTCTGGATGGATTTTGAAATAACTTTGTAGAAATGTTAACAATCATGAGACGATGGGTCACATGCAAAAAGCCAGGTCCATAACTCCAAGGTCAAGGTCATACTTAGAAGTCAAAGGTAAAAAAAGGGTTCGAAACTTAAACGCAGTCAATAACTTTCTTATTTCTGGATGGATTTTGAAATTACTTGGCAGAAATGTTAGCCATCATGAGACAATCTGCCTCACACAAAACCAAGGTCCTTACCTCCAAGGTCATTCATTAGAGGTCAAATGTGAAAAAATGGTCCAAATATTAAACACCGTCAGTAACTTTCTATGGATTAATAAGAACATAGACATATTTTCAGGCGGGGCATCCGTGTCCTAGGGACGCATTTCTAGTTTTTTTTTGGCTATCTTTCTAATGCTTACCAATAAAGCTAACATAATGGCCTTTTGCTGTTTTTCAACTTCAAGGTACACTGATAAGCAGACTGTTCACATTCAAATGCTCCTTTGTGATTTGCAGGTGCATATACTAGTGCATTTCCTTATATTTGGTGTCTTTTTTTTATTGCACAGCAACTTGATTGATGAAAGTATAAGTTTCAATTTGGCAGAGAGAATCCATTAGTTCAGTTTGTAAGAGGAAAATGTCAAGAATAAAACTACTACTGCCCTACTGCCTCATATTAGAGCTGGGCAATCATTTTTTTTTTTCATCTTTCAAAACAAATGTTTTTTTCTGTCTGTACTTTACCATTGGAATCATTTTTGATCAATTTTTAATGCCCCTACAAAGCAGAGCGGGGATTATAGGAATGGCCTTCATCTGGCTGTCTGTCTGTTTGTAATAATCCTTGTGCTCCGTATCTCCGGAACCCTTTGATAGATTTTCGTTAAACTTTGGTTAAATATTCCTTTAAGTGAGCTGATTAGCAAAATCATAGATAAACCATGCTGACACAAGGCCAAGGTCTCAGTTGAAGGTCGCGAGTTTGAAACTTTGCATTTTGTGTGTGTTCCATATCTCCTTTACCCCTGGAAGGATTTTCATTAAACTTTGTTCAGCTATCCCCCTCAGTGAGCTGATGTGCAGAACCCACAAATAAACCATGCCAACTCAAGGTTAAGGTCACAGTTGAAGGCCACAAGTTTGAAACTTTGAATTTTATGTCAGTTCCATATCTCCTTTACCCCTGGAAGGTAAACTTTGGTCAAATATCCCCTCAGTGAGCTGATGTGCATAACCCATAAATAAACCATGCCAACTCAGGGTCAAGGTCACAGTTGAAGGTCACAAGTTTAAAACTTTGCATTTTGTATCCGTTCCATATCTCCTTTACCTCTGAAAAGATTTTCATTAAACTTTGGTCAAATATCTGCCTCAGTGAGCTGAAGTGCAGAACCCATAAATAGACCATGCTGACTCTAGGTCAAGGCCACATTTGAAGGTCACGAGTTGTGCAGAACTAATAAATAAACCATTGGCGGCATGCCGACTCAAGGTCAAGGGCAAAGGTGAAGGTCACGCGTTTGAAACTTCGAGTTTTGTGTCCCTTCCGTATTCAAACTTTGGTCAAATAGTTGATCAGTGAGCTGATGTGCAGAACCCATAAATAAACCATGCCAACTCAAGGTCAAGGTCTGGCCCCCGCCCATCGGGGCTTGAAGAAATAGATGGGCTGCATGATGCTTCCACGCAGAGCTGAATTCAACAGCACACGAGTACTGGTAAATCATTTAGAGGATCTAAGCCTGCCCAGGCAAAGTGGTGCGAGTCGGACCCACCATGCTTATAAACCCTATTGGTTGCATTGGGTGGCAGGGCTTGAGATGTCATTTCGTCGGGTAAAAGTCTCACAAAATTGGAAGCAACCTCTCAAAAATGTCCTATACAGTGTTGACGGGAACGTTAAACTTCAAATCAACCAACCAACCAAGGTCAAGGTCACTGGTGAAGGTCACAAAGTTGAGCCTTGTTATTTAAGTGTGGTGGGGGATTTGGCTGTCCCTCAGACTGCTTTCTTGTAAAAGAATAAAAGAACAATAAACTTCCACGAAGATGCACAATACATTTTTTAGATCTACCAATTCTGCAATTTCGAAAAATTGCAGTATGTTTCCTCTGGCTTTCTTTGCCGGATCATTACAGGGTCACTGATGAGGCTTTATTAGCCGAAACTACGTAGTATTGCCCATCTTCTCTCTTATGAATGTTTTCATTGCTCTTAAAGGAACTCATTTTTAGCTCACCGTCACGTAGTGACGAGGTGAGCTTTTGGGATCACTTTTTGTCCGTCGTCCGTCGTGCGTGCGTCCGTCCGTCCGTGCGTCCGTGCGTCCGTGCGTGCGTAAACAATTTCTTTAAACGACATCTCCTCCTAAACCACTGATCGGATTTTGACCAAACTTCACAGGAATGATCCTTAGGTGGTCCCCTTTCAAAGTTGTTCAAATGGTTCCGGTCCGTTGCACATCTAGGTCACAGGAGCCAAAAATAATTTTTTTTCACCAAAAACTTAAAAAATCTTCTTCTCTGAAACCACAAGGCCCAGGTCTTTGGTATTTGGTATGAAGCTTCATCTAGTGGACCCCTACCAAGATTGTTCAAATTATAGTGCTGGGGCCAAAAATGCCCCCGCCCCGGGGCCCTTTGGTTTTACATAGGCTTATATAGGGAAAACCTTTAAAAATCTTCTTCTCTGAAACCACAAGGCCCAGGACTTTAATATTTGGTATGAAGCTTCATCTAGTGGACCCCTACAAAGTTTGTTCAAATTATAGTGCTGGGACAAAAAATGCCCCCGCCACAGGGCCCTTTGGTTTTACATTGGCTTATATAGGGAAAATCTTTAAAAATCTTCTTCTCTGAAACCACAAGGCCCAGGTCTTTGATATTTGGTATGAAGCTTTATCTAGTGGACCCCTACCAAGATTGTTCAAATTATAGTGCTGGGGCCAAAAATGCCCCCGCCCCGGGGCCCTTTGGTTTTACATAGGCTTATATAGGGAAAATATTTAGAAATCTTCTTCTCTGAAACCACAAGGCCCATGCTTTTAATATTTGGTATGAAGCTTCATCTAGTGGACCCCTACCAAGATTGTTCAAATTATAGTGCTGGGACAAAAAATGCCCCCGCCACGGGGCCCTTTGGTTTTACATTAGTTTATATAGGGAAAATCTTTAAAAATCTTCTTCTCTGAAACCACAAGGCCCAGGTCTTTGATATTTGGTATGAAGCTTCATCTAGTGGACCCCTACCAAGATTGTTCAAATTATATTGCTGGGGCCAAAAATGCCCCCGCCCCGGGGCCCTTTGGTTTTACATAGGCATATATAGAGAAAATCTTTAAAAATCTTCTTCTCTGAAACCACAAGGCCCAGGACTTTGATATTTGGTATGAAGCTTCATCTAGTGGACCCCTACCAAGATTGTTCAAAATATAGTGCTGGGACAAAAAATGCCCCCGCCACGGGGCCCTTTAGTTTTACATTGGCTTATATAGGGAAAATCTTTAAAAAATCTTCTTCTCTGAAACCACAAGGCCCAGGTCTTTGATATTTGGTATGAAGCTTCATCTAGTGGACCCCTACCAAGATTGTTCAAATTATAGTGCTGGGGCCAAAAATGCCCCCGCCCCAGGGCCCTTTGGTTTTACATAGGCTTATATAGGGAAAATCTTTAAAAATCTTCTTCTCTGAAACCACAAGCCCCAGGACTTTTATATTTGGTATGAAGCTTCATCTAGTGGACCCCAACCAAGATTGTTCAAATTACAGTGCTGGGGCAAAAAAAACCCTGTCCCGGGGCACTTTGGTTTTACATAGGCTTATATAGGCAAAATCTTTAAAAATCTTCTTCTGAAACCGCAAGGCCCATGACTTTGATATTTAGAGTGAAGCTTCATCTAATGGACCTCTACCAAGATTGTTCAAATTATAGCCCTTGGGCCAAAAATGCCCCCGCCACGGGGCCCTTTGGTTTTATGTAGGCTTATATAGGGAAAATCTTCTGAAACCACAAGGCCTAGGTCTTTTATATTTGGTATGAAGCTTCATCTAAAGGACCCCTAACAAGATTTACATAGGCATATATAGGGAAAATCTTTAAAAATCTTCTTCTCTGAAACCGCAAGGCCCAGGACTTTGATATTTGGTATGAAGCTTCATCTAGTGGACCCCTACCAAGATTGTTCAAATTATCAAATTATAGCCCTTGGGCCAAAAATGCCCCTGCTCCGGGGCCTTTTGGTTTTACATAGACTTATATAGGGAAAATCTTTAAAAATCTTCTTCTCTGAAACCACAAGTCCTAGGTCTTCCAATTTGGTATGAAGCTTCTTCTAAAGGACCCCTACCAAGATGATTCAAATTATAGTGCTGGGGCCAAAAATGGCCCCGCCCCGGGGCCCTTTGGTTTTACATAGTTTTATATAGGGATAATCTTTAAAAATCTTCTTCTCTGAAACCACAAGGCCCAGGACTTTGAAATTTGGTATGAAGCTTCATCTAATGGACCTCTACCAAGATTGTTCAAATTATAGCCCTGGGGCCACAAATGCCCCCACCCCGGGGCCCTTTGGTTTACATAGATTTATATAGCCCCGGGGCCATTTGGTTTTGCATTGGCTTATGTAGGGAATATCTTTAAAAAAAATCTTCTTCTCTGAAACCGCAAGGCCCATGTCTTTGATATTTGATGTGTAGCTTCATCTAGTGGACCTTTGCCAAGATTGTTCAAATTATAGCCTTTGTTGATGTTTGGTATGAAGCTTCACCTTTAAGACCTCCCTCAACATTATGCACATTAAAGCCCTGGGGCCAATAATGGCCCTCTCTGGGGCCCACTTGTTACACTATGGATCAGGTGAGCGATCCAGGGCCATCATGGCCCTCTTGTGTTTTATATTAGGATCACTTTTTGTCTGTCATCCGTGCGTAAACAATTTCTTCAAACGACATCTCCTCCTAAACCACTGATCGGATTTTGACCAAACTTCACAGGAATGATCCATAGGTGGTCCCCTTTCAAAGTTGTTCAAATGGTTCCGGTCCGTTGCACATATAGGTCACAGGAGCCAAAAGTAGATTTTTTCACCGAAAACTTAAAAAGTCTTCTCTGAAACCACAAGGCCCAGGTCTTTGATTTTTGGTATGAAGCTTCATCTAGTGGACCCCTAACAAGATTGTTCAAATTATGGTGCTGGGGCCAAAAATGCCCCTGCCCTGGGGCCCTTTGGTTTTACATGGGCTTATATAGGAAATATCTGTAAAAATCTTCTTCTCTGAAACCGCAAGGCCCAGGTCTTTGATTTTTGATATGAAGCTTCATCTAGTGGACCCCTACCAAGATTGTTCAAATTATAGTGCTGAGGCCAAAAATGCCTCCGCCCCGGGGCCCTTTGGTTTTACATGGGCTTATACAGGGAAAATCTTTAAAAATCTTCTTCTCTGAAACTTCAAGGCCCAGGTCTTTGCTATTTGGTATGAAGCTTCTTCTAGTGGACCCCTACCAAGATTGTTCAAATTATAGTGCTGTGGCCAAAAATGCCCCCGCCCCGATCCCTTTGGTTTTACATAGGCTTATGTAGGGAAAACCTTTAAAAGTCTTCTTCTCTGAAACTGCAAGGCCCAGGTCTTTGATATTTGGTATGAAGCTTCATCTTGTGGACCTCTACCAAGATTGTTCAAATTATAGCCCTGGGGCCAAAAATGCCCCCGCTCTGGGGCCCTTTGGTTTTACATAGACTTATATATGGAAAATCTTTAAAAATCTTCTTCTCTGAACCACAAGGCCTAGGTCTTTGATATTTGGTATGAAGCTTCATCTTGTGGACCTCTATCAAGATTGTTCAAATTATAGCCCTGAAACCAAAAATGCCCCCGCCTCTGGGCCCTTTGGTTTTACATAGACTAATATAGGGAAAATATTTAAAAATCTTCTTCTGTGAAACCACAAGGCCTAGGTCTTTGATATTTGGTGTGAAATTTCATCTAGTGGACCTCTATCAAGATTGTTCAAATTATAGCCCTAGGGCCAAAAATGCCCCTGCCCCGAGACCCTTTGGTTTTACACAGACTTATATAGGGAAATCTTCAAAAATCTTCTTCTCTGAAACTGCAAAGCCCATGTCTTTGATATTTGGTATGAAGCTTCATCTAGTGGACAATTATAGCCTTTGTTGATATTTGGTATGAAGCTTCACCTTCTTAGACCTCCCTCAACATTATGCACATTATAATCTTGGGGTCAATAATGGCCCTCCCTGGGGCCCACTTGTTACTCTATGGATCAGGTGAGCGATCCAGGGCCATCATGGCCCTCTTGTTGATTTTTATTAGGGCCCCGCACTGAAAGTGTGGGTGCCCTATAGTAATCACTCTGTCTGTCCATCTGTCCGTCCACAAATTTCTGATAGCGCTGCCGGGGCCCTAGTCAGTTTCACTGACAGCTCTAGTTTGGTCTTGAATTATCTGTATCTAATACCTTTTTGTATACAAGAGTATTGTATAAATAGTTAGTCATTTAAATTAAAGGGATTTAAGAAAACTTCTTGGGTTAGACTGTTTATAAAGAAATCTGGCATTATAAACAACATGTTTGGTATTGTCAATTTACATCTGCATGCCAAAACCTAATGGTTTAGAGGGGGTGAGGCAAAGGTGACGTCCAACTCATATTGGCTTACAGCTGTCCTTGCAGCAGGTAAGGGTGGATTGGGAATTTTTGTTATTTCTTCTGTCTCTACACTTCCATTCATTTGTCTTTCTCACCTGTCATTAAGGGTGGATTGGGAATTTTTGTTATTTCTTCTGTCTCTACACTTCCATTCATTTGTCTTTCTCACCTGTCACTTACTTTCATCTCCTTTACTATCTCTTCTATCTTTCTCTGGGAGACGGCACAAAATGTCTCACAAGGGTTCCGAAACAATAAAAATCCTAGAAGTTAAACTTCCATGATCAGCCTCAATGAGACTATTTATAAAAAGAATCTGGCAATAGACTATATCTATATGCATGCCAAAAATCATCAAAATATTCTTAAAGGTTTCCATGTTACCACGATACTGATACATTTTGCCTCTGTGAGTCTATATTGAAATCTGGCCTTGGACAGATTCATAGGTCATAATAAATAAGGTTTTGTCAGTATACATAATTATACAGATGGCATAAACAGACAACATTTTCAGATGTACATTTTCTTGGCATCTTAACCCTTGTCCTGCTGAATATTTTAATCTGCTACACCCACTACCAATTACCATCCAATGAGATTACTTGATGCAAATTATTGTCACAAATTCACAATCTGAATGACAAACAATGTAGATCCAGATCAGATGGCTTCTTGAGAAGCCATATGATCTGGATCTACATTGTTTGAAAGATAAGGCATATCCGGGCTCAGCAGGACAAGGGTTAAGGTCTGTATAGAAGCCCATTGGCTCTTATTATGGCTTGTAGGGTATGTACACCAAATACTGAAATGATTTATCTGCCCGTTAGGCAGTGTTTTTAGATATTTATGTTCCAGAACTGTTTGGTTTGCATTTAATATTCATGAAGATGCAGGGATACTGCCATTTTCTCAGATAGTTGGAAAAATACTTGACAGACCAATAAAAAATTAATACTTAAAGCCAACTATTGTCTATTATTTAAAAGAGTTAATTATAAAAATAGACAGAAATTTGAAGGCTTTTCAATTCACTCGTCCACCAGATGGCTACTGGCTCAATTTATTTTGTCAGATAGGAATTAGCGTTTTAATGACTCGGGGACATAGCGTTTCATGGCACAGGGTAGTGTGATTGAAAAATAATGAACAATTTTGTTGAACTAGGGTGTTCATTGATATTATTGACAACAAAGTATACACTTGTGTATTTTTGGCGTGTTCCCATGATTATTTCGATATTAAGGTATAAATCCACGTTGTTAAATGGTCCATTGATCATAAAGTAGAAAATTATGAATGAGTTTTTGGGAGATATGGATAGCATTGAAAACCAATCGCTACATGATCACTTATTAAATTGTGTCATTGGAGCAAGGTTGAACGTCTGCACCATAACACTTAAAATCAAAGCACCAAGGTTTCTGGTGGGTCGATTGTCTCGTGGAAAATTGTCCTCAACTGAGACTTGTACAGTTTAGTTTTACCTTTAAACTCAAGTATTCTAAGCAAACAGTGTAGACCCTGCTCAGATGCCACATTCTGTGGCATCAGATCTGGTTCTACACTTTTTGACAAAGTCCCAGTATACCAGCCCATTCCAGATTTTACTTTTATACAGTGCCCTGACATCACAAGAGCTATAAATAACTGGGACCTGATACTGATAGTCACATGGTCAATAGCAGATGGGAAGCTAGACATTTTGTGTAGATTGCTAACCACCCAATCTTTACTTTCACTTTATTTTGGATACCATATTCGCCCCAATTACCGCATCGTGCCCTTAGTTTTTGGGTCAATCGGTTTACGATCGACCCAAATTTACTAAATGGCCAAACGAAATTCATGCAGTTGTCCACCTGACCATCACTGATTTTGGAAAACCAATATTATGTTTTATTAATAGAACTTGAAACATTGCGCTATTTTTATCGATGCCACAAGAGCTATCTATAGAGTCTTGACAGGAATCGTGTGCTGGATAACACCCAGATCAGACGCCACGGAATGTGGCATCTGATCAGCAGGTTGCACAGGCACTTCACTGTTTGCTTAAATAGTGGCATTTGAGGGTTAAACGAAATAGTATAAGAATGCCAGATTGCTCACGTGGTACCGGTAATGAAAGAAAAACAGTATCTTAATCCAGGCCACGATGTCACGTGACGTATTTCGGAACATTCTATTTATAAAACTGTTACACAAATGTATGCCAAGTCGAGTAAAAATAGACTTTTCGCACTCCTGCTAAGAACTTAATTTTAGAACCCTGAAATGTTTAAGTGCAAAAATGAGTAGCCCAGACTTTATAGGTGGTACCTTTATTAGACATACAGCATAGACCAAGATCTGATATACGGTCCATTGCTTCTGATCAGGTCGGCAGTGTTCGCCATATGTATACAACAACAGTTTTGAACATGATTCAGGGCCGTACGCAGACCCTGAAAAGGGGCGGGTTGAGGATGCGAATTTTAGGCATTTTGCAGACTGTGAAAAACTGTATGAATCTGAAATAACTTCCAAAAGGTGAGAGGGGGCTGCATTTGCACCCTCCCCCACTCTGTTGAACAAAATCTGGTACTACTCTAAGACGTCAGAGCACAGCGTAAGAAGAAAATTCTGGACTGTGCTCATTTGATTTAAGGTTTAATGTCCCCATCAACACTGTATAGGTCATTTGGAGACATTATTTCTAATGTTACGGGACTTTCAGTCAGCTCTGCGTGGAAGCATGGAAGCGTGGAAGCATCATGCAGCCCATCTATTTATTCAAGCCCCGATGGGCGGGGGTGGGTGGACTGTGCTCGTACACTTGGGCATTGGCAAACAGAATCTACATAATCAGACGCCACATAACGCGATGTCTGATCAGCTCTACTGTGCTTGCTTAAAGTTAAACAAACAGTTCGATTCTCAGCTCAGAACTATTTTCCCAACCTACACTCAGAGACAATTGACCCACCACTACTCTCAGTGCTTTGATTTCAGAATCTTGTCAAAAAATTGTGGTGAAAAATCTACCTACTGGTAATTTGTGCACACTCGATACGAAAATGATAGCATACTGATATTTAATGGGTCGGATAGTGGGTTTGAAAAGGTTTGCCTTCACTGTTGAAGAAATAACAGTAAGTTTCTATAGATTTCCTTTGAAAGCTACAAGGGGAGGTTACTGTAAAGTGTGTGCTAATGCATTTTATTCTCAAAATGGTGTGCGCTTATAGGAGCATGTGCAGTAATTAGGGCGGATATGGCAGATACATTGTCAGTTAAATTTTGTCTGGTTTGTTCTATGATTATTATTTTGAAAAATCCTGCTGTGGTTCAACATTGAAAGTGTTAATAATTTCAGAGATCTGAAATTTTGTTGTCTGTTTTAACAGACCTTTGACAAACTTCGCAAAGCCTTTAACATAGAAGTTTTAACAAAGTAACAAGATTTTATTGGAGCAAAATAAAATGGTTATTTTTTATTGCTTGCTTATAATTATTGTATAATTTAGCCATAGATCCTGACAACAAGTTGTGAAGTTAACCCATTGTATACTAGTGGACTCTTCCATTGCTATATGTTGGACAAGTCCATTTGGCATATAAGGGGTAGTAGGCCTTTTTTTTTTCTCATTTTTATACTATTTTCGACGGAAAATTCTGTTAGCAAATAGTGCAGGCCCTGATCAGACGCCGCATTCTGCGGTGTCTGATCTGGGCCTGTCCTGTTTGCCAAGGTACCACTTTAGGGGTTTCCCCCCGCATGCAATGGGTTAAAGCTTGGTCGATAAAACATTTTGTGAACTCAGGCAGCTATTTTCATAATTATTTGATATAGAACATTATGATATCTGATATTCAAAGGTCATAAAAACTACCAACCCAAGAAAACTTGATCTTTATCTACCGTTTACCATCAAACTTATGGCCTAATTAGTAAAGATTGTTTTTATTTTTACCCACAACCTGTCCACTAGAAATCGAAGCATGACTAACACTATAATATGAAGTTTGTGGAGTTGAAAAAACTTAGGTGTGAGGTCTAGTTTTGAGTTTCAAAGATCCCCAGGCTTGGAACACGAGATGTTTTGTCACAGATGTATAATTATAGACTGGGCTTTGATTATTACCTTCTAATAGGTTTCGGGTGACTTTAGACTGGGTGCATGCTGAAAAGTTGACAAATGTCAAGCTTTTCATTTAAAAGAAAGAAAAAAATTGAAAAATTGACCTTTTCAGAATGATGACATAATAACACATGTCACGCTTTTTCTAAAGCATAATGTAGGTTACCATGTCACTGCGTTTAAACCTTTAATGCGCCGAGCACATCAACAGCAGATGACGGCCCCCGCCCATCGGGGCTTGAAGAAATAAATGGGCTGCATGATGCTTCCACGCAGAGCTGAATCTGACCGCACACAAGTACTGGTGGTAAACAGCTTAGAGGAACTAAGCCTCCCCGGGCAAAGAGGTCTCCATGCTTATAAACCCTATTGGTTTCATTGGGTGACAGGGCTTGAGAAGTCATTCATCTCAATGTTGGGTAAAAGTCCCACAAAATTGGAAGCAACGTCTCCAAAATGTGAGGCACTTCTAATGAGTACCCACAATATTATGTTTTCGTGCAGAAATAAGAAAAATATCAGTACTTTTCGGATGAAAAAAAGCACCTAATGTGGTGCTATAAGATAATTGACAGGACCTGTTAAGCCTGAGCTTATCAGAGATCATTCACATAAAATGTCAAGCCTGATTTCCTCTGAAAAATAATGAAAAAACTTTGCTTTAATGATGCTCACTACTTTGAGGGTTAATTACAAAATACAGGGTAATATGACCTAAACATGTATAGATGTTTTAAATTCTTTGACCTTAATCATCCAAACTTCAATGAAATTAAAATATCATTAAACCAAGTGGCAGTCTGCCCTCCCTAGACAAGCAGAAGATATAAGGATGCATCTTTGATTGAGTACAACTTAATAGCTTCAGATATAAATTGTCACAAAGGCTTTTCATCAGATCTGTTGAATGGTCAGTATGACGCCCGTAATGTTAAAAGTCAATGGGGCAGAGGGGGTTGGGGGATAGGGATTTGGTTCATTACATCAGCAGATATATACTGAACTGAAAAAGAAACGCAACTCAACATATAAATGCAAGTATTTGCAGAAATAATCATGTTTGCAGAAAATCGATTTAATGACGCAATAATATAATAATTCCTGAATGTAACTACCATAGAGAGTTCAATTCAATTTCCAGTGAGAATGTTTGGAACATAATCCGTTTTATCATAGAGGTAGTCATTTCACAAGTTCAAAACATAAGCAGTTAATAACGAGTATGTGCTCCGTTTGCATTCAGTCCTGCACGCACACGCCTGGTCATGGACAGGATTAAACGATTGATTTCTGCCTGGGGAATAGCATTCCACTCCTGTATGAGCGCGAGACGCAAGGCTTGATGCGTTGTTGGCGGCTGGGGGCGGTTACCTACTCGCCTATCCAAGATGTCCCACAAATGTTCTATAGGAGAGATATCTGGACTATACGGAGGCCAGTGCATCACGTCAACGTTGTTTTGCTGAAAAAACGCCATGCTGAGCCTAGGGACATGCATCCGAGCGTTATCCTGTTGAAACGTAACGTTGTGCTGTCTTACATATGGAACAACTACCGGTCGTAAAACAACATGAACGTAACGCTGAGCCGTCAAAGATCCATCAATGAATACCAGGGGCGTTGTCAGTCTTTAACCCATTTGTACCAAAAGGAACTTTCCGCCTGATGAATAGCACAAGTCCATTTAAAAATTTAGGGGCGTCAGGTAGTGTTTTCTTCAAAATCTATTTGGAAAATGGCTGTGCCTTTTGCAGTGTAGGCCCTGATCAGACGTCGCAGAATGCACTGTTTGCCATTCACCTGTTATGGGGTTTCTGGAGCAAAATGGGTTAATTGCTGGTCCTAACTTCCTGTAAAACTTTAAAATGCTTGACATATCATTCAGGTTGGGTATAGTTTGAATAAAATGCCCAGAAAATAGCAAGCCCCTTACTAAGAAGACTGCAAAAGAAAATATTTGTCTTCTGCTAAACTTTTCTTAATCTGTAGCAGACAGCATTTTCAAAGTACTTTTCCCCTTATTTTTCACCAAAAATAAGCTTGACATTACATGTTAATCACCTGCTGGACAGTCAATTCTCATGAAATGTCAAGCCATATTTTCACTGAAAAATAATAACAATAAAAAAATAGTCACCGGTTTTAGAATTTCGTCTGTTAGACCCCAGCCTGAGTTGTGCAGATGGCAGTCAGTCTAATTTCTCTGTATGCATTATCTAACAACAAGCTCGCCTAGTCAGCCATTTAGACAATGTGGCAGAGGACAATTGACTGTGACAGTGATTCTAGAAATATCTGATGGTGTAGGTGTGCCCCTCCTTGGTGGTACCATGATATTTGGCAGCCATTAATGATTGTTTCTTTGAAGTTATGACAGTTATTGCCATAAGATGCAATATTGTAACATGCATGTTTAGATAGCATCACGAAAACACGCCTATATAATTTTGACCCCCTCGAACCCCACTTTTATATAGTAAAACTGGGGTTTCCGGGGGTATACCTTATTTTTCTTATTTCTGCTCTTAGATATAGATTGTGTGTGCTCTTTAGAACCGCCTCAATGAGGCGGTTCTAACGAGTGCCCACAATCTATATTTGGAGCAGAAATAAGAAAAATATCGCAATTTTTAATCATAAAATTTTCATTTTTTCGGCGATAAAGGTGGCAATGTATTTGTATAGGCGTGTTTGCGTAATGACTTGATATACATTTGAGCAAGGTGCCATCAGAAAGTGTATGTCCACCGGTGCCGTCTGCTTTACCTACACTCTCTGGGCTAATTCAGCAGACAACAAATTGTTGAGATTTTTTTAGCTCACCTGTGAAGGCCGGCCTCGGTAGCTCAGTCGGATGCGCATCTGACTGGTGATCAGGAGGATGTGGGTTCGATACCTGTCGGGGTCGGCAACATTCTTAATTAGAGATTGATCATGAAATCTTTTCTACGGTCATTCTCTCCCTTCCGCTGATTCAAGACGGGCAGTTGTCAGTTTCTGGCGAAAAAATGTGCACTGTACTGGTTAACCACTTAACGCATAATCCTGCGTCCCTTAACTTTAAAATGGACTCGGGTCACTCCTGCTATACACAAAGAGGGCGATTCCTTTAAGTAAAAATGATTAAGTACAATGTTTACATTATAGCATTGTGACCCCCGCCCATCGGGGCTATCAGAAATAGATTGGGCTGCATGATGTTTCCACACAGAGCTGAAACCAACTGCACATGAGTACTGGTAAGCTGCTTAGAAGATCTAAGTCTGCCCAGGCAGATTAGTCCGAGTTAGACCATCCATGTCAAATTGGTTTTATTGGGCAGCAGGGACTGAGATGAGTGTTTGTGTTTAACGTCCCACCAACAGCTAAGGTCATACGGAGACGGGACCTCAGTTTAGAGACTCATCCGAAAGTCTGGAGAAGCCCGGGATTGATCCTGGGACCCCTGGTTTACAAGGCGAGTAGGGTAACCACAACACCACGGAGGCTTCTAGGGACTGAGATGTCATTTCATCTCAATGTTGGGCAAAAAGTCCCGCAAAATTGGAAGCAACGTCTCTAAAATGACCTAAATAGTGTTGACAGGGACATTAAACCTCACATCAAACGAACAAACATCATAGCAATGATAGCTGACTAGACCGTAAAACTCTGAAACCAAAAGAAGCAATGACAATAATTATTATGTACAGTGAAATTCCGCTATTAAGAGCACCTAAAATTAAGATTAATTCTGCTTTAAAAAGCTTATTTAGTAAGTTGCAATTGTTCTTCCATTGTGTTTTCTGCTTATAGTGTCCTCTGGTCAGAGATCACCTTTGGGACTGTTCAAAAGTGGTCTTAAAGACCAATTTTGAACAGTCCCAAAGGTGGTCTTAATATAAGAATGTTACTGTATTTGGTCGGGTAGGCCTGAGTAATCGATGTAGAACTGGATGTCGTCGTCCTCTTGAAAAAAATTGGACATTTTTTAATATCTCTGTGATTACTGAGCATATTTACTTGAAACTCGGATTAGTTGTTCATTATGAAAAGTGGAACTCATACCAATAGGTGAGGTAACCCTCATAATAGTTTTGGCACAGTTATGCCCCTTTTTCGACTGCACAGTTATGCCCCTTTTTCAACTTAGAATTTTTGCAGCCGAGCATTGGCACCCGCATGCAGTGCTCCTGTTAAACACAACATCAGGGAGTAAACTGGAGCAAGTCGATGGCGCGTTATTGCATATCCCTGTGCTGTGAAAATCATGTCACAATAAAAGGACCCAACATACTTCTTACACCAAGACATGCCCACTGGACAAAATTTTTGCACAACTATACTTTTCTCTTTGATATGCAACATAACTATGTTTCTACAAAATAGATTTTTGACCCCTTGGGTGGGGTCTAAGGGGGGAGTCACATCAGGCTTCCGAATATGTTCCTCCAGTCCTCATCCATAGGGATATTACCTGTGACAGTTTCAAGATTCAAGCTCAAAAAGCCTTGGAGGAGTTGTGTGACTTCTAGACATGCCCCTGAAGCAAAAAAATTTAAACACCACTATATTTCACTCTTCATTACCTTCGATTTGATATGCAACATGACTATATTTGTGAAAAAAAAAAAAATAACCCTGGCCACCCCAACCCCCCCCCCCCCCCCCCCTGGCCTCACCCTAGGGTGGTCACATCTCATCCATAGGGCTACCAACTGTGACAGTTCCATGATTCTAGTGGGCGTTATGTGACAATAAAAAAAAAAGACCCAAAATCTAACTTTTTGACCTCTTGTGGCTCCCTGGGCAAAATATTTGCACCACCGCATTCTTCTCTTCATTAACTTCAGTTTGATATGCAACATGACTATGTTTGAAAAAAAATGAAGTTTTTCCCCTCAGGCGTTGTTGGGCCCCACCCCACCCCACTGCCTGGTGGGGAGGGGTCACATCAAAATTCTGAGTATGTTGCTGTAGTCCTTAGACATAGGGCTTTTGCCTGTGAAAGTTTTGAGATTCCAGATTAAATGGTCTAAGAGCAATGGTGGGACATTACACACACCTATTTTATGTGTTTAACCAAATAAATCCCATTGAATTACATTGATTCTGTCCATCATCATAGCCACATAACTATCCATTTATTTGCCCGGACAGACGAACGGATGGATGAACGTTGGGTAATACAAGAGCCCCACTTTTTTCTTCAAAAAGCGCAGGGATAATTATACTTGTTCCAATTTTAGAACAAATAGGTATCCCAATATTTAGGATAATTACAGTAGCATTGACATTGCTCCCGCCCATCATAGATGGGCTGCATGATGCTGAGAGCTGAAACTGACCGCACAGAATACTGATGAACCGCTTAGAGGATCTAAGGCTGGCCAGGCAAAGCAGTATGAGTCAGACCGTCCATCTTTATAAACCCTATTGATTTCATTGGGCGACAGGGCTTGAGATGTCATTTCATCTCAATGTCGGGTAAAAGTCCCACAAAATTGGAAGCAATGTCTCCAAAATGACCTATACAGTGTTGACGGGGACATTAAACCTCAGATCAAACAAACAAACAAGTAGCAATGACAGGTATTTCTTCACTATGCCACCTGGTAGGGCCAAACTGTTTGTTCATAGTCTGGTTGTCCAGCAGAGGTATCCCAATAATCTCTCCCCCTAATCCGAATGACTAGGAATGACATAATGCCACTGATAGTCCCCTACTGTACATGTATACCATCATTGGCACCCATCTTAATCCCCTTATCTTTTAGGTATGAACCCAAATGTGGACAATTTAATCACCTTATATCAATATTTGACATTTGCTTAAATCCATTTAGCAACAATGTATGAATTGGGTTCATATGACATGGTCTTTCTGACATTAATCAGAAAGACAGCCTAACCTTATAGCTTAAGATATTAAAATCTTGATTTCAAATAAGCATTTAAGCATATAATCCTCATTATTTATATCCTTAGTAAAAGTACTGCTGTAATTCACATGCTTTAACCCCTTTTTGTACCAAATGGAATCTTCCACCAGGAGTCCATTTCAAAATTTAGGGGTGACAGGTTGTATTTTTCTTCCAAATTTAGTTTGAAAATAGCTGAGCTTTTTGTAAACAGTGCAGGCCCAGATCAGACGCCGCATGCTGCGGCGTCTGATCTGGGCCTGCACTGTTTGCCAGGGTACCCGTTTTGGGGTTTCTGGTACTAAATGGGTTAACACTTTTTCAAGAAGTTATATAAATTAAACCCATTAGATGCCGAGAAAAATACACCTGAAAATGTCGCCTGCTTATGTTGTCTGCTGATATTTTTTTTGCAAACTTTTTAAAAATATTTTTGCATGTAGGCAAAGAGAGTGGACCCAGATCAGACTGCACCTAGAGGAGCAGTCTGATCTGGGTTCACACTGTTCGCAAACAGCACTTTTAAAGTAACCGGCAGACGACGAAGCAGACGACAATTGTTGTGATTGGCATCACAAGGGTAATAACACCAATTAAGAGTACAAGATAATGCAGTTAGTTGAAGTTGAAACAGTGCTAAAACATCACACTAACAATTGTCAATTATGTTTGACAAGTCCATTTACCATATAAGGGGTGTCAGGCCTATTTTTATCGTTTTTTTTCTCAGTTCTGTTAGCAAACAGAGCAGGCCTTGATAAGACGCAGCAGAATCTGGGCCTGCACTGTTTGCCAAGGTTCCCCTTTAGGGGTTTCCCGCCTGCAATGGGAGTAGGAACTTACTGAATACAGAAATGAAGGCAATGATCAGGAATCAACACAATTACCTCACATCTCCCATTCAATACATCAAAGGGAAAGGAACACAAACATACAAGGGCAAGTCAATAAAAAAACAGCCTAATTTATTTCTGGATGAGATTGATCTCTTCTTTTTCGATTTAATTTCCCTGTAGGGTTAAACACTTAGACCAATGCTGTTCCAGTGTCATCAGCCCAGAACTGAAGAAGCCAGGGTCCTTGTCTCTAACCCATTCCTCAACTGCCACCACGACTTCTTCGTTGGACTAGAAATTATGTCTACGGATATACTTTTTCAAGTTTGGGAATAGGAAATAGTCACTAGGAGCTAAGTCAGGAGAATAGGCAGGGTGCAGTATTAGCTTGTACCGATTCCGCTCAACAGCATCCATTGCAATTTTGCAAGTGTGGACTCTTCTTGCATTGTTCTGTTGGAGCAGAATTCCTTTGGAGAATTTACCTCGGTGTTTTTCACGGATCGCAGTTCTCAGTTGGTCAAGCAAATGTGCATAATACGCACCTGTTATTGTACTTTTCTTTGCTAGAAAGTCCAACATAATAATGCCTTGTACCTACCAAAATATGGTTGCATTCACCTTGCCAGCAGAGGGTTGCATTTTGAACTTCTTTGGCCTTGGAGATGCCGGCCCTACCCACTGGCGACTTTTGAGTTTTATTCTCCCAGGCTCATAATAATTGACCCAGTCTCATCTACAGTCACCAGATGTGAAAGAAAGTCATCTTCCTTTGACCTAAACCGCATCAACAATGTGCTGCATGGCCAGTTGTTCAAAACTAATGGTGTTGTTAGCTAACGTATCGTTAAAACTTTGATCATTCAATATGATGAAAATACAAATATTTTTGTTGAAAAAAAATGTGAGCAAATGCAAAACCTGCTCACAATTTTTCAGCAAAAATAAAATTTTAGATTGTGTACTTGCTAGAACAGTTAACAAAATGAACACTAACAAGATTGTTAAGCTAACAATCTTTGAACAACTGGGCCCTGGTTGCCATAAGGGATTTTGGGACCTAACGGTTGAGTATGCTTGAGCATAGTTACGCTGTAAGAATATAAAAAGCCTTTATTTTTCACATGGTTTGGCACAAACAGGCTAATAGACCATATCATCATTTACATTTAGATGATATGTTAAGATTGTTATAACTGATGTTCTTAGATTTTAAACCTTAAAGCACTAGTCCTGTAGCACATGGTATTTTCAAAACATTTTTTTTTCAAGAACAAAATAAGCCTTAAAAACGTGTTAATTGTCTGGTGGGCAGACAATTCACATCAGATGTCAAGCCTTCTTTTTGCTGAAAAATAAGTTAAAGAATGTCAAGCCTTCTTTTCACTGAAAAATAAGTTGAAATCGCACAACTGTTTGCTTTAGAATTTTCCATGGTGCTTTAAGAGTTTAAACTTAAGACAGAAAAATGGTGAATTTTCAAGTCAATGAATACAAATAAGCATAACACAACATATTTCAGAATCACTTTTCCATGACAAAATTTTCATTCTGATCTAGCCAAAATAAAAAATGAATGAAAAAGGACACAAATTGAAATCATGAATGAAAAAAGATGAGTTGTTTTGATAATGCTTTTGGATGGGGCCACTTTCTAACTTCGAGCTACATGGTCACATATAGATAATAGTCCAAAGTTTGAATGAAAAAAAAAAAGTCGTTTGAACATCACTTACTTGCAAACTGAACATCACTGATTGTGGCAGTTCTATTTGGTCAAAAAATGTCGTTTGAACATCACTTCCTTGCAAACTGAACATCACTGATTGTGGCAGTTCTGTTTGGTGCAAAAAAAGTCGTTTGAACATAACTTCCTTGCAAACTGAACATAACTGATTGTGGCAGTTCCATTTGGTGCAAAAAATGTCATTTGAACATCACTTCCTTGCAAACTGAACATTACTGATTGTGGCAGTTCTATTTGGTGCAAAAATGTCATTTGAACATCACTTCCTTGCAAACTGAACATTACTGATTGTGGCAGTTCTATTTGGTGCAAAAAATGTCATTTGAACATCACTTCCTTGCAAACTGAACATTACTGATTGTGGCAGTTCTATTTGGTGCAAATAATTTTGCTTTGAGATGGTATACATTATGTGCCAAAGTAAAAATGTGCTTTTTTATGGGAAACCACAAAACCAGTGCAGTCTGATCAGGGCCTTCATTGTTTACAGAAAGTTCAGTATTATTAACCAGTCTAAAAATAGCTGAACCTGACACCCCTAAATTTATAGATGGGCAGCATGATGCTTCCACGCAGAGCTGAAACCGACCCGCACACGAGTACTGGTAAACTGCTTAGAGGATCTAAGCCTGCCCAGGGAAAGCGGTGCGAGTCGGCCCGCCCATGCTTATAAACCCTATTGGTTTCATTGAGCTGCAGGGCTTGAGATGTCATTTCATCTCAATATCGGGTAAAAGTCCCACAAAATTGGAAGCAACGTCTCCAAAATGACCTTTACAGTGTTGACAGGGACGTTAAACCTCAAATCAAACAAACAAACAAACACCCCTAAATTTGGAAATGGACTCCTGCCGTATATCAGGAGGGTGGTTGTGGGGAGGTTGGGGAGGGGATGTGGTGGTAAGGTAACATGGGTTTGACACAGAAATTTTCAAGACTAATGCACCAGTGATTTATAAGCCTGGCCACTATGGGGTTAGGGATAGTAGGGACATGAATGTGGGCTTAACATACTATGGTTTTATCTACGCATTACCTCTGCAGTACCTGTGGGTCAGAGTAAGTCATGAAAATGAAGGTGAGTCTTGGAGCAGGCACCACCGAGAACCTGTGGGATTTGGAACAAGTACAGTAAAAATCCGCTATTAAGACCACCAAAAATTGAGACTAATTCTGCTTTGAAAAGCTTATTTAGAAAGTGAGACCATCTTTGGACAGTTTTACAGGTTGGTCTGCACCTTTGCTGTTAACAAAAACAGGTTTTCTTTATTCATGGGCTAACTTGTTCTCCAGGAGTATTATTAAAATGTTGTAACTTTGACAAGTTCATGTCTATTAGTTCACTTAAGGACATTAAGATATCAAACATTGCTTTTATTGCTGCAATTAATTTTTGAACTTGATTACATGGTGTTACATTGCTGTAATGCTTCAAATCCTTATGTAGATTATCTGTCAGATGAAGTATAGATGGACTATTGTGTGATTGAAGAGATTGCCATAGTTCTTGATAAGGAGATTTGTTTGTTTGTTTGATTTGATGTTTAACGTCCCCGTCAACACTACATGTATGTAGGTCATTTTGGAGACGTTGCTTCCAATTTTGTGGGACTTTTACCGGACATTGAGATGAAATGACATCTCAAGCCCTGTTGCGCAATGAAACCAATAGGGTTTATAAGCATGGATGGTCCGACTCGCACCGGATTGCCTGGGCATGCTTAGATCCTCTAAGCGGGTTACCAGTATTCGTGTGCGGGCCGGATTCAGCTCTGCGTGGAAGCATCATGCAGCCTATTTATTTCTTCAAGCGCCAAGGGTGGGGGCCATTGATAAGAAGTTCAGGAATAAGGATAACTAAGGGACAATTGTCCTTATTTTTTGTTTCAAACGTGATGAAATGATCGATTCTAACAAATACCCACAATATATGAAAACAGAAGGGATGGCAATGATCAGGATCCATCAATACAATTATCTCACAGCTCCAATCAGAGACACCACAAACATGAAATAACTAGACCCTAATGAAAACATCAATAGTGGAAAGCCAAAAGGACAGTTGCTCTCCCACAAAATGGCTAATTGGCCATCCAAAACAAAAATATACAAGCAATACACACACAGAAAGACAAACCATAACAAAAGTAACCGTGACAGAAGAACTGCCTTGGAATGCCTGCCTCAGTAACTAGTTTCAGGAGGAGGAGGGTTCGATCCCTGCTGTGTCTGGCAACAATCTTTCATAGAGATAAATCGAAGGTCATTCTCTCCCTTCTGCTGAGTCAAGAAGGGCAGTTGTGAGTTTCTGGCAAAAGAATGCACTCTTCACTGGTTAACCACTTATGTATATTAGCTTACTCAGGAAAAGTGTGGTTAGCTACATTAGCCTAGATATAAACTAAATAGTGTTGACTTGGCTGTAAAATTGCAAAACTAAAAGTAGCGACCATTCTTGATGTTGGTATTTATTGAATGCTATCCAGAGTGTTACCAGGCAGTGTCACATGTAGATATTGCAAATAAAATAATATTTCTCTAGCCCAGTGTAGCTTGAATTTGGCATGGAACATGGAATGAATTTTCCAGGTATTCTGAACCATATTAATTCATTTTGGCTTATACTTTTGCTGAGGAAGCAAAACACTTAAATGATATCAAATGAGCCCAGCCAAGCGAATTTGTGTCTTCGAGCATTCCGTCATGACAAATTTTAACTGCTCATGCCCAGCCATTCAGAGGGGCCAGGGATATGGCTTTCTGTCTGAAGGTTCCTCTTGATTCACTGCTTGTATGAGCGAGCAGCGAAGGCTCTGGCGAGACTGCACGGATGTGCAGGCTCGCCTGAACCTTCGCTGTTCGCATAGGCGATAAGTACCAAAATCGCTTGACGGGGCCCAAATAATTATATGTACCTAGCTATCTAACTGATTATTTATCCATCTGGCTGTTTGTGAACTTACTAACCAATGCAGAGGACATTCACAAACAGTTTAAACCCAGATCAGACCCAGCAGGATTTGATGTGTGATCGGGGTGTAGACTGTTTCCTCAAAGTACAGGGACTTTCATGCGTCTAGCAGCATGGGGTCATACACTCTATAACAATAAAACGATAAGGTTTGTTATAACACGGTTTTGGATATAACAATCCCAAAATGGTAATTATTGTGTGTAATCTATACATTTTTGGCTGGATATACAGAGGACCCTCATGATATTAACGATAGTATTTGTTCCCTGTTATTGTGTCGTTATAAAGAATTGGCTGTTATAAAGAATCCCAATTAGGAGTATGATTTTGTTTGATTTGAGGTTGAATGTCCCTGTCAACAGTTAGGAGTATGATAGGTAATATAAAGCCTTTTCCCAATCATTACTCCAAGAAAAAATGTTATAGACTTTTGTTAGAATCGCCTCGGTGAGGCAATTCTAACAAATATCTATAACATTTGTTTCTTGGAGTATTAGATTACAAGAATCTTTCATGACTATGGACTCAATTTGTGCATTTTCAATCCGATAGAATTTTGGCCCCCGCCCATAGGGGCTTGAAGAAATATATGGGCTGCATGATGCTTCCACGCAGAGCTGAATCCGGCCTGCACACTAGTACTGGTAAACCGCTTAGAGGATCTAAGCCTGTGCAGGAACCGCGGTGCGAGGCGGACCGTCCATGCTAATAAACCCTATTGGTTTCATTGGGCAACAGGGCTTGAGATGTCATTTCATCTCAATGTCGGGTAAAAGTCCCACAAAATTGGAAGCAACGTCTCCAAAATGACCTTTACAGTGTTGACGGGGATGCTAAACCTCAAATCAACCAACCAACCAATCCGATAGAAGCCCACGCCGCTCGAAACCTAGGCTAAGACTTTAGCAAAGTAGTCATTCCATTAATTGAAATTGCTGTTGTAATGAGTTTTGCCGTTATAATGAATGTCAGTATAAAGAGGGTTAACTGTAACATGATGGTTGATACTTTGGACCCAAACACATCAAATGTCAAGCCTTCTTTTTGCTGAAATGTATGAGGTTGTGGTGTTGTAACAATAATGTATTTACCTAAACACTGGGACTTTTCATTTTGTATTTTTTGCTCAGTGGCAAACAGTTTAGACTCTGATGAGATTGCAGTCTGATCTAGGTCTAAACTGTTTCCTCAGTCATATTTTTATGACTGTTTTGGTGACATTAAAGCTTTGTCATGCTGAATATTTCAGTTTACTACACTGCTCCCCAATTTTGAGCCAGTTGTGTTACATGATTTGAATTTTTACAATGGATTCAGAAGCAGGATGGAAAACAGTATATGGCTTCTCTGCTGATCTGGATCTATACTGCTTTCAAAAAGGATATACATGTATCCGTGTTCAGCATGGATAGGGTTAAGTAGGATAATCGTTGCCTAATTAATACCCAATTAATGGAGTTTCTTTCTTTTTTATTTCAGGTAAATAGTATATATCGGAATCATACTATACAAAACTTCATTCACATTGTTGTTGTAAAAATCATCATATTTAATTCAGAAAGGGTAAGTGAGCTTTATTCTTATATTTTCTACGACAATAGGGAGTTTTGTCTGATTTGAAGTTTTTTCTGGGTCTGCACTGCTTGCCAGTTCTGTCCACATCTTTATAAATCATTTCCACCACCAAATAGTTCAAAGCAAACTGACATTTACGTACCAATAGAAATATTTACCCATTGCATGTGGGAACCCCCTAAAGGGGTACCATGGCAAACTGTAGGCCTAGATCAGACGCCTGAGAATGCGGTGTCTGATCAGGGCCTGCAATATTTGCTATCAGAATTTTCCATCAAAAATAGAAAAAAAAAATGAAAAAAAAATAAGCCTGACACCCCTCATATGACAAATGGACTTGTCACAATCTAGCAATAGAAGAGTCCACTAGTATACAATGGGTGAAACATTATGGTTATTGCAAATACAATAAATACACTGGTATTTTTGTTTAAAAAAAAAAAAATGTCAGTAGCTTGCTACTCTTATTTTTAAGTTTTGTTTGTTTGATTTGAGGTTTAACGTCAACACTGCAAAGGTCATTTTGGAGACGTTGCTTCCAATTTTGTGGGACTTTTATCCGACATTGAGATGAAATGGCATCTCAAACCCTGCCGCCCAATGAACCAATAGGGTTTATTAACATGGACATGGACTAGCACTGCTTTGCCTGGGCAGGCTTAGATCCTCTAAGTGGTTTACCAGTACTCTTCGGATCGGTTTCAGCTCTGCGGGGAAGCATCATGCAGCACATCTATTTCTTCGAGCCCTGATGGCCGGGGTCCCTTTATTTTTAAGAACGTTAATTGAAACAGATCATATGCCAGCTGAAACTACCGGTATGATGAAATGAACAATGTTCTTCCCTTTGCATTTTACTGGCAGTGACTGTTTCCAGTTGTTTTTAGGTTGATTGTTTGTCACTTGACCAAAAGTTACTAGGCATAAAGTAGATTCCATGTAACTATCACTGATTTGTAGGAAATCCAGGTGATGGTCGTTTATAGAAATAGCAAATAACCATGCTGTTCTTATCCCTTGAAGTCATTGTCGTAAGAGGGTTATCTCATAGAATCTGGAGTGGAATCATGTGTTGGGTTTGGCAAAAGTAGAACCAGATCAGATGCACAGACAAGGTGTCTGATCAGGGTCTACACTGTTTGCTTACAGTACTGGAATTTATGGGTTAAATGAAACAGTTTAACCCATTTTGTACTGGAAACCCCAAAACGGGTAGTTGGCAAATAGTGCAGGCCAAGAGCAGAGGCCGCAGAAGGCGGCGTCTGATCAGGGCCTACACTGTTTGCAAAACGTTCTGTCAGTTTCCAAATAGATTTTGAAGAATGCACAACCTGACACCCCTAAATTTTGAAGTGGACTCATGCTATATAAAAGTAGGAAGATTCCATTTCGTACAAAAAGGGTTAAGTCCCATTCAGGGCCAGTTTTCCAGCCTACACTCGGAGACATTTGATGTTTCAGTGCTCTGATTTTACCATCATATTGTTATTGTTGCTGAGAGAGAATAATCCTCAGAAGATGAGTTGAAGATGGCTCTGACAGTTATGTAGGAAACTAAAGTTGCAGATATTGGGTATAAGCCAGAATCATCAGAATTGTTATATGCACATTCATGACTCTTGGTATGTTCTTTTTCTTTTGTTAATCATGAAAAATGTTTCTACTTGTCTTATTTCAGTCATTATGGTACTCTGATGATTCAGAAACATGTATTTTTGGGTAGAATCTGGGCTGGAATCATGGGTTGGGCTTGGCAAACAGTGTAGAACCAGATCAGAGGCCGCAGAACGTGGCATCTGATCAGGATCTACACTGTTTGCTTACAGTACAAGAAATTAAGGGTCAGACGCCGAAAACATGCAGCTTCTGATCAGAACCTAGACGGTTTGCTTAGAGTACAGGAATTTAAGGGTTAAATCCTCATTCAGACCCATTTTCCCATTCTACCCTCGGGGACAATCGACCCACCAGTACTCTCAGTGCTTTGTGTAAGGAACATATGTTGCATGTACTTGTTAAGCCTCCTGAAGTTCCCACAACTTTCGGTTTAATGGAGAAATAAAAATTTACCCCACATTATCGATGACACCCTGTGATTACTAGTTAAATAAGTATACGCTTAATGCTGTAATCTTATTTTAACATTAGAATGATCAAATAAACCCATGCTTATTACAGATAATTCGAATAGAGCTGACTGCCCATTTACAGCTTGTATTTTACGTAATTATATGGTTGAAGCGTGTCCAGGAGCTTGTTTCTAGTTGGTCGTACCAGGCAATGAGAGGCCCTCAAACTTTCCTGTCAGTGTCGCTATTTTGTTTGTAATGTGAGGAACACCCATAAGCAACGCCTGTTACAGTTTGAAAGATGGTTTTGACTTGGTACAGTGGAGCCAGCCTAGGTTGCTCTTAGTCAGAGGCATATTTGACTGGTGATCAACAGGTTGCGGGTTAGATACCTGCTGGGTCTGCAACATCCTTACGTGGAGTCTGATCATGAAATCTTTTTTTTTTCCATCATACATGTACCTCTGTTATGCTGATCCAAGAGGGGCAGTTTTCAAAAAAATTAGCATTGAACTGGTTAAGCCTGCCCATTGGTAAACTAAGCTAAAAAATGCTGTTAAAACAAAAGCTAATTTGGAAGATGTGTCCTGAGGTCTATATCTAGGTGACTAAGGTCAGTTTGACTTATATTTTATGGTTCAATAATTTTGTCTTGTAACTGGAAGACTATTTGTTGGAGAAATGTAAGTTCCATGTGACCCGATGAATGACCTTAAGATATATCTAGGTCAGTATGACATGTATTTAATGGCTCATTGATTTTGCTTTTCATCTTGGAGAAACTTCAAGCCTGGTTTATAAGTTCCATATGACCAGATGATTGATGTAAAAATATATCAAGGTCAGTACTACCTATATTTCATGGTTCAGTGATTTTGCCCAAATACTGTTTGATGGACAAATTTCATACCTGGAATATAAGTTCCATGTGACAAGATGATTGGTATTAAAATATTTTTTTAACAGTTGTTTGTATATAACTGTGTTTTTTCCATTTTAGATTATTGTCTTCATGCACTCCTAGCATAGTTTTTCAGTGTCTCTCAGTTCAATTTGTGGGTCTTGAATGTGTAGGCTAGGTGATTTAGTTTTTAGCTCACCTGTCACGTAGTGACGAGGTGAGCTTTTGGGATCACTTTTTGTCCGTCGTGCGTGTGTGCGTGTGTGCGTATGTGCGTGTGTGCGTGTGTGCGTGCGTAAACTTTTTCTTCAAATGACATCTCCTCCTAAACCACTGATTGGATTTTAACCAAACTTCACAGGAATGATCCTTAGGTGATCCCCTTTCAAAGTTGTTCAAATGGTTCCGGTCCATTGCACATCTAGGTCACAGGAGCTAAAAATAGATTTTTAAAATGAAAACTTTAAAAATCTTCTTCTCTGAAACCGCAAGGCCCAGGTCTTTGATATTTGGTATGAAGCTTCATCTAGTGGACCTTTATCAAGATTGTTCAAATTATGGCCCTTGGGCTAGAAATGCCCCCGCCCCGGGGGCCTTTGGGTTTACATAGGCTTATATAGGGAAAATCTTTAAAAATCTTCTTCTCTGAAACCACAAGGCCCAGGTCTTTGATATTTGGTGTGAAGCTTCACCCAGTGGACCTCTACCAAGATTGTTAAAATTATAGCCCTAGGGCCAAAAATGCCCCTGCCCCGGGGGCCTTTGGGTTTACATAGGCTTATACAGGAAAATCTTTAAAAATCTTCTTCTCTGAAACCGAAAGGCCCAGGTCTTTGATATTTGGTATGAAGCTTCATCTAGTGGACCCTCTACCAAGATTGTTCAAATTATGGCCCTTGGGCCAGAAATGCCCCCACCCCGGGGGCCTTTGTGTATACATAGGCTTATATAGGGAAAATCTTTAAAAATCTTCTTCTCTGAAACCACAAGGCCCAGGTCTTTGATATTTGGTGTGAAGCTTCACCTAGTGGACCTCTACCAAGTTTGTTCAAAATATAGCCCTGGGGCTAAAAATGCCCCCGCCCCGGGGGCCTTTGGTTTTACATAGGCATATACAGGGGAAATCTTTAAAAATCTTCTTCTCTGAAACCACAAGGCACAGATCTTTGATATTTGGTGTGAAGCTTCATCTAGTGGACCTCTACCAAGATTGTTCAAATTATAGCCCTAGGGTCAAAAATGCCCCCGCCCCGGGGGCCTTTGGGTTTACATAGGCTTATAAAGGGAAAATCTTTAAAAATTTGCTTCTCTGACATCACAAGGCCCAGGTCTTTGATATTTGGTGTGAAGCTTCACCTAGGGGACCTTTACCAAGATTGATCAAATTATAGCCCTAGGGCCAAAAATGCCCCCGCCTCAGGGGCCTTTGGTTTTGCATAGGCTTATACAGGGAAAATCTTTAAAAATATTCTTCTCTGAAACCACAAGGCTCAGGTCTTCGATATTTGGTATGAAGCTTCATCTAGTGAACCTCTACTAAGATTGTTCAAATTATGGCCCTTGGGCCAGAAATGCCCCCGCCCCGGGGGCCTTTGGGTTTACATAGGCTTATATAGGGAAAATCTTTAAAAATTTTCTTCTTTAAAACCACAAGGCCCAGGTCTTTGATATTTGGTGTGAAGCTTCATCTAGTGGACCGCTACCAAGATTGTTAAAATTATAGCCCTAGGGCCAAAAATGCCCCCGCCCCGGGGGCCTTTGGTTTTATATAGGCTTATACAGGTAAAATCTTTAAAAATCTTCTTCTCTGAAACCGCAAGGCTCAGATCTTTGATATTTGGTGTGAAGCTTCATCTAGTGAACCTCTACCAAGATTGTTCAAATTATAGCCCTGGGGCCAAAAATGCCCCCATCCCCGGGTCCCTTTGGTTTTTCATAGGCTTATATAGGGAAAATATTTAAAAATCTTCATCTCTGAACCACAAGGCTCAGGTCTTTGATATTTGGTAAGAAGCTTCACCTAGTATAGCCCTTGGGCCAAGAATGTACTAGAGACACTGATTCTCAGGTGAGCGATTCAGGGCCCTCTGGGCCCTCTTGTTTCATGGTAATGGTTACTCGGGTCAGTGTTGCATAAGAGAATTATCGATGGAATCTGGACTAAAAACATGTGTAGGGTAGACCTAGATAGGATGCCACAGAATGCAGCGTCTGATCAGGGCCTACACTGTTTGCTCAAAGTACAGGAATTTATCCTTTAGCATGCTGAATTAATTTTTTTATCGATACTCCGTCCCACTGAATTGTTTTTATCAAATACTACCATTTTCAGCAACTTTTAACACGCAAAAACCCGTATTTTTCTTGATTTCTCCACCATTCAAAGCATATGGAAAACGAAAGTAGCCTACTGTCACTCAGCTGACTGAGTCGAAAAATCGTTTAAAACACCCTTTCAGAGCGTATTTTGGGCTCGATTAGATCAAGTTCGTCAAAAAGTAGCGATTTCCTAAAAAAAATTGCATCCTTACCCAGAAAACCCGAAGAAAATCCATCCAAAAACATCGAAACGGCAAGTTTTTTTTTTCATCGATGCCCGGATGTTATTTGATACCGAAATGCCAAACCGCACCGAAAAACGAGAGTTCCTCCTTTTCTATGAGTCGCACCAAGCACACCAGTCAATTTCGGCGCACAATTGCGCCTACAGCGTGGTGCCATTACATTTTCACGGGCGCACGAATGCGCCTACAGCATGCTAAAGGTTAATGGTTAAACGAAATGGTCCAAGTCCCCCTTTCAGGCCATTTTCCCAAATTACACTCACTCAACCCACCAGTGCTGTCAGCACTCTGATTTCTTTTTTATTCTGACTTTAATATTTCCACTTGTGAGTTAGAACTTTTACGTTCCACCAACAGCTAAGGTCATATGGAGATTGGACCTTGGTTTAAAGACTCATCCAAAAGTCTGGAGAGGTCCTGGATTGAACCCACAAACCGTGGTTTATAAAGTGAGTAGCATAACCACTACACCACAGAGGCTTCTATATTTTCACTTGTCATTGCTTTGTTTTGCATTGGGCACTGTAAATAGAGGATCTTACATTAGTGTTCACGTATTATTGAATTTATTAAACGAGTTGAAGAAAAGGGATAAAATGCGAGGCTTTGTCGAGCATTTGATCCCTTTTCCTCAACGAGTTTAATAAATTCAATAATACATGAGCACGAATGCAAGAATCTATTTATCATATGACATTTAAAACACATTTTATTCTTGATCGTTTACAAAAATATCAATATTTTGCCATTAGTAAACGCGACTTCGTGTAACGTTACGGAAAGTATCTAGCTAATTTGCTTATTTAATCCACTAGTGGATTATCGAAAATATTACATGGCGTTATTACACTCTCAGACGCGACATCATAGGATAAAACTGATTAGGAAGCTTATTGTATCTCGCCTGACCTTCAGAAAAGATAACTGATTGTTTTCAACCCAACCTAAGTTCTTCCCATACTTTTCTCTATTCATCAAATGGCATGTAGAGATTAACATAACACCCAAAGATAGAATTGAACTGTAAAAACTTGTTTAATGAGGTTCTGACCCCCAAACAGACCAGCCAGCCATTATTGACATTCAGATATCTCTACTGTTGACAATTATCAATTTATGGCTATATTATAGGCTGGTAATGTCATTGTTTTTGTTGATTTGTCTTACTTTGATGTTTAAGTCATTACTATTATCTAGATTTACATTTATGACAGTTATCTCTTACAGCTGATCAGATGTGACAAGATTAGCTGGTGGATGAATTTCATTAATGAGACCAACTATCTTGTCCTCAGGTTCATCTGAAACTTTTTCACATCATTTTGTACAGAATGTTTGATCTTTGGTACTTTTGTCAGTTTTTATTTTGAAAATGCATTGATGGCATTTCTTTTATGTCTTATGAGAATGTTGTAATACATAATATGGTATGCAGGGTATATGAATTTACTAGATATTCTAATTTATTTAACCCTATTTGTACCAAATGGAATCTTCCTCCTTATATATAGCAGGAGTTCATTTCAAAATTTAGGGGTGTCAGGTTGTGTTTTCATCAAAATTGATTTGGAAAATGCCTGAACTTTTTGCAAACAGTGGAGGCCCTGATTAGACACCGCTGCGGCGTCTGATCTGGGCCTGCACTGTTTGCCAGGGTACCCGTTAGGGGTTTCCGGTACTAAATGGGTTAATACCTTTAGAAAATATAAAGGAAAATAAACATTTAGTTTAATGGTAATGGTAATTTTATCCGTAAAAAAAAAAAAAAAAAGAAAAAAGTTGATTTTGAAGGAAGTCAGTGAGTTCATTTTTGTAAATTTACTGAATTATAACATTTAGGAGAATAATAAATTAAAAGAAACGGTTGACCCTATTAATTGAAACATAAGCTAGTTTAAATCTAGATTACTGTAGAAGCTAGTTATCCCACAATATATCATTGTAACAGTAACAGTAGCAATTTTGCATTAGGTTTTAAAGTTGAAGTGGTTTTTATTTCATCTTCATGTTTCACACCTTCATATGCTTTTAAATCAACGCTAACTGATGACATGATAAAATATTTCACACTGGGCGTACCTGGCTAGGGTCTTGTTAAAGGTGATTATTTAGTCAAAGTTTAACAAGATTGAGGGTAATTTGTGGGTTTCCAACAATAGTTCAACAATTGTAAGGGCACTGAACATGTAACCTTTCCTGCTGTATTTAACCTATTTTAAACTGAATAGACTATGGCAGGAGTCCATTGTGAAATAGACTGAGTCATTTTAGGAGTTTATTTAGAAAATGGCTGAACTGTTTGCAAACAGTGAAAACCCTGTTGAGATGTTGCATTGTGTGATGTCTGATATGTTTGGCTATGATCTTTTTTGGGGATATCTGGCCAAGATGAGTGAATGACAAGTAGGGACTATCAGTGACAATCACGATAATATACTCAAAATAAATCGTTTTGAAAAAAAAATACACTGAAGAGCACTAACATGCTAACATATGAAAATGAATACTCCTTGAAACATGAAAGTTAAAAGGAAAAATTAATCACTAGAGATGAAATGTGAAACGATTAATTTACATTAAAAAGATATAAAGATTGACAATTATTAAAACAGTACTTTCAAAACAAAAGTGATCTTAGAGTATTGTAGTTCATGTAATATCAATGAATGATCCGTGACTATGTTCATGATCTTTTCAAGGACTATTCAATATATTGCAGTTCATGAAATACCCATAAATGGTTCATGATTATGTTCATGAATCAGAGCTACAGCAGTTCATGAATATTTCATGAACATAATGTGTGGACTGTTCATTTCCAAAAGTTCATAAAGAGAAATCAAGAAAATGAGGAGAACTGTTCCAGAGCTGTTCATGAAAGGTTTGAAAAGTTCATCATGTTATGAACTGCATTTCACAGGGGTTCATAAAGAAGCCTCCGTGGTCGAGCGGTTACGCTACTCGCCTTGTAAACCAGGGGTCGCAGGTTCGATCCCGGGCTTCTCCAGACTTTCGGATGAGTCTTTAAACCGAGGTCCCGTCTCCGTATGACCTTAGCTGTTGGTGGGACGTAAAACTGAAACACTCACTCACTCACAGGGGTTCATAAACCAGGGGTCATGGGTTCAATTTCAGGCTTCTCTAGACTTTCCCCACAATCTCTTTCTAACACTATTGTTCGGGTCCAAAGCGAGATCCATGTCACCAAAACAGCTTTGTTATAACATATAGATGTAAAACAATAACATATAGATTATATAGAAAAATGACCATTTATGGTGATTTTTCTATATAACTTGTTGTTATAATCCAACATCATGTCATATTGAACAGTGTTATAAAGAGGTTCAGGTGTATGCTTGAAGACATACACTAGAACAGAAGTTGGTATATGATAAAATAATATCTTGCATGATACCTACCAAATGGGCCTTTATGACCTAGGGTAAAAACTTTCAATCTTAAGCCTGGCAGATACCAAGTTCTCTAATGGAAGGTTAGTTTAAGTGCCCACCTTTGATGAGAGAGAGAGAGAGAGAGAGAGAGAGAGAGAGAGAGAGAGAGAGAGAGAGAGAGAGAGAGAGAGAGAGAGAGAGAGAGAGAGAGAGAGAGAGAGAGAGAGAGAGAGAGAGAGAGAGAGAGAGAGAGAGAGAGAGAGAGAGAGAGAGAGAGAGAGAAAAATGCCTCTGTGCATAGAGTGGATCTTTAGAGCAGCTATTGAAAACCACAACAAAAAGATGCTTAAAGTTGGTTCAAATTGAGTACCAGAACAGAGTGTGACTCATCAAAGTACTCCCAAACAAAGAAGGAATCAAAGAAATATGCTAAGACAAGAGTAAATTATCAAAAAACATCAAAGCTCCATCAAAGAAATACACCACAACAATGGTAAATATTAAAGAATTCTCAAAGAAATACACCAGAACAAAAGTAACTCTTCAAAGAGCTATCAGAGTATACCAGAAGACTCATCAAAGTACTCCTAAACACACCTGTCAAAATAAAGAATGAATCAAAAAAAATATGCTAAGACAAGAAGAGTAAATTATCAAAGAACCATCAGGCCTCCACCCGTTTTGGGCTTGGAGAAATAGATTGGGCTGCATGATGCTTCCATGCAGAGCTGAAACCGACCGCACATGAGTACTGGTAAACCGCTTAGAGAGTCTAAGCCAGCCCAGGCAAAGCAGTGTGAATTGGACCGTCCCTACATATAAGCCCTTTAGGTTTGTTTGGGTGGCAGGGCTTGTGATGTCATAATTTCATCTCATTGTCAGGTAAAAGTCCCACAAAATTGGAAGCAACATCTCCAAAATGGCCTAATAGTGTTGACTGGGGGGTGGGGGAGGAGTTGTAAATACCTCAATTCAAACAAACAAAATTCAAAGTTCCATCAAAGAAATACGCCACAAACCTCAAAGAACCTTAAAAATACACTAGAAAAGGAGTGAACCATCAAAGAGCTATCAAAGTATGCTGAAAGAAATACATTAGAAAAAGAGTTAATCATTGAAGTACCCTGAAAGAAATACATCAGGACAAGAGAGGATTGTCAAATAACCAACAAACTACCCTAGATGAAGTATGAATCAGCGAAGAACCAATAAACTATGCTAAAAAATATGCTGCTGTACCAGAACAAGAGCAAAGCATCAACGATTCATCTAAGTATCCTCAATGAAATACACCAGAATAAATGTGACTGATCAAAGAACCAACAAACTACCTATAAAAGAAATGCACCAGAACAAGTGTAAATAAGAAATATACCAGAACAAGAGTCAATATTCGAAGTATATTAGTTGCAGATAAGATTGTCAGGGCAGAACTTTTTTTTTCGCACCTGCCGTTGGAATATTGTATTGAAAAAAACGGTAAACGAAGTCAAGGATTATGTAAATTCATTTGTAACACAAACAAAGCTTTGGTATGGCCTGTCAGCTTTAGGTCACTTGCAAAAAGCATGCGAAAGGCACCCTATCGAATCTTCTTGACAACACCCACACCAAAACAAGAGTAAAACATGAAAGAACCATCAAAGTACATGTATCATTCAAAGAAATAAAAAGAACAAGTGTTTCTTACACACCTGAGATAAGGTAATCCTGGATTTTACCTTGGGATATAAAATGCTTATCCTACCCTGGCCACTCTACCCAAGGAAAGGATAAAAATTGAGAAATATTGACTTTGCCATTGTTAAGGTTGATGTCTAAATTAGTACATCATTAAATGTCCTAGAAATGTCATCACAATATGGCATAGAAATGTCATCACAATATGGCAGAGGTCTGAGCAAATTGGAAGTGACTGAATTGTTAAAAAATCCACTCTGGGAATGTAATGTATTCCAGAAAAAAAATTTTCATGGTTGTGAAATTGGACCCCTTGAGATCAGATTCCGGCATCACCGAGACATGCCAGTGATACCAAACTGTGGACCCTAGGATGGATTTTTCTATCCACCCCTAACACAGAATGTTCTTAGGATTAAATGCTGTATAATTATTTTCCAGTATATGCTTCAAAACATAGATTTGGGTTGCCTTCTAGAATTGTCTGCATAAGGGAGTTCTTTGCGGTATTTACAGACGGTGAGTACTCCTTATCAGAAATAAGTAAAATTATGTATACTTCCGAAAATGGCATTCTTCATGGAGTATGTATGTTGGCGTTTTTATTTCTTGGACGTGATAACATGATGTTTGACAAAAAATAAATGTGTGTAGTTTTCTGATTGACAGTTACTGTTATTAAATGGAACGAAATAAAATAAAAAGCTTGGAGTCTTAGATACAAAGGCCCTTAGTTCATTTGAAACTTGTAAAATTACCAATTTTATTTGATCTTTTGTATTGATAAGCTGAGCCATTTTTTGAGAAGAAAAATTCAATTATAATTTCTTGGATGTTTCAGTAATGGATAAACAGATTTTAAGGTATGAAATATTTTCTTTGACAATTACAAATCACACAGTTGGTCATACGGGTGATCCTCGCCGTGTGTTAGCAAATCTCCTACGGTGCATCTCGTATTGTTGTTGAACATTCTTTAATTGGCTACGTGTTTGATTATTGACCCCAAAACACTTTGGGGAGATTTTTCTTTTGCCACATTTCACACAAATGCGATAATCCAGCAGTTGTTGAACTGAAAAATAAAAACTTTAATATGGTTTGAGCAGGTTGTTGTGTCTTTAACCCTTTTTGTACCAAATGGAATTTTCCTCCTTATATATAGCATGAGTACATTCCAAAATTTAGGGGTATCAGGTTGTGCTTTCTTCTAAATTTATTTGGAAACTGGCTGAACTTTTTGAAAGTAGTGTAGGCCCTGATCAGATGCCGCGTTCTGCGGCGTCTGATCTGGGCCAATTATCCGTTTTGGGGTTTCCGGTACATAATGGGTTAATATTACAGTGATAGATTACGTTGATATTCTGAGATAATGAGATCAGGCTGACTTATTAGAACGGGGTCTTTGTTGTATACAAAGTTCCCTTGGGACCAAAATAATTTATTTGAGATAGGGGTAGTTATAACTGCTGAGGGTTAGTCAAGAGGTTTAACCCTTTTCTTGCTGAATATTCAGATTAGCCACACCCATTTCTGTCTATCAACCAATCAAATTACTTGATGTTATTTATTCCTACAAATTCATAAACTAAATATCAAACAGTGTAGATCCTGATCAGATGGCTTCTTCAGAAGCCATCTGATATGGTTGTGCACTGTTTCCAAAGATAGGGGTTGTCTTGAACAGCAAGATAAGGGTTAAGAGGCGTGACTAAGGATATGTTTTTGATCCTCTATAAAATAAGGTTATATTGTGTGTACTCATTAGAATCACCTCAATAAGGTTGATTCTAATGAGCACACACAGCATACTGTTTCAATACAGTAAACCCTGTCAATCTGGCCACCTCTGTTATGCAACTTACCTGTCTCCTACGCATTCAGTCCCCGATAAAGACAAGTGCATTAAAACTCACCTGTATTAAACAAGCACCTGTCTTAAGCTATCTTATTCCAGCCTGCATTAAGCAACCACTTTATAGGCTACCACTGCATCTTAAAAATCAGAAAGACCTTCCCGAATTATCCTAAATAATATTTGTTTGTTTGATTTGAGTTTTAACGTCCCCAACAACATTGTATAGGTCATTTTGGAGACGTTGCTTCCAATTGTGTGGGACTTTTACCTGACATTGAGTCTATGAGATGAAATGACATCTCAAGCCCTGTCGCCCAATGAAACCAGTAAGGTTTATTAGCATGGACAGTCCGCCTCACACCGCTTTGCCTGGGAAGGCTTAATCCTCCAAGCAGTTTACCAGTACTTGTGTTTGGTCAGTTTCAGCTCTGCGTGGAAGCATCATGCAGCCCATCTATTTCTTCAAGCCCCGATGGGCGGGGGTCACCTAAATATATGGATATCTGGAGCTGTAACACTTGTGACCACCATACACGGTTTAGTGGATGTTAACCCTTCTCTTGCTGAATATTCAGTTAAGCCACACCCATTTCTGACTTTGAACCAATCATTACTTGATGTAATTTATTCCTACAAAATCATAATTTGTATGTCAGTGTAGATCCTGATCAGATGGCTTCTTCAGAAGAAGCCATCTGATCTGGATCTACACTGTTTCCAAAGAAAAGGGTTGTCGTGAACAGCAGGATAAGAGTTAAAAATTAATTCAAACAAAACCTATATAATGAGGGCTGATTGATATGTTATGAGCCTCATATTCAAGGATTTGAATTTTGTTGGACATATATTATTTTTCGACATAATCCTCTTCAGTATTTATACAGCGGTGTTTAAGGCCTCATTGCCACTTTTATAGAACTCCTTTTCTTGGCTGTTCAGAAAGTCATCCTCTGCATATATGATGTCATGATCGGATTGAAAGTGGGTGCCTGAAATAGCCGTTATCAGTTTTAGAAAGTCTGATGGAGCAAGATCAGATGAATAAGGCAGATGCTCAATCAATTTAAAGCCACAATCGTGAATGGCAGCCATAGCAATGACAGACTTGTGAACAGCAGCATTGTCCTATTGGAACCACACACCTTTAGTGAGCTTTCCGCAGCGCTTAAGTTTAATATTATTTTCCTGTGACTTCGTCAGAAGTGAAGTTGACTTTTTGTTCCTTTTGAAGATAATCTATTAGCAGAATGCCGTCTGAGGCCATAACCTTCCCAACTGATGGAACAGTCTTTGCTTTCTTTGGCAGGGTGAGCCAGGTTTCAATTTTTGTTTGGCCTCTGCGACACATGTTTCATCCACAGTGACAAATCTGTGAAGAAAGTTGGCAAGATCTTCCTCATTAATGCGGCTCTTACACTCTCACGACTTTGACCACGATTGTCCACGACTGTCCACGACCAATGGGGACCATGAAAATCGTGGCAAATCGGGGCATACACGGTTCCGATTTCACTACCCTACGAATACTCTCGACAATGCTACAACACTTCTACGAACAATCACAATTGCTATACGATAATGGAGCCGATTTACAACGATTCTCCACGATCGACCATGATGTCTTACGATCCTCTGGGATTCTTCTACGACTGCACCACGATTGCTTCAAGATATCAGACGATCATACACGATTTCTCACGATCCCTGCAAGACTGCTCTATGACCAAGGCCGAATTGGCACGATGATCAAAGACTCAGTACGATCATGGAGGATTCCATACAATTTACTCACGATTAACCAAGACTTCTCCCGATTCGTCAGTATTTATAAAATCTGGGTATATAAAAGTGTTCGTCGGGATAAATCCTGCTAGTGTTGTCATCAATCGTAGTGTGTTCCTGGTGAATCTGGCATTGTCGTGAGCAGTCGTCGTGATATCGTAGTAGATCGTAGGGCAGTCGCAACGGAATCGTAGAGGCGTCGTAGATGATCTTGTCCTGTCGTTGCTCAATCATGGTAGAATTCAGTCAAGATTATTCACGATTGGCCACAATTACCACGACGAGGGCTCACGACTGAACTACGATTTGAAAAATGATGCCGGTTCGTCAAGAATGTTTTGAACATGTCCAAAACAGTCGTGGTCACTTCCGAACTATCACGATCAACCACGATTCCTCAAGATCTCTGCCGACTTCTCTACAACGTTGTTCATGATTTACCAAGATTTAAAAAATCGTGGTGAGTCCTGGCCAAAATCGTGACAGTGAATCGCCCCTTAAGATTAGCACGATAATGTGTGCCTGGTGTGCTTCTGATCAACTGTCTTGGTACCCATCAGGCCGAAAGCTTTCTCATTGCAAGATCCTCTGTCAGAGTGGAATGTACTCTTTCCTGTGAAATGCCAACTCTACTGGCTATATATCTCTCTGTGGCTGGTCTGTCAGTCATAACAATTTCTGGGGTTGCAACATTGACAGGCCTTCCAGGACGGGGGTCATCCTCAAGGTTCTGTCTGCCGGGCTTGAATTCCGTAGCATATGTAGGGGCATCTTTCCCTAGTGTTGTATCATATCATTATGGATATCCTTAGGTATTAAATAGAAGCCTCCGTGGTGCAGTGGTTACGCTACTCGCCTTGTAAACCAGGGATCGCAGGATCGATCCCAGGCTTCTCCAGACTTTCGGATGAGTCTTTAAACCGAGGTCCCGTCTCCGTATGACCTTAGCTGTTGGTGGGACGTAAAACTAAAACTCACTTAGGTATTAAACCTTTTTTATGCAAATATTGAATCACTTCTCTTTCACCTATTTTGTCTGCTTAGAGTACTACCTAGTCGATATAAACTGACCAAAATTAATGAGACCCAGCCCTATATAGTCAGAGAATACGTAGTAGGACTTAAAAAGAACATCATTGCGTACCTTCTTCAACATATCAATCAGCCCTTGTAGTTGTTAGTTTTGAAGATCTATCACATACCTCAATGATACCAGTATTAATAAACTTGACAAAATCCACGCCTTTGCAAATAGATTGTGACAAGATTTTTATTGCTGCCGTTACCCTTTTAAACTGTTAGATTTGTATCCAACAGTTTGATCAGGCCATTTGAGTACAATTCTAAATAAATGTATACAATTATTAGATGCTTCATGTAGGCCCTCACAGAAAACTGTTGAAATTAATGGACATTGAAGATTTGTTTTTGTTTGATTTGAGGTTTAACGTCCCCGTCAACACTGTAAAGGTAATTTTGGAGACGTTGCTTCCAATTTTGTGGGACTTTACCCGACATTGCCCAATGAAACCAATAGGGTTTATTAGCATGGACGGTCTGCCTCGCACCGCGGTTCCTGGACAGGCTTAGATCCTCTAAGCGGTTTGCCAGTACTGGTGTGCGGGCCAGATTCAGCTCTGTGTGGAAGCATTATGCAACCCATATATTTCTTCAAGCCCCTATGGGCGGGGGCTGACATTGAAGAATGTTTTCCAAACATGCAGTTCCAATGTTTTGGTTGATTTGAGGTTTAACGTCCCCATCAACACTATAGGTCATTTTGGAGATGTTGCTCCCAATTTTGTGGGACTTTTACCCAACAGTGAGATGAAATGACATCTCAAGCCCTGCCACCCAATTAAACTAATAGGGTTTATATGCATGGACGGTCCAACTTGCATCACTTTTCCTGGGCATGCTTAGAACCTCTAAGCAGTTTACCAGTACTCTGGTGCAGTTGGTTTCAGCTCTGTGTGGAAGCATCATGCAGCCCATCTATTTCTTCAAGCCCCCCACAGGCGGAGGTGGTAGAGCACTGTGTAAAGAGGGCAATAGATATGTAAAACATTGACTGGCTCATGTTCTTGGACATTGGCAAACAGCGAAGAGAACAAAACATGGTGTCTTATCAGGGTCTTCACTGTTTGTTTAAAATACTGGGACTTAATGATTTGACAAAACAATCTTAAGCCTCCATTCAACACCTTCAGTCTTTACCATAATGATCCTAAATATTGTGACAGACAGGCCTAAGGAAACAGTGCAGACACAGATCAGACTGCTTCTGAAGGATCTTCAGCTGCAGAACTTGGGGCCTCATGTGACCCAAGCCAGGCATGAACCACAGCAGTGAGAGACCTTATGATTAACAGTCAGCGCTCTTACCCATTAGGCTGGAAACAGCTATGATATAGTGGAAATGCGGGTGACAGGGCATGATGCTCCCACGCAGAGCTGAAACCAACCGGCACACGAGTACTTGTAAACCGCTTAGAGGATCTAAGCCTGCCCAGGCAATGCGGTGCGAATCGAACCGTCCATGCTTACAAACCCTATTGGTTTAATTGGGCGGCAGGGCTTGAGATGTCATTTTATCTCAGTGTCGGATAAAAGTCCCACAAAATTGGAAGCATGATTGTCTCCAAAATGACCTATACAATGTTGACGGGGATGTTAAACCTCAAATCAAACAAAGACAGTGCAATCAGAAAAACACCCTATTTTCAGTAAATATTTCATACAAACTAGTGATAGACTCGTAAGGCTACTGTGCTTAGAAACTTTGGGTTGACTGACAACACATTCCTGCGACATAGTGCATTTTGTGACATTTCTAAAACGTTACTTTTCATATGAAAATCTGTGACGTTTTTCTAATTTATACTGCAAACTTACATTGTCGGTGCTCTTTAGAACTGCCTTAACCCTTTACCACTCAGGGATTTTGTGAATTTCACTGATTTTCTCAGTGTTGCACCTGACAGCAACTTCAACTAGCCATTGTTTCATAATGGATGGTCTGTTTTACACCAAACTCAGTATGAATGTTCATTGGGCAGTAGCCTTTCAAATGCAACCTTTCATGACTTGATCATTGTTGTCATGGTAAAGAGGGGGCATCTCAAAGTTGGCAAAAAGTGTGTTTTCACATGAATTTTGGCCCACATTTTAATCTTCACACAGCTGTCAAGGCAACCATTAAGGTGGTTGGCACTAACCATTTTCACTGTTTGCAGCATGTTTTATCAGCATCAATTTTAGGCATGTTTGACCCCAGACACCCTCAGATATAAATTTTAGCGGCCGGTTGGGCCATAAACCCAAAATTTTTCGGGATGTGGGGGGCGTTGCCCCCCTTCAAACCCCCCCCAGGAATATTTTTAGTGGGGAGGCGCGCGAAAAAACAGGCCACTTTTTTGCCCAACAAATCCTAAAGCAAACTTAACTATCCAGGGGTAGAAATGCAGGTTTTATGTGCTTCTGGGGCTTAAAATGGGGGGGGGGGTGCAGACACGTAAAAACACGTATCTGAGTGGTAAAGGGTTAATGAGGCAGCTGTAACAAATACCCACAACCTATGTCTTTGAGCAGAAATAAAAAAAAAATAATGTATACCCCTGTAAACTCCAGTTTTATCTATATAAAGTGGGGTTTAGAGGGGTGTTCATTACACAGATTTGATAACATGATGGAACTGAAAAATGAGCAGGTTTCAGGACTTTATGATAACACATCCGTGCAACATTGTGCATATTTCACATGTCCAAAATGGCTACTTTTCTGATGAAAAGCCATAATATTTTTCTTATTTGTACTGCAAACATAGGTTGTAATATGTGCTTGTTAGAATTGCCTGATTGAGGCGGTTCTAACAAGTACCCACAGCCTATGTCTTTGAGTAAATATAAGAAAAATAATGTATGCCCCCGTAAACCTTAGTTTTCTCTATACAGAGTGGGGTTACCCCATTTTGTACAGGAAACCCCTAAACAGGTACCCTGGCAAATAGTGCAGGCCCAGATCAGATGCCGCAGAATGCGGCATCTGATCAGGGCCCACACTATTTGCAGAAAGTTCAGCCATTTTCCAAATCAATTTTGAAGAAAACACATCCTGTCACCCTTAAATTTTGAAATGGACTCCTGCCATATATAAGGAGGTACAAAAAGGGTTAAGGGCCTTGACCTGCTGAATATTTATATATGCCACACCCTATAATGATTATCAACCAATCAGATTAATTGATGCAAATTAATTCAGCAAGTTCATGAACTGAATGACAAAAAATGAAGTTCCTGATCTGATCTGGATCTTCATTGTTTGAAAGATGAGGCATATCTGGGCTCAGCAGGCCTAGGACAAGGGTTAAATTCACGGAATTGTTCACGTGATGAGTTCACTTATTACCATCATTCATAATTCATCATTTTCATGCCTATAGCAGCAGTATTGACAACAGCAGTATTACATAACAGTAATAAACAATATAATGATGTAATAAGTCTGTTATGAAGATTAATATGATAGATATTTATAAAGTTTGATCTGTTCATTTCAATCATTCCTGTCAGCCAAGGGGAAATCTGCAGACTCAACTCAGTCTTTGTTACAGGTTCAGACAGGTATTAGAATCATTTTATTCATAAATTTTCTGGAAAATTTTGCAATATATAGCTTAATAGTCAAATTCTTGGCACATCCCTTGGGTGAGATTGCCACAAAATCAATAGAAGCTTTTTAAAAGTGAGTAAAACTACTGTTGTCTCTGTAGATATCTCGGTGATTAAGATATCATTTTAATGGTAGTCTCTTATTGGCTGTATAATGATTTTATGTAAAAAAAAAAACTTAATTGTTCTTGCAGAATTTTCATGATGTTTTTAAAAGATTATAGATATTAACTATAATCACACATTATAAGAGAATTTTGCATTAAGATATTAAGACTTAATGTTAGAGAGAATTTTCTGTTAACACTTTAGTGTTACCTGTAAAAAGAATTTAAAGTGTGGCTGCACTCATCACAAAAACGTGCCTATTTAATTCTGACCCCCTTGAACCCCACTTTTATAGTAAAACTGGGGTTTACAGGGGTAATTCCTATTTTTCTTATTTCTGCTCTAAAATATAGATTACAGGTATAATAAGATTGACTAGGCGGGGCTATTCAGGTGTGTTCAATATATGTCAAATTCCCTGAGTCCACCAGAAGATTTGGCAGAGTGCCTTTCGCGTGCTTTCTGTAAGCGGACCGAATGAACAGATTCGCCACAGCTTTGTTCGTGTTACAGTTGAATTCACACAATCGGCTGACTTCGTTTTTAATTTTTTGTTAATTGAACATTCTAAAGGCAGGTACAAAGGATAGCTCCGCCTAGTCAATCTTATCTGCGACTACTATACCTGTTAGAACCGCCTGGATGAGGTTGTTCCAACGTGTACCCTAAATCTATATTTTGAGCACATCACATTTCATCTGAAAATGTTTTTAGTATTTTTGGGTGGAAAAATTGTCAATATATTTGAATAGGCGTGTTTTCGTAATGTGTAAATTGAGTCTTTGTATTGGGGTAATTTTCAACAGATAGACAACTTGTGACAGGTGTGAAAATTCTTTTCTGGTGACGATTTCCATTTTGATTTCCATTTTGACGGTTGTAGAATATGGCCTAAAACCTCAATAATAAAATTGAAATAACTACTAGTTGTTCCGTTAAGTGATTTGTTATCTAAGCCATAGTTAATTATGTAGAACAGTTTACTTCATTAACCCTTGAAATCTGTATTATTCAAAGCCATTTGTCAAACCCAACGACTAGATTTATACAGGAAAATATTTTGCAGTTGCAGCTATAAGCTTGAAGGCTCTTACATAAAGAGTTGTCTTTTTGCCAGTTGCAGAAACTGGTTCAGATTATGATGATTTCTGGTGTTTCTCCTGTTGTATTTGGTTTGAGATTATTCTTGCTTTTCTTGCAAGAAAATATTTTCATAAAGCTGATGGCCCCAGAAAACTTACTGATGTGGGTCTTCCCAGATACGATCACCTGTCATTTTCTGATATCGACTTATCCTGCTACCTTGGCAATCAATGTAGATTCAGATCAGGTGGCTTCTGATCAGGATCTACACTGTCATGGAGTTTGTGAATTTAACAGATACATTATTCCTGGTATTTTGATTGGTGGATAGCCAGAAATGGGTGACTAAATTAATTTATTCATCATAACAAGGGTTAATACCAGGTAAATAAGTAAACAGATAAGAAATTAATCTCTGATCAAATAAATGCCCGTCAGTATTGTTGTCATTAATAAATAATAATTATTACCTCCCTTCAGTATGTTGTTCCACAAAGGGAGAAAATTTGTTATATCATATGAGGCTTGGATGGTGATTTTGACCAGTTATGTTTGACCAAACGTAAACTTCTGTACACAGTGATTCACCAGTTTATTAGTAAGGATTGCTGTATCTCCCCTCTCAATCTTATTATACAAATATTATTATTTCTCAACTTTGTTACAATTTTGGGTTTAGACTTTTTTTTTTTGTTCCTTCCTGAAGAACTGAACCACATTACGCAAACACGCCTTTACAAATACATTAAATGCCACCTTTATCGCCGAAAAAATGAAAATTTTATGATGAAAAATTGTGATATTTTTCTTATTTCTGCTCAAAATATAGATTGTGGGCACTCGTTAGAACCGCATCATCGAGGCGGTTCTAGCGAGTACCCACAATCTATATTTTAGAGCAGAACCCCAGGAAACTCCAGTTTTACAATATAAAAGTGGGGTTCAAGGGGGGCAAAATTATATAGGCATGGTTTCGTGATGCAAACGTGCAGCCAATTCCGCGCCTGTGATAGTGGAAATTATTGCAGGGTGACAGTAAAGTTATCACCCTCAGGCATATGGGGGTTTTGTATGGGAAAGTCACTTGAGGTATAATAAAGGCAATTACAGACATTCTATGCAGTCAGTGTAGATCCTGATGAGATGTGAGACATAATGAGTCGAGATATCTTGTCATCTGTTAATGATTTTGATTTAAAATCCCTACTGGCATCAATAGATGTGTCCAAGGGTTCATGTCAGAATCTCAGGGGCACAAGGGCTAAATATTCTTGTACTCAAAATCTGAAGAATAATATTTTCTTATGATTATCCACTTACTTCTGCTTTCAAACATTTTTGTGGTTGTTGAGTAAATTGGCTGAGCATATGCTGGAGAAATGGTGCAGATTGTCACTTTGGAGCAGTTTGATCAGTGACTTTGCCATTTGCTTGAAAAATCTACATTTCCTGGTGTAGCCAGTCAGACCCATTTTGAGGTTTCTCGTCATAGTCAGCACTTCATAGTCAGCAACCATATTATATCATGGCTCAGCCTCAAAGGGTCATGGCTTAATATGGTTGCTGACTATGAAGTGCTAACTATGACAAACCTCAAAGGGCCTAGGCATAATATGGCTGCTGACTATGAAGTGCTGACTATGACAAACCTCAAAGGGCCATGGCATAATATGGTTGCTGACTATAAAGTGCTGACTATGACAAGAAACCTCAAAGGGCCTTGGCATAATATGGTTGCTGACTATGAAGTGCTAACTATGACAAACCTCAAAGGGCCATGGCATAATATGGTTGCTGACTATGAAGTGCTGACTATGACAAACCTCAAAGGGCCATGGCATAATATGGTTGCTGACTATGAAGTGCTAACTATAACAAACCTCAAAGGGCCATGGCATAATATGGTTGCTGACTATGAAGTGCTGACTATGACAAGAAACCTCAAAGGGCCTTGGCATAATATGGTTGCTGACTATGAAGTGCTGACTATGACAAGAAAACTCAAAGGGCCATGGCATAATATGGTTGCTGACTATGAAGTGCTGACTATGACAAGAAACCTCAAAGGGCCTTGGCATAATATGGTTGCTGACTATGAAGTGCTGACTATGACGAGAAACCTCAAAGGACCTTGGCATAATAGGGTTGCTGACTATGAAGTGCTGACTATGGCAAGAAACCTCAAAGGGCCTTGGCATAATAGGGTTGCTGACTATGAAGTTCTGACTATGACAAGAAACCTCAAAGGGCCTTGGCATAATATGGTTGCTGACTATGAAGTGCTGACTATGACAAGAAACCTCAAAGGGCCTTGGCATAATAGGGTTGCTGACTATGAAGTGCTGACTATGACAAGAAGCCTCAAAGGGCCGTGGCATAATATGGTTGCTGACTATGAAGTGCTAACTATGACAAACCTCAAAGGGCCTTGGCATAATATGGTTGCTGACTATGAAGTGCTAACTATGACAAACCTCAAAGGGCCTTGGCATAATATGGTTGCTGACTATGAAGTGCTGACTATGACAAACCTCAAAGGGCCTTGGCATAATATGGTTGCTGACTATGAAGTGCTAACTATGACAAACCTCAAAGGGCCTTGGCATAATATGGTTGCTGACTATGAAGTGCTGACTATGACAAACCTCAAAGGGCCTTGGCATAATATGGTTGCTGACTATGAAGTGCTAACTATGACAAACCTCAAAGGGCCTTGGCATAATATGGTTGCTGACTATGAAGTGCTGACTATGACAAACCTCAAAGGGCCTTGGCATAATATGGTTGCTGACTATGAAGTGCTAACTTTGACAAACCTCAAAGGGCCATGGCATAATATGGTTGCTGACTATGAAGTGCTGACTATGACAAGAAACCTTAAAGGGCCTTGGCATAATAGGGTTGCTGACTATGACTATGAAGTGCTGACTATGACAAGAAACCTCAAAGGGCCTTGGCATAATATGGTTGCTAACTATGAAGTGCTGACTATGACAAGAAACCTCAAAGGGCCTTGGCATAATATGGTTGCTAACTATGAAGTGCTGACTATGACAAGTAACTTCAAAGGGCCGTGGCATAATATGGTTGCTGACTATGAAGTGCTGACTATGACAAGAAACCTCAAAGGGCCTTGGCATAATAGGGTTGCTGACTATGAAGTGCTGACTATGACAAGAAACCTCAAAGGGCCGTGGCATAATATGGTTGCTGACTATGAAGTGCTGTTTGTTTGTTTGATTTGAGGTTTAACGTCCCCGTCAACACTGTAAAGGTCATTTTGGAGACGTTGCTTCCAATTTTGTGGGACTTTTACCCGACATTGAGATGAAATGACATCTCAAGCCATGTCGCCCAATGAAACCAATAGGGTTTATTAGCATGGACGGTCCGCCTCGCACCACGGTTCCTGGACAGGCTCAGATCCTCTTAGCGGTTTACCAGTACTAGTGTGCGGGCCGGATTCAGCTCTGCGTGGAAGCATCATGCAGCCCATATATTTCTTCAAGCCCCTATGGGCGGGGGCTTATATGAAGTGCTGACTATGACAAGAAACCTCAAAGGGCCTTGGCATAATAGGGTTGCTGACTATAAAATGCTGACTATGACAAGAAACCTCAAAGGGCCTTGGCATAATAGGGTTGCTGACTATGAAGTGCTGACTATGACTATGAAGTGCTGACTATGACAAGAAACCTCAAAGGGCCTTGGCATAATATGGTTGCTGACTATGAAGTGCTGACTATGACTATGAAGTGCTGACTATGACAAGAAACCTCCAAGGGTCTTGGCATAATATGGTTGCTGACTATGAAGTGCTGACTATGACTATGAAGTGCTGACTATGACAAGAAACCTCAAAGGGTCATGGCATAATATGGTTGCTGACTATGAAGTGCTGACTATGACTATGAAGTGCTGACTATGACAAGAAACCTCAAAGGGCCTTGGCATAATATGGTTGCTGACTATGAAGTGCTGACTATGACTATGGAGTGCTGACTATGACAAGAAACCTCAAAGGGCCTTGGCATAATATGGTTGCTGACTATGAAGTGCTGACTATGACTATGAAGTGCTGACTATGACAAGAAACCTCAAAGGGTCATGGCATAATATGGTTGCTGACTGTGATGTGCTGACTGGCGAGAAACCTCAAAGGGCCATGGCATAATATGGTTGCTGACTGTGAAGTGCTGACTATGATGAGAAACCTTTTGAGCCGTGGCATAATATGGCTGCTGACTATGAAGTGCTGACTATAACGAGAAACCTCAAAAGGGGTCTGCAGGCCCAGATCAGAAATGTGGCATCTTGTCAGGGCCTTCACTGGTTGCTGTTCTAAATAAATTTCTGAAAAAATACTCAACCTGACACCCCTAAATAGCAAAACAGACTCCTGCTACAACAAAAAGGGTTAACCTATTTAGTACCAGAAACCCCAAAACGGGTACCCTGGCAAACATTGCAGGCCCAGATCAGACGCCGCAGAAGGCGGGGTCTGATCAGGGCCTACACTGTTTGCAAAAAATTCAGCCATTTTCCTAATCAGTTTTGAAGAAAACACAACCTGTCACCCCTTAAGTTTGAAATGGACTCCTGCTATATATAAGGAGGAAGATTCCATTCAGTACAAAAAGGGTTCATCATTCTCACTTGGAGCTGTTATTGTAATTTTGAGTCCCTCCAATTGAATGCCAGGATATTGATGAATCGTAACTTCCTTCAAATTTAGATTTTTTATCTATCCATATGAAATAATTTTTTTGCTATGACAGGTGGTTTAATATTTCTGTGGTTTGTGGCTATGTGGATTGAATCTGCTGCCATCTTCTGCTTTATTTACAGGAATAGCACAAAGGCAGTGTTTAGACACATGATTCAATATTTGATCTCAAAATCTCCTGAGAGAGAGAGAGAGTGAGAGAGAAAGAGAGAAAGAGAGAGAGAGAGCATTTTGATAAAATTTCAGGCACAGAGAGAGACATGGTGGTATGTTTTCAGTAAATTTCAATCAATTTTTCAGATTAATGAACTAGAACAATTTAGTTCTGAAGTTATGAAATCGAAACTTCCGATTATGGCTCAACCGTCAGTCAATCATTTTAACCACAGGTGTTTGAGTATTAAGGAAAAATCTGATGTCTATCTTTTTTTAATATACAATCATAATAGACCCTTTGAAATCATAAAGCAATTACAAAATGTTATACTTTTGATTGTTAAGGTAAATGGATGACCCAACATATTTTCTACCACTTTTGCAAGAGGGACAACTAAATCTTTCACGTTTGTCTTCTCGTAGCTTAGCCCTTCTTAACTCATTGTAGGCAGGAAACTCCTAAAGGGGTACCTTGAAAAATAGTACAGGCCCAGATCAGAGGCAGCGGCGTTCGATCAGGATGCGGCGTCTGATCAGGGCCTGTAATTTTCCATCAAAAATAGAATAAAAATGAAAAAAAAAAAATAGGCCTGACACCCCTTACATGACAAATGGACTTCTCCAACATATAGGAATGGAAGAGTCCACTAGCCCATTCAGTACCAGAAACCCTTAAAGGGGTACCTTGGCAAACAGTACAGACCCAGATCAGACGCTTCAGAATGTGGTGTTTGATCAGGGCCTACACAGTTTGCAGAAAGTTAAGCCATTTCCCGAATAAATTTTGAAGAAAACACAACCTGAAACCCGTAAATTTCGAAATGGACTCCGGGGGAAGATTCCATTTCATACAAAAAGGGCTAGTATACAATGGGTTAAAAGGGGGTCTAATCATAGATGAAAGAATTTGCTTCAGACTGAGGCGTAAATTCTTTCTTCTAGTTGATAAGGGAGTAAGATATTTTTTTTTTTAGAATTACTGCCCTTGAAACTGTATCCATTTAGCTATATGAAATATGAAATTTTACAAGATTTGGATTTCATTCTTTTCTTTGTAGTAGGTCACAAAATTTTGTGGGTCAGATATTCTCCGTCTGATAACATTCATCAGTGAAAACGCATTTTCTGTTTCTTTTCAAAACGTAACAGATTTTACAATACCAGTCGGTGCTTTTCGGTGGTTATTACCGAATAAAATAAATTCTACCCTCTTTATACCGACATCCATTATAACGACAAAACTTGTTATAGCGACAATTTCAATGAAATGAATTCTTAACGTAATTTATTCCTACAAATTCATAAACTGAATGTAAAACAGTGTAGATCCTGATCAGATGGCTTCTTCAGAAGCCATCATCTGATCTGGATCTACACTGTTTCCAAAGATAGGGGTTGTCGTGAACAGCATGATAAGAGTTAATGAACATTTCAGTTGTCCTAACTGGGATTCTTTATAACGACAAATTCTTTATAAGGACACAATAATAGGGAACAACTAGAATTTGTTTTTCTACAAAAACACAGATGTCTCCCCCGTTTTTGACTGCTAAGTATAACCTTGACATTGGAGGTATTGAGCTGGGTCTTGTGTGCAACACATCATCTAATGAAGATGAACATTTCTGCATAGTAACTTTAAAAATGTTCACAGAAAAATAAAAAAGTTATTGGCCGTAAACAAAAAAAGCACTTTTTTACCTTTGACCTCTAAGTATGGCCTTGACCTTTGCGGTAAAACACATCGTCTCATGATGGTTAACATTTCTGCCAAGTAATTTCATAATCCATCAAAGAATAAGGAAGTTATTGACTGTCCTTTTTTTACCTTTGACCTCTAGGTATGACCTTGACATTGGAGGTATGGACCTTGGTCTTGCACATGACTCATGGTCCAACTTTCAAGCCTCTAGCTCCAACAGTTTTTGAGATATCTTGCTGACAAGATTTTATTAAAAAAAATTCAAAGGGCAATAACTCTTGAAAGGGGCATAATCCGGATGAGAAAAAAATACGTGTCAGCTTATTTTCCATTAGGAATGCATATATGAAATTTCAAAACCATAGCATACACAGTTCTAAAGTTATGCTATGCATCACTTTTAGGATTCATTACAATGGGCACAAATTAAACAAAATGACAAAGGGCCATAACTCGCAAAGTATTTTTCGGAATTTTGTCAAAAGTTAATCAGTTCATATTCTCATCACCACCAATATACTCAACAACTTTCAAGGCTCTAGCTCCAATAGTGTTTGAGATATTTTGCTGACAAGATTTTATTAAAAAAATTTCAAAGGGCAATAACTCTTGAAAGGGGCATAATCCAGACGAGAAAAAAAATACGCGTCAGCTAATTTTTCATGAGGAACCCATATATGAAATTTCAAAACCCTAGCATACACGGTTCTAAAGTTATGCTATGCATCACTTTTAGCATACATTACAATGGGCACAAATTACCAAAATGACAAAGGGCCATAACTCACAAAGTATTTTTTGGAATTTTGTCAAAAGTTAATCAGTTCATCTACTCATCACCACCAATATATTCACCAACTGTCAAGCCTCTAGCTCCAATAGTTTTTGAGATATCTTGCTGAAAAGATTTTATTAAATAAAATTCAAAGGGCAATAACTCTTGAAAGGGGCATAATCCTGACGAGAAAAAAAATACGCGTCAGCTTATTTTCCATCAGAAATGCATATATGAAATTTCAAAATTATAGCATACACCGTTCTAAAGTTATGCTATGCATCACTTTTAGCATACATTACAATGGGCACAAATTACCAAAATGACAAAGGGCCATAACTCACAAAGTATTTTTCGGAATTTTGTCATAAGTTAATCAGTTCATCTACTCATCACCAACAATATATTCACCAACTTTCAAGGCTCTAGCTCCAATAGTTTTTGATATATCTTGCTGACAAGATTTTATTTAAAAAATTTCAAAGGGCAATAACTCTTGAAAGGGGCATATTCCTGACGAAAAAAAAAATACGCGTCAGCTAATTTTCCATGAGGAATCCATATATGAAATTTCAAAACCCTAGCATACATGGTTCTAAAGTTATGCTATGCATCACTTTTAGCATACATTACAATGGGCACACATTACCAAAATGACAAAGGGCCATAACTCACAAAGTATTACTCGGAATTTTGTCAAAAGTTAATCAGTTCATCTACTCATCACCATCAATATAATCACCAACTTTCAAGGCTCTAGCTCCAATAGTTTTTGAGATATCTTGCTGACAAGATTTTATTAAAAAAAAAAAAATTCAAAGGGCAATAACTCTTGAAGGGGGCATAATCCGGACGAGAAAAAAAATATGCGTCAGCTAATTTTCCATGAGGAATCCATATATGAAATTTCAAAACCCTAGCATACACGGTTCTTTAGTTATGCTATGCATCAAAAGCGTAATGGACGGACGAACGGACGAACGAACCAGAACCAATATGCCCCTCAAACTTTTTCAAAGTTGGGGGCATAATAAGAAAGTTATTGACAGAACACAAAAAAGGTCTTTTTTTTACCTTTAACCTCTATGTATGACCTTGACCTTTCAGGTATTAAACTGGGTCATGCGTGCAACACATCATCTCATGGTGGTTAACATTTCTGCCTAGCAATTTCAAAATCCATCTAAAAATAAGAAAGTTATTGACCAAACACGAAAAAAAGGCCCCTTTTTTACCTTTGACCTCTATGTATGACCTTGACATTTTAGGTACCAAACTGAATCATGCATGCAACACATCGTCCCATGATAGTTAACATGTTTGCCAAGTAACTTCAAATTCTATTTAAAAATAGGCAAGTTATTGACAAAACCCGAAAAAAGGCCCCTTTTTTTACCTTTGACCTCTAAGTATGACCTTGACCTTTGAGGTACTAACCTGGGTCATGCGCGCAACACATCGCCTTATATTGGTTCACATTTCTGCCATGTGATTTCAAAATCCATCTCAAAATAAGAAAGTTATTGACCAAATACGAAAAAAAGGCCCACTTTTTGACCTTTGACCTCTAAGTATGACCTTGACCTTTGAGGTACCGACCTGCCTCATGTGCACCACACATCGTCTCATGATTGTTAATAATTATGCCAAGTAATTTTAAAATCCATCTCAAAATTAGAAAGTTATTGACCAAATACGAAAAAAAGGCCCCTTTTTTGACCTTTGACCTCTAAGTATGACCTTGACCTTTGAGGAACCTACCTGCCTCATGCGCACCACACATCGTCTTATGGTTGTTAATAATTATGCCAAGTAATTTTAAAATCCATCTCAAAATAAGAAAGTTATTGACCAAATACGAAAAAAAGGCCCCTTTTTTGACCTTTGACCTCTAAGTATGACCTTGACCTTTGAGGTACCGACCTGCCTCATGCGCACCACACATCGTCTTATGGTTGTTAATAATTATGCCAAGTAATTTTAAAATCCATCTCAAAATAAGAAAGTTATTGACCAAATACGAAAAAAAAGGCCCCTTTTTTTACCTTTGACCTATAAGTATGACCTTGACCTTTGAGGTACCGACCTGCCTCATGCGCACCACACATCGCCTTATGGTTGTTAATATTTCTGCCGAGTAATTTTAAAATCCATCAAAAAATAAGAAAGTTATTGACCGGACACGATTTGCCCATACATATATACATACCAACAAACTTCCAAGGGAGATAATTCAAAAAGTATAAATGCGAGAGTTATGGTTCTTGCGCACTGCACGTCGTCTAATGCTGATTAATATTTATACAAAGTTTCGTGACGATAGCTCTAACGGTTTTCAAGTTACAGAGCGGACACGAAAGTGTGACAGACGGACAGACGGACAGACGGACAGACGGACAGACAGACAGACGGACAGACAGACGCCCGGGGGAAAAACAATATGTCTCTCCGAAAAAAATTTTTTCGGGGGAGACATAAATACTGTCGTTATAATGAGACTCTTCTGTGGTAGTACAACTCCAAGCACTGAAACCACTCGTGGGTCGATTGTCTCTGAGTGTAGGCTGGGGAAATGGTCCTGAACTGTAACTTGAATGCATAAAATGCCAATCACGACAATTGTTGTCTGCCGGTTACGTTAAAAATCATTTTTTGCAAACATTGTGGACCCAGATCAGACTGCTCTTCTGATCTGCGTCCACACTGTTTGCCTGTATGCAAAAATATTTTTAAAAAGTTTGCAAAAAAGCTTCAGTAGACGACATAAGCAGACTACATTTTCAGATGTAGTTTTTCTGGGTGTCTTAACCCTTGTTCTGCTGAGCCCGGATATGCCTTTTCTTTTAAAAATGTAGATCCAGATCAGATGGCTTCTGAAGAAGCCATCTGATCAGGATCTACATTGTTTGTCATTCAGATTGTGAATTTGTTGTAATAATTTGCTACAGGTAACCTGATTGGTTGATAATCGGTAGTGGGTGTGGCATATATGAATATTCAGCAGGACAAGGGTTAAGGGTTTACTGTTAACTCTTAGATTCCTCAGTATACTTTCAGCAGACAGTGTATAGACCCTGATCAAATGATGTGTTCTGTGGTACCAGATCTGAGTCTACACTGTTTGCCAATGTCAGACCCAGTATATTAGACCAGTCCAAATTTTAAACATTACCATTGCTTTTACACAGCTTTCTGATGTCAATTGTACAAGAACAGCAATGCTATAAATAACCATTTCCTGGATTTTGCACATGGTCAGCAATAGTCAGATGGACAATAGCAGGCAGGGAGCTTCAGTAGTTTGTAACTTTAGCTGGGTTGATCAACCCCAAAAGGTGTAAAATTAGTAGTTTAATATTTAACCCACTGCTTTGTCGTCTGCTGGTTACTTTAAAACTCATTTTTGTAAACAGTGTGGACCCAGATCAGACTAGGAGCAGTCTGATCTGTTTTCACACTGTTTGCCTGTATGCAAAAATATTTTTAAAAGTTTGCAAAAAGATTCAGCAGAGGACATAAGCAGACAACATTTAAATGTAGATTTTCTCGGTGTTTCAAGGGTTAACATTGTGGTTTACATTACAGTGACTTCTGGTATACCATTATAAACCATTAAAATAATTTGTTTGTATGTTTGTTAGCATAAGATGAAACTTTTCTAAGAAGCCTCAGTGGTATTGTGGTTAAGCCCCTCACCTCATAAACCAGGGATCATGAGTTTGATTCTGGGCTTCTCCAGACTTTCGGATGAGTATTTGAACAGAGGTCCTGTCTCCTTATGACCTTAGTTGTTGGTGGAACGTCATACCCAAAAAATACACATGAAACTTTTATTATTTGTTATGGCAAAAACTCTCTTACTATAGCTGAAAAATAATGTCATTAGTTTTGTGTAGACTACTCACATTTTATTCAGCAAAAGTTATTGTAACTCAGCTAGAACATTGAATGTTTCAACAACTGAAATGTTCATTAACTCTTATCATGCTGTTCAGGACAACCCATATCTTTGGAAACAGTGTAGATCCAGATCAGATGATGGCTTCTGAAGAAGCCAGCTGATCAGGATCTACACTGTTTGACATTCAGTTTTTGAATTTGTAGGAATAAATTACATCAAGTAAACTGTTTGGTTCAAAGTCAGAGATGGGTGTGGCTAAAATGACTATTCAGCAAGAGAAGGGTTAACCATTATCCTGCTGAACTATGATAACCCCTACCTTTGCAAACGGTGTAGATCCAGATCAGATGGGCTCTTCACTGTCATTCAGTTTGTGAATTGAATGAATACATTATTTCCAGCAATATGATTTGCTGATAGTCAGAAATGGGTCGGGCAAATTAATTTATTCAGCATAATAAGGGTTAAACTAATGATGGTTTGTACAGCTGGGCCCTGTTCTGCAATTTTTATTGTTCTCTGTGGTACTTGGTGTGACCTTCCCACTCTACCCCCTGCCCACTCACCCTGCCCTCCACCGCTTGTCATTTTGAAAAAAAAAAAAAAAAACGAGCTTTTTACCCAGGATGGGATAGGCTGTCTATCACCTGTCAAAATCGTTCAATTCACTAACTTAATCTGGTAATCTCAACCATTAATCATAAAATGACTATTGCCCATCCAGCACTGACTGCCATGCTGGTCAGTTCTTTTGTCCAGCAACATCTAAGGTTGGTGCAGTCAACTTAGATAGATGAGCTTGATACTTACATTCAAAGCCACTTCAGTAAGGTCATACTTCATTTTAATATTAATGATGCGGAGGTTAGGGTGGGGGTTTGTGATCTTGACTTACCCTGTCATGTGATCAGCAAACACGCATCTCCTCTGCTTGTGCATAGCAGCCTGATTTTCTGGGAAAAAATAACAATACTAATAATTTTGATGATAAACTACAGTGTCATCTGCTCCAGAATTTTGATTGGTACTTTAAGGCCTAACTTAGCTGTTTTTGGCCATATTCTGTTGACTACTATAACATTGCCGCTCAAAAGTGTTTGAATGACCCTCATTCTTACGCATATTCGACCATAGTTTCCAAATACAGTATCCCCACACGTAGAGATACTAGACGGCCCCCGCCCATCGTGGCTTGAAGAAATAAAAAAGGGCTACTGGAATTGACGAGATACCAGAAGCTTCCAAAACTTGTTAAAATGATGAAAAAATAGCCTCTGGAACTTTTCATTTGAATATTGTTGACTTGCTTCTTTGGAGACGGCATGCAACTACACCAAAACAAGTGTAGGCAGAATGAAGACAGAAAATAGAACAAACTTGAGAGCAAAGGGAGACAATAGGGGAAAAACTAGCTAGACAAAAATGCAAGATAAAAAAAGAAGCCTATGCTGAAAAAAGAAAAATACCCTAAAAAAAAAAAAAATGAAAATGTCGTTGAGTTATATTTTAATCCATTTTGTACTGAATGGACTCTTCCACAAGTACATTTCAAAATTTGGGGTGTTTTCTTTAATATCGTTTGGAAAATGGCTGAACTTTTTGGAAACAGGTTCGTCCCATATCAGACACTGCATTGTGCGTAGTCTTATCTGGGCTTGCACTATTTGCCAATTACCGGTTTGGGAAATATGACTGGCCACAGTCTCATTGTCCAGCTGACTGATTTGATCATCTTAGGGGTGGGCCAGCCACCAATATCAATCAACAGTGACCCTCATTTTTCATGCAAAACATTGTGACAAGTATTGCAAACCTTTGTAAAGGGGAAGACATCAGTGGTTGGAGAGGCAGATTGTCTCTGTCCCTTCATCTCAGCATAATATCCCAGTGATAAACTGTAATTGATACCCTTGTCATCCCCTGGTAAATGTTCACCTTTGGTGAGTTAAAACCGACTTTTATTAATTGAAAGATATTAAAAAGTTGTAAAAACAGTTTAACCCATTTAGTACCGGAAACCACAAAACGGGTTCCCTGGCAAACAGTGCAGGCCCAGATCAGACGCCGCAAAATGCGGCGTCTGTTCAGGGCCTCCACTGTTTGCAAAAAGTTCAGCCATTTTCCAAATAAATTTTTATGAAAACACAACCTGACATGCCTAAATTTTGAAATGGAATCCTGCTATATATAAGGAGGAAGATTCCATTTGGTACAAAAAGGGTTAATGTTGATTCTATTCAGTTTTGTTTGAGGAGCTTGAATTATTCAGCTTGACCCATTTTGTACCAAATGGACTCTTCCTTCTTATATATAGCAGGAGTCCATTTCAAAATTTAGGGGTGTCAGGTTGTGTTTTCTTTAAAATTTATTAGGAAAATGGCGGAACTTTTTGAAAATAGTGTAGGCCCTGATCAGACGCCACATTCTGCGGCGTCTGATCTGGGCCTGCACTGTTTGCCAAGTTTTGGAGTTTACGGTACACTCCGTTTTGGAGTATCCGGTACAAAAAGGGTTAACCTTTAAATAATGATCAAAGACAGGCTTTGATTTTATCTTCCTTAATCTAAAATGATTAGTTTTCATAAATAATGATAATATTCAAATTTCTGATCATCATGGTTAACATCATCTGGTGATTGCAATAGTAGCTTGTAATTTTTTGGCCCCAAGGGCCCTAGTCTCCTTGCAACCAAAGAATGTCAAGAAATTATTATTTTTTTTCTCCATGCCAAAGCAGGGACATAAGCAAACAGTCTAGGCACAGATTACCGGCCCTGATAGCTCAGTTGGTAGAGTGTCCGCTCCGGGGAATGGGAGGTCACGGGTTCGATCCCAGGCCGCGACATACCAAATTCGTTAAAAATGGTACTAGCTGCTCCTCGCTTGGCACTCAGATTTACGGGGTAGAGCTAGGACTGGTTGACCCAGTGTCAGGATAATGTGACTGGGTGTGGTATCATGTAATGTGTCTGGGACATGATACTTCAGTGAGGCAGCACTATAAAAGTGAGCATTGAGCTCCCTGTCGCAACCAGACACTGTCGTGATATGACTGCAAAATTGTTGAAAGCGACGTTAAACCCGAATTCACACACACACTAGGCACAGATTAGATGCTGCAGTACTGTATGCAGCATGTGATTAGGGCCTTCACTTTTTTTGTTTTGTTTGTTTGGAATTTTAACAGTCCAGTCAACACTATTTAGGTCATATCTAGCCGATCAGTTTACCTAACCACAATATTCCACCAGCACAGCGCACATTCTTTCATCAGAAACTGACAACTGCACTTCTTGAATCAATGGAGAGGGAGAGAATGACCATAGAAAAGATTTAATGAAGGGCCTTCTCTGTTGTCAAAATTTCAGCCAATCTCAACAAATTTCTATAAATAACTCAGTAACACTTACAAAATTGAAAGTGGGAACTCAGTAACACCCATAAGATTGAAAGTGGACAATCAGTAACACCCATAAGATTGAAAGTGGGAATTCAGTAACACCCATAAAATGGAAAGTGGGAACTCAGTATCACCCATAAGATTGAAAGTGGGAACTCAGTATCACCCATAAGATTGAAAGTGGGAACTCAGTAACACACATAAGATTGAGTGAGTGAGTGTTTGAGTTGTATGTCCCACCAACGGTGACTGGACCTCGGTTTAAAGACTCATCTGAAAATCTGGAGAAAGCCTAGGATCGATCCTGCGACCCCTGGTTTGCAAGGCGAGTAGAGTAACCACACAACGGAGGCTTCTCCCATAAGATTGAAAGTGGGAACTCAGTAACACCCATAAAATGAAAGTGGGAACTCAGTTACACCCATAAAATTGAAAGTGGGAACTCAGTAACATCCATAAAATTAGTTTACACATGTTTTATTTTATTTTATCTCACACATAAACATTACAAAGTCATGACAAATAAAGGATTAGAACCTAAGCTAAAAGCTTATTTACCGGTAGTTCTGAAATTGAGAACTCAGTAACACCCGTAAAATTGAAAGTGGGAACTGAGTAACACCCATAAAGTTGAAAGTGGGCTCTTTAAGTAATAGTTGTATAAAGTGAAAGAGTTTGTTCCGAATAAATTGTCTGCCTTGCTAAATTATGTAATAATTACCATAATGATACTAAGTATTGGGACATATAGGCTTAAGCAAACAGTGAAGACCCAGATCAGACTGCTCCTTGGAGCAGTCTGATCAGGGTCTACACTGTTTGACATTCTGTCTGCTTCGAATTTGTTAAATTCTTTGAGAATTACAGCAAGTTCTCCAGGTGTCCAAACTTTAAGGATTTTTACAGTATCATGGATGCACTCGTGACTGCATAAGTTGACATATTAAAAAGATAGCTGCTTAAAATGCAACCTGGAGGGTGGTACATTATTAGTTTTATTCTCTGCTCCTAATAAACTGTCTAATTGCTGATTAGGTAAACTTTACTCCATAATGCGGTCAATTACCATCTTCTGTTTTTAGGTTAGAGGAAACTGTATATTATTCCAAGGGAGCTTAGTAATGCACTTCTGAACTGATCGTGGCCAGGTAGTTCAAAACTTAAGTACTTCTGTGTTATTTGTAATATCGTATCCAAACGCCCCCCACTTTCCATTAGGGCTTGGAGAAATAGATTTGGCTGCACGTTGCTTCCAGGCAGAGCTGAAACCGACCACACACGAGTACTGTTAAACCGCTTAAGTGTAAGCCAGCCCAGGCAAAGTGGTGCGTGTCTGACCTTCCATGCATATAAACCCTTTTGGTTTCTTTGGGCAGCAGGGCTTGAGATGTCATTTCATCTCAATGTCGGGTAAAAGTACTCACAAATTCAGAAGCAACGTATCCAAAATGACCTAAATAGTGTTGACAGAGACATTAAACCCCAAATCAAACGCACAAACAATATCTTATCTAGAATGTGGACCAGAGCACATTACACATGTTACATACACTTTAGTCCCTTCAGTACTCTACTCATTATAACACAGTTTTGGTTATATCACGGCCAGGACTTGCCTCCCAAATTGTCATTTTACTCTAATTTCTATATAAAAATATCTCTTTATAACATGGTTCACTTATTACACTGTCCTGTTCCTTGCATCCTTAACAGCTGTATGTGCATGATGTAAAATATTTCAATAAAGAAAAAGCAGGTAAAAATATAATTTTCCATTAACCCTTTACCACTCAGATACGTGTTTTTACGTGTCTGCACCCCCCCCCACTATTTTAAGCCCCAGAAGCACCTAAAATCTGCATTTCTACCCCTGGATAGTTATGTTTGCTTTAGGATTTGTTGGGCAAAAAAGTGACATGTTTTTTCGCGCGCCTCCCCACTAAAAATATTCTAGGGGGGATTGAAGGGGGGGCGTTGCCCCCCTCACATCCCGAAAAGTTTTGGGTGTATGGCCCAACAGGCCGCTAAAATTTATATCTGAGGGTGTCTGGGGTCAAAAATGTCTGAAAATTGATGCTGATAAAACATGCTGCAAACAGTGAAAATGGCCAGTGCCAAACACCTTAATTGTTGCCTTGACAGCTGTGTGAAGATTAAAATGTGGTCAAAAATTCATGTGAAAACACACTTTTTGGCACATTTGAGATGCCCCCTCTTTACCATGACAACAATGATCAAGTCATGAAAGGTTGCATTTGAAAGGCTACTGCCCAATGAACATTCATATTGAGATTGGTATAAATCAGACCATCCATTAAGAAACAATGGCTAGTTGAAGTTGCTGTCAGGTGCAACACTGTGAAAATCAGCGAAATTCACAAAATCACTGAGTGGTAAAGGGTTAATGAAGAAAATCCCAACTGACCAAAATAATGTTTTTTCATCATTTTTTTTGCAAGAAACAATATTTCAGATATAATTAATGCATTTTAGACTAAAATTCAGTATGTTCCCAGATTTCAGTTAATGAAGAAAATCCCAACTGACCAAAATAATGTTTTTTCATCATTTTTTTGCAAGAAACAATATTTCAGATATAATTAATGCATTTTAGACTAAAATTCAGTATGTTCCCAGATTTCAGTTAACCCTTTACCACTCAGATACGTGTTTTTACGTGTCTGCACCCCCCCCCCCCCTATTTTAAGCCCCAGAAGCACCTAAAATCTGCATTTCTACCCCTGGATAGTTATGTTTGCTTTAGGATTTGTTGGGCAAAAAAAGTGACCTGTTTTTTCGCGCGCCTCCCCACTAAAAATATTCTAGGGAGGATTGAAGGGGGGCGTTGCCCCCCTCACATCCCGAAAAATTTTGGGTGTATGGCCCAACAGGCCGCTAAAATTTATATCTGAGGGTGTCTGGGGTCAAAAATGCCTGAAAATTGATGCTGATAAAACATGCTGCAAACAGTGAAAATGGCCAGTGCCAAACACCTTAATTGTTGCCTTGACAGCTGTGTGAAGATTAAAATGTCAAAAATTCATGTGAAAACACACTTTTTGGCACATTTGAGATGCCCCCTCTTTACCATGACAACAATGATCAAGTCATGAAAGGTTGCATTTGAAAGGCTACTGCCCAATGAACATTCATATTGAGTTTGGTGTAAAACAGACCATCCATTATGAAACAATGGCTAGTTGAAGTTGCTGTCAGGTGCAACACTGTGAAAATCAGCGAAATTCACAAAATCCCTGAGTGGTAAAGGGTTAAAGGATATTTTGGTAGCTGCTTTTGATGGAAAAAATTAGCTCTCCTTTGGGTCAAACTCTTTCCTTTTAGAGTAGTAGTCGATGGTTTTACACAGATTTTCCTTTTGTGTAATAATATTCTTGTTCTGTCTATGCCATGCTAATCTTTACACTAGACAAGAACCTGCGTGACATGACCTAGATATAGTGGCAGTTCATCAGTATTCAGACTAACCTTTCCGCACCTCTCTGGAATTTCAGATGATCATCCATCATTATTGGCCCACCACAGATTTTCTATTTCCAAAATTGTCTACTTATCAAGATTTTGAATGGTTTTCATCACAAAGCATGGTTTTCAACTCTTTAGGTTTAATTCTTTCATTCATTTCTATGTGTTGCCGATGGGCTTTGTGTAATAATAGGATTTCTTGTTTCTTGACCTAATGGATGGGCTCTAAGTGTGTAAAGCTGAAATCTTTAAAATTTGGTGCAAACAGACCATCTATATATAACAGTTATTAATCCGTTTTATATGGGAGGCCCCAGAAACTGTGTCCCAGTTTATCTTGTCCCCTGATATCTTGTCCCAGGGGCCCATATGAGATGCTGCAGAATGCAATGTCTAATAGGCTTTCACTGCTTGCAAAAAATTCTGTAAACAATAAGATCAGAAAACAAAAAGACAGGAAAGCTACTGTATTTACCCTAAATATATGGACACCTCAACTCCCTACCATACATGTTCTAAAATTTGAACAAGTACAATTTAATACTAAGACTGAATGAGAGACAGTGAAGACTGCAGTGTCCCACCTTTCTTGGATAGTGATGTTCCTCATGCGACATCTTACATTGCTTATAAATTAATTCAGTTTGCCAGAGTATCTAGCCATGTAATTGACTTCAACACTCATAATAGATTATTAACTGCTAAACTTCTTAATCAGGGTTATCAGTATTATAAACTTTGAATTTTATAGACTTCATTATGATTTTTAGTTTCAAAATTCGATGTTGGACTTAAATCTCTTCTGCAACAAGGCCTATCAGAACCTGAATTTTATGGTGACTTAGTTTATAAATTCAGAAAGATATATGCTTGCAATGATTTCAGTACCCCATTTCCTAAAATCAATCTTCGATGTAAAAAGATTGGATATAACATAAATGTTAAATGGCCGACTGCATGCATGGTAGTTAACTGAATCATGGCCTTCTTAAATAGCAAGTCTGGCCTCTGCCTCTATGACGGCTACAGCCTAAAGACTACATTAAATGTTTATTTTTGTAATGTTTTTTGGGGCCTGATTCTTTGTTTCTGGTCAGGCCTACCGGAGTCCAACTGTTGGCTTTCTTTTGCTCCAGCTTTTCAGTTATTCCATGCTGTTGAGTCCTCATTGTTGTTAGCTTGGCTGTTTTCGAAGAAAACGATGAGGTATTGTCATAGCTCTGGCATAGTCTGCGTCGTCGTCGTGCAAAAACTTGGACATTTTGTAATATCTCTGTCATTATTAAACATATTTTCTTGAAACTCAGACTAGTTGTTCATTATGAAAATGGGGAACTCATACCAATATGTGAGGTAAACCTCAAAATATTTTTGGCACAGTTATGCCCCTTTTTCGACTTAGAATTTTTGCAGCTGAGGGTTGGCACCCGCATGCGGTGCTCTTGTTTCATCCCTGTATTCGTTTGAATTTTATGTTCTTGGAAATGTTGCCCTGATGAGCTAGAAATCCTTCATGAGGACTGAACAAATTGTTTGTCTAAACTGCAACAGAACCAAGGGCCAAGATTGTGGTGACATAAAATCAGCCAAAAAACTTTTTAGTGACTGTTCCAAGACGGTTCTTCTGTTGTGGTTTATTATTGTTACAGTTCGTTCCATGTGTGTATTGCTAATATCTTACTATTTTGGATAGCCATTTGTTCATTTTATGGGAAAATAACTCATTTTGGCTGTCCGCCTGTGATGTTTTCATTATAGTAATGTTAATTTATGTTCATGTTCCTTGGCTGGGAGGTGTGAGGTAATTGTGTCAATTCCTGACCTGATCATTGCCTTCGCTTCTATATTACACTGTTGGTTCAGGCATATCTGCCCGAACGTTGGACTAACTCTTATCATGCTGTTCACGACAACCCCTATCTTTGGAAACAGTGAGATCCAGATCAGATGGCTTCTGAAGAAGCCATCTGATCAGGATCTACACTGTTTGACATTCAGTTTATGAATTTGTAGGAATAAATTACATCAAGTGATCTGATTGGTTCAAAATCAGATCACTTGAGTGTGGCTAATCTGAATATTCAGCAAGAGAAGGGCTAACATATTTAGCCTAAATAGTCAGACACCAAAAATGTCAAATCAGCCTGTGACTACTCCTGGATCAACTATATTTGCTACTTGGCAAAAGACTTTGCACCTCTAAAGCTCATTAACCCTCTTTGAACCAAATGGAATGTTCCTTCCTATATATAGCAGGCATCCATTTCCAAATTTAGGGATGTCAGGTTGTGTTTTCATCAAATTTTATTGGGAAAAAGGCTGAACTTCATGCAAACAGTGTAGGCCCTGATCAGACACCACGTTCTGTACTGCACTGTTTGCCTGGGTACCCCTTTAGGGCGGCCCCCACCCATCGGGGCTTGAAGAAATAGATGGGCTGCATGATGCTTCCACGCAGAGCTGAAACCGTACGCACAAGAGTACTGGTAAACCGCTTAGAGGATCTAAGCCTGCCCAGGCAAAGCAGTGCCAGTCCATGCTGATAAACCCTATTGGGTTTCATCGGGCAAGAGGGCTTTAGATGTCATTTCATCTCATTGTCGGGTAAAAGTCCCACAAAATTGGAAGCAACGTCTCCAAAAGACCTTTACAGTGTTGACAGGGACGTTACCTCAAATCAACCAAAATCAACCAACCCCTTTAGGGGTGTCTGATACTGAATGGGTTAAAATGTTTTTTAGGGTAGGTAAGTCCTCTTTGGGTCAGAGGAGAGTCAGAATTTGAGTCATTAACAATAAACAATTGTATGTTTGATCAAGAAATGATAATTACTGTTAATTAATATTGTTTTTCTTAAAGTAAGTGTAAATTTCAAACCTGATAAAGCGATAGGGTTTCTGACACCTTGTTCCCAGTGTTACCCAATCAGGGGGCGTTATGTATTGATGTGGTGTGTCAAAGCAGTATGTAACAAAGAAAATGAAAAGAAAATTAAATGTAGCAGAAGACAGACCAACTAAGAGGTGCTCGCAGAATGGACGTTATTGTTTTATCGAAGTCTGCACAGCTGTTGTGTTTTAAGGTCACTGTGCCAGTAGATTGAGTATATTTATACTAATCGGTGTCTGGCAATTTGTAGAATATTTGTCATTATGTTATTTCTAGTTTCTTGACAAATGTAATTTTTGGCTATTAACCCTTTTTGTACCAAATGGAATCTTCCTCCTTATATACAGCAGGAGTCATTTCAAAATGTAGGGGGTGTCAGGTTGTGTTTTCATCAAAATTTATTTGGAAAATTATATATGAACTTTTAGCAAACAGTGGAGGCCCTGATCAGACGCCGCATTCTGCGGCGTCTGATCTTGTCCTGCACTGTTTGCCAGGGTACCCGTTTTGGGGTTTCCGGTACTAAATGGGTTAACCCATTTTTAATCTGATTGGAATCTCCTACTTTATATATAAGAAGAGTCCATTTCAAAATTTATATCAGGTTGAATAGATTTTAGAAATTTTATATTTTTAAAATGGTTGAACTTTCTGCAAACAGTGAATAAAGGCCATGATCAGACTCTGCGTTCATAAGTTGATTATACCCCCACAAATGAAATTTGGGGGGGTATATAGGGGTGACTCTGTCGGTCGGTCGGTCTGTCGTTCGGTAGGTCTGTTGACTTGGTTTCCAGACGATAACTCAAAAAGCGCTTCACCGATTTTTATAATTTTTGGTACACTGATGTAACATCATAAAATACAGGTCAAGTTCGATTTACACTACAATTCGTCAATTTTCGACATAGTTATGGCCCCTTTCAAGTGAAAAAATTGCAAAATACTGCTGTTGTACTATCAAGGCAGTTTTTGTGGGGGTATTCATCACCTTTAGTGATAGCTCTAGTTTTGTTTGATTTGAGGTTTAACGTCCCTGTCAACACTGTAAAGGTCATTTTGGAGACGTTGCTTCCAATTTTGTGGGACTTTTACCCGACATTGAGATGAAATGACATCTCAAGCCCTGTCGCCCAATGAAACCAATAGGGTTTATTAGCATGGACGGTCCGCCTCGCACCGTGGTTCCTGGACAGGCTTAGATCCTCTAAGCGGTTTACCAGTACTAGTGTGCGGGCCGGATTCAGCTCTGCGTGGAAGCATCGTGCAGCCCATATATTTGTTCAAGCCCTTTCATAAGTTGAATGCATGGAATAAACTTACTCTTGGTATGGCTGGCATCAGGCATCTCTGACGTGTAATCAGATCACATGTTCAATGCCTGCTTGCTCGGCAACATTCTTTCACGGAGAATGATCATGAATTCTTTTCTACAGTCATTCTGAATCAAAATTGGAAGCAACATCTCCAAAATGACCTAACTAGTGTTGACAGGGACATTTAACCTCAAATCAATTAATCAGTTGTTGAACTTTTTGCAAACAATGCAGGCCCTGATCAGATACAATGCTTTGGGGCATCTTAGATCTTGGTCTGTACTGTTTGCCAGTATCCTGTTTGAGGGTTCCATGTAAAAAATGGGTTAACCCTTGTCCTGCGGAGCCCGGATATGTCTTATCTTTCAAACAATGAAGATCGAGATCAGATGGCTTCTGTAGAAGCCATCTGAATGGCTTCTGTAGAAGCCATCTGATCTGGATCTTCATTGTTTGAAGATCGAGATCAGATGGCTTCTGTAGAAGCCATCTGATCTGGATCTTCATTGTTTGTCATGCAGATTGTGAATTTGTTGCAATAATTTGCATCAAGTAATCTGATTGGTTGATAATCAGTAGTGGGTGTGGCATATATAAATATTCAGCAGGTCAAGGGTTAAAATGGATTAAACAAAATATCTCTTTTTCTGTTTTTCAGGAAGGACCTCGGATAACAGATAATGCAGGAGAAACATTAAAAAGGTTTTGTAAGTGGCAGTCCCGAAATAATCAAGACGAGAGTAGTCGATACCACTATGATACCGCCATACTTTTAACCAGGTAAGCTTTAGTGAAACATGATGCAGTCGAACTTATATGGCTCCAACACCGATGGCTCGTTTATCAAGGCTCTTTTGAACTCATTCATGAGTACCTAGGAGCTGCAGGTATTAACCCATTTTGTACCAGAAACCCCAAAACAGGTGCTTGGCAAATGGTGCAGGCCGCAGAACGCGGCGTCTGATCAGGGCCTACACTGTTTGCAAAAAGTTCATTTTCCAAATAAATTTTGAAGAAAACACGACCCGACACCCCTAAATTTTTAAATGGACTCTTGCTATAAAAAAAGGTGGTACAAAAAAGGGTTAAACATTTTGTACCAGAAACCCCAAAACAGGTGCTTGGCAAACATGAGTAAGAACCTAGGAGCTGCAGATATATTAACCCATTTTGTACCAGAAACCCCAAAACAGGTGCTTGGCAAACGGTGCAGAACGCGGTGTCTGATCAGGGCCTACACTATTTGCAAAAAGTTCCGCCATTTTCCAAATAAATTTTGAAGAAAACACGACCTGACACCCCTTAATTTTGAAATGGACTCTTGCTATATAAAAGGAAGAGCATTCCATTTGGTAAAAAAAGGGTGAATATATTTGGATTAATTTTCTTACGTATATTGTGTGTACTCATTACAATCGTCTTGAGGAGGCATTTCTAACGAGTTCACACAACATATCTTTTATTTTCAAGAAAATCAAAACTTCCCCTGACCTGACACTATGATTAACCCTTTTTGGACCAAATGGAATCTTCCACCTTATGTTATAAGTATGTCCATTTCAAAATTTAGGGGTGTCAGGTTGTGGTTTCTTCAAAAACTATTTGGAAAATAGCTGAACCTGTTGCAAACAGTGTAGGCCCTGATCAGACGCTGCGTTCTGTGGCGTCTGATCTGGGCCTGCACTGTTTGCCAGGGTACCCGTTTAGGGGTTTCCGGTACTAAATGGGTTGACCCTCAGTAGCTCGAACTACCACTGTCTCAAACAAAAATTTAAATGTTCATGGTCCCAAAGCTGTTCAAAACATTGATGTTTGACTATACAGAGAACTTCGTTATGACGACAACTTGTTTCCTATTATTGTGCCGTTATAAAGAATTTGCCGTTATAAAGAATCACAGTTAAGGGAATGATAGGTAATACAAGGCCTTTTCCCCATCATTACTCCAAGAAACAAATGTTATAGACATTTGTTAGAAGTACCTCAGAGAGAGAGAGAGAGAGAGAGAGAGAGAGAGAGAGAGAGAGAGAGAGAGAGAGAGAGAGAGAGAGAGAGAGAGAGAGAGAGAGAGAGAGAGAGATGTGATTTTATCCCCTCCCCTATCTACTTTCACCTTCAGTTGCCATTACACATAAATCTGCAGTTACAGCTGTACTTTGATGGTGTCCTTCAGTTTCAGGGTTCTCCATTTGGCTTTGCCACTCTCTAGTTTTGTTTGTTCTGGCATCAGGTTTAGATTATGTCTAGACTTCATCATGATAACTCATTACAAAACATTCTAATCCTACCTACCTAGTGTAGAATTTGTTTTAAATGATAGGTTAATGTCATTTTAATAGTCTTAACCCTGATACCTCACAATAGGAGTAAAATTTAGGTCTTTCTTAGTGGGTTATGTTTGTAATTTTCTAGGATTAAGAACAGAATAGGTTCAGTGCTGTTCACAGGTGTTACCTGTACTTTTCTTGTGAGGCATTTCCTAGATTTTAGTACTTTAAAAATACTTTTCAAATTCAACAGTGGCTGGTGTTATGCAGTTGCTGCTATAGTACTGACATAATGCTGCTATTTTCTCACTTGGTAGTAGCATTTGCACTACAATCCCTACCTTTGTTAAAAAAAAAGTGTAGGTCCAGATCAGATGGTTTCTGAAGAAGCCATCTGATCAGGATCTGCACTGTTCATGCAGTTTGTGAATTGAACAAATACATTATATCAAGTTATTTGATTGGTTGATAGTCAGCAATGGGTGTGGCTAAATTAATTTATTCAGCAGGATGAGAAATAATATGCAAGTCAATTCAATAAATGTTATTCTACCAGAATATAGGCTCTTTGTTCCAATCTCTCGAAAATAAAAATGAACAAAAAATCAGCACTGTTATTGTCAAAATGTTAACCCTTATCTTTCTGTTCATGACAACCCTTATCTTTGCAAACAGTGCAGATCCAGATCAGATGGCTTCTGAAGAAGCCATCTGATCAGGATCTACACTGTTTGGCATTCAGTTTATGAATTTATAGCAATAAATTACAGTCAAACCTGTGAACAAAGGCCATCTATGGGACAGGACAAATTTGGCCGTTATTCACAGGTGACCTTTATTCGGAGGTTTGAAATTACCAGCAGGCCGACAGTGTCCAAAAATTCTTACATTTATTGATTAAATAGCAAGATGTCACTGGATGAAGAAGCATATTGTTTTCCATTTAATTTACATGTTTATTTGTTGCGTCATCCGACGCCAGCAACCCCACACGTGTTTAAATCTTTCATAAAAATGTTTGGAACCGGTAAAAAATATTTTCTCGATAGCTAAACGGTTGTGAATAGAGGTGGAAAGAAAACAGCGCTGTATAGCTCCCGAATTATCCCTCCGTGTCAATAACAAACAACAGCGTTCGACTTTTCCCTCCGAGCGTCTGCTATTTGGCGCCAAAACATAACTATTCATGAGATCGTAGAGTAGTCCGTTTTTATTATGCAAACATATACTGTTAGATGTAGCTAATTGTCTGAGGAGGATTAAATCATTTTCACATTGATCTTGGATTAAATTTTATGACTGGAGGATAAACGCAAATTAGAGACATGACTTGACCATATTTTCACACCTTATCGACACGCACCGCAGGGTGGCAATTATATGACAGGGATTAACAATAGTGTCATACTTGAACCGTAATAAATACACAGATGGTTTGTCCCTGAATTGACAGTGCCGCAATTATTGTGATTTACTTACTTGGCTAGTTTTACCGTCTTAAGGATTGTCCGCCAATTAAAAAAAAAATGTTTACTCAATTTTTTCTTCACTTTTCTAATAAACTATCTTCAGTTCTTGTGTAAAACAGAATGCAATGGATTTATTCAGTTCAACTCACTCACAAACCGTAACATGTTTTACCAGATCGCCAGGATTAAGGACTGCAACACCAATCAAGCAGGCCAATTATATGCCAATCAATGGCGATAATTACCTCAAAGCTGAAATCATGAGCGTGATGGATTCAATTATAGACCGTTATTCAAGGACAGCAACTCAGTTTGGGACTGAATAACGTGACCGTTGACCGTAGTGCACAGTGGACCGCTATTCCCAGTTAATTTATTAGGGCATTTCGATGGGAGGGGTTGAAAATGACCGTTGTAATAAGGGGACCGTTATTCGGAGGTGACCGTAAGCACAGGTTCGACTGTACATTAAGTAATTTGATTGGTTGATAGACAGAAATGGGTGTGGCTTAAATGAATATTCAGCAAGATAAGAGTTAACTTCTTGCAAGTGCAGTATTTAATAAAGCTGAAAAATCAGCACTTTTCAAATCTGCTCACTCTTTTCACCAAAAATACAAGTTTGTAGCTGTACTGAATGACCGAAGTTTTGAAATCATGTCATCACGAAAATACGCCTATATAATTTTGACTGCCTTGAACCCCACTTTAATATAGTAAAACTGGGGTTTCCGGGGGAATACCTTATTTTTTTTATTTCTGCTCAAAATATAGATTGTGGGCACTCGTTAGAACCGCCTACTTTTCTTATTTCTGCTCTAAAATATAGATTGTGGGTACTCGTTAGAACCGCCTCGTTGATCTAAAATATAGATTGTGGTTCTAACAAGTGCCCGCAATCTATATTTTGAGCAGAAATAAGAAAAATATCACAATTTTTTCATCTTAAAATAATCATTTTTTCGGCGATAAAGATGGCAATGTATTTGTATAGGCCTGTTTGCGTAATGAAACAAGTCTGTGAAATAAACACCTCCGTATACACCATTTTTAGCTCACCTGCCACGTAGTGACAAGGTGAGCTTTTGTGATCACTTTTCTTCCGTCGTCCGTTGTCCGTGCGTGCGTCCGTGCGTAAACAATTTCTTGTCCGCACGATAGCATCTTCATTTATGATTTGATTTTAACCAGACTTGCATACAACTTGTACCACCATGAGATCTTGGTTCCTTTCTTGAACCAGCCATATCCCATCATGTGTTACGGAGTTACGGCCCCTGAAAGGGCAAAAATTGCCTATTTTGGTCTTGTCCGCACGATAGCATCTTCATTTATGATTTGATTTTAACCAGACTTGCATACAACTTGTACCACCATGAGATCTTGGTTCCTTTCTTGAACCAGCCATATCCCATCATGTGTTACGGAGTTACAGCCCCTGAAAGGGCAAAAATTGCCTATTTTGGTCTTGTCCGCACGATAGCATCTTCATTTATGATTTGATTTTAACCAGACTTGCACACAACTTGTACCACCATGAGATCTTGGTTCCTTTCTTGAACCAGCCATATCCCATCATGTGTTACGGAGTTATTGCCCCTGAAAGGGCAAAAATTGCCTATTTTGGTCTTGTCCGCACGATAGCATCTTCAATTATGATTTGATTTTAACCGGACTTGCACACAATTTGTACCACCATGAGATCTGGGTTCCTTTCTTGAACCAGCCATATCCCATCATGCGTTACAGAGTTACGGCCCCTGAAAGGGCAAAAATTACCTATTTCTGTCTTGTCTGCATGATAGATGTTTCATTTATGATTTGATTTTAACTAAACTTGCACACAATTTGTACCATCACAAAATCTCGGTCAAGTTCGAATATGGGTCATGTCGGGTCAAAAAGTAGGTCAGTAGGTCAAATCAGAAAAAAAACCTTGTGAAGTCACGAGAGGCCACAGTTTTGGTCCGATCATCATTAAACTTGCCCAGAATGATCATCTTGACAATATCTCAGTCAAGTTCGAATATGGGTGTTGTCGGGTCAAAAAGTAGGTCAGTAGGTCAAATCATAGAAAAACCTTCTGAACACACTAGAAGCCACAATTTATGTGCAGTCATCATCAAACTTGCTCAGAATGATCATCTTGATAATATCTTGGTCACATTCGATTAAGAGTCATGCCGGGTCAAAAAGTAGGTCAGTAGGTCAAATCATAGAAAAACCTTGTGTATACACTAGAGGCCGCAGTTTTGGTCCAATCATTATCAAACCTGCCCAGAATGATCATATTGACAATATCTCGGTCATGTTTGAATACGGGTCATGTCGGGTCAAAAAGTAGGTCAGTAGGTCAAATCATAGAAAAACCTTGTGAACACACCAGAGGCCACAGTTTTGGTCCGATTGTTATCAGACTTGCCCAGAATGATCATTTTGACAATATCTCGGTCGAGTTCGAATATGGGTTATGTCGGGTCACAAAGTAGGTCAGTAGGTCAAATCAAAGAAAAACCTTGTGAATACACTAGAGGCCACAGTTTTGGTTTGATCATCATGAATCTTGCTCAGAATGATTATCTTGACAATTTCTCAGTCAAGTTCGAATATGGGTCATGTAGGGTCAAAAAGTAGGTCAGTAGGTCAAATCAGCGAAAAACCTTGTGAACACACTAGAGGCCACAGTTTTGGTCTGATCATCATCAAACTTGCTCAGAATGCTAGTCTTGACAATATCTCAGTCAAATTCGAATATGGGTCATGTCGGGTCAAAAAGTAGGTCAGTAGGTCAAATCATAGAAAAACCTTCGGAATACACTAGAGGCCACAGTTTAGGTCCGATCATCATCAAACTTGCCCAGAATGATCATATTGACAGTATCCGGGTCAAGTTTGAATACGGGTCATGTCGGGTCCAAAAGTAGGTCCATAGGTCAAATCATAGAAAAAGCTTGTGAACACACTAGAGGCCACAGTTTTGGTCCAATCATCATCAAACTTGCCCAGATTGATCATCTTGACAATATCTCAGTCAAGTTGAAATATGGGTCATGTTGGGTCAAAAAGTAGGTCACGGTTTTATATAGGCTTATATAGGGAAAACCTTTTGAAATGTTCTTGACTGAAACCAGAAGGCCCAAGTCTTTGATATTTGGTATGGAGCTTCATCTAGTGGACCTCTACCAAGATTGTTCATATTATTGCCCTGAGGCCAAAAATGGCCCAACCCCGGGGCCCACTGATTTTACATAGGCTTATATAGGGAAAACCTTTAAAAATCTTCTACTCTGAAACCAGAAGGCCCAGGTCTTTGATATTTGGTATGAAGCTTTATCTAGTGGACCTCTGCCAAGATTGTTCAAATTATAGCCCTGGGGCTAAAAATGCCCCCACGCCGGGGCCCACTGGTTTTACATAGGCTTATATAGGGAAATCCTTTGAAAATCTTCTCGTCTGAAACAAGGAGGCCCAGGTCTTTGATATTTGGTATGAAGCTTCATCTAGTGGACTGCTACGATGATTTTTTATTATACATGTATATTATAGCCCTGGGGCCAAAAATGGCCCCACACAGGGGCCCGCTGGTTTTACATAGGCTTATATATGGAAAACCTTTAAATCTTCTTATCTGAAACCAGAAGACCCAGGTCTTTGATATTTGGTATGAAGCTTCATCTAGAGGACCTCTACCAAGGTTGTTCAAATTATAGCCGGGGGGCCAAAAATGCCCCGCGCCAGTTTGCACTGGTTTTATGCAGGCTTATATTTTGGGAAAACCTTTAAAAACCTTCTTGTCTGAAACCAGAAGGCCCAGGTCTTTGATATTTAGTATGAAGCTTCATCTAGTTGATCTCTACCAAGATTGTTCAAATTATAGCCCTGGGGCTAAAAATGCCCCCCGCACCGGGGCCCACTGGTTTCATATTGGCTTACATAGGGAAATCCTTTGATAATCTTCTTGTCTGACACCAGAAGGCCCACGCCTTTGATATTTGGTATGAAGCTTCATCTATAGAACCGCTATGAAGATTGTTCAAATTATAGATGTGGGGCCAAATATGGCCTCACACGGGGGCCCACTGGTTTTAGATAGACTTATATAGGGATCGAAAACCTTTAAAAATCTTCTTGTCTGAAACCAGAAGGCCCAGGTCTTTGATATTTGATATGAAGCTTCATCTAGTTGACCCCTACAAAGATTGTTCAAATTATAGCCCTAGGGCCAAAATGCCCCCGTGCCAGGGCCCACTGGTTTTATGCAGGCTTATGATAGGGAAATCTTTAAAAATCTTCTTGTCTGAAACCAGAAGGCACAGGTCTTTGATATTTAGTATGAAGCTTCATCTAGTTGACCTCTATCAAGATTGTTCAAATTATAGCCCTGGGACCAAAAATGGCCCTCTCGCTTTACATAGACATATTAGGGAAAAACCTTTAAAGTCTTGTCTCAAATAGGTCACTGGGGCACGTGCAAAACTCTTAGCTCATAGCTCAGGTGAGCGATATAGGACCATCATGGTCCTCTTGTATATAGAGAAAACTGTGGTTTAGGGGGTAAGTATTATTTTTTCGTTAGAACTCTAATGAGCACCCACAACCTATAGCCATTTTGGAGATAAGAAAAATGCACTATGTGGCACAGGTGTGTTATCATAAGGGATTGTCAAGTACTCAAGCATGTTTGCAAATTGCCAGAGCATTATACAAATAGCTATGGTCAGTACCAGTCCTACCGGCCCCGATAGCCCAGTTGGTAGAGTGTCCGCTTCGGGGAACGGGAGGTCACGGGTTCGATCCCGGGCCGAGACATACCAAAGTCATTAAGAATGGTACTAGCTGCTTCTCGCTTGGCACTCAGATTTACGGGGAAGAGCTAGGACTGGTCGACCCAGTTTCAGGATAATTTGACTGGGTGTGGTATCATGTAATGTGTCTGGGACATGATACTTCAGTGAGCCAGCACTATAAAAGTGAGCATTGAGCTCCCTGTCACAACCAGACACGGTCGTGATATGACTGAAAAATTGTTGAAAGCGACGTTAAACCCGAATTCACACACACAGTACCAGTCCTAGATACTGGGTACATGACTTGTATTGATGTTAGCCTCATTTAAAGAGAACAGTTATTATTTCTGATGCTCCAGCCATAACAGTTTAATTTGATAATAAAGTGCTCAAAACAGATTTATTTTTGTGATTTGTCTGAGGGCTCATAATTTTATGCTGAGGTCTAGGATTTGAGTATCTCTTTGATACCTTTTTCTAGTAGTTCTAAACTTCTTACATAACCAAAATATTTTCAGCTTGTTAAGTATTATCAGTTCCACCTGGCTCAAGTTTATTTCATTTTTTCATTTCTGAAAATTATCTTTTTTATACCAGTATCTTTAGTTCTTGTGTCTGTTGTTGTTTTATTATCTGACTTAACAAAAAGGTTATCGGTTTATCTGTCTGTGGAAATATTATAAAATTCCAAGATTGAAGAGGCTTTAAAATTATTTATTTTGTCTGATGTTCAAAGAATCCCTTTGTAACTTTTCGACCTTTCGAGACTTTGTTATATACTGATCATAACTAGAGGTTTCTGTACTTAAACTCGGAGTGTCATGCCAAATGTTAGAATATTTTTTTCCACAATTTCTGGTGCAGCAGCTGACATCAATAGAAAGCTTGTAGACAAAAGTAATTTACGGGAATAGTTTGGTATTTTTTTGCAATTTTACTTCCAAGGTGTGAAAGACAGTTATCATTGGAATATCCTCCTTGGGGCAATTCCAATGAGTACCAACAGCTTACGATTTGGAGGAAAACAGAAAAATTAAACAATTGACATACATTTTGATTTACAGAGCTTGTTTTATATGCAGAATTCGGTAATGCACTAGCTTGAATGTCAAATGACGTAGAATCTTCTTATAACAGCCTTTCCTTTGCTGCCAGCCAATTACCCCAACATAAACATTGGAACATAAGAACATGTTTTGGAATTGATTGGTGTTAAACAGTGCTAATGATAGCCATAGCTCACTCATGATTGTCTAGACTAATGTGTGTAATGCTTATGTCATAATGAACTAAGAAAAATAAGACTGAACATAAAATCAAAGTACTGAAAGTACTAATAGAAGGTGATGGTAGAAACCTGTTTGTTTTTACACTCGGCCATTTCATTTCATTATCTTTTTTTTAAATTTTTAAACAGTGGATGGTTATGTATGATTGTAGTAACGCGAGGAGCAGACAAATGTAATGTCAAAAACAAAATTGAGGATCGAACGGTACATGTTGTGAGTCCCTTCTTGTGTCAATGAGAATAATTCTGGAGACAATTACACTCATACATAGACTCTAGCAAACAAGATAATTTACTCAACACTCTATACGTGCTAGCAAATGGCTTTCTTACACCAATGGTCCCCGCCCATAGGGGCTTGAAGAAATATATGGGCTGCATGATGCTTCCACGCAGAGCTGAATCTGGCCCGCACACTAGTACTGGTAAACCGCTTAGAGGCTCTAAGCCTGTCCAGGAACCGCGGTGTGAGGCGGACCGTCCATGCTAATAAACCCTATTGGTTTCATTAGGTGAAAGGGCTGGAGATGTCATTTCATCTCAATGTCGGGTAAAAGTCCCACAAAATTGGAAGCAACGTCTCCAAAATGACCTTTACAGTGTTGACGGGACCTCAAATCAAACAAACAAACAAAACTTCACTTTATCTTTAGTATAGCAAGTCGTAGTATATTACTGTTAGAAGCCTCCGTGTTACAGTCCCAAGCTATATCTTGCCAACATAAATTCATATTCCAAACTCCTTAATTTTTTCCTCAAGATATTGGGCGAAAATGAATTTTTAAAGTCATTCAAGGGCCATAACTCTGCTGAAAATTGATGCAAAAAGCCATGTAACAGTCCCAAGCTATATGATGCAAATATAAATTAACATACCAAATATGATCAAAATCCATCATTTTTTTCTTAAGATATGGAGCAGAAACAAAGTTTCCATATTCAAGGGGCATAACTCTGCTGAAAATTGACACAAAATACCGTGTAACAATCCCAAGCTATATCTTGTCAACATAAATTCACATCATCAAGAAAACACGCCTATATAATTTTGACCCCCTGGAACCCCACTTTTATATCGTAAAACTGGGGTTTCTGGGGATATACCTTATTTTTCAAAATATCACATTTTTTCATCTTAAAATTTTCATTTTTTTGGCGATAAAGGTGGCAATGTATTTGTATAGGCATGTTTGCGTAATGTAAAATCCATCATTTCTTTCTCAAGATATTGAGCGGAAACAAATTTTTGACATCATTCGAGGTGGGGGGTTATACTATTTTAAGCCTTACTGCCAAAAGATACTGCTAGGGTTTATAACCAGGGACAGTCAGACTTGCACATCTTTGCCTGGGACCTCCTAAGCGGTTTACCAGTACTGATCATGTGCATTCGCTTTCAGCTCTAAGTGGAAGCACCATGCAACCCAATCTATTTCTCAAAGCCTCGACGGGCAGGGATGCAATCAATCAATTGTATCCTGTTACTGGACTGATTTATCCCATAAAAATTAATCAAAAACAATCACCATTTTTTTTGTTAATAGATGATATTGATAATGCCTGAAGTAAAAGAGGTTTGAAGGCTTTACTATAATATTCTCACACATTAAGATTAATTAATAATTTTTTCTGTCACCTGTAGGGTCTAGACCATAGTGACCCACCTCTGTATAACAGGTGATATGTGGTTATTACTGTCATAATGAGGTTATGTTCCTAATAAATATGACAAACGACCAGTCTACCTTATGTTTTTTCTTCTGTTTTAATCATGTCAGAGGAACATTCACTACAAGCAAGATGACATTACACCAGTCTATAATTGACCAGAACAACTTTATGGAGTCCAAGAACAATTTATGTCATAAATGTCAATAAAAAACATAAAACACATAAATATGACGAAAAGAGCATCACTACAGACAAAACAAATGTAAGCTTTGGACACTAAAATTGATTCATGGTCACCAATGAAGTCCAGGGGAACAATGTGCATTTAGACCCTATGGGGAGTTTGTGGAGATTTTTACTTCTCTCAATGCAGACTGAGACTAAATCTGTCCATGGAAAATGTTGTTAGACAAACTGACCAGCACAACATTACTTGTTTGTTTGATTCAAGGTTTAACGTCCCTGTCAACATTGTAAAGGTCATTTTGGAGACGTTGCTTCCAATTTTGTGGGACTTTTACCCGATGTTGGCAGGGATGTAAAACCTCAACTGAAACAAACAAACAAGTAATCTATTGTGTTGGGGTTTTTCTACATGTGAACTCTTGTGGGTCATTTTGTGCCATCTCCCAGAGAAAGGGAGAAAAGAGATAAGAGGTAGTAAAGGAGAAGTGAGGAACAGGGAAGAAGGTCCAAAGGTTTCTTGAGCAATATCCCCACATATATCTGTGACCTCAAGGACACTTCCAGGTGAGCTACGCTGCCTGATAACACTCTTGTTTCTTGGCATCTAAGAAATCGAACATTTGGAGAAAAATTGTTTGCAGGGATTACAGACTCCCACTTAAATGAAATGGAAACGGGACAAGAAGAATTTTTGTTTCTGTACTACATTTAGCACAGAAAATGATGAGACAGTCATAATTATATCGGCTAATATTTTGAAATCAAACACTAAACAATTTTCATGCAAAAATGTCAAAATCAGAGTTAATAGTACGTGCTAACATTCATGAAAATCCTTGAAGTTGTAGCACTATCGTTTCCTTTGTAGATACAGCTTTATCTTTTCCACTCAAGAATGTAGGCCTTGATTGCATTTGCAGATATAGATTTCCTATCACTGATAAACTTCCTATTGATCCAGAGACTTAGATTTTTGTCAAATGAATAAATGTTCAGTTTTTTGTCATGTCTTTGAAAGTTCATCATGTGGATTAATTTTAATTGGATTGGGACACAAGAAAAAACTGTTGATTTGCAACATATGCATCCGACATTAGCTCAGGTGAGCCCGTGTATCTGTGAAGTCTGATCTGTTTTAGAATCTTCATCTTCTCTCAGACCTTCACCAACCTCAGACATTCCACATGCGAAGTACATGTATTAACTGGTTTTGGTCTCTTAACCCTTATGCTGCTGAATAATTTAATTAGCCACACCCTTTCTGACTATCAGCCAATCATATTGCCTGATATAATGTTTGCATTCAAATTCACAAACTGAACGACAAACAGTGTAGATTCTGATCAGATGGCTTCGGAAGAAGCCATCTGATCAGGATCTACACTGTTTGCAAAGGTAGGGATGGCCGTAAACAGCAGGATTAATAATGAGACACAATGATTATTTTCTCCTGGTGCAAGACTACTGTAGTTCTGGTTGAGTAAATCGGCACGCGACTAGGTCAAGGAGACATGATTACATACCTTGCAGCAACCTGCTGCAGTTACCTGTAAATGATATGCGTATTATGGAGCTCTTAATTCTCAGTGTTTCATCTTGTTTATCTACCTGTATCTTTGCATTTTGCATACAGCGTAGAAATGTTCTGGTTCCCTGCTTCTAATGTGCATTTTGAGTTCTGGAAACAGAATGGAAGGCAACTTTAGGGTGAAGGCATATCTGTCCAAAAATAGTTTATCAAAGTCTAAGAGTTGACCCATTGTGGCAGGAAGTCCCAGAAGTTTGAAAGATGGTAGAAAACTGAGACTTCCAGAAGTAAACAGCATACACTTTGAAAATGCCATTAGCAAACTGAACCTAGTTAACTGGACCCTAATATGTCAGCATATTGTCATCACAATGTTTGCTGTAATAAGCGACATTTCCTTCCACCCATAATAACAAGGTCTCAATAGATCTTCTACATGTATTATAAAGCACTTTGCCATATGGTCCTATGACATTGAACCAAACATGTCGGTGCAGATATATTAACCCATTTTGTACCGGAAATCCCAAAACGGGCAATTGGCAAACAGTGCAGGCTCAGAGCAGACGCCGCAAAATGCGGTGTCTGATTAGGGCCTACACTGTTTGCAAAATTTTCTGTTAATTTCCGAATAGTTTTTGAAGTCAACCCTAAATTTTGAAATGGACTCCTGCTATATTGGTACAAAAACATGTTATCGGCTACTGAGTATCTTGTTTCTGGTGGCGTTGTTAGAAGTTACATGATCTTGATGTGGCAAGTGTCAACATCTGCGACAATGATTTTTCTGATCATACTCCGTCACTTCAATGAAATCGTCCAACAGCTTGAAGTACAATCATTCATAGTTAGGTAATACGCAGCAGCTGGTGCATGTACTTTATAGTTCTTCTTCTTAACACATTGTGTATTGTATAGAATCTGTTTCTAAATTTAGGGGTACAATGTATTTGATTGAGTTATTTGTAGAAATTTGTTTAGAAAATCCATGGACTTTTTTGCAAACAGTGAACTGCTCTGATCAGATGCCGCAGAATGCATCTGATCTGGGCCTTTACTGTTGCCAATATCCTGTTTTCTGTTTTCACATATAAAATAAGTTAACTCTTATCTTGCTGTTCACGACAACCCCAATCTTTGCAAACAGTGTAGATCCAGATCAGATGGCTTCTGAAGAAGCCATCTGATCAGACTCTGCACTGTTTGGCATTCACTTAATGAATTTGTAGCAATAAATTACATCAAGTAATTTGATTGGCTGATAGACAGAAATGGGTGTGGTTTAAATGGATATTCAGCCAGATAAGGGTTAATTATCATTATTCACTGCACTATATTACCTTTTACATGGATGTTACCCTAAAATGCCAAGCTAAATTCTGGAGCAGACGAGATTGTAATTTTTTGCTATATTTTTCTGAGAAATTGGGCAAAATTAGCTGGTCTGGCCCAGACAAACTCAAATTTTCCATACTGTATTCCTCCCAATTAGCGTCCCTGCTCCTATAAGTGCCCCTCACTGTTTTTCCAAGAACAAATTAATAAGAACTGCTTTTGCTGTCAGAGGGAAAAATATTTTGGCTTACCTAAAGGAAAGAGATTGGCCTTTCAGTCATTGCCCTATCTGCTGTAAATTGTATCATGCAAGGTTTTTCTAAACCCCATGCTATCACAGAGTGTCTGTGTTGACCACTTGGTACTTTACATGTCATGATTCCACCATACTATAATCACATCATGGTAAGATTTTTGTCTCTAATAAGCACCCCCTCTTTTTCCATTTTTTTAAGCGCCCGGGGCGCTAAATGGGAGGAATACGGTACTTGGCAGTGGTAAAGCATCGATTTTGAGATTGAGAGGTTTTTGTTTGATTTTAGGTTTATCTTCCCCGTCAACACTGTGTAGGTCATTTTGGAGACGTTGCTTCCAATTTTGTGGGACTTTTACCCGACATTGAGATGAAATGACATCTCAAGCCCTGCCACCCAGTGAAACCAATAGAGTTTATATGCATTGATGGTCCGACTCGCAACACTTTCTCTAAGTAGTTTACCAGTTCTCATGTGCGGTCAGTTTCAGCTCTGTATGGAAGCATCATGCAGCCCAATCTATTTCTTCTAGCCCCGATGGGTGGGGGCCAGAGATCGAGAGGTAGACAGTTCGATTTCCACAAGTGCCAAGTGTTGTTTCCTGTAGCATTGAGAGACTTTATCCACATTGCTTAGTAATGGTTCCTTCCAAGGAAAAGACTGCCACATGGAAGATTAGTACTAGTACTAAATGTGTTACCCTCTATAAATAAGGTTGATGATAATTATACCCGTTTTTTTTTAAGAAATATCAGGTATATTGTTTTCGTACCAGAGTTGAGTGGGTGTCAGTCCGTCTGTCTGTCCATCCATCCGTCACGTTTCTTTAACCACTGAAGTTTCACTTTTGAAACTTTGCATGTGGATAGTACATCATATGTAGATGGCAGTGGGCTACTTTTTTGTGACCTTGACCTCAACATGGCCCCAAGGTCAAAGGTCAGAAAGTAAAAAAATAGAAAAAGCAGGTATTTGCGATGGTATACCATCAAATGCGCAATCAAGTTTATTATACCCACTTTTTCGAAGAAAAATCGGGTATATTGTTTTCGTACCAGAGTTGAGTAGTCGTCAGTCTGTCTGGCCATCTCTGTCTGTGCGTCCATCCGTCACATTTCTTGTAAATGGATCTCCTCTGCAACCACTGAAGTTACACTTTTGAAACTTTGCATGTGGATAGTACATGGTATATAGATGGCAGTGGGCTACTTTTTTGTGACCTTGACCCCAACATGGCCCCAAGGTTAAAGGGCAGAAAATAGGACATTATCATATCTTCTAAACTGTTGGGATTGCACTTCCGAAACTTGATTATTGGATAACCCTTGGAATGTAGAATATATTGGAATACTTTTCGTGTGACCTTGACCCCAACATGGCCCCAGAGTCAAAGGTAAAAAAGTAGAAAAAGCGGGCATTTGCGATGGTATACCATCGAAGGCGCCATCTAGTTATTATTATTATTAGAACATAATATTATTTACTTTTTCACATGATTGATTCAGATGAATTGTCAAGCTTCACATGAGTTGATTCACATGAAATGTCATACTTTCAGACAGCAGAGAACAATTACAGCCAAGCTGTTAGCGCATTCATCTATTGCCTGGGCCTCGAAACTGTGCTTTACCAACTGTCTCAATTCATTTCAGGAGCATAAGAAGGATCTTGAGCTGAAGACATGTTGGACTTCAGTTGCTAAAAGCCCCTACAAGTGACACTGCCCCATCAGACCATGAGATGCCCTTACCTTACATACTTGAGTTGTTAATGCTTGTCCTGCTGAATAAATTAATCTAGCCTCTTCATCCAGTCAGATTACATGATGTAATTTAATCAGTCAAATTTGCAAACTGAACATCAAATAGTGCTGATCATCTGATTTGGATTTTCAGTTTTCAGCTTTAGCTATACATTTGCAAATAGTTAGACCTGGGGTGAATTTGAAAAAAAAAAACAAAAAAAAAACAAAACAAAAAAAAACAACAAAAGAACACTCAAACTAGTTCACAAACACTGGCCAGTCTGTAACAAAAATATTTCTTCTTTAATTTCTGTCTATGCTCTTATACTGGTTTTATTGCTATTTCATGCATTCCGATTAACAAGTTTGGTTCAGATTCTAGTTGATACTGTTAATTTTTATTTTTCCGCTATGGCTACTTAATTATTTAAGCTAGTGATATGCGATGTTTTATAGTGATTTTACTGCCGATTTATTGAAATCTTGGGGAGAAATCTGTCACGCTTGGAGGTGGGTCAGACATACTGGCCTCTGAATTTGATACTGGCCTGAACTTTTTACTATAAACATAAATATATTTCCAAAAATAATGGTAATAATGACAAAGTGAATACATAACTTGGAAGTGTTATCATATGAAAGTAGCAACAAAGAGTTTACACAGCTTGTTGTGTCACTACCAGAGTTATCTGTTCTTAGCATGCTAATCATACAAGAGACAGATTAACCAGTGTCCTGCTTGACAAGACAACGCCATACATTTGCAGTGTGGATCAGGATCTAACATTGTCATTCAAGTAATTGGCCATCAGCAGAAATTGGAGTGACAAAATCAATTTATTGAGCTTAGATGCTACAATTGAGTTTGATATCTTTCTGATTTGGCTTAAGTCTTTCCATGATAGTTTGCTAGATAGTATACATAGTACATGTATATATAGTTTTGTAGGGTATTTTATATCCACAGACAGTTAGTGACTAAGTCATTCTTGAGAAGTAATGTTTAAAAAATCCTTCAGGTGGTGACCATTAATTTTAGAACTGGCACTTGAGAGCAAAAAGCCATCTCTGTCATAGGGCCACAATACTTCAGGTTTAATTTTGGAGATAAATCAATCTTTCACATCTGTTTGTATAGCAGATGTACTTGAAAATAGCTGGCTTCATTGACCAGAGGCTGGTCATCTAATAGCTCTTATTTAACAAGGTGAACAAATAAATTAGATGTCAATTTTTTCAATGGGAGGTAACTAATGGCATATTGTCAGTAGCTTCTCAGTATTCTATCTGAATCCCTTTCTTTTTTGGGGGCAAATTCTTTCCTTGTAGAGCCTAGCCCCTACCCCTATGAAATGGGAGGCGTCTCATTTCATGATAATTAGAGGGTGTATTCATTTCACTTATTCTGAAGCAAAAGTTACACACATTTATCACTTATTGAACAGCTTAACAATAATTGTCATCAAATGATTGTGGTGGGACCCTTCTACCTGATTTCACAGTAATTAGGGAGTTAATTTTGACCTCTCTGACCCTCTGATGACACCTGTCCACTTGTAGGAATTTGGTTTCACCTGTAGAAGCCCAGATTTACCATACTCTAAACATCCCAAAAACTCAGACACCTTTTGGGCTTGCGGTAATTCTCTAAAATTTTAACAAATTTGTTTCATGATCCACAAAGGAGTCAAAAAAGTGCAGACGGAATGGCAAACAGTGTAGACCCTGATCAGACTGCTCCTTCAGGAGCAGTCTGATCAGTGTCTCCACTGTTTGTTAAGGCATGTCTGTCATAATACTTAGGATCATTACGGTAATAATATAATGTTATTAATCAAGTAATTTCGTATTGGCCCAGTTACAGGTCCAAGGTTTGCTGTTCGGCCTTGGGGCCAATACAGCAAACCTCGGACCTGTAACTGGGCCAATACGAAATTACTTGATTAATGACAATTTTATTAATTGAGGCAATTAAAAAACATGACTTATGATTTTGACCTCCAGTTAATATTGGTTGACTTAGTGTCATACAGGATAGTCAATTAATAATCTTAAATACTATAAGAGCAGTGGTTGTGTGAACAGTGCAGACCCAGTATTTAGTGTCTTATTGACAATCTGAGCAGGCCGTTTATGTTGTTCTGTGATAGCTCATGTTCAGTATCATCATAGAACACAGCCTGTTAACCCTTTTTGTACCAAATGGAATCTTCCTCCTTATATATAGCAAGAGTTCATTTGAAAATTTTGGGGTGTCAGGTTGTGTTTTCATCAAAATTTATTTGGAAAATGACTGAACTTTTTGCAAACAGTGGAGGCCCTGATCAGACGCTGCATTCTGCGGCGTCTGATCTGGGCCTGCACTGTTTGCCAACTACCCGTTTTGGGGTTTCCGGTACTAAATGGGTTATTATAGTAAATGCTTATGCCCCGGTGGTCTTAAACAGGATGCAACAAGTAAGAAGCATCCCTGAAAACTACAACAGTCCTTGCACACCACCCAGGGGACCTATCAAGGTAACTCTGTTTTCAATAAAATATACTTATATGGACACACATGCCATCTAGATGGCCCCCACCCATAGGGGCTTGAAGAAATATATGGGCTGCATGATGCTTCCACGCAGAGCTGAATCCGGCCCGCACACTAGTACTGATAAACCGCTTAGAGGATCTAAGCCTGTCCAGGAACCGCGGTGCGAGGCAGACCGTCCGTGCTAACAGACCCTATTGGTTTCATTGGGCGACAGGGCTTGAGATGTCATTTAATCTCAATGTCGGGTAAAAGTCCCACAAAATTGGAAGCAACGTCTCCAAAATGACCTTTACAGTGTTGACAGGGACGTTAAACCTCAAATCAAACAAACAAAACACACGCCATCTAGAAGTAGATGGTGTTCAACACTGAATTCAGTATTCATCCTTATTTACACCAGGAGTTCCTGCCTCACTCAGATCTGGGCCTGCACTGTTTGCTTTATTCCTATTTTAGGGTTTCCAGTAAGCGCACCAAACAAGATTAAATGACAGTTGTAATCACTAGATTATCTTTTACAAGTTTAATCAATTCCTAGAGTCCAAAAATTACAGGGGCCCAGATTTCATGGAAGGTCCTGGAAACATGGAGTGCCCCCATGCCTCTGGCTCAAAGTCTGCTTTGAAAAGGTTGTTGGTGTTATCAAAGTGTTTAAGATGACCGATGCTAATCTTTTAGAGGAAGCAGCTTGCATTTCATTCACTTCAAATTCTCACCTGTTAGTGTAACCACCTCAACTTCCTGTATTCTGGTCAGAAGTGTTTCTGCATAAACAGTTATAGACTGACCATCTATTGTTTTGATGTGCTGTTTTCCTAATTACCTGACCAACTGACCAGCCATTGATACACTCAATTTCAGTTGGAAATAGAATTGAAACAGACCCTGAGAAAATTCATTTAAGCATTGGGAGGCATGGCCAAAACATGCTGACAGACTAATACAAATACTGACCAAACTGATCAGGAGATGTCGGATCTGATCCAACACTGTTGAATCACTTCTCAGTCATTACAGAAAGGTTATTTAGATGAAATACATCACAAACTCTTTATAACACTATTGCTGGGGAAGATGTTGTTAACCCTTTCAGTACCAGAAACCCCTAAAGGGATACCTTGGCAAACAGTGTATGCCCAGATCAGATGCCACAGAATGTGGCGTCTGATCAGGGCCTCTACTGTTTGCTAAAAGTTCAGTCATTTTCCAAATAGATTTTGATGAAAAACACAACCTGACACCCCTAAATTTTGAAATGGAATCCTGCTGTATATAAGGTGGAAGATTCCATTTTGTACAAAAAGTGTTAAAATCAAATAAAAATGTATAGATTATAGCAAAGTGACCATTCGTTTTTCTATATAATCTTCATATATCTTAAAACCATGTAGTATCCAAAACCATGTTATATTGAACAGTGTTATAAAGGTCAACTCCATGTCCTTGCTTATTCACCTGCACATGACATTAACATTGAAATTTAGGATTCTTTTTAGAAACTAGTTTAGCTGTTGCAGATACAGTGTTTGATCTAGGGCTACACTATTTGCCAGTATTCCCATACAGAATGCCCCTTGCCCCCGCCCATCGGGGCTTGAAGAAATAAATGGGCTGCATGATGCTTCCACGCAGAGCTGAATCCGACCGTACACGAGTACTGGTTACCCACTTAGAGGATCCAAGCCTGCCCAGGGAAAGCGGTGCGAGTTGGACCGTCCATGCTTATAAACCCTATGGGTCTCATTGAGTGACAGGGCTTGAGATGTCATTTCATCTCAGTGCAGGGTAAAAGTCCCACAAAATTGGAAGCAATGTCTCCAAAATGACCTATATGGTGTTGATGGGGATGTTAAACATCAAATCAAACAAACAAACAGAATGCCCCATTTAGCATACAGAATGCCCCCAGTTAACTCTTTCAACCCTGTAGACCAGTACAGATATGTGTGTAAACAGTGTAGACCCAGTTGACTCATATAGATCTATCTCATCAGGATCTACAATTTTTTTCCATCCTGTTGGTTTCCTTTGTTTGAATTGAGCTTTACCATCCCTGTCAACACTATTTAGGTCATATTGGAGATATTGATTCCAATTTTGTGGGACTTTTACCCGACATTGAGATGAAATAACATCTCAAGCCCTGTCACCCAATAAGACCAAAAGGCTTATAAGCATTGGACGTTCTGACTCGCATAACTTTGCCTGGGCTGGCTTAGTCCTTCTGAGCAGTTTACCAGTAGTTTCCGCTCTACGTGGCAACACCATGCAGCCATATTAACTAACTCACTATTTCCAGGAATGGGTGTGTCCAATTTCAAAGATGGATTCTGGTCACTGTTAAGGCATTGCTGTCAAAATCTGTCCAGTGTCAGATGATGTTTATTTAAGAGATATAATTTTTATGGCTCATTTGCTTTTGCATATGGTCAAGAAGCCCAGTAATATAAGACATTCTAGGGGAAGCCATATAACCCTTTTTGTACCAAATGGAATCTTCCTCGTTATATATGGCAGTAGTCCATTTCGAAATTTAGGGGTGTTGGGTTGTGTTTTCTTCAAAACTTGTTTGGAGAATGGCTTAACTTTTTGCAAACAGTGTAGGCCCTGATCAGACGCCACATTCTGCAGCGTCTGATCTGGGCCTGCACAGTTTTCCAATTACCCGTTTTGGGGTTTCTGGTACTAAAAGGGTTAAAGGTAGCAAAACATGATGCCTGGGCAAGTTTCAAACTCAAAGACTTGTTGAACCAAGGGAGAGAAAGTAGTAGAGCGGGATAAGCTGCTTATAGTATATAAACCAGAGGTGCAGGTTGCAGGATCACACTTTTTAGTGAGACATTTAACCAAGGTACATTCTCCATATATGAGGAATAAGATTTGAGGGGACCTACCATGACATAATAATGAATATATAATTAATTGATTAACCCTTTTTTGTACCAAATGAAATCTTCCACCTTATATAAAGCATGTGTCCATTTCAAAATTTAGGGGTGTCTGGTTGTGTTTTCTTCAAAAATTATTCGGAAAGCAGCTGAACTTTTTGCAAACAGTGTAGGCCCTGATCAGATGCCACATTCTGTGGTGCATTCTGTGGCGTCTGATCTGGGCTTGCACTGTTTGCCAGGGTACCCATTTTGGGGTTTCCGGTAAAAAATGGATTAACTATAAGCAAAGAAGTCTATAGTCTCTAGGACCCACCACAAGATTAGTCACCGAACAGAACAGAACAGAACATAACTTTATTGAAGTTAAACTCAGGCCACTCGCAGGTGGCGTAAGAGCATAATATACAAACAGGTGACAAGTGATAAACAGACATATTTCATCACTAAAACATGCCTATACAAATGTATTGGGAATTTTACCACCAAAGAAGGAGAAAATTTCATATAGAAATTTTAATGTTCCTCATATCCCGCCCAAAACACAAATCGCTGGTACCTGCTAGGCCCCCCTGATTGAGGCGGTTCCAAACAGGCTCCCACAACCCATGCCTCCGGGCAGAGATAGGAAAGATAATGTGTACCCCTGTAAACCCAGTTTTGCTATATAATATAAAAGTGGGGTTCAAGGGGTTCAAAATTTTATAGGCATGTACCCGTGATGTAAATAAGCAAATACAACAATGAAAGTGAAACAAATACATCACATTACCAGGCCTATGCAAAATAGTAAAAAGGAACTGTGGATCCCACTAGAATTATCACATTTAGGTAGTTCTACAAGCAAGCCACACTCTACACCCATAACAGGTACAGGAAAAAAAAAATAATGTATATCCCTGAAAATACCACTCCCTCCTACATAAGTTGGGGTTGTTGGGGTCTTGATCACAGTTCACATAGACCTGTTAATGTGAAGTTCTTAAAAAAAAAAAAAAAAAAAAAAAATGAGAGAGAAATATAATAATAACAGGGGCATGTTGTGATAAATTACAGAATACTTAGTTAGAATTTGAAAATTTCTTCATTATGATTTCTGTAAAGCAAGATAATTTGATGAGAAGATTTTTATCTTCTGTAGACAATAGCTCCTTGAATTTAATAATATTGGGGCGTTTGTTAAAATATGAGGGTAAAAACTTTTTCCGCTCTGATTTGAAATAATTGCATACAAAAAGATAGTGAAATTCATCACCAGTGTCATTTTTCTCACAAAGGGTACACTTTCTTTCTTCCAAAGGAATGTTTTCCCAGCGACCAGTCTCAATTGGGAGCCTATGGTTACTTAATCTGAACTTAAGTAATGTAGAGTAGTGTTTTTTAGTTAATAAGGTTAAATAATTTTCAAAATTAACATCATGTTTGAAAAGTTTATAAGTTTTTCCTTTGGAGGATGACGATACTTTTGTATGCCACTGTTGAATGTATAGGTCAGACAAAGTTTTTGAAATTTGCAATTTGATCAATTTGGGGTTTTCAATGACTTCTTTATGTAAAAGATCAGCACGCCCTACACTTATTAGGATTTCTTTTATACAGTGGATCCATTTATGCTGATAAATGCCACTATTATATTCGCCGAGAAGAAACTTGTATAATAATTTTGATAGTTTAGTTTCCTTACTATTTACTATGTTCAGCCAAAAGCCAATCATTCGAGTTTTTATTTTAATATCAATAGCCTTGAAGCCAACTTCTGCATGTAACATATAAGCTGGGGTGGACTTTCTTGTATTTGTGATATACCTGAGGAATTCGTTTTGGAGTTTTTCAATAATATCTGTATTTTCATATGCCCAGATCTCACATCCATAGAGAGCGATTGGTAAAATAGTGTGTTCGAAAAGCTGTAGTTGTAAGTCAATAGGAAGATTAAGGTTTCGTATTCTTTTATATAAAAGATGCATGGCTTTTTTGGCTTGATCGTAATTATGCTTTTTGGCTTTACAAAAACTTCTACTCTTTGTGAAAAATACCCCCAAATATTTGAATTCTTTACATACTGATATTTTATTGGTGCCCATTTTAAAATCAAAGCGGTCATTGTTACGGGTACCAAATATCAAAATTTTAGTCTTGTCATAATTTATATCAAGTTGCCACTTTTTAGCATATTCATAAAACATGTCTAAGTTCTTCTGGAAACTGGTTTCATCTACACCAAAAATGACAGTGTCATCGGCATACAACAGTAGAAGGTAAATAAATACTTTATCTGAGCCAAATTTCAGGTTAACGTCAGAGCAATTGTTAGACTGCATAAATGTTTCTAAGTCATTCAAAAATAAAGCAAATAAGACCGGTGACAAATTTTCCCCTTGTCGCACCCCACGCAGACAAGGGAAGAAACATGACTGATTCCCACTGAAAGATAAACAAGATTTAATTCCCTTATACATATTAAAAACAATGCGGAAAAACTTGCCATTAACATTATTCTTCAACAGTTTTGACCACAACCCCACTCTCCAGACAGAGTCAAATGCTTTACTGAAGTCTACGAATGAACAAAACAGTTTTAATTTTTTAGCTTTCAGAATTTCAATGATTGCATGAAGACCGAATATGTGGTCATAAGTTGAGTATCCTGCCCTGAAGCCTGCCTGATTTTCTTCTAATATGTGATACTCATTTAAAAAATTATTTAATCTTAGATTTAATACTGCAGTGAAGAGCTTTCCAAAACAACTAAGGATTGTTATAGGGCGGTAATTTTCTGGATGTAGAGGATCCCCTTTCTTTTTGTAAATTGGTATGATGATGCCTTCAAGCCAAATCATACAAAATGTGAAAGCCCCTTTGGGGTCAGAAAAAATTAGTACCAGTCAATGATTGGACTGTGCTAAAATTTTGAGTGCCCAATTGAGTGCGTAATGATATTTCTTCCATTATCTAATGTTATAATGAAACTTCTGGTCAAAGGTAGGTGACTTGTGCTTGAACCTTGTCATAGTCTGGGAAAATCCCATGTATCTGTTGCTTCATCTGTAATTAGAAGTGGAAAGTTAAACGAAGACAAACAAGAATTACATGGCCAACAATAGGAATCATGGAGCAAGTGGTTAAAGACCTTGCTCTTATCTGTTTTTAACCGTTTTACATGAATGAATGTTTGCTTAAAGGTTGGTGAAGGACGCCAAAACATATTTGGAGAAGCTAGAAGCATTGTAATCCTGTTTCCATTGACCTTAGATGACTGTTTAGTTTGTAACAAGACCATGGATAGTTGTTGAACTGGTGAAATCATGAGACTGCATAAATGAGCCAGTGTACTCCAAAAGTTTCAAGTTGGCAATGAGCAACCAGCAGAGACTCAGATCAGACTGCATATGCACAGTCTGACAAAGGTCTTGCTAATTACTTGAGTCATCTCATCCATAGGATTAAAATCAGAGGTACACAGGCTGATTTCAGTGTTCTCTAGTTGCATTTACCAAGTTGAACATTTTTATGTTCACAGGGTCAAATATGTAAACTTTGACAATCAGGTGAGAATTAACCAATAATACCCATTCAAAATATGTAAATTTCGTATAATAATGTGAAAGTTAAATGAAGTTCACTGAATGAAGGTTCTTTGATAACCTTTGTATTGTAAAATATTGCCTTATTTGTTTCATAAGCTCCTTGAAGTTACTGTAAAATTTGACACTATTTTGTCTTGTATTGGTGAATTAATGGCTGGTGTATGTGTGATGCTGCAGTGGTAGTTACATTGTCCAGTCAATTGTTGGTTAAGCAACTCAGTGAGAAGCCCTAAATTGACTTTTAGTCTGTCTAAACAGTGTCAACATTGGTGTCAGTGTCCACAAATTGTTTGTGTGTGTGTGTTTGTGTGTGTGTTGTATATGGTTTTGATATCATTCAGTACTACCCCTGTCCCCAGTACTACCCCTCTCCCTGACCATAATGTTGAAGTCAAGGAGATAGACTCAGAATTATTTTGGTTTGAGGCAAAGCATGTGCGGGCGATCTACAGTGTTCGCTGACAGATCGTGATTTGCTGCAAAATCATTTGGATATAACATGGTTGCTTATATAACATGGTTTAGATGGCTTTGGACCCGTACTAGAGTGTTATAAAGAGGTTGTGGTGTTCTTGATATGGGTCTCTGTGATCAATTAACTTTTGTCTCTATATGCATTAATGCTTAACCTTTCTCTTGCTGAATATTCATTTTAGCCACAACCATTTCTGTTTATCAACCAATCAAATTACTTGATGTAAGTTATTGCTACAGATTCATAAAATGAATGCCAAACAGTGTAGATCCTGATCAGATGGCTTCTTCAGAAGCCATCTGATCTGGATCTACACTGTTTCCATAGATAGGGATTGTTGTGAACAGCAAGATAAGGGTCAACACGCCAATCAGGTTTATGGCCTGTAGTTTAATCCTGTTAAGTTGGCGAGTTTATTTCACAAGTTAGTTGCCAATGTTGTCAGGTCATTCAAGGTGTCCTCACCTGAAGTGACCCTGTTGTGTCTGTTGATGGTGTTACCTGATACCTTCAAAGTCAGGACTAGAACATACAATGACCAACTGACCACTGTCTGCTCTTATGGCCTATGTACATAAAATGTTTAAAAGTCTTAAGGTGTATGAAAACGCCAAATATATTTTCATTTTATTTAGCTCCCCTGAGCTGAAGGCTCCAGGAGTAGGCCTCCATCGTCCGTTCATCATCTGCCCATCAGCCATTTTTAGATGTCTTCTTCCCAGGCACCACTGGGCCAATTTCAGTTAAATTTCATATGCATACTCCCGACAGTGGGGGAACAAACATTTATTTGAATGGTCCAGATCTCATGACCAAGATGTTCCCCAAGCGGAAATATGATAAAGACCATAAAAAATTTTCTTCTCCAGAACTGCTGGGCGGATTTCCTTCAAACTTGGTATGTAGCTTCAGCTGACTGATAACTACACTATTGTTTTAAATAATGACCCCAGGTAGACCTTGATCTGTTTAACTGTACAATCAAGGTCACTCAGATAAGGTAAAAATGACCAAATAATACTCAGCATACCTGCCAACTTTCACGCATTAGGAGTGAGTTTCACGATTTTCCCATGCTTTTTGACCTCACGATCGTGTTGCCAAAATAAGGCAAAAATCACGATTTTTCCACCTCCTCACGCTTTGTATTTTTGTCAGCCATATTGTTTGTGGATAGTCATTTGGAATATCTTGGATTTCTTCACTATCTATTTTTGAGGTGGAAAAACCCGAGTATATTTTTAGCTGTTTTGACTATTTTTAACCAGAGGATAGACAAACAAATGCAAGTTGCCAACAGTTTTCTATTTGTATGAGCATGAACAGGGATGCCCTTTGCTGATCTTTTCATGTATGTTTGAACAATTATTTAACATCTCCCAGATGTAATGAAAGTAAATATTTACCTATGAATGAGCAATGTCACGTATTTTCGTGACTACGAAAATCGTAGTTTTTATCTCTCTAACTGACAATTGTTATGTTATTTGGTAATGAGTGTTCTAACACTTCAGAAACAATTGTTTTGCAAAATAAAGGCTGTTATACATTAAGCACTCATTGCAATTGCATGAAAACTGTTTCTGAGTAAAAGAACCTAATTTCAGACAGATCATATATTCAGACAATCTTTAGTTATTGCAAATACTGTTATTAAATCTCCGCTCCTACCCAATGTAAGGACTACTTCTTTCTAGCCTCATGTGTAGGCACGAAAGTCGTTAGTCCTTGCCAACTTACATGTACCATGTAGTCAGTTCAAGAACAACACAAGAATTGCTTTTGGGAAAAGGAAAACCATATAATTGAAAAATTTTCTGCCAAAACAGATAATCAAAATGGATCAGCAAGATTCATCATATGTACTGAGTACTTTGTTAATGAAAATTTTCAGATTATACCTCCACACTGGCGAGATAGTCCATACAGTATCAATGAGCTATAGTTGCCCAAGTCCAATATATGAAATTGCTATGGAACACAGTCTTGTGTCAAATCACTTTTTAACACTTAGTCCACAGGTCACCAATTGTCCTGCCATATAGAATTAAGAGATTAATCACATAGAACACAATAGCTATGATATCACTAGTCCAACACCCATACTAATTCGCTATATCACATAGTCCTCATGGCACATTGCCACACAGCCCATTATAAATGTCCGGCTATAACTTATTCAAAGATGAATCACATGTATATACCACATGAGTCTTGCTTCTGCTGAAATTGAACGAGATATTATGGCACACAGACAATTTTTCAATGTAACACGGTAGTATGATTTCAGACAACACCCATGCATATCGGTTAAATGTAGTTATCTATCTACTATGAATACATAAAATGCCAGATCAAATTTATATGGTTTTCAGACTAAAACTACTACTATTACCTAAAACTATTTACATTAAAAAGTAAAAATAAAAAGAAAGTGGAGTGGGTGGGAGGGAGAAAATTTTCCGTAGACCTATTCACTGTGGCGATAATTTTGAAACTGATGCCAAAGCGGCACCCGCGCCTGGAGAAGTCCGCGAAAAATTCTGATTGGATATCAGAAAATGTTACAGAGAAGCTGAATGGATAGTTCCATCGACAGGAGGCCAGAAATAAAGCGCCCCCTGACGGCGCTATCTGTACTGGCAAAACAACGCCAGATTCAAAATACTTTAAAATGATTGGTCTATTCAAAACAAAACAAACAACTCTCGGAACTTTTCGCCAGAAACAAAAACATCTCTCGTCATTTATAAATTCTAAATTTCATTAAAAACAGTTCTAGGGAGTAACCTGTGGAACTACCAAGGGCTGGTGCCCAGTTTGATGTAACTAAAAAAAATAACATATTTCCTTTGGATCAAAGACAGGAAAAAAGAAAGGAGTGGACCCAAAAGGCACCCTGTCGTGCACCTCTGATTTTTTTTTTTTTTTTTTATTATTTTCTTTACATTACCCACACGTAGGGTAATGTAGAAAAAAACGAGGGTTCCCACCAGATATTTAAAACTAGATTAAAATTTAATCTCTATAATTACTGAAGCTTAAGTATTATACCAGTGATTTATTGCATAATACATAAAATGTAAACATGCAATTTTTCTGATTGTAATAGTGGACTGAAGTGTGTCTACAAGTTTGAAAAAAAATCTCCCCCATGGAAATTTTGGGGAAAATATTCACCGCGCTTTATTCCATCGAAAAATGCCGTTACACGCAGAATCTCCCCCATGAAAAATTTGAAAAGTTGGCAGGTATGATACTCAGGGTTCAGGAGAGCAATCAGGACCTCATGGTCCTCTTGTTTATCTTGGAGGTATGAATTTGCTCCTCCTCAGGAATAGTCCCATATTGATGAGACAGATCATTCCATTCCGACTCCACATAAAAACAATATGTAAATCTTCAGAACTTTTTGCAGTTTTATTTCTTGTGTTATTTTTCAGGGAAAATAAGGCTTGACATTACATGTGAATCACAGGGCAAATAAGGCTTGACATTGCATGTGAATCATCTCCTATGCCTTCTCTGAAAAATAAGAAAAGATATTTGAAAGGTGCCGATTAGCTTGCTCGGGTCATATGTGAGACGCCAAGTTAATAGTTTTCCAAAGACTGAAACCTCCAGTTGCAAAGTTGCATAATCTGTATGGTATTTATGGATGTCTCAAAATTGTCAGTATTTGCATTTGTTAGTAATTTCACTGGACTTCATCGAATTCATAGTCAGCTCTCAGCATCAATGTCTTTACCCATTTTAGATGGGAAAGCTCAAAAAGTGAAATTGGCAAACAGTCAAGGCCCAGATTAGGGCCTTCACTGTCGGTAAATTCTACCCATAAAATTGAAAATGGATTCTTTCAATATATAAAGTAGAAGTTAACCCTTCTCTTGCTGAATATTCATTTAAGCCACACCCATTTCTGTCTATCAACCAATCAAATTACTTGATGTAATTTATTGCTACAAATTCATAAATTGAATGCCAAACAATGTAGATCCTGATCAGATGGCTTCTTCAGGATCTACCCTGTTTGCAAAGATCGGGGTTGTCGTGAACAGCAAGATAAGGTTAATACACACAAATCTTTTTCTAAGGCTGTAGCCATAGAGTCAGTTTTTCCCTTCTGGAACCAGTGAAAGGAAGCCCGGCAGGTATGATGACCCACAACCTCTTGATCACCAGTTTGACGCACATCAGTCTGAGAGCTACAGGGCCAGCCTGATTGAACTGTATCATGGTTTTATCTGCATCATGATTTTAACCCTTATCTTGCTGAATATTCATTAAAGCCACACCCATTTCTGTCTGTCAACCAATCAAAGTACTTGATGTAATTTATTGCTACAAATTCATAAACTGAATGCCAAACAGTGTAGATACTGATCAGATGGCTTCTTCAGAAGCCATCTGATCTGGATCTACACTGTTTGCAAAGATCGGGGTTGTCGTAAACAGCAAGATAAGGGTTAACTGTATCATGGTTTAAGACCCATGATGTGTCCTATTTCGTAGATTTGTTTGCTTGATTTGAAGTTTAACGTCCCTGTCAACACTGTAAAGGTCATTTTGGAGACATTGCTTCCAATTTTGTGGGACTTTTACCTGACATTGAGATGAAATGACATCTCAAACCCTGCCGCCAAATGAAATCAATAGGGTTTGTAAGCATGGACTGTCTGGCTTGCACTGCTTTGCCTGGGTAGGCTTAGATTCCCTAAGCCATTAACCAGGACTTGTGTGCGGTCGGATTTTGCTCTGCCTGGAAACATCATGCAGCCCATCTATTTCTTCAAGCCCCAATGGGCGGGGGCCAATATATGAGAAGGAGAATTCAATTTGGTACAAAAAGGGTTACTACAATAATCATTGATTGCTTATGATTGCTTCTCATAACTAGTAACATTGATGCCACTTGACAATGATTGTGATGTGATTGACATCTAAAGTCATATGTATTGTCATTATTTCCCACCACTTACTGACGAATGGCTCGTGTTTGACATTCGTCAACACTTCATGACCTAGATAAAGACATTCATTCAAATTGATCATGGCTATAATGGTCAAGTTGCATGTTGACATTCATCAAGTTTCGTTTTAAGATCAACTTGAGAGAAAATTGCGTCATGACGTGCTTGAAACCTCAGTTGGAAAGATCGGGACAACCAGTTATGATTGTAGACAAAAATTTACTGGAATGAAATCATAGCAAATGAGAAGAGTCTTGGTGTGTGTGTGTGTGTGGGGGGGGGGGGGGGGGGGGTAAGCTGGTGTACATTAGTGTAAATTCACCCCCACCCATCGGGGCTTGGAGAAATAGATTGGGCTGCATGTTGCTTCCATACAGAGCTGAACCGGACCATACATGAGTACTGGTAAACGGCTTAGAAGGACTAAGCATTCCCAGGCAAAGTGTTGTGAGTAAGACTGTTCAATGCATATAAGCCTTTTGGTTTCATTGGGTGGGAGGGCTTGAGATGTCGTTTCAGCGCATTGTTGGGTAAAAGGTTCACAAAATCTGAAGCAACATCTCGATGAGCTAAATAGTGTTGACGGGGATGTTAAACCTCATTCAAACAAATAAACAAAAACATTAGTGTAAACTGATCAACCAACCATGGTCAGAACAAAAATGAAAATGGGAGAACAGAAATTCATAAGTCATAAAGCAGAGCAGCTTAACTCATAATCCTTGCTACCCATTTCAGGCAGGAAACCCACAATTGAAATATTGGCAGAACACAGGATCTGATCAGGGCCCAGTTGTTCAAAGCTAACGGCATCGTTTGTTAACATATCGTTAAAACTTTGATCATTTATTATGGAAAATATGCTAATATTTTTGCTGAAAAAATGTGAGCAGCTTTTGCGGATGCAAAAGCTGCTCACATTTTTTCAGAAAAATGCCAAAACTTTACATATTAAACTTGTTAGAACAGTTACCAATATGACCACTAACGAGCTCGTTAAGCTAACGATGCTTTGAACAACTGGCCCCAGGACTTCACTGTATGCAAAAAGTTCAAAGTTCTATTCAGCCAGTTTTTAATTTTATTTTATTAAAAATAGCTCAACCTGACATCCATAATTTTGAAATGGACTACGCTGTATAAGGAGAGGAATATTCTATTCGGTTTAAGGGGAATGGGAACACCTGGCAGATTTTTCTGTCAATTTTTGAAGGGAGACAACTTTTGGGACTTCGTGAAGCCCTGTCCCACTGAAAAAGGGGTCTACTCTTAAAGGAAATAATTTGCTCCTCTTTCCTTTAAGAGTTGACCCCTATTGACATAGGAGACAAAAGTAATTTTGCAGGAGTTGCCTCTCCTGAAGATTTATTTATTCCCCTTGAAGTTGTTAAGAACATATAATTATGAGAAAGTAAATTTCTGCTTAAACAAGGTCAAATACTATTGACAAGGTGCACTGATTTACCAATTTTAATAGAAAAAGGCGACTTGCTATTTTATTGAAGTATCCATGAATTTTAGGGCCCTAAAACCCACAGTCTAACATGGCGTTCCTAACTTGATTTAAATCACAGGGATGTGATAAACTTCGGTTTTATGATGTTACCCTTAGATTATTTGCCTTTAGATAGTGAAAACTTATTTTCTTGCATCAAAAATGTGACAAAAGAGACATAAATGCATGTGTTACAGTCAATAATTTTGGCAGGATTTCTTCTAACAATGCGAGAAGCCTCTGTGGTGTAGTGGTTATGCTACTTGCCTTGTAAACTAGGTGTCGCAGGATCGATCCCAGACTTCTCAAGACTTTTGGACGAGACTTTAAACCGAGGTCCCGTCTTCGTATGACCTCAGTTGTTGGTGAGACGTAAAACTCAAACACTCACTCACTCACTCTAACAATGCGATTTCCGATGTTTTAGAATCGAAACAGATCAGCTCATGCAGTGAATTATTGAATGATACATCACAGTCTGTCAGTCAGTTATGAGAAGATAATACTCATGCTATGCGCTCATGATGTGATCTACTTTACAACTGACCTCCAAACTGTGATTTATCACCCAATAATTCATTGCTAGAGCTGATCTTTTGAAAACAAAGAGAAAGTTTCAGTAACTACATTGTACTTAGGTTAGAGATGACATATCTGATGTTATAGAAGAAGAGAAACAATTTATTCACTATATCTTGGTATGGTGTTTCTGAACAAGTCAACAATAATATTATTTTGAGTGATTGACTGATTATGAATAGTGATATCATGGGTGTATCTGATAATTGTTGTTACATGGGTGTACCATGTTGCAGTGTGTTGCTCTTCTTGTATCTTGTCAGTTAGCTATATAACTAAGCTTTGATCAGTGAAGTTAAAAGCTTGTATGCTTATCAGCAAGCATAAAATAAGTATAATTTTGATAAATATAATGCTTAAAATCAAAGTTATAGCCATTTCAGTGTCAGAACCTAATGAGATAAAAAGGTTAATTTCAGAGAAAATAAAGTGATGAAGAGACTTCAGTTCTTTCACCCGTGTATTAAAAAAAACAAAAATAGAAAAGAAAAATCAAGCCAGCTGTAAATTTTAATAAAATTTGCAGACAGTATGGCATAATTTTCGTTTTGGATGCTGTTCATACCATGTTTCACCTGCTTTGGAAATAAAGTGAAATTCCGCTATTAAGACCACGTAAAATTAAGGCTTATTCTTCTTTAAAACATATTTAAAAGTTTCAGTTTTTCTGTTTTTGTGCTTTTAACATGCAGTGTCCTAGATTAGTAAGAGACCACCTTTGGGACTGTTTAAAAGTGGTCTTAAGACCACCTTTGAACAGTCCCAGAGGTGGTCTTAATATAGGAAACTGTATTAGAGTAGAGAATGAGATATCAGAAGAGTGAATACAAGACAAAGTGGGTAGTGCTTGTCTGTGCAACAATGATTTAAAGTCATGAGTGAGTGAGTGTTTGTGTTTTACGTCCCACCAACCACTAAGGTCATACGGAGATGGGACCTGGGTTTAAAGACTCATCCGAAAGTCTGGAGAAGCCCGGAATTGATCCTGTGACCCCTGGTTTACAAGGCGAGTAGCGTAACCACTGTACCATGGAGGCTTCTGATTTAAAGTCATAAAATGTCAATCAGGACAATTGCCGTCTGCTTTGTCCTCTGCCGGTTACTTTAAAAGTCATTTTTGCAAACAGTGTGGACCTAAAGGAGCAGTCTGATCTGGGTCCATACTGTTAAGTTTGCAAGAAGATTCAGCAGACGGCATTTTCAGATGCGGTTTTTCATGGCATCTTAAGGGTTAAAATTTCTGGGAACCTAGAGGCTGGTTTAGTACTGACTAACATTGGACCATATTTATGGGCATGGCAAATGTAAACTTAATTCACTTTTTGAAAAATAAGCAGTTCTTAAAAACTTTTACGAACACCTCAAACCGTTGACTTTAATGCTGGTTGTGGGGCAGTGTCTTTTACCTGTACTTTCATACGAAATGAAAAAATATACCAGTAGTTTACTGACCTTTCATGAGGTCACACAGATGTTGACCCTTTCCTTATGAAGATTGACAAGTTTGAAGGGCTTGTGTCTTTTTGGGGTTTAATCAAAATTTCATGAAATGATTTTCGCATAATAATCATGTCACTTTTGTAATTGACTAACATGAGCATATCTCACATGATATTATTAAATATGCAAATTCTTTTGAAAACATCAGTCTCCTTTTGAGGATTTCTTTCAAGAATAGATATAAATCTTAATTTCTCGTGGGTCATTGAAAGGGTATGGGATTTTTAGGGGATTAGTCAAGGTATCCCAGCGGTCAGCCACCAGGTTGTTTATTTTTTTTGGTCATCATGAGGCAAATTATCTGGACTTTCAATAACAATAGGTTTCCAGTGGTCCATTGTATGGACATGACTTATCATCTGATAAAACTACATGAGGGATAGCTGTTTCGCCTTTGTATAAACCTGTACCTGGGGCTTTGAATGGGCTGGCCAAGAGAGAAACATTATTATATATGAATAATGAGGATTCTTACGGTAGGTATCTGCAGCCCCTCCTCATTGGGGCCAGCCTCTGACTTATCATCTCAACCGGTATTTGGGAATGATTTCTGTGGCAGAACAGGTGAGAGTGGGCATAAGCCCTTTCTTGCTGTTCCTTCCCTGTTTGTGGATACTACCCTAAAATCCTAAAAATTCTGCACTCTTGCTGTCATTCTCTTAAAATTTTAACTTTTTTTTTCACAATCCACCAAGGAGTCAAAAAATTGTAGACTGAATGGCAAACAGTTTAGACAATGATCAGACTGCTCCTGCAGGAGCAGTCTGATCTGGGTCTGTACTGTTTGCTAAGGCCGGTGTGTCTCAATGCTTATGATCATTATGGTATTAATTTTTTTTACATGGCTGGCAAAAATATTTTTAAAATTTACTGTTACATTATCATTTTTGTGGTAATAGTTACTTTTTATGATTAAATAAATTGATTTCTTGCTTCATACTTCAATTTGTTTGTGAAAGTTTTAGAGAAAATTTTGATATTTCAGATAGACTTATTTGAATATTAAGATAAAATCAGACTCACTTTACTATTGATTAAATCAATCTCTTTATGTTTGCATATTTTGAAGATTAACATCTCTTCAATTTCTCTGGAAAAGAAAAAAATAAAGAGAAAAAATGTAAGTATTCAAGAGGTTAAACACAGAAGCCACAAATTGGGTGCAAAAATGGTGATAAGTGAAACCCTAGCATTTATTGAAAACCTTATAATGGTTCATCAATTTTAAGCATTTAAATTACATAGCCCATACAATGACTTCACCTGCATTTAATGTGCTTCTTTTTAAACCTGCTTCTGTTTGAAACTGCATTAAATCAAATTAAAAAGTGGATGTGACTCATTCACTTAACATTGTGCATCTTTTTTTTTTATACTGTTGCTATTGTAATCACTAAAAGTCCCTTTATATGGAGTCAGGTGGGAATTATACACTTAACTTTAAATGCTTTCATAACAAAAATATTTTAATTTTTTTTTTTCGTCACAAAACTAAACCTGATACTAAAAAATTAACCTTAGGCTGTCTTTTTTTAACAGTGAAATAGTTTGTAATAATTAGCAAAATGCTTTGCATTTTATGATCAAGACCAAAGAGATACAAAGCCTGTAATCTCTGATTTGTAACAAATGACTCATCATTTTTTGTGTGGATGGGGATACATAAATGAGCTTAGTATAACCAAGAAAACTTTGCATCACAATAACACGCCTATATAAATCTTACCCCCCTTGAACCCCACTTTTATATAGAAAAACTGGGGTTTACAGGGGTAAACCTTATTTTTATGCTCTCAAATATAGATTGAGGGTACTCGTTAAAACTGCCTCGATGAGGCGGTTCTCACGAGTACCCACTGGGGTTTACAGGGGTAAACCTTATTTTTATGCTCTCAAATATAGATTGAGGGTACTCGTTAAAACTGCCTCGATGAGGCGGTTCTCACGAGTACCCACAATCGATATTTTCAGCAGAAATAAGAAAGATATCACGATTTTTCATCTTAAAAAGTTCTTTTTTTTTGGGGGGGGGGGGGGGGGGGGGGTTGGGGTTGGGGGGGGGGGGGGGTTTAAAGTTTACAATGTATTTGTATACACCTGTGGACACAAAAGCGTTCAAACTTTGATGAGCTTCATTTCATTCTGACTTGAAACATCATTCAATATATCCTGACATCATATCAGTCAACTGCCAGACAGAAATAAATTCAAAACACAATGTGATGTACATTTCATTGCTGACTCCTGCAATGTCCAATCAAAATACATCCCAAATGTCAATCAGAAATTGTTTACCAAAATGAGACCAATCAATTGCTTGATTTAGTTTTAGAATTCTTTGATGAATGGCATTTGCTTGTCAAACTAACATGATGCAAAGCGATACATTGAAAGTTATTTCACAGGAGTTTGAACGCTTTTGTGTCCACAGGTGTAGGCGTGTTTTCGTAATTCCATTGTCCCTGTTGACATTGTTGTGAGTGTTAATTGTGGACAGGGAACATTGTCCCTGTTGACATTGTTGTGAGTGTTAATTGTGGACAGGGAACATTGTCCCTGTTGACATTGTTGTGAATGTTTATTGTGGACAGGGAACATTGTCCCTGTTGACATTGTTGTGAGTGTTAAATGTGGACAGGGAACATTGTCCCTGTTGACATTGTTGTGAATGTTTATTGTGGACAGGGAACATTGTCCCTGTTGACATTGTTGTGAGTGTTAAATGTGGACAGGGAACATTGTCCCTGTTGACATTGTTGTGAATGTTTATTGTGGATAGGGATTATTGTCCTAGATGACATCGTTGTGAGTGTCTATTGCAGACAGGGGACATTGTCCCTGTTGACATTGTTGTTAATGTTTATTGTGGTCAGGGATTATTGTCCCTGTTGACATTGTTGTGAGTGTTTATTGTGGATAGGGAACATTGTCCTTGTTGACATTGTTGTGAGTTTTTATTGTGGACAGGGGACATTATCCCTGTTGACATTGTTGTGAGTGTTTATTGTGGACAGGGAACATTGTCCCTGTTGACATTGTTGTGAGTGTTTATTGTGGACAGGGGACATTATCCCTGTCGACATTGTTGTGAGTGTTTATTGTGGACAGGGGACATAGTCCTTGTTGACATTGTTGTGAATGTTTATTGTGGACAGGGAACATTGTCCCTGTTGACATTGTAGTGAGTGTTTATTGTGCACAGGGGACATTATCCCTGTTGACATTGGTGTGAGTTTTTATTGTGGACGAGAACATTGTCCCTGTTGACATTGTTGTGAGTGTTTATTGTGCACAGGGAACAATCCTGTTGACATTGTTGTGAGTGTTAATTGTGGACAGGGGACATTGTCCCTATTGACATTGTTGTGAGTGTTTATTGTGGACAGGGGACATTGTACCTGTTGACATTGTTGTGAGTGTTTATTGTGGACAGGGAACATTGCCCCTGTTGACATTGTTGTGAGTGTTTATTGTGGACAGGTGACATTGTCCCTGTTGACATTGTTTTGAGTGTTTATTGTGGACAGGGAACATGGTCCCTGTTGACATTGTTGTGAGTGGTTTTTGTGGACAGTGGATATTATCCCTATTGACATTGTTGTGAGTGTCTATTGCAGACAGGGAACATTATCCCTGTTGACATTGTTGTGAGTGTTTATTGTGGACAGGGGGCATTATCTTTATCCCTGTTGACATTGTTGTGAGTGTTTATTGTGGACAGGGGACATTATCCCTGTTGACATTGTTGTGAGTGTCTTTGCAGACAGGGGGCATTGTCCCTGTTGACATTGAGTGTTTATTGTGGAGGGGACATTGTCCCTGTTGACATCCCTGTTGACATTGTTGTGAGTGTTTGTTGTGGACAGGGGACATTATACCTGTTGACATTGTTGTGAGTGTTATTTGCAGACAGGAGACATTGTCCCTGTTGACTTTGTTGTGAGTGTCTTTGCGGATAGGGGACTTTATCTCTGTTGACATTGTTGTGAGTGTCTATTGCAGACATGGAACATTATCATTGTTGACATTGTTGTGAGTGTTTATTGTGGACCTGTGTTGACATTGTTGTTTGTTTAATTGTGGACAGGGGACATTGTCCCTGTTGACATTGTTGTGAGTGGCTTTGCAGACGGGACATTGTCCCTGTTGACATTGTTGTGAGTGTCTTTGCAGACAGGGGGGCATTGTCCCTGTTGACATTGTTGTGAGTGTTAATGGTGGACAGGGGACATTATCCCTGTTGTCATTGTTGTGAGTTTCTATTGTGGACAGGGAATGTTATCCCTGTTGACATTGTTGTGAGTGTTTATTGTGGACAGGGAACATTGTCCATGTTGACATTGTTGTGAGTGTCTTTGCAGACAGGGGACATTGTCCCTGTTGACATTGTTTCTGAGTGTCTTTGCAGACAGGGGGCATTGTCCCTGTTGACATTGGTACGAGTGTTAATGGTGGACAGGGGACATTATCCCCGTTGACATTGTTGTGAGTGTCTAGTGCAGACAAGGGACATTGTCCCTGTTGACATTGTTGTGAGTGTTTATTATGGACAGGGGACATTATCCTTGTTGACATTGTTGTGAGTGTCTATTGCAGACAAGGGTACATTATCCCTGTTGACATTGTTGTGAGTGTTTATTGTGGACAGGGGTCATTAAACCTGTTGGCATTGTTGTGAGTGTCTATTGCAGATGTTCCCTGTTGACACTGTGTGGACCGGGAACATTGTCCCTGTTGACATTGTTGTGAGTGTTAATTGCAGACAGGGAACTTGTCCCTGTTGCTCTTGTTGAGATTGTTAATTGCGGACAGGGGGCATTGTCCCTGTTGACATTATTGTGAGTGTTTATTGTGGACAGGGGACATTTTCCCTGTTGCAATTGTTGTGTGTGTCTATTGCAGACAATGGACATTGTCCCTGTTGACATTGTTGTGAGTGTTTATTGCAGACAGGGACATAGTCCCTGTTAACATTATTGTGAGTGTTTATTGCAGACAGGGGACATAGTCCCTGTTGACATTGTTGTGAGTGTTTATTGTGGACATGGAACATTGTCCCTGTTAACATTGTTGTGAGTGTTTTTTGCAGACAGGGACATAGTCCCTGTTGACATTATTGTGAGTGTTTATTGCAGACAGGGGACATAGTCCCTGTTGACATTGTTGTGAGTGTTTATTGTGGACAGGGAACATTGTTCCTGTTGACATTGTTGTGAGTGTTTATTGTGGACAAGGGACATTCTCCTTGTTGCCATTGTTGTGAGTGTCTATTGCAGACAGGGAACATTGTCCCTGTTGACATTGTTGTGACTGTTAATTGTGGACAGGGGACATTGTCCCTGTTGACATTGTTGTGAATGTCTATTGCGGACAGGGAACACTGTCCCTGTTGACATTGTTTTGAGTGTCTATTGCGGACAGGGAACATTGTCCCTGTTGACATTGTTGTGAATGTTAATTGTGGACAGGGGACATTGTCCCTGTTGACATTGTTGTGAATGTTTATTGCGGACAGGGAACATTGTCCCTGTTGACATTGTTGTGAGTGTCTATTGCGGACAGGGAACATTGTCCCTGTTGACATTGTTGTGAGTGTCTATTGCGGACAGGGAACATTGTCCCTGTTGACATTGTTGAGATTGTTAATTGCGGACAGGGAACATTGTCCCTGTTGACATTGTTGTGAATGTTAATTGTGGACAGGGAACATTGTCCCTGTTGACATTGTTGTGAGTGTTTATTGTGGACAGGGGACATTGTCCCGGTTGACGTTGTTGTAAATGTCTATTGCGGATAGGGACATACAGGTAACCCTCTTCACACAACATACAGGTCACCCTCTTAACACAACATACAGGATACCTTCTTAATGTAACATGCAGGTCACCCTCTTAACACAACACACAGGAAAACTACCTTGGACTGAGCTGAGCTTGAACATACAGGTAACCCTCTTATCAGAACATACAGGTGACCCTCTTAACACAACATACAGGTAACCCTCTCATCAGAACATACAGGTGACCCTCTTAACACAACATACAGGTAACCCTCTTAACACAACATACAGGTAACCAACTGAGCTATCGGGGCCGGTATCAAATAAATGTACCAAAAGCTGTGGCAATAACTTTTATGATTTTTCTTCAGTTTTAGCACAATAAGCAAAACATAAGATAAATGATAGAAATTCTAGCACAAAACAAGAACAACTCAGTAAGCAGGTGTGTACTCTTTAATAATCAGTAACCTTCAAAAGCAATGGCAAATTTTTCTACTTTTATCAAAGAAAAAATAAGACAGAATAAAAATATTCACAGTATTAGCACAGTAACCCAGTCGCGTGCCTGAGATTATTTTTCAGTCTCAAAGCAGCAGAAAAAAAAACGCAGGTTAATCAAAAGCCAGGATGTATAAAAGCTTTTTTTTATCAAACAAGTTTTTAAAGGCCAACTTTTAAATGCTCTCTTGCAGTAAAATGTGAAGGGATATAAAAATAATTTTTATTATCAGATATAGCATAAAGTAGCTGGCAGGTTTTAATGATGATCCTTTAAACATCATTAAGTGCAGTTGGGTTATACACAACATGATTAACCCTTCTCTTGCTGAATATTCAGTTAAGCCACACCCATTCCTGACTTTGAACCAATCAGATAATCTGATGTAATTTATTCCTACAAATTCATAAATTGAATGTCAAACAGCGTAGATCCTGATCAGAAACCATCTCATCTGGATCTACACTGTTTCCAAATATGGGTTGTCATGAACAGCAAGATAAGTGTTAAATTTTCTAACAAGTACAGTACATTCATACTTTGCAACTGTTCATTTGAATAGTCCCAATGTCCCCCCCCCCTCGCCCATCGGGGCTTGAAGAAATAAACTGGGCTGCTGGGTGCTTCCACGCAGAGCTGAAATTGACCACATATGAGTGCTGGTAAATCGCTTATAATGACTAAGCTTGCCCATGCAAATTGGTGTGGCAATGGCATGTAAACCTTCTGGTTTCATTAGGCGGCAGGGCTTGAGATGTCTTTTTATCTCAGTGTCGGGTAAAAGTCCAACAAAATTAGAAGCAACATCTCCAAAATGACCTATACAGTGTTGTCGGTGACGTTAAAGGTGCATTATTGAGCTATCGGGTCTCAATTTTTTTTTCTGGTTTTTATCTTCAATGCATACTCCTTTGTAATGTGTACACTTTTGGAGCCAAATACAGCTTCAGAACTTTGTGAAAATGGTCGTTTTCATTCATGTTTACCCTTCGCTGTGAACATGTGTTCGGAATTTCTGTTCTAAAAATAAATCTGTCACTTTACACATACATGGCGACAGTATCGTCTCTGAGTGTCGTTACTAATGGCATGGTATTCAGCGTCATATTTTTTCAGATTCAGGCATGGCCTAAGCAAACAATGCCAAAAATGAACGTGGCATAACGTCATATATGGGGATTCTATTTTTGTCACAAACTAAAAATAGATCTAACTAGTGTTCGAAAGCTAGTTAGGGAATCCCTCTCAAACTCGTTTACCATAATTGTTCGCATTTTTGCATAAAATGCATTAATTTGTATTGTTTTAAAGAAAAATACCGGCAATATGTATTTTATTTTTGGAAGCATTTATAGCTCAATAATACACCTTTAAACCTCAAATCAAACAAAAACAAAGTCCCAATGTTTGTCTAATAGAGGACACTTGGAGCAGAAAAATACAAATACAGAAATATCTTAATTTTAGCTAATTACAGAAAATGTACAAGGAGGTACACTGGGAAAATAATGATTTTAACTCTTAACACATCATTTTGACCATAAAAAGGTAGGTCAAAAATTGATTGACAATAACTGCTTAGCTTGCCATAACCTCAGTATTGTTGACAGGGCTGTAAGGGTTAACTCTTTTTGTACCAAATTGAATCTTCCTTCTTATAATTACCAGGAGTCCATTCCAAAATTAAGGGGTTTTCTTCACTTGGTAAATGGCTTAACTTTTTGCAAACAGTGTAGGCCCTGATCAGACGCCACATTCTGTGGCGTCTGATCTGGGCCTGCACTGTTTGCCAATTACCCGTTTTGGTGTTTCCAGTACAAAAAGGGTTAAAATGCCCATGCTTTGCCCTCTTGTCTTATTGTTTTACTAACTTATCCTGCTTAACTATGATAACCCCTACCTTTGCAAACAGTGTAGATCCAGATAAGTTGTCTTCTTCTGAAGAAGAATTTGATTGGTTGTGGCAACATCAGTATATTCAGCAGGACAAGTGTAATCTCCTTTGTTGTTGTCTTTGCAACATTTTACGTCTACAAACTATTCTCCGTGTGTTCAGTAGTGTAATTAAATGTCAACAAATGGGGTTGGATATCAAAAGAAAAGCGAAAGCTCGTAATAAATGCACCTCACACATACACCCTCCAGGAGCTAGGTATAAGCATATTGTTCATGAAAGAGCTGAAGTCGACTGGGGTCACGTTTCTGTTTGAAACCCAATCTCTTCTCATATACCGCCTAGTGGTTTTAAGACCAAGCATGGCTGATATATATTCATGATGTGACATTAAACAAGAACCACAGTATGATACTCAAAGCAGTAAAATGCAAAATTTAAAACCACTGTTACTCAGAAATAAAAAAAAATCAAAGCACTGACACTACTGATGGGTTGATTGTCTCTGGCATTGGACTAAACCCTAAGATTTCTATATTTTGGACTGTTTTCTTCAGCCCTAAGATTTCTATATTTTGGACTGTTTTCTTCAACCCTAAGATTTCTATATTTTGGACTGTTTTCTTCAACCCTCAGATTCCTGTACTTTAGACTGTTTTGTTCAACCCTTAGATTCCTGATTTTTGGACTGTTTCCTGATTATTGGACTGTTTCCTGATTTTTGGACTGTTTCCTGATTATTGGGCTACTTTCTTCAACCCTTAGATTCCTGTATAGTGGACTGTTTCCTTCAACCCTTAGATTCCTGTATTTTGGACTGTATTCTTCAACCCTTAGGTTCCTGTGTTTTGGACTGTTTTCTTCAATCCTTTGTTTTCTGAATTTTGGACTGTTTCCTTCAACCCTTAGATTCCTGAATTTTGGACTGTTTCCTTCAACCTTTAGATTCCTGTATTTTAGACTGCTTCCTTGAATCCTTAGATTCCTGTATTTTGGACTGTTTCCTTCAACCCTTAGATTCCTGTATTTTGGACTGTTTTCTTCAATCCTTAGATTCCTGTATTTTGGACTTTTATTTTTTTCAACCCTGAGATTTCTGATTATTGGACCACTTTCTTCAACCCTTAGATTCCTGTATTTTGGACTGTTTCCTTGAATCCTTAGATTCCTGTATTTTGGACTGTTTTCTTCAATCCTTAAATTCCTGTATTTTGGACTGTTTCCTTGAATCCTTAGATTCCTGTATTTTGGACTGTTTTCTTCAACCCTTAGATTCCTGTATTTTGGACTGTTTCCTTGAATCCTTAGATTCCTGTATTTTTGGACGTTTTTTTTTTCAATCCTTAGATTCCTGTATTTTGGACTGTTTTTTTTTTTTCAATCCTTAGATTCCTGTATTTATGTCTCCCCCGAAAAAAATTTTTTCGGAGAGACATATTGTTTTTCCCCCGGGCGTCTGTCTGTCCGTCTGTCTGTCCGTCTGTCCGTCTGTCCGTCTGTCCGTCTGTCCGTCTGTCACACTTTCGTGTCCGCTCTGTAACTTGAAAACCGTTAGAGCTATCCTCACGAAACTTCGTATAAATATTAATCAGCATTAGACGACGTGCAGTGCGCAAGAACCATAACTCTCGCATTTATACTTTTTGAATTATCTCCCTTGGAAGTTTGTTGGTATGTATATATGTATGGGCAAATCGTGTCCGGTCAATAACTTTCTTATTTTTTGATGGATTTTAAAATTACTCGGCAGAAATATTAACAACCATAAGACGATGTGTGGTGCGCATGAGGCAGGTCGGTACCTCAAAGGTCAAGGTCATACTTAGAGGTCAAAGGTCAAAAAAGGGGCCTTTTTTTCGTATTTGGTCAATAACTTTCTTATTTTGAGATGGATTTTAAAATTACTTGGCATAAATTATTAACAACCGTAAGACGATGTGTGGTGCGCATGAGGCTGGTCGGTACCTCAAAGGTCAAGGTCATACTTAGAGGTCAAAGGTCAAAAAAGGGGCCTTTTTTTCGTATTTGGTCAATAACTTTCTTATTTTGAGATGGATTTTAAAATTACTTGGCATAATTATTAACAACCATAAGACGATGTATGGTGCGCATGAGGCAGGTCGGTTCCTCAGAGGTCAAGGTCATACTTAGAGGTCAAAGGTCAAAAAAGGGGCCTTTTTTTCGTATTTGGTCAATAACTTTCTAATTTTGAGATGGATTTTAAAATTACTTGGCATAATTATTTACAATCATGAAACAATGTGTGGTGCACATGAGGCAGGTCAGTACCTCAAAGGTCAAGGTCATACTTAGAGGTCAAAGGTCAAAAAGTTGGCCTTTTTTTCGTATTTGGTCAATAACTTTCTTATTTTGAGATGGATTTTGAAATCACATGGCAGAAATGTGAACCAATATAAGGCGATGTGTTGCGGGCATGACCCATGTTGGTACCTCAAAGGTGAAGGTCATACTTAGAGGTCAAAGGTAAAAAAAGGGGCCTTTTTTCGGGTTTTGTCAATAACTTGCCTATTTTTAAATAGAATTTGAAGTTACTTGGCAAACATGTTAACTATCATGGGACGATGTGTTGCATGCATGATTCAGTTTGGTACCTAAAATGTCAAGGTCATACATAGAGGTCAAAGGTAAAAAAGGGGCCTTTTTTCGTGTTTGGTCAATAACTTTCTTATATTTAGATGGATTTTGAAATTGCTAGGCAGAAATGTTAACCGCCATGAGATGATGTGTTGCACGCATGACCCAGTTTAATACCTGAAAGGTCAAGGTCATACATAGAGGTTAAAGGTAAAAAAAGGGCCTTTTTTGTGTTCTGTCAATAACTTTCTTATTATGCCCCAAACTTGGAAAAAGTTTGAGGGGCATATTGGTTCTGGTTCGTTCGTCCGTTCGTCCATCCATTACGCTTTTGATGCATAGCATAACTAAAGAACCGTGTATGCTAGGGTTTTGAAATTTCATATATGGATTCCTCATGGAAAATTAGCTGACGCGTATTTTTTTTCTCGTCAGGATTATGCCCCCTTCAAGAGTTATTGCCCTTTGAATTTTTTATTTTTAATAAAATCTTGTCAGCAAGATATCTCAAAAACTATTGCAGCTAGAGCCTTGAAAGTTGGTGATTATATTGATGGTGATGAGTAGATGAACTGATTAACTTTTGACAAAATTCCGAAAAATACTTTGTGAGTTATGGCCCTTTGTCATTTTGGTAATTTGTGCCCATTGTAATGTATGCTAAAAGTGATGCATAGCATAACTTTAGAACCATGTATGCTAGGGTTTTGAAATTTCATATATGGATTCCTCATGGAAAATTAGCTGACGCGTATTTTTTTTCTCGTCCGGAATATGCCCCTTTCAAGAGTTATTGCCCTTTGAAATTTTTTTAATAAAATCTTGTCAGCAAGATATCTCAAAAACTATTGAGGCTAGAGCCTTGAAAGTTGGTGAATAGATTGTTGGTGATGAGTAGACGAACTGATTAACTTATGACAAAATTCCGAAAAATACTTTGTGAGTTATGGCCCTTTGTCATTTTGGTAATTTGTGCCCATTGTAATGTATGCTAAAAGTGATGCATAGCATAACTTTAGAACGGTGTATGCTATAATTTTGAAATTTCATATATGCATTTCTGATGGAAAATAAGCTGACACGTATTTTTTTCTTGTCAGGATTATGCCCCTTTCAAGAGTTATTGCCCTTTGAATTTTTTTTAATAAAATCTTGTCAGCAAGATATCTCAAAAACTATTGGAGCTAGCCCCAGAGAAAATTTAATCGAAATTTCAGTAAATTTCATTGAAATTTCACTGAAATCCTCATATTTTGGTGGATTTCACCCATTTGACCAAAATTTGATGAAATTTCAATGAAATTTCAGTGAAGTTTCAACAAATTTCACTGACATATTCAAAATTTCAGTGAAACTTAATTTCAATGAAATTTCAATGAAAATTCACTAAAATTTCAGCAGTATTCTTGCATAAATTTTGATCGTCTACAAAATTTAAGTGATAGTGAAATTTCAATGAAATTTCAGTATTTTTTCAATCAAATGACCAATGCATTTTCTTCAGTTACAAAAGTTTTAATGTATATTAAAATAAAGAAAGCTTCTAAGGAAAATATTAGATAAGACTAATGCGAAGAAACAATGTAAGAATGAAGCAAGAAAACATGCAACAACATACACCACAATTTTTCCCCCTTATACAGTTTTGGATAAAATACTTTTCACAGATGGACCCTAAAAATGTACAGATCATACAGAAAAATGACCATTTCTTTTCTGTATAATCTATACATTGTAATTGGACACAACACTGCCACCCATTTACTAACACATTTCCTGCTTTGGACCCCTAAAACCGTGCTATAAAGTCCTCAGGTAGTGGAGTACATTAAAGTATCAGCATATCATCTTAAAAGCCTCAGAAGTTTGGACATACATATAGACTGCTGACACAGACTTAAATTTTAACAAGATGTGTTTGTGAAACACAAACATGTCCCCAGGCAAATGTCAATTTTTTTCTTATCCTAAGCCCTTGTTACAAGGAACCTACATGCCAAATATGAAGGTTCTATCTGAAGGGGTCACAAGGAACCTACATGCCAAATATGAAGACTTGATCAATCTGAAACGGTTCAAAAGTTATGACCAATGTTTTTTCTTGTCACAAGGAACCTACATGCCAAATATAAACGGTTCAAAAGTTATGACCAATGTTTTTCCTTTCAAGTAGGGAATCCAGATGTTTGGGCAAGACTAGCTTGTTTCGGCCTTAAAGTTATCCAGCAAACAGACAAGCCAACAAACAGACAGGGCAAAAACAATATGTCCCCGCTCTTGCTCTTGCGTGCATGCATGAGGACATAAAAATGTGGACATAAAAAAATTGCAGTTGGAACAGCAAAAAGTTAAGACCCTGATCAGAAACAGGCTGTTCTGAGTCTGCAATGTTGGCTAAGATTACTGTATACAGGTTTATATCAGAGTATCCTCTGTTTTGGGGCCAGACTCGGTAGCTCAGTCGGACGCGCGTCTGACTGTTGATCACGAGGACGTGGGTTCGATACCTGCCTGGGTTGGCAACATTCTTTCGTGGAGATTGAATATGAAATCTTTTCTATGGTCATTCTCTCTCTTCCGCTGATTCAAGAAGGGCAGTTGTCAGTTTCTGGCTAAAGAATGTGCACTGTACTGGTTAACCGCTGATGTATAAGTCTGCCCAGGAAAAGTGTGGACAGGTAAACTGACCGGCTCATAAATGGCCTAAATAGTGTTGACTGGACAGTTAAACTCCAATACAAACAGACAAAACCCTCTGTTTTGGTAGTGACTTCCTAAAATTGTGATAAATTTACAAAGGAATTGCATTTAAAAGTGAATGCATCATAATTCAAGGCAATTGTTATGCATAATATCATCAAATTCCAAGCGAGGGCAGAAACAAATGTAAATTTCCTGTACCCTGAAAGAACGCCTTTCAATAGAATTCAATTTCAATGGAAATTCACAAAAATTTAATTGAAATTTCAGCGAAATTTCAACAATTTTCTAGCATCAGTAAAATTTCAAGGATTTTAATCAAATTTAGTATTTCATTTAAATTTTAGTACAGTTTTAGAAAATTTCAGTCTTTGCATGTAATTTGTTGTTTCTTGAGTGAAATCTAGTTTTCATAGAATGTCTTTTCAACTAGAAAGTAATTTCATTCTATGACAAAGTATAAGAATGAATAGTTCAGGAAGAGCCACAATCAAAATTTGATGCCAACCCAATTATAAGAAAGTACCATAAGCTAAGGGACAAACAGGCAAGTTAATCAGCCCCTTTCTTTCCTACGAGGAATTATACAACAACAAAAACTTGATGTTTAACATGCAGTGTTGTTTTGATAATAAGTGACACTGAAAATTATGAGTTTTAAAATTAAAATGAAATCTCACCAAATTTCACTGAAATTTCACTGAAATTTTGGTGATGACGTCATTGATGATGACATCATTTCAATTGAATGATGGGAAAAACATGGCTGCCTTAGTATTGGAGGGATTTTCAAAGCAGTGCCAGAAAACTAATTGTCTGGTAATATCAGGATGACAAACATCACAGAACATTAGCTGATATAGTAAGTACACTTCAGGACACAGTTTGAAAAGGTGCTGTTTGAATTGGGCAGAAATGATGGCAGACACAGGTTAGCAGGTCAGCATGCGGATTTTGAAGGTCAAAAGTTTCTGGTCATTCAATGTCTGTGTTAGATTAACAAACATGCTGAAAGGCCTTAGAAAACACAAGTTTGACAGAAAAAAGATAAATCAGACATAATTATATTTAATAAATTTTTTTTTTCTTCTTGTCCGAAAATTAATATGGTCATTCGAAATGGGTGGGGTACAGTGTGGCATGTAAACAGAGACTCTTGGCTGTTGTAATTGATATCATTATGTAACCATTTAGAGAAAAAAGTATTTGGGGGATGAATGAAGTTGTTCATTATATATATTTCTCATGCGAACTAATAGTAATTAAATCTGTGTATATCAAAACATAAATCAAGTACCATCAAAGGGGAAACAATTTTGAAATCTCATTGATATATCTGTGAAATGCTATTGAATATTTCCTAAAATTTCATTAAAATTTCTGTGAAATACTAACACACTTTCAGGAAAATTTCTCTTGAGATTTCAACAAAATTTAGAGGTATTTTGCCAATTTCTTTCAATGAGATCTCTGCATTATTTTATTGAAAAACTAACAAATTCTCACTGAAATTTGGTAATATTTTGCCCGATTCTTTCACTGAGATTTCAGTGTTATTTGACTGAAATAACAGTGAAACTTCACTGAAAACCAGTATTATTTTATTGAAATACTAACAAATTTTCACTGAAATTTCTATGAGATTTTGCTGAAATTTGGTAATATTTTGCCTGATTCTTTCACTGAGATTTCAGTGTTAATTGACTGAAATAACAGTGAAATTTCACTGAAATCTCAGTGTTATTTCAGTGTTATTTTGCCCGATTCTTTCACTGAAATTTCACAGTTATTTCCATGAAATAACGCTAAAATCTCAGTGAAATTCCATTGTCATTTTCACCAGGGAGAGGCTTGAAAGTTGGTGAATATATTGGTGGTGATGAGTAGATGAACTGATTAACTTTTGACAAAGTTCCAAAAAATACTTTGTGAGTTATGGCCCTTTTTCATTTTGGTAATTTGTGCCCATTGTAATGTATGATAAAAGTGATGCATAGCATAACTTTAGAACCGTGTATGCTAGGGTTTTGAAATTTCATATATGGGTTCCTCATGAAAAATTAGCTGACGCGTATTTTTTTTCTCGTCCGGATTATGCCCCATTCAAGAGTTATTGCCCTTTGAAATTTTTTTAATAAAATCTTGTCAGCAAAATATCTCAAACACTATTGGAGCTAGAGCCTTGAAATTTGTTGAGTATATTGGTGGTGATGAGTATATGAACTGATTAACTTATGACAAAATTCCGAAAAATACTTTGCGAGTTATGGCCCTTTGTCATTTTGGTAATTTGTGCCCATTGAAATGAATCCTAAAAGTGATGCATAGCATAACTTTAGAACTGTGTATGCTATGGTTTTGAAATTTCATATATGCATTCCTAATGGAAAATAAGCTGACACATATTTTTTTCTCATCCAGATTATGCCCCTTTCAAGAGTTATTGCCCTTTGAATTTTTTTTAATAAAATCTTGTCAGCAAGATATCTCAAAAACTGTTGGAGCTAGAGGCTTGAAAGTTGGACCATGAGTCATGTGCAAGACCAAGGTCCATACCTCCAATGTCAAGGTCATACCTAGAGGTCAAAGGTAAAAAAAAGGACAGTCAATAACTTCCTTATTCTTTGATGGATTATGAAATTACTTAGCAGAAATGTTAACCATCATGAGACGATGTGTTGTACTGCAAAGGTCAAGGCCATACTTAGATGTCAAAGGTAAAAAAGTGCTTTTTTTGTTTACGGCCAATAACTTTTTTATTTTTCTATGAACATTTTTAAAGTTACTATGCAGAAATGTTCATCTTCATTAGATGATGTGTTGCACACAAGACCCAGCTCAATACCTCCAATGTCAAGGTTATACTTAGCAGTCAAAAACGGGGGAGACATCTGTGTTTTTGTAGAAAAACAAATTCTAGTTTGGACTGGTTTTTTTTTTCAATCCTTAGATTCCTGTATTTTGGACTGTTTTTTTTTTTTCAATCCTTAGATTCCTGTATTTTGGACTGTTTTTTTTTTTTTCAATCCTTAGATTCCTTTATTTTGGACTGTTTCCTTCAACCCTTAGATTCCTGTATTTTGGACTGTTTCCTTGAATCCTTAGATTCCTGTATTTTGGACTGTTTTCTTCAATCCTTAGATTCCTGTATTTTGGACTGTTTTTTTTTTTTTCAATCCTTAGATTCCTGTATTTTGGACTGTTTTTTTTTTTTTCAACCCTTAGATTCCTTTATTTTGGACTATTTCCTTCAATCCTTAGATTCCTGTATTTTGGACTTTTTTTTTGCAATCCTCAGATTCCTGTATTTTGGACTGTTTTCTTCAACCCTTAGATTCCTGTATTTTGGACTGTTTTCTTCAACCCTTAGATTCCTGTATTTTGGACTGTTTTCTTCAACCCTCAGATTCCTGTATTTTGGACTGTTTTCTTCAACCCTTAGATTCCTGTATTTTGGACTTTTCTTCAACCCTTAGGTTCCTGTGTTTTGGACTGTTTTCTTCAACCCTTAGGTTCCTGTGTTTTGGACTGTTTTCTTCAACCTTTAGATTCCTGTATTTTGGACTGTTTTCTTCAACCCTTAGATTCCTGTATTTTGGACTTTTCTTCAACCCTTAGGTTCCTGTGTTTTGGACTGTTTTCTTCAACCCTTAGGTTCCTGTGTTTTGGACTGTTTTCTTCAACCTTTAGATTCCTGTATTTTGGACTGTTTTCTTCAACCCTTAGGTTCCTGTGTTTTGGACTGCTTAGATTCCTGTATTTTGGACTGTTTCCTTGAATCCTTAGATTCCTGTATTTTGTACAGTTTTCTTCTACCCTTAGATTCCTGTATTTTGGACTGTTTTTTCTTCAACCCTGCACTGTCTTGGGTTTTCAGGTACAGAAAAGAAGTAGTAGTTATGCTACTCGCCTGACAAATCAGGGATTGCAGGATCGATCCCGGGCTTCTCCAGACTTTCAGATGAGTCTTTAAACTGAGGGCCCGTCTCCGTATGACCTTAGCTGTTGGTGGGACGTAAAACTGAATCACACTCACACTCAGGTTCAAAAAGGATTAAGCTCTGGGTCCAGTTGTTCAAAACTAATGATGTCGTTGGTAAACATACCATTAAAACTTTGAAAATTTAATGGGGCTAGATGATAATATGTTTCCTTAAAAAGTAGGAGTAACAATTGCATAGCTAATGCAATTTGACATGAGACTGACAACTTCTTTTACCATAATTTCACACCCGCCGTATATATCTTCGCTGTTTTCCGATCAGGTCAATATTGTTATTCAATACATAGAGGTCTGTAAATGGGTCACAATTCACGAGATGCTGAAAATACACAAGAAGTTTACGAAAGGTGATAACATTGACTAATTTATTCTCGCATATTAAAGGTCACTGTCATGTCAAATTGCACCAACTAGACAAAGTTGAGCTGTGTTTACCAACCACAGTAGCAGTTATTATGCATGCTCTAGCATAACTTAAAACTACTAAAATATTACACCACACAGAAAGTAAAACAAACAGTACCTTGTCTTATGAATAAATAACCAGCAGTACTTTGAATATCAGTCTTGAACAAAATTGAAGAAAATTGCTTTAAATAAGGCCTGTGTAGATAAGACTCAATCAAGAATATAAATGCAGACCAGACTGCATTGTTTGACATTCTGCTTTTAGATTTTGACATACTGATTAGTAAATTTGGTCTTAATGGTAGGTGTTAGAATATATAGCAATTTTTGTTTCTCTCATGCCAGTTATTCGGCCAATCATTTGAGCTATATAGTAACATGAAGCAGCGTCCTATGTCTTAGGCACCGCCAGAATTCTCTATGGAAAATTCTTTCTTTTAAGAGTAAATGCTGTATTGATAAGGGAGACAAGAATAGTTTTGAAAGGATTGTCTCGCTTTGAAATTGTACTATAAAGTCTTCATAATGATTGTGTTGTGTGCATATATGTCCTGTCCAGTTTAAATGTACCTGTATCCCACTGGGCATATAATGTATAAGCAACGCTGTATCATCATTGATGCACTGTTATAACGTTACAACATTGCCTACGTGCCTTTTGCCTTCTGCGATATTCCTGTATTTTGGACTGTTTTCTTCAACCCTTAGATTCCTGTATTTTGGACTGTTTTCTTCAACCCTTAGATTCCTGTATTTTGGACTGTTTTCTTCAACCCTCAGATTCCTGTATTTTGGACTGTTTTCTTCAACCCTTAGATTCCTGTATTTTGGACTTTTCTTCAACCCTTAGGTTCCTGTGTTTTGGACTGTTTTCTTCAACCCTTAGGTTCCTGTGTTGTTTGTGTTGAGGTTTTAAGTCCCAATCAACATTTTTTAGGTCATTTTTGAGAGGACTTACTGCCGATTTTGTGAAATTAATTTACCCGACATTTAGATGAAATACAACTCAAGCCCTTCCGCCCAAAGAAACAGCAAGGATTTAAGAAGCTGTTTGACTTGCACCAAATTCCCTGGGCAGGATTAGATCTTCTAAACCCAAAGTACTCAAATTCGATAAGTTTGCAGCACCATGCAGCCCAATCAATTTCTCCAAGCCCCGATGGCCTCCATGATACACTATTCATTACAGCATGGTTTGGTATATAACAGATTTGAAGGTGGATCACAAAAATGTATAGATTACATGTACATAAAAAATGACTATAAATAGTCATTTTTTTCCATAATCTACATTACTTTTTTGATTTTTGATGTAACATTGTTGTTTAAAATTGCGGTTTCTGCTTTGGCCCCAAAACATAACTACGTGTACTGTGAGCTTGTGTTTTATGTTTTCAAATTAATCGCTTAACCTGATCTCAAACTATGGACCAAAATTTTCGTCAGGCCATTTAGGATTAGGGAGGACACCTTAACACCTCCATACTTAATCTAATTGTACCCGCTTAACCTTTAGCATGCTGAATTAATTTTTTTATCGATACTCCGTCCCACTGAATTGTTTTTATCAAATACTACCATTTTCAGCAACTTTTAACACGCAAAAACCCGTATTTTTCTTGATTTCTCCACCATTCAAAGCATATGGAAAACGAAAGTAGCCTACTGTCACTCAGCTGACTGAGTCGAAAAATCGTTTAAAACACCCTTTCAGAGCGTATTTTGGGCTCGATTAGATCAAGTTCGTCAAAAAGTAGCGATTTCCTAAAAAAAATTGCATCCTTACCCAGAAAACCCGAAGAAAATCCATCCAAAAACATCGAAACGGCAAGTTTTTTTTTTCATCGATTCCCGGATGTTATTTGATACCGAAATGCCAAACCGCACCGAAAAACGAGAGTTCCTCCTTTTCTATGAGTCGCACCAAGCACACCAGTCAATTTGGGCGCACGATTGCGCCTACAGCGTGGCGCCATTACATTTTCACGGGCGCACGAATGCGCCTACAGCATGCTAAAGGTTAAAACATTAATATCTTTTTCAAAATTTAATCTAGAGTTAAATTGCTAAAGGGATTTGCAGCTTAGGTTTTTTAAAGGCTTCTGTTTTTAATCTGTTTCTAAACTTTAACCCATTGCGTGCGGGAAACCCCTAAATGGGTACCTTGGCAAACAGTGCAGCCCCACATCAGACGCCGCTGAATGCTGATATGCTGTATCTTTCAAACCATGTAGATCCAGATCAGATGGCTTCTGAAGAAGCCATCTGATCAGGATGTACATTGTTTGGTATTCAGATTGTGAATTTGTTGCGATAATTTGAATCAAGTGATCTGATTGGTTGATATTCGGTAGTGGGTGTGGCAGATTAAAATATTCAGCAGGGTAAGGGTTAACAGGACTTTCTAGGGCTTTTTTTGTGATGATTATATTTTGTTTTTGCAAAAAAAGGGGCACTTTTCCATTTTTTTATGTCCCCCAACAAAAGTGGAGGGGGACATATTGTTTTTGGTGTAGATCCTGTGGGCATCGCAGTATGCGTCTGCATCAGTGTAATGTATGCGTATTTGTCGGTGTGACACTTTCTTGCAAAATATCTCCTGAACTGCTAGGTGGATTTTAATCAAATTTGCATGGATATATTTTGTTTGATTTGAGGTTTAACGTCCCCTTCAACACTGTAAAGGTCATTTTTGAGACGTTGCTTCCAATTTTGTGGGACTTTTACCCGACATTGAGATGAAATGACATCTCAAGCCCTGTCGCCCAATGAAACCAATAGGGTTTATTAGCATGGACGGTCCGCCTCGCAGCCCGGTTCCTAGACGGGCTTAGATCGCTAAGCGGTTTACCAGTACTAGTGTGCGGGCCGGATTCAGCTCGGCTTGGAAGCATCATGCAGCCCATATATTTCTTCAAGCCCCTATGGGCGGGGGGCGTTGCATGGATATAACATTAGGACAGGATGAAGAACTGATTAGATGTTTGTGACCTTGACTTTATTTTCAAGGTCAAATTTAGGTCACATTTAGGCAAAATTTAGGTTGTGTGCAGTGTATTCACAAACTACTTGGTGTTTTTTTTTGTCAGTTTTGCATGGTTATTGACCTCATTTTCAAGGTCATAGTGGTGCTGTTCAACAAGCTTGTTTTGAAAGGGTTATGTGGTCGGGGGACATCTGTTTTCTCAGAACGCAAGTCTAGATTTTTTTTGTTCGTTTGTTTGTTTGTACGTGGACAACTTTAACGTTAGTCCATAAAAAATACCATTTTGGTCATAACTTTTGAACCGTTTGAGATATAAAATAGAAGTGAAGGCAATGAAGGCCTTCACATTTTGCATGTAGGTTCCTTGTGACAAGAGCTTTATATTCACACAAAAAGTTTGACCTGTGACCCTGACCTTGACCTTTGACCTACTTAAAAGAAAAAGTTAACATTGGTCATAACTTTTGAGATAGAGCCTTCATATTTGGCATGTAGGTTCCTTGTGACATGAGCTTTACATTCATTCAAAAATATTTGACCTGTGACCTTGACCTTCTCCTTTGACCTACTTGAAAGAAAAAAAAACAAACATTTTGGTCATAACTAACTAACTGTTTGGGTAGAGCCTTCATATTTGGCATGTAGGTTTCCTGTGATAAGAGCTTTACATTCATGCAAAAAAAAAGGACATGTGACCTTATCCCATGACCTACTTAAAAGAAAAAATATTATTGTTCATAACTTTTGAACTGTTTAAGAAAGAGCCTTCATATTTGGCATGTAGGTTCCTTGTATCAAGGGCTTCCCACTCAAACAAAAATCTTGACCTGTGACCTTGAACTGCGACCAAATTTGAAAAAAAATATGATCATGCCCCCCGGGGACATGTTCTTGATTCTCAAACACATCTTGTTTTGCAAATACAGTATACAATCTTTTCTCTACAAACCTGTTGAGTTTCTACATTAAATTAAATTTCATAATATGGTCATGAAGCCGAATTGCACATGTGGTGTCACGATCTACTGTGAAGTCCATTTGCAGTTGTAGTTTTGGAGCGCCAAATATGACTGTTACTGCTTAAAAATCAATATAAGAATGAAACTTTTTTTTTTTTATAATCCTAAGCTGAACAACATAACTTATTATGCAGGCTATATATCCCTAAAGCTGGAAAAAAACTGGAGCTTTCAAGAATTGCTTTAATGAAAATCTGTTACATCAAACCTGTCAAAAATGCATTAATCTCTAGCATGTGGGAGCTGAAAATAAGATGGATTTGTCATTAGTGCAAATTAGATGCAACACATTCTTTTCATTACGAAAACACGCCTATACAGACACATTGTAAACTTTGCCACCGAAAAAAATGGAAATTTTAAGGTGAAAAATAGTTATATTTTTCTTATTTCTGCTCAAAATATAGATTTTTGGTACTCGTTAGAACTACCTCGTCTAGGTATGTAATACACGCAGACAGAATACCTAAAATGTTGTAAATATGCTTTTAAAGGCAGAATTAGTTCAATTTTCGATGGTCTTAACAGCAGAATTTCACTCTATTTTATTAATATAGATTTCAATGTTACCGGCAAAGAGCACTGTCCCTTAATCATTATGTTCTCAAGCCTCGCTCTTGTCACATAATTTGAGATGCTAAGTTCTGCAACAGAAGGTCAGGTGGTTTTTCTCAGGGCTCTCCGGTTTTGCCCACCTTTGATTAACAATTGACTCAAAATAAGTGAAATAATATTGATAGGGCTGTAAAATCAAAATAAAAAATAAAAGGCCTGACCATTTTATTGGGACAATTGACACATGTGTAAAAACAGTAATCATAGATACAATAAGTTGAACTAGCAGAAGAAGAAGCCATCAGTTCTGACCCCATTTAATACCTGCATTTATCATATGTTGTCCCGCCTGAGAGTGTAATAACGCCATGTAATAAATTCGATAATCCACTAGTGGATTAAATATGCAAATGATTTAGATACGCCGCGTAACGTTACATATACGACGTTCTTAACGACGTCACGTTTACTTATGGCGGAATACTGATATTTTTATAAAACTATTGTGAATAAAATGCATTTTAAATGCTATATGATAAATAAAATCTTGCATTCGTGCTCATATATTATTGAATTTATTAAACTCATTGAGGAAAGGGATAAAATGCTGGGCAGAGTCTCGCATTTTATCCCTTTTCCTCAACTCGTTTAATAAATTCAATAATACATGAGCACTCCTGTTAGATCCTCTATAAAGCACATGGATAAAATACACAGACTGTTAGATAGTCATTTGTATATCATGATTAATAGTATCTTATAACTGTGCAACTAGAAGTTTAGCAATATGACATCTCCTGTCAGTTCATTAAAGTGCAAATACGTCAAATTACAATGGCAGGCTGAACAAGACACCATTGATATGTTTGTATACAAAGAAACGGTAATCTATATTTAGCATATTGAATACCGGTAAATTTTGCTTCTCAAAGAAAATGGGTGGCGGAGCTTAGCAATTGTCAAAAAATCTATACCACTGCAATCCTGCCTTCTTCAGATTTGCGCTGCATATTCAAAAATGTTATTAACATTACGTTAGTTATCTGAAAGTTTTGGACAATCAACTGCGAACAATCAACTGGACTAGCTATGCAATTGTTCCGCCAGCGTGGTCAGTCATCTCTTATACCTGTTCACAAGCACATGATAGAAAGTTAAACATGGTGCGACAAAGCTTTCGGCATGTCTTTTCATTGCAAACAGCATCAAACGTGCGATGGGGAGAAGCCTTACTGCTAAACTGCTGGTTACATGATTATACTTGTGGTATCTGCTCTATTTTGCTCCCAAAGTCTTGAAAAGTACTGAAATTATGCAACTTATTTCAAAGTACTTCTTCCTTGCAGACAGCTGTGTTCTGTGTACAGATTTAGCTTGATTTCTCTCTCATACATCAAGGAATTCAAACAGCATTTCTTTGTGGTTGATTTGTCTGAAGTGCATCAAGTGTGTGTCTTCAGACAATCACTTGTTTTCCTGAAACCACAACTATGTACTGTTGACAACATATGATTGATGTCAGTGATGCTTTTTTGTTTTGCTGTGTGGAAATGTCTGAAGACAATTTTTACTTGTCATTGCTCATATTTCTCACAGATTTGGTGTTAAACACTCTTTGATGCTGCTGATTATAAACAACTGTTAAGTGCACTGGCATGCACTTGCACCCCAGCATATCTTGTGAATATTATCAAAATATATCTTCTCACATTAAAAAGATATTAAAGCCTATATATTCATGAAAGATCAGAGGCATGCAGGCTTAAGAATTTCTTCAGTGTCACAGATACACAGCTGCTTTGCATTTCTTGCATTCTGTCATCAAAGTTCCATGCAGTTTTACAAAATTTATACAAAGTTTTACAAAGCTTATACACACCTCCCCTACCCACCTTTTTATTATGATGTATAATGAGCCATATCACACAAAAAACATGCTTCGGCATAGTGCTCATTACACATCTACAGCAGAAGGAAATACATTTCTTGCACACCAGATATGGAAATCCATGATTTTAGCCTGGGATAGAATATAAGAATCTTATATGGGTGTGAGGGGTGGATTGAAAAATCCGTCCCGAGGGACACTGTCCGGCATCACAAGGCTTGCCGACTGATGCCGGACAGTGATCCCGAGGGACGGATTTTTCTATCCACCCCTCACACCCATATTGGATTCTTTTTCTTGCATACCTTCCATTTCTATTGCGAATTTTTAATGCTGCTGTCACTTCGGTTACCGACGTCCGCCATTTTGTGATGACACAACAGGAATGTTTAGTGCAGTGTTCAATCCAGGATTTGGGGTTTGGGGGCCCTCTGGGCCCACAGGCCTTGCATGATAAAAATGGACACAAAACAAGTTTAACAGCACAGACAAAATCTATTTAGTTTATCTATTCATCTTCTTACACTGAGTTGGTCACATTTGCTTATTACCTCATTTAACCAGTACAAAACAATTTGGATAAAGTGTCTTGCTCAAGTGCTAAATGCATGTTTTATCTAGAATGAATGCCATTAAAAATATTTCTGGAAGAGAAGAACTCTATAATAAATAGCGCCCGCCTCGGTATATTGAGGTATTTCGGTCCGGTATTCAGCGTAAGCCGCACGGCGCACACGAATTTGGCGTCAGCCGCCTGGCGCACACAAGTATACCAAACATGGCCGCATCCCTGGTAAACAAAACGTCGATATGGGTTTATAAAAATAAGAATTGTTACTAGTTAAATAGGTAAAACAAAATGTTTTTCTAAGTTATTTTGATCAGGCAACATGTGGCTTTTGATCAACTCAACAATATGCAACAGGCAGCCGAAAACCGCGAGAAAATAGCAAAAATGAACTCCAGAAGAAACAGTCTCTAAATTCTACAGTTGCGCCCGACGGGCCCATTGAATGATCTCTAGTGCCCCCCTCATGTAAAAAGCGGGCCCAGGGCGCAATGGCGCAGCCTAGATTGAACACTAATAGTGACGTTACGCATGACGCCGCCGCGCATGAGGTTGTAATCAACCAGTGCATTTATCAAACGCGATTATATTCGATTTGGGGTCGGAACACCAGGGTCAGAACATTAATTTCTATCCCAGGGTAAAATCACGGATTCCCTTGTCTGGTATGCAAGAAATTCTTTTCTAACCCTGATGTTCTAACCCAAAATTGAATACAGAGGACCCGCGTTATAACGGCAGTATTTGTTCCCTATTATTGTGCTGTTATAATGAATTTGTAATGTTAGGAGTATGATAGGTTATAAAAGGTCTTTTCCACATCATTACTCCAAGAAACAAAGACATTATAGACATTTGTTAGAATTGCCTCGTCGAGGCGATTATAACAAATATCTGTAACATTTGTTTTTTGGTATTAAATTACAAGAATCTTTCATGACTAGGGATTCGATTTGGGCATTTCCAACCCAAGGGAAGCCCACGTCACTCGGAATCGAGGCTAAGCCTTGAGCTAAGAATTTTGCTGTTATAACGAATGTCCATATAAATAGGGTTGACTGTATTCTCGCGTGTTTGATAAATGCTCTGGTTGAATATGACCTCATATGCGCCATTGTTATGGTTGACGTCACAGCATGTTACGTGACGTAAGGAAACATCACTCTGGTGTCATCACAACATGGCAGATGTTGGCAACCAAAGTGACTGCAGTATTAAAAATCTACGCTCAGAAATGGAAGGTATGCAAGACAAAGAATCCTACATGGATAGAAATCACTGTCAGTGACCCTGGGGATGGATTTTTGTATTAACCCCTCACACCCATATAGGATTCTTATCTTAATCTGAAAATAAAGCATTTTCATGTATATAGAATTTGTACCCCTGTTATGTAATAATATTTTCTGGTAAAGCTATTGCTATTTACCAAGTGAAGACTCTGAACAGGCTGCATATCCAAGGATATTTAGGTAGTAAGGGAAAGTTATATATATAACAGATCAGTACTTTACATATCCTAAATTTAAAATAACATGCAATGTTAGTCCTTAATTGTCCCGCTGAGCATATAACCCCTACAGACAGTGTTTATCCAGATCAGATGGCTTGTTTTGTTCATTTAGTGAGTCTACATTTACTTACATGTCCCACCCGTCGGGGCATGAAGAAATAGATTGGGCTGCATGGTGCTTCTACGCAGAGCTGAAAATGACCGATCTTGAGTACTGGTAAACTACTTAGAAGGTCTAAGCCTGCCCACAAACAGCTAGTGGTGCGAGTCAGGCCGCTCCTTAAACCCTAATGGTTGGCTTTGAGCAGTAGGGCTTGAGATATCATTTCATCTTAATGTCTGGTAAAAGTCTGACAAAATCGGAAGCAGCATCTCCAAAATGACCTAAATAGTGTTGACGGTGACACAAAACCTCAAACATTTGTGCAAATTCTCCCTTAACAGGTTACAGGCCGTGATTTGTGAACCGGTTGCCAATGTTTGCCATAAACATGTTGCATCTTTCTGAATCATTGTTTCATCATCATTATCTTTATACTATGAGGAAATATGTGTTTGCTCCATTAATTATTTTGAGCAGTGTTCCTTGGCTGTCAGATAACTCTTATGAGAATATAATATTGGTACATGCAACTGCATTCTGAACAACTGCAGTCTTTAATGTGGCGTCTGATCAGGGCCTGCACTATTTGCCAACAGACTTTTTTCCATCAAAAATATGATAAAACAAAAAATATGCCTACCCCATGGACTTGTCCAACATATAGTAATGGAAGAGTCCACTAGTATACAATAGGTTGAACACAAACCTCCACCTACAATGTTTGGCATAACAAGAGGTGAAAATAAGGTAAAGTTATGTCCCTTAATCATAAAATTTAAGAAAATGATTTAATTGCTCCTTAGGCAATTAGCATCATCAAATGGTAGATGTCTGCATAATAAAAATGAACTATTCTACTGTCTCATGAATGGTTATGTTTTGGCACCCAATTTTTAAAACCGAATAGGGAATACTTGGTGCAAAAGGACAAATGCAGCTCATGTATGCATAATAAAAATGGACTATTCTACTGTCTCATGAGTGGTTATGTTTTGGCACCCAATTTTCCCACCAAATAGCCAACGCTTGGCATGAAAATGAGAACGCAGCTGAATATGTGGTCCAGAACAAAACCATGCTATATCAGAATTCATGCTGGAAAGAATAGAGCTGTACTGAGGTCCGGGTGTATTTTGTCTGGGGAGTTTTTATTTTCTTGATGTGGTATAAGATACAGTACAATTTAATCAACACCTCATTATTTTTCTGTCTGTTAAAATTAGTATGATATATAGATCTTGGGTGCACAGCCCTATGACAGAATCGGTGTAGGGGTTATATTGACCCATTTTATGCATGGGGACACTGGCAAGCACTGCAGGCTGACATCAGACAATGTGGAATATGGTGTTTAATCAGGGCCTCCACTGTTTGCAAAAAAGGTCTGCCATTTTCTAGGTATGTTCCTAGAAATAATAATCGCATACCTGGAAATTTAAAAATGGCATCCTATCACATCTGGAAAATATGTCCATGTGAACTATTGGCACTGTACATGGTGTCAGAAATGACAAATATTAGGTAGAAATTGTAATATCTTTCTTATTTCTGCTTTCGACATAGATTGTGGGTGCTCGTTAGAACTGCCTCTTTTGAGCAAAAATAAGGCAGATAATGTGTATAAAGTGGGGTTTAGGGGGAGTGTTCATTTCACGGACTTGTTCACGTGATGAGATACCATTCAGTACTTACAGCAAAGGTGTCTGAAGTTTCATAGAGGGATTATCCATGGTGTAGCTTAACAGTGAGGTAGTTGTTAAACAAAAGACAGTTGCATCGCTGATTGTATCATAGCCTTTGATGACTTATAATTTATGTATTTTTAACCTGTTTGTGGAGATGTGCCTTTTTATCAAAGAAAATTTTAGTGGTTGGTTTGATTGGAAATTTTGATTATTGAGTCTCTTGGTAAAATCATTAATATTGTTTTGCAACATTATAGAGTCATTAAGTGTGTTCTTAATGAACTTAGAAGTCACTATGTTCTTTTGAAATATGTTGTCTTTGGCATTTAGACACTGGTACATTTGAAGACACAGATTTTCTTTAGAGGTGAATTGTTGAATAAGAATAATGAATGAATTGAATTTTATCATACATAAAGGGACTCCTTAACCCTTTTAGTACCAGATACCCCAAAGCGGGTACCCTGGCAAACAGTGCAGGCCCAGATCAGACCCGCAGAACTTGGCATCTGATCAGGGCCTCCACTGTTTGCTAAAAGTTCAGTCATTTTCCAAATAAATTTTGATGAAAACACAACCTGACACCTCTTTTGAAATGGACTCCTGCTATATATAAGGAGGAAGATTCCATTTGGTACTAAAAAGGTTAAACTCTAGGATGAGCACACTGTGCTGTGAAATTGCAGATCTCCAGATAATACTGTATTTATCCTTAACCCTTTAAGTACCAAATGGAATCTTCCTCTTTATATACAGCAGGAGTCCATTTCATAATTTAGCATACCTGTGATAACTTTTTGCACTGTATGAGGGAGATTTGCCATTGTGATGAGGGAGATGTAAAGAATATATAGAGAAATTCTCAGTTCAAATGAGGGAGATGCCAAAATTTTACTAAAATTTAGCATAAATTGGGCAAAAATTACCATCAAAATGAGGGAGTCTCCCTCCTGATGAGGGAGATATCACAGGTATGATTTAGGGGTGTCAGGTTGTGTTTTCTTCAAAATTGATTTGGAAAATGGGTGAACTTTTTGCAAACAGTGTAGGCCCTGATCAGACGCCGCATTATGCGGCGTCTGATCTGGGCCTGCACTGTTTACCATGGTTCCGGTTTAGAGGTTTCCGGTACCAAAAGGGTTAACCTGCTAAGCACCATTATTGTCATTTTGTAGGGGTATACCAACTCTGTAATGCCTCAAACTCAGCAGACATCTGATGCACCCATTCAGATCAGGTGTTCCCATACACTGCATAAAAATGCACCACTTTTTACCTGAAAGCCAGGTGCTGGGTTTTACACATGGGTAACATGACCCAAATATAGCATTCACAATTTCACAAGAAATTTAGGCTTCACATGCGGATTTCATAACTGAGACCCATTTCACCAAAAACATTTCCAAGTGAGAAAAATGAAGAAACAAGAATAGAACCTATGTATGTCAAGAATTCTACGCAGTATTGCATACAATGATCAACCTGAATTGTATCTTAAACAGTTCCTGGTTTATCACGTGATTTCCATATATGGAAGTCAAGTGACCACTTCTCCTTGTTGTAAAATGGCAGTCTTCTATAGGTTAACAATGTGTAGAAGTATCAAGAAAACTGAAGCAAATTTAAGGTAGTATTGGCTTCCTTTGTTGGGTCCACCCTCCTGCTGTTTTTTTTCTCCAGCCTAAGGGTTAATATTTCTAAAAGACATCTCAGATCCTCACATTTGAACAAGTTGGGTATACTACCTGATGTTGTACCTTAACCCTTGTCCCGCTGAATATTTATATATGCCACACCCACTACCGATTATCAACCAATCAGATTACTTGATGCAAATTATTGCAGCAAATTCATAAACTTAATGACAGAAGCCATCTGATCTGGATCTACATTGTTTGAAAGATAAGACATATTCAGGCTCAGCAGGACAAGGGTTAAATTAGCTGGATTAGTGGCAAACTGTGAGACATTTTGCAGTATCTCATCCCAGTTTACATGGTTTGCAGAGGCCTGTATGTCCGAACACATATGGTATAATAGAGATAATTTTGAATATTTTATCTTATTTTTTCTGGAGCTATTGAACTTGTAATATCACATTGTACATGCATCCCCAACTCATGGCAAATGAGGGATTTTGTCTTCTGTTGCAGGAACTGCCTGCAAGAGTTCTTGTACGGCAGGCCATGCAGTTTGTAAAAAAACATACCCTCTCATAATCATCCTCATAATGCCATGAAATCAGAATATTGTCTTAATATCTTGTGTCATAATCATTGAGGTTTCCCGCATGCAGTTTTGCCAACAGGGGAGCTATACTGTCATGTAACAGCTCTTGTTACACTTAGTGTATGCAATGTCATTTAGTAATTCACTTATTTGAACTTCTAGTATTCGATTGATCTGGCTGTGGAATCAGTATTCTGTCCTTATAAGAACTAAATACTTGCTTAAAATTCATTAAAGGAGGTGAGCTGACATGTTTTTAGTGAAATTTATGTACACTACCTGTTAAAACAGTTGAAAACTGACAGGTTTTCAATTAAATCATGTCACCAATTATTATTGATATTGCTTAACCATGAATTGAAAGTGCTTCTCTCTTATAGTTATAATTGTTATTCAACACTGCACTTGGCTCGTAGTAGGTTGTATGCATTATGCATAAAGTCTCTCATTGCCCGCTATGGTTAATTAGGGCTTTATTTATAAGTCCATAATTTTGTAATGAATGCACTAGCAAACTCCACTTTGGGGTTGAAATATTTTCTATTCTGTTCAAAATGTAGGCAGCATTTACTGCTCAGGACAGACTTTACCCTTCTCTTGCTGAATATTCATTTTAGCCACCCCCATCTCTGACTTTGAACCAATCAGATTGCTTGATGTAATTTATTTGTACAAATTCATAAACTGAATGTCAAACAGAGTAGATCCTGATCAGGCCATCTGATCTGGATCTACTGGTCAAATTTGAGTCTCACAAAGTTGTCTCGCTTTCCATTAGGAACATTATAGCCATCACAACTACTTTTGTTTATTAGGTTTCTAGACATGATTACGCTTCTTGAACAGACTGGGCCAGTGTTCAATCAAGTTAACTGTGCAAAAAAGGAAAACAATATGAATTTCAAGAGATCAGTTTGGCCCATGATTACTTTTCTGAGTCCAGGCCCCATGTATCTGTGTCTCCAAGGGGGTTGTAGGCTACTCTGAAAGACAGAAATTGTTCTGATGAAGTAAATTCTTTCCTTTGAGAGAAGCCTCCCACCCCCACCCAATGATAAAGAAGGAAAATTCTTTATGTGTAGGAGTTTTGTCTGTATTGCAATTATTATTATTACACAGAAGGGTAATAATTGTGCATCATGAGCGGCTTGAACACCTATGTTCCAATAAAATAAAGCTGAATTGTTGCCAGTAGGTAAGATATCCATGGGTCAGTTGTTCAAAGCCTCATAAGCTTAACGAGCTTGTTAGTTGTCATATTGTTAACTGTTCTAGCAAGTTTAATATTTAAATTTTTGGTATTTTTGCTGAAAAATATGAGCAGCTTTTGCATTTGCAAAAGCTGCTCACATTTTTCAGCAAAAATATTAGTACTTTCACCATATTGAATGATCAAAGTTTTTACGATATGTTAGCTAACAACATCGTTAGTTTTGAACAACTGGCCCCTGGTTATTTAAGAATTTTATATATTCTGTTCTGTAGACATAGTCTGTTTGTTTTATCTTGCAGGCATGATATTTGTCGAGCCCCAAGCAAATGTGATACTTTAGGTAAGTTAAAATTATATATAGGAGGGAGACGAGGACCTTGGCTGTTTGCTGTAATACGAAGTCCAACAAGGCTTTAAAATAGCCATTTGCTGTTTGGCGCAGTATAGAGTTCTGGCAGGTTTAAAGTAGGCCTTTGCAATTTGCAACAATATGAACTGCTATAAGGCTTTAAACTACTACATGTACTTCCATCCTAGTTGCTGTTTGTTTCAGTATGCTTTTAACTATACCTCTTTGTTGTTTGCTACACTATGGAGTAAACTAGGCTTCAGTTTGGAGTTCTGCTGTTTGCTTCAGTTTTGATTTTTACAATATGGAATTCTGCAGAGCTATACACAAGGTCCTTGTTATTTGCTGCAATATGGAATTCTGCAAGGCTTTATACTAATTGTTGGCCCTTAGCTGTTTGGTGCAATATGGATTTCTGCAACTTCGACCTTCCTGGCTTTAAACTATGCTACAATATGGACTTCTGCAAGGCTATAAACTAGACCCTTTTCTATTTCTACAATATGGAGTTCTGCAAGGCTTCTGATAAACTAGGTCACAAAATTGAGTTCTGCAAGGCTCTAAACTAGGTCATTTGCTATATGCTATAATATGACATATTCACACTATATTTAAGCTTTCATTGTTACATCACAAACATCACAAGTAATAAATAAGTGACATGAAACAAATTTTTAATTTTTGTTTGATATTGACATAAACTATAATGCTTTTCATGTCACAGTGTTACTTTTATATTCAACTGGCAATAAAATATTCTTTTTTATCTTTTTTTTTTTCATTATTACAGTTTGTGTTTTAGGAAACCCTTTTTTAGCTCACCTGTCACGTAGTGACAAGGTGAGCTTTTGGGATCACTTTTTGTCCGTCGTCCGTCCGTGCGTCCGTGCGTGCGTGAGTGCATCCGTAAACTTTTTCTTCAAACGACATCTCCTCCTAAACCACTGATCGGATTTTGACCAAACTTCACAGGAATGATCCTTAGGTGGTCCCCTTTCAAAATTGTTCAAATGGTTCCGGTCCATTGCACATATAGGTCACAGTAGCCAAAAATAGATTTTTTTCACCGAAAACTTAAAACATCTTCTTCTCTGAAACCGCAAGGCCCAGGTCTTTGATATTTGGTATGAAGCTTCATCTAGTGGACCCCTACCAAGATTGTTCAAATTATAGTGCTGGGGCCAAAAATGCCCCTGCACGGGGGCCCTTTGGTTTTACATGGGCTTATATAGGGAAAATCTTTAAAAATATTCTTCTCTGAAACTGCAAGGCCCAGATCTTTGATATTTGGTATGAAGCTTCATCTAGTGGACCCCTACCAAGATTGTTCAAATTATAGTGCTGGAGCTAAAAATGCCCCCGCACGGGGGCCCTTTGGTTTTACATGGGCTTATATAGGGAAAATCTTGAAAAATCTTCTTCTCTGAAACCACAAGGCCCAGGTCTTTGATATTTGGTATGAAGCTTCATCTAGACTGGACCCCTAACAAGATTGTTCAAATTATAGTGCTGGGGCCAAAAATGCCCCCACAGGGGGGCCCTTTGGTTTTACATGGGCTTATATAGGGAAAATCTTTAACAATCTTCTTCTCTGAAACCGCAAGGCCCAGATCTTTGATATTACGTATGAAGCTTTATCTAGTGGACCCCTACCAAGATTGTTCAAATTATAGTGCTGAAGCCAAAAATGCCCCCGCACGGGGGCCCTTTGGTTTTACATGGGCTTATATAGGGAAAATCTTGAAAAATCTTCTTCTCTGAAACCGCAAGGCCCAGGTCTTTGATATTAGGTATGAAGCTTCATCTAGTGGACCCCTACCAAGATTGTTCAAATTAAAGTGCTGGGGCCAAAAATGCCCCCGCACGGGGGCCCTTTGGTTTTACATGGGCTTATATAGGGAAAATCTTTAAAAATCTTCTTCTCTGAAACTGCAAGGCCCAGATCTTTGATATTTGGTATGAAGCTTCATCTAGTGGACCCCTACCAAGATTGTTCAAATTATAGTGCTGGAGCTAAAAATGCCCCCCGCATGGGGGCCCTTTGGTTTTACATGGGCTTATATAGGGAAAATCTTGAAAAATCTTCTTCTCTGAAACCACAAGGCCCAGGTCTTTGATATTTGGTATGAAGCTTCATCTAGTGGACCCCTACCAAGATTGTTCAAATTATAGTGCTGGGGCCAAAAATGCCCCCGCAGGGGGGGCCCTTTGGTTTTACATTGGCTTATATAGGGAAAATCTTTAAAAATCTTTTTCTCTGAAACTGCAAGGCTCAGGTCTTTGATATTACGTGTGAAGCTTTATCTAGTAGACCCCTACCAAGACTGTTCAAATTATAGTGCTGAAGCTAAAAATGCCCCCGCACGGGGGCCCTTTGGTTTTACATGGGCTTATATAGGGAAAATCTTGAAAAATCTTCTTCTCTGAAACCGCTAGGCCCAGGTCTTTGATATTTGGTATGAAGCTTCATCAAGTGGACCCCTAACAAGATTGTTCAAATTATAGTGCTGGGGCCAAAAATGCCCCAACCAGGGCCCTTTTGTTTTACATAGGCTCATATAGGGAAAATCTTTAAAAATCTTCTTCTCTGAAACTGCAAGGCCCAGGTCTTTGATATTTGGTATGAAGCTTCATCTAGTGGACCCCTACCAAGATTGTTCAAATTATAGTGCTAGAGCTAAAAATGCCCCCCGCATGGGGGCCCTTTGGTTTTACATGGGCTTATATAGGGAAAATCTTGAAAAATCTTCTTCTCTGAAACCTCAAGGCCCAGGTCTTTGATATTTGGTATGAAGCTTGATCTAGTATACCCCTACCAAGATTGTTCAAATTATAGTGCTGGGGCCAAAAATGCCCCCGCACCAGGGCCCTTTTATTTTACATAGGCTTATATAGGGAAAACCTTGAAAAACCTTCTTCTCTGAAACTGCAAGGCCCAGGTCATTGATATTTGGTATGAAGCTTCATCTTGTGGACCTCTACCAAGATTGTTCAAATTATAGCCCTGGGGCCAAAAATGCCCCCGCTCCGGGGCCCTTTGGTTTTACTTAGACTTATATAGGAAAAATCTTGAAAAATCTTCTTCTCTGAAACCACAAGGCTTAGGTCTTCGATATCTGTTATGACGCTTCAGCTAGTGGACCTCTATAAAGATTGTTCAAATTATAGCCCTGAGACCAAAAATGCCCCCGCCATGTGGCCCTTTGGTTTTACACAGACTTATATAGGGAAAATCTTTAAAAATCATCTTCTCTGAAACACAAGGCTTAGGTCTTTGATATTTGTTATGAAGCTTCAGCTAGTGGACCTCTACCAAGATTGTTCAAATTATAGCACTGGGGCCAAAAATGCCCCCGCTCCGGGGCCCTTTGGTTTAACATAGACTTATATAGGGAAAATCTTGTTTTACATAGACTTCTATATGCAGGGTAAACCTTTAAAATCTTTTTCTCTGAAACCAGAAAGCCCAGGTCTTTCATATTCGATATGAAGCTTCGTCTTGTGGACCTCTACCAAGATTGTTCAAATTATAGCACTTGGGCCAAAAATGCCCCCGCTCTGGGGCCCTTTGGTTTAACATAGACTTATATAGGGAAAATCTTGTTTTACATAGACTTCTATATGCAGGGTAAACCTTTAAAATCTTCTTGTTTGAAACCAGAAAGCCCAGGTCTTTCATATTCGATATGAAGCTTCATCTTGTGGACCTCTACCAAGATTTTCAAATTTTAGCCCTGGGGCCAAAATGATCCTGCCCGGGGCCCACTTATTATGCTTTGGATCAGGTGAGCGAACCAGGGCCCTCAGGGCCCTCTTGTTTAGCTCACCTGAACATGAAGTGCTCAAGGTTGAGCTATTGTGATTGGTCTTTGACCGTCGGACGTTGTCCGTCTGTGCGTGCATCCGTCTGTCCGTCCTTCATCAACTTTTGCTTTAAACGACTTCTTCTCCAAAACTGCTGGACAGATTTTGAAATAATTTCACAGGAATGTTCCTTGGGTGAGCCTCTACCAAAATTGCTCAAATCGTTCCGCTTGGGTGAACAGGATGGCCGCCAGAGCTAAAATTAGAAAAAACCTTTAAACGACTTTTCCTCCTTAACCAGTGCATGGATTTTTAAATAATTTCAAAGGAATGTGCCTTTGGTGACTCTCTACCAAAATTGCTCAAACTGTTCTGCTCAGATGAACAAGATGGCCGCCAGAGCTAAAAATAGAAAACCTTTAAACGACTTCTCCTTAACCAGTGAATGGATTTCAAAATAATTTCACAGGAATGTTCCTTGGTTGACCCTCTACCAAAATTGCTCAAATTGTTCCGCTCCGGTGAACAAAATGGCCACCAGAGCTAAAAATAGAAAAACCTGTAAATGGCTTCTCCTCCTTAACCAGTGCATGGATTTTGAAATAATTTCACAGGAAGGTTCCTTGGGTGACTCTCTATCAAAATATGCTCAAACCGTTCCACTCAGATGAACAAAATGGCCACCAGAGCTAAAAATAGAAAAACCTTTAAACGACTTCTTCTCCTTAACCAGTGGATGGATTTCAAAATAGTTTCACAGGAATGTTCCTTGGGTGACCCTCCACCAAAATTGGTCAAATCGTTCCACTTGGATGAACAAAATGGCCACCAGAGCTACAAATAGAAAAACCTTTAAAAGACTTCTTCTCCTTAACCAGTGGATAGATTTCAAAATAATTTCACAGGAATGTATCTTTGTTGACCATCTGCCAAAATTACTCAAATCGTTCCGCTTGGGTGAACAAGATGGCAGCCAGAGCTAAAAATAGAACAACCTTTAAACGACTTCTCCTCCTTAACCAGTTCATGGAATTTGAAATAATTAAATAATTTCACAGGAAGGTTCCTTGAGTGACCCTCTACCAACGTTGCTCAAACCGTTAATTATGCTCGGATGAACAAGATGGACACCAGAGCTAAAAAATAGAAAACCTTTAAATGACTTCTTCTCCTTAACCAGTGGATGGGTTTCAAAATAATTTTACAGGAATGTTCCTTGGGTGACCCTCAACCAAAATTGCTCAAAATGTTCCGCTGGGATGAACAAGATGGCCACCAGAGCTAACAATAGAAAAATCTTTAAAAGTCTTCTCTTCCTTAACTATTTGATGCATTTTGAAAAAAAAACTGCACAAGAATGATCCTTGATGGACCCTCTACCAGAATTGATCCTTGATTGACCCTCTACCAAAATTGCTTAAACTGCTCTGCTCGGATGAACAAGATGGCCACCAGGGCTAAAAATAGAAAAAAACTTTAAACGACTTCTGGCCCTTAACCAGTGGATGGATTTCCATATAATTGCACAGGAATGTTTCATGGGTGACCCTCTATTAAAATTGTTCAAACAATTCTGCTGGGATGAAAAAGGTGGCCGCTAGAGCTAATAATAGAAAATATTTTAAATAACTTCTCCTGCTTAACCAGTGGATGGATTTCGAAATTAATTTCATTATATTATGATAACACACCCATGTGTCTTAATGCATTTTTCATATCTCCAAAATGGCAACTTTGCTGATGAAAATCCATGATATTATTCTTATCAATGCTCAAAACATAGGTTGGTTCTCGTTAGAACTGCCCCATTGGGGCCGTTCGAACAAGTACCCACAACCTATGTCTTTGAGTAGAAATAAGAAAAATAATGTACACCCCCATAAACCCCAGTTTTCTCTATATGGAGTGGGGCTTAGGGGATCTTCATTTCACAGTGTTTTAAAATTGCTCATTCTATTGTGCTTGGATGAACAAGATGGCATAAATTATAAAAACCTCCTTGTGTCAACCAAAATTGCTCAAACCCTCTACTCTACCATATATTATCTACAATTTCATTTCTACAGTATGGATCAGGTGAGCGATCCAGGGCCATCATGGCCCTCTTTATTGTGAAATTTTCACATGAGTAAAACTGAACTCATTTCAGTATATGGAATGGGACTGTAATGTGTACCAGACGAGTGGGGTAATGCTTCTGCCCATATTGTCTGCCATAAAATCATAGTTCATTCCTATACTTAAGGCCTCGAGTTGCACACTCGGGCCCCAGCCCATTGGGGCTTGAAGAAAAAGATGGGCTCCATGATGCTTCCATGCAGAGCTGAAACCAACAAATACTGGTAAACTGTTTAGAGGAGCCAAGCCTGCCTAGGCAAAGCGGTGCGGGTCTGACCATCCATGCTTATAATCCCTATTTGTTTTATTGAGTGACAGGGCTTAAGATGTCATTTCATGTAAATGTCAGGTAAAAGTCCCACGAAAATTGGAAGCAACATCTCCAAAATGACCTATACAGTGTGGATGGGGACATTAAACCTCAAATCAAACACGCTTGTACATTCGTCCAAACACTGTAGCTACAACCCTGTTTAGTAACAATATCATTGCTTCCAATTTTGTGGGACTTTTACCTGACACTGCGATGAAATAACATCTCAAGCCCTGTTGCCCAGTGTAACCAATAGGGTTTATAAGCATTGAGGGTCCGATTCGCATCACTGCCTGGGCAAGCTTAGATCGTCTAAGCGGTTTACCAGTACTTGTGTGTGGTTGGTTTCAGCATCCTGCAGCCCATCTATTTTTTTAAGCCCCGATGGGTGGGGGCCAATATATTTTGTGATTAAACATGGTAAGTCCAATATAATTTGTGATTAAACATGGAAAGGGTGTGTTTTTTTGGGGAGGGGGGGAGGTAATTTTGCAAAACACATTTCCTGTTTTGGACTCCAACAGTACCCGCATATGTTTCAGTGAATACTAAATTCATGTCCATTATTTAAGTTTTCTGTAAAATTGTGTGTATTTAATTGGGCTTGTTTTGGACTCCTTGAATCATACATTCATGATGAAACTAAATTTGGAAAAAAAAATCTGTTGGAAGATGACAAGTTATCTGTTTCCATTCATAACTTCAAAAACCATACTTTCTGACATAGGTTTTTGTTACATTACAAGGTCACAATGATGTACTGATTCACAGGCTGTATAAAATGTCATTCACAAAAATTATCCATGTTTGACATAGCCTGCAGGTACAAAAAATACTGACCCAGCTTGTAAAAAATCTTGTAATCAAAGTTTATGTATGCAGAATTTGATATTTAGTGACACTAAAAATTGTTTCACACAAAAGGGACAGTTTTTTTTTTTTCAGTTTTAAATATTACAGTGACAAAATACGAACTGACTTTGGTTGTGTAGTATTAAAGCAATGCAAGGAACATCAAACAATATGATCCCATAAATAATGCAACATTCAGACTTATTAAACCTCCTCAGTGATTCATTTCAATTGTAACAGATTGATAAATAATGTAAGAATGTCTTTGCTTCAAATTTCATAAGATTTGAATCTTATGGAAGATAACCCAATTATCTTGAGGTCTCTACCCTTGTAAGTCAGAATCAATCAATCAATCAATCAATCAATCAATCAATCAGTCAATCCCCTGTTTGGAGGCTTGATTTAAAATTTTATTCATTAGTATGTAATACATGTTTATATAGAAAATACTAATTTTAAATCTTATCATGCTGTTCACGACAACAATCATGCTGTTCTTTGGAAACAGTGTAGATCTAGATCAGATTCTGAAGAAGCCATCTGATCAGGATCTTCACTGTTTAACATTCAGTTTATGAATTTGTAGCAATAAATTACATCAAGTAATTTGATTTGTTGTTAGACAGAAATGGGTGTGGCTTAAATGAATATTCAGCAAGAGACGGGTTAATATGTTTTCTATACCCATGGATTCAAAGTGAAAGCAGTAGGTGATTTTCAGACTGATGTGCCTATCAGTGTTTCCCCCAGAATAGCATGTTGGGTTTGCCCCAGGGAATAAGATAAATTTTCAAATTCCCCTCCTTATGGGCCTCCATGGCCTAGTGGATATTAGAGCACTGACTCTTAATCACAGACATGTTAAGTTTTGAAAATAAAAATGAGGGAGACAGCGTGTTCGAGGAGGATTGGCGAGTGCCAAAGGCGCGAAGTCTTGGTGGCAAGCTCACAGGATAGGCTAGAAAATGTTGCATTTTGTGAGCTTTTTGAACATTTTTTGTTTATTCTGTACACTCCTGTTCATAGATAAGAAACTAATAAATATTTTAAAATCATTTCCTTGGGACGATGCCTACAAACTAACACCTAGCCATACCAGTGCCCCCACCCCCAGCCCCAGGTGTATAATGCTTCAGCACAAGAGCATATCTTATCATTTATGCCCAGATAGGTCACAACAAAAGTAGCCCAATTGATTCTATATTCCAAGGGCCATCCAATAACCAAAGTTTCAGAAGTGTAACTCCAATAGTTTAGGAGATATGGCAAAGTCATACTTTTTGACCTTTGACCTTGGGGTAATGTTGAGGTCAAGGTCCTGCCAAAATGAGCCCAATTTATTCTACATTCCAAGGGCCACCCAGTTACCATAGTTTCAGACTTGTAACTCAATTGGTTTTGAAGATATGGCAAAATAATACTTTTTGACTTTTGATCTTGGGGTCATGTTGAGGTCAAGGTCACCCCAAAAGTCGCCCAATTTATTCAATATTCCAAGGGCCATCCAATAAGCAAAGTTTCAGAAGTGTAACTCAAATAGTTTAGGAGATATGACAAAGTCATAATTTTTACCTTTGACCTTGGGGTCCTGTTGAGGTCAAGGTCATGCCAAACGTAGCCCAATTCATTCTATATTCTATGGGCCATCCAATAACCAAAAAAGTTGCAAAGAACATTCTAGCTTATAAACAAAGTTTCAGAAGTGTAACTCCTATAGTTTAGAAGATATGGCAAAATAATTCTTTTTAACTTTTGATCTTGGGGTCATGTTGAGGTCAAGGTCACCCGAAAAGTAGCCCAATTTATTCGATATTCCAAGGGCTAGCCAATAAGTAAAGTTTCAGAAGTGTAACTCAAATAGTTTAAGAGATATGACAGTCAATTTTTTTAACTTTGACCTTGGGGTCCTGTTGAGGTCAAGGTCATGCCAAACATAGCCCAATTCATTCAATATTCCAAGGGCCACCCAATAACCAAAAAAGTTGCAAAGAACATTCTAGCTGATAAACAAAGTTTCAGAAGTGTATATCCTATAGTTTAGAAGGTATGCCAATGTCATACTTTTTGACCTTTGACCTTGGGGTTATGTTGAGGTCCACCAATAGTATTCCATTTTTTCTATATTCCAACGGCCATTCAATAACCAAAGTTTTAGAAGTGTAACTCCGATAGTTTAGTAGATATGGCAAAGTCATACTTACCTTTGACCTTAGGGTCAGGTTGAGATCAAGGTCAAAACAAAAGTGGCCCATTTGATTCTATATTCCAAGGGCCATCCGATAAGAAAAGTTTCAGAAGTGTAGCTCCAATAGTTTAGAAAATGTGGCAAAATAATACTTTTAAACCTTTGACCTTTGGGTCATGTTGAGGTCGAGGTCACACCAAAAGTAGCCCAATATATTCTATATTCCAAGGGTCATCCTCTAAGCAAAGTTTCAGAAGTGTAACTCCAATAGTTTAGGAGATATGGCAAAGTCATACTTTTGACCTTTGACCTTGGGGTCATGTTGAGGTCAAGGTTATGCCAAAAGTAGCCCAATTCATTCTATAGTCCAAGGGCCATCTAATAAGCAATGTTTCAGAAGTGTAACTCCAATAGTTTGGGAGATATGGCAAAGTCATATTTTTTGACCTTTGACCTTGGGACATGTTGAGGTCAAGGTCACGCCAAAAGAAGCCCACTGCCATCTACATCCCATGTACTATCCACAGGCAAAGTTTGAAAAGTGTACCTTAACCGGTTTTAGAGGAGATCCATTCCATAGAAACGTGACGGACGTACGTACACACACATACATACATACATACATACATACATACATACATACATACATACATACATACAGACCAACTGACTGACAGACACTCGACTCTGACACGAAAACAATATACCCGAGTATTCTTCGCAAAAGCGGGTATAATAATCCAAGGTTTCGATCAAATCTCAAGCACAACAACTATCTGCTATTTTCGTTTATTTGGTGTATTCCTTGCTTCCAAAGGATCTAACTTCAGAACTTATTTATTCCCCTCTGACTTTTAAGTGCGGAAATACGGTAAATAGTACTGTAGTTGTCACGGTCAATAATAACGGTACTTTTTCAAGTTCAGATTAATTGCAGACATGTCATAACAGCTTGTCCAATTAGCAATTAAAGACACTGATAGTTATATAAACTTGACACGCATGATTAATACAAGCTGCAGCCGATATACTCAAAAGATCAAAAGTATCAGGTTAGTGAGAAAAGGGAATAAAGAATGCAGATTAGTTTATAATTTAATGATCCAGCCACAAGACAAGGACCCCTCCATCCACAACTTTCACACCTGCTCAACAAGCAAGTCCAAGGCGAACATCAATGATCACCACCACCAAAATCGCCATGAAATCCACCGTCCACAAACAGCAGCTACCGTTTTTCTGCACGAGCTCGGAAAAAGACGTCATCCCACCCCAGCAAGCTCGCACGTATTAATGTTTAATCGTTGTATTTTATTTTGATGGGGCGTATTTCTTTCATAAAAATGTTTGCAACCGGTAAGAGCTTGATTGGGAACGTGCCTGCCACAATTCCCGACTTATCCCGGAAAGCTCCATGTCAATCACCAACAACAGCATACAGATGTGTTTACACACATTAAAGCGTTCGACTTTTCCCGCCAAGCATCTGCTATTTTGGCGCCAAAACACAACCACGCACGAGACAGTAGAATAGTCTGTTTTTATTCTACCGTTAGATGTTGCTAAACATCTTAGGAGCGATTACATCATTTTCCCACTGATTGTGAATAAAATTTTATGATCGGGGGATAAATGCAAATTAGAGCCATAACTTAATCTAATTTTCACACCTTGTCACGCAGAAGATTGTAGGCTTATCGAGAGCACCGGAGGCTTGTGTTTGCAGTGTAATAATAGAATAGACTGGTCCGTGACAAATACGATCGGCGTTTATAATACGATTCGGTTAACTAACATGGTCCGTTGGTTGAAGAAAATTAACCATTATGATTTACTTTCATTTTTGCAATCACTTCAAGAAACGACTGTTTTCATCTGCAGGTGTGGAACCGTGTTTTAATCCCAGTAATACTGGACAGTGCATTAATTATTATCAGTTTTACTCACGGATTAACTCGGATTTTTCCGCTGGTTTGCACACACGAAAATACAAGCGCAGCTTTTCAAAAATTTGCCAAAAAACGGTATTTTCATTTTTCCGGGAGTTTTATCCTGAATTTCGTGAGGCGTGAGAAAAGCTATTTTTTCGGGAGTCTCCCGCGATTTTCGGGAGACTTAACATGTCTGTAATCATAAGGTCTCTCACTGCTGTGGTTCGAGCCTAGCTTGGGTCACGTGAGATGCCATGTTGTGCACAGGAAGGTTAGGTGTGTTTTCTCTGGGTACTCAAGTTTTTGCCCACCTCTGATGATCGATGAGCTTGAAATAAGTTAAATAATCTTGAAAGGGCTATAAAACCAAAAAAAAAAAAAAAAAAAACCTGTCTTTTGAGTCATTATGTATTACGCGTTTAAAATCACCTGGATGGGCATTTATCCCAGCATCTTCTGCCTTAGGTATAACAGGAATCAGGTTGTCAGGTTATTATGTCCCCCCCCACCCGAAAAATTAAATGAAACTGCTTTAGCCTATTTCCCGAGCCTACACTCAGAGACAGTGGACCCATCAGTACTCTCAGTGCTTTGATTGTCAAATACCTCAGGATCAAGATTTTCTTGTGCATATCTGGGGCCAGTTGTTCAAAGCCTATTGAGCTTAAAGAGCTTGTTAGTGGTAAAATTGTTAACTGTTCTAGCAAGTACAATATCTAATATAGTGTTATTTTTGCTGAAAAAATATGAGCAGCTTTTGCATCTACAAAACTGCTAACATTTTTTTAGCAAAAGTATTAGCATATTTAATTACCATATTAAATGATCCAAGTCTTAACGATATGTTAACTAACAACATTTAGTTTTGAACAACTGGTCCATGATGTTACTGTAGAATCAAACTAATGGTCAGATGAGTACACCTTAGTTCATATTTGAATTGTCTGCTTTGTCATCTGCTGGTTATTATGTGCCCCCATCGAAGGGGAGGGAGACATAGTTTTTGGCGCCGGATCCCGATTGTGTTGGCGTCATCGTAGCTGGTTTTAAGCACTATATATCCTGAACCTATGGATGGATTCTGACCAAACTTGCAAAGTTACATCATTAGGATAGAGGAAAACTGTCATTAAGTTATGATGACCTTGACCTCATTTTCAAGGTCACAGGCCCCTAAAAACAGTCAATTTTGGGCCAAAAATGGCTTGTCTGCACTCTGTCTTATTAACAAATTGATTAATTCAAGTCAAACTTGGTACAGTATATCATTACAACATACCGAGGATTTGATTAAATTTTGGTGACCTTCACCTTTTTTCAAGGTCAAAGCCCCCCCAAAACAGTAAAATTTGGGCCAAAAATTGCTTGTCTGCACTCTATCTCATTAACAAATTGATTAATTTTAGTCAAACTTGGTACAATATATCATTACAACATACTGCAGATTTAATAAGATTTTGGTGACCTTGACCCTTTTTTCAAGGTCACAGGCCCCCCAAAACAGTCAAATTTTGGGCCAAAAATGGCTTGTCTGCACTCTAGCTCATCAACAAATTGATTGATTTTAGTCAAACTTGGTTAAGTATATCATTACAACATACTGCAGATTTTGGTGACCATGACCTTTTTTTCAAGGTCACTGGCCTCCAAAACAGACAATTTTTGGCCGAAAATGGCTTGTCTGCACTATACTTCATTAATGAATTTATTAATTTTCGTCAAACTTGGTACACTGCTTTTCTGCACTCGATGGCTCCCAAAACCTGTCTTTTGGGGCCAAAAATGGCTTATCTGTACCCTTTATCATTTAAGAATTGATGGATGTTGGTCAAACTTGGACTAATTATCCCCCGCCGAAGGCGGAGGGATATAGTTTTGGCGGTGTCCTTCCGTCCGTTCTTCCTTCCGTCCGTTCTTCCTTCCGTCCGTCCGTCCGTCACACTTTGTCCGGAACCGTTTCTCAGCAACTATTGCATGGAATTAAATGAAACTTGAAATAAATATGTATTATTATGCTGTGGTGATGCACACGCTATTTTTTTTCGGATTGACTTTTTACATCCAGAGTTATGGCCCCTTGAATGATTGAAATTCTGGATTTTTCGTCGTCTCACTTTGTCCGGAACCGTTTCTCAGCAACTATTGCATGGAATTAAATGAAAATTGAAATAAATATGTATTATTATGCTGCAGTGATGCACGCGCAATTTTTTTTCGGATTGACTTTTTACATCCAGAGTTATGGCCCCTTAAATGATTGAAATTCTGGATTTTTTCGTCATCTCACTTTGTCCGGAACTGTTTCTCAGCAACAATTGCATGGAATTAAATGAAACGTGAAATAAATATGTATTATTATGCTGTGGTGATGCACGCGCTATTTTTTTTCGGATTGACTTTTTACATCCAGAGTTATGGCCCCTTGAATGATTGAAATTCTGGATTTTTAGCGTCTCACTTTGTCCGGAACCGTTTCTCAGCAACTATTGCATGGAATTAAATGAAAATTGAAATAAATATGTATTATTATGCTGCAGTGATGCACGCGCAATTTTTTTTCGGATTGACTTTTTACATCCAGAGTTATGGCCCCTTAAATGATTGAAATTCTGGATTTTTTCGTCATCTCACTTTGTCCGGAACTGTTTCTCAGCAACAATTGCATGGAATTAAATGAAACGTGAAATAAATATGTATTATTATGCTGCGGTGATGCACGCGCAATTTTTTTCTGGATTGACTTTTTACATCCAGAGTTATGGCCCCTTAAATGATCGAAATTCTTGATTTTTCGTCGTCTCACTTTGTCCGGAACCGTTTCTCAGCAACTATTGCATGGAATTAAATGAAACTTGAAATAAATATGTATTATTATGCTGTGGTGATGCACGCGCATTTTTTTCCGGATTTACATTTTACATCCAGAGTTATGGCCCCTTAAATGATTGAAATTCTGGATTTTTCGTCGTCTCACTTTTTTGTCGGGAACTGTTTCTCAGCAACTATTGCATGGAATTAAATGAAACTTGAAATAAATATGTATTATTATGCTGCCGTGATGCACGCGCATTTTTTTTTTCAGATTGACTTTTTACACCCAGAGTTATGGCCCCTTAATTAAATGATTAAAATTCTGGATTTTTCGTCGTCTCACTTTGTCTGGAACCGCTTCTCAGCAACTATTGCATGGAATAAAAAGAAACTTGAAATAAATATGTATTATTATGCTGCCGTGATGCACGCGCAATTTTTTTTTCTCAATTTTGGCCAGATATATTTTCTTGCCATTCTACACGAAAAACCCATTCGGCGGGGGATATCAATTCAACGAATTTGCTTGTTTCTAATTACAGTGTACCAAATTTGATAAGATTCTGATCAGCTAAACATTTTAATGACTGTTTTACTTTTTTTTTAAATATCACAGACTCCAAAACGCTGTCAGTTATTGGCCCAGAATGGCTTGTTTGCAGCTTACATTTTGGTGACCTTAACCTAGTTATTAATGTCAAATGGGTGTTTAAGATTTATTTATGGTGACGGGACATTGTTTTCTTCTGAAATCTTTTCTAGTCTTTAAAGTGATTGTTTGCAAACCGTTTGGACCCAGATCAGACTGCTCCTGTAAGAGCAGTCAGATCTTGACCCACACTGTTTGCCTGTATGCAAAAATATTTTTAAAATGTTTGCAAGATGATTCAGCAGACGACATTCAGCAGACTACATTTTCAGATGTAGTTTTTCTCTGCGTCTTAAGGGTTTAAAGGTGTATTATTGAGCTACCGGGTCTCAAAATTTTTTTTTATGGTTTTTATCTTCAATGCATACTCCTTTGTCATGTGTACACTTTTGGAGCCAAATACAGCTTCAGACCTTTGTGAAAATGGTCGTTTTCATTCGTGTTTACCCTTCCCTCTGAACATGTGTTCGGAATTTCTGTTCTAAAAATAAATCTGTCACTTTACACATACATGGCAACAGTATCGTCTCTGAGTGTCGTTACTTATGGCATGGTATTGAGCATCATATTTTTTTCTGATTCAGGCATGGCCTAAGCAAACAAGGCCAAAAATGAACGTCGCATAACGTCATATATGGGGATTCTATTTTTGTCACGAACTAAAAATAGATCTAACTAGTGTTCGAAACCTAGTTAGGGAATCCCTCTCAAACTCGTTTACCTGTCATCATAATTGTTCTCATTTTTGCATAAAATGCATTCATTTGTATTATTTTAAAGAAAAATACTGGCTATATATATTTTATTTTTGGAAGCATTTTTTCCAGATAGCTCAATAATGCACCTTTAAGGTGATTTAGGGAGGTATTTCTAATTCTATCTTAAAATTTAATGGACTGCTGTGTGTACGCATTAGAATCATTTCAATGCAGTGATTCTAATGAGCATGCAAAACATAGCTTTATTTTATTAAAAAGTTGAAAAGATATCCTTAAGTCATCCCCATTATGCCACCTCATCTCGAAAACACACCTATACAATTTTGACCCCCTTAAACCATACTTTTATGTGGTACATTAGGAAAGCATGTTCATGTGAAATAATGGCGTCCATCATGGTGTCAGAAATGACAAATTTTAGTTAAAAATGATAACATTTCACTTATTTTTGCTTTCAACATAGATTGTGGCTGCTCATTAGAACCACCTCAATGAGTAGGTTCTAACGAGTACCCATAATCAATGTTTTTGAGCAAAAATTAGGCAGATAATGTACACCTATAAACCCCACTTTTCTCGATATAAAATGGGGTTTAGAGGGGTCTTCATTTCACGGACTTGTTACCGTGATGAAAAATGGGGTTTACAAGGGTATTTATTATTTTTCTTATGTCTCCTCAAAACATAGATTGTGGATACTCATTAGAACAGCCTTCCCGAGGCGGTTCTAATGAGTTCCACCAATCTATGTTTTGAGCAGAAATTTAAAAACTGCAAGGATTTTTCATCTGAAAAATTGCATTTTTGGCGGTAAGATTTTCAAAATATTTGAATAGGTGTGTTTTCATAATGTGACCTCTATATAACACTATTAATGGGGTCCAAAGCTGAAACCTTTTTTGTTAAACAACCGGGTTATATCCAAAAAAAAATGTGTAGATTATATAGAAAATGACCATAATTTTATTATATTCATCCACACATTTTTGGGATCCAACTTGAAACTGTGTTATATCAAAATCATGTTATAATGAACCTTGTTATAACAAGGTTGTGGTGTACTATGATTAAGTTGGAACTGCCCTGTTTCAAACAAGTTTTCAAGGTCCTATCATCATCATCAACGGATTTTTGATTAACATGCAGGTACAGGGGCAACGTCCACATAAGTGGGCCCCCTTCCAGGTAGCTGGCTTGCTGCACGCATGGCAGATCTTACACCAGATCTCCAGGCTTGTCTATCATGAGGTTCGATAGCAGAGAGCTTCCATTCTCTGCAATCTCTTTCTGTCAGCTGCTTCCACGTCATCTTGGGCCTTTCAGGCCCCCGCTTTCCATCTACCTGTATGTCACAGGCAATATTGACTGCACCGTTGGAGCGCTCCACCAGCGGAGCCTTCTCTCTTTCAGGATGAGGTCCAGGTCCTCAGTGCCAAGACGCTCAAGTAACTCACTGGACCTGATGGTGACAGCATCCTGTGGCTTGACATTGCAGATCTGTCTGATGATTGCCCTGTTGTTCCACTGAAGACATTTGTCAATGGCCATGTCTCACTGGTTAGTGGCCATGTCTCACTGGTGTCAATGGCCATGTCTCACTGGCATCAATGACCATGTCTCACTGGCATCAATGGCCATGTCTCACTGGCATCAATGTTCATGTCTCACTGTCCTAGAATGATGTATTCAAGACATTGTAGCCTGACTGTACAATATTATAGGCAAGAGCATGAAAAAATTAATTCAGCATTATTAAAAACAATAGTGAGCAAGCAATTTGGCATTGACAGCAAAATCTCAGAATTTGAGAATGTCCATTTCATACAGATGGAGTCTTTACCTGCAATGTTTCTCTGCCAGGTTTATGACTAATTTTGGTGTTAATCTTTGTCCTGTTAGCACTTTGTTAGCAAGTATATCAAAGTATTATGATAAATTATGAGCTATGGCGATGATTTATTACTGTGAACCAAGATTTTTGTTTCATTCATATCATTATGAGAATCACCTCAATCCCTCACCCAGGTGTCAGCTAAACTTATGGACCATGAAAGTTTTATGGTTCATGTCATATATAGATCAAATTGAAATAGAAACAAACCTTTATGGTTTATAATTAACCGAAAGATCATATTGAGACCAGAACTACATTTATGGACTATGAACAGAAAGATCATATTGAGATAGGACCCACCTTTATGGACTATGAATAGAGATCATATTGAGATAGGACCTGCCGTTATGGACTATGAACAGAGAGATCATTATTGAGATAGGACTCACCTTTATGAACTATGAACAGAGAGATCATACTGAGATAGCATCCTGTAATATGGACTGTGAACAGAGAGATATATTGTTAAAGGACCCATCTTTATGGACTATGAACAGAGAGATCATATTGAGATAGCACCCACTAATATGGACTGTGAACAGAGAGATATATTGAGATAGGACCCATCTTTATGGACTATGAACAGAGCACCCACTAATATGGACTGTGAACAGAGAGATATATTGAGATAGGACCCATCTTTATGGACTATGAACAGAGAGATCATATTGAGATAGCACCCACTAATATGGACTGTGAACAGAGAGATATATTGAGATAGGACCCATCTTTATGGACTATGAACAGAAAGAACATATTGATATAGCTCCCACTAATATGGAATATGAACAGAGAGATCATATTGAGATAGGCTCTACCTTAATGGACTATGAAAATATTATATTGAGATAGAACTCACCTTTATGGACCATGAACAGAAAGATAATACTGTCATAGCACCCACAATATGCACTATCAGCAGAGAGAACATATTGAGATAGGGCCCACCTTTATGGGCTATGAACAGAGAGATTATTATTGAGATACGGCCAACCTTTATGGACTATGAACAGAGAGATCATTATTGAGATAGGAACTACCTTTATGGACTATGAACAAAGGAATCATACTGAGATAGCATCCTCTAATATAGACTATGAACAGAGATATCAAATTGAGTTAGCACCCACTAATATGAACTATGAACAGAGAGAAAATATTGAGAAAGGATCTATCTTTATGGACTTTGAACGGAGAAATCTTATTGAGATAACAGCCACTATTATGGACTATGAACAGAAAGATCATACTGGCATAGCACCCATTTATATGACTATGAACAGAGATCATATTGAGATAACACCCACTAATATGGACTATGAACAGAGAGATCAAATTGAGATAGCACCCATTAATATGGCCTATGAACAGTGAGATATATTGAGATAGCACCCACTAATAATGGACTATGAACAGAGAGATCATATTGAGATAGGATCTACCTTTATGGACTATGAACGGAGAGATCATATTAATATGAGATAGCACCCACTAATATGGACTATGTCCAGAGAGATCATATTGAGATAGGACCCATCTTGATGAACTATAACAGAGAGATCATATTGAGGTATAGGATCTACTATTATGGACTATGAACAGAGAGATCGTTATTGAGATAGGACCAATTTTTATGGACTGTGAACAGAGAGATCATTATTGAAATAGGACCTGCCTTTATGAATTATGAACAGAGAGATCATATTGGGATATGGGACCAGCCTTTATGGACTATGAACAGAGAGATCATTATTGAGATAGGACCCACCATTATGGACTGTGAACAGAGAGATCATTATTGAGATAGGACCCACCTTTATGAACTATGAACAGAGAGATCATATTGGGATATAGGATCTGCCTTTATGGTATAGATAGGACCTACCTGTATGGACTGTGAACAACAGATAGAGGCCAAATCTGCCTGCCTAGACAGCTGTTTTGGTTTCTGAGACAAAAAATAAAAGCAATGACAGCACTGGTGGGTCAGTTGTCTCTGAGTGTAGGCTGGAAAAAAGGTCTGAACGGGGGCTTAGACCTGAAATTCCTGTGCTGTAAGGAAACAGTGTAGACCCTGATCAGATGCCACATTCTGTGGCATCTGATCTGGGTCTATACTGTTTTCCAAACCCAACACATGATTTCAGTCCAGATTTTATAGATATCCATCTTGTGCAACACTCTGCTCATATGATAAGAGTAGAGAAACTATTTACTATAAATAACTGTTATACAGTAGAACTTCGATGGCTCGAACATCGTTGGCTTGTTTACCATGGATGTGTCGAACCCATTCTTGAGCCCCTAGCGAAATCCTCTACAGAAGAAATAGTGGGGGATGATTAAGGAGATTTTAGTCTTTTATCTTGCAACTGTATGCTGTGTGTACTCATTAGAATCGCCTCGATGAGGCGATTCTAATGAGTACACACAGCATACATTTTCATTATAGAACAGCGAAAAGATGTTTAAAAGTATCTCGTTATGCCTCCTGGCAGTCACCTCTGTGGCTCGAACTACCCCTGTCTCGAACAGATTTTCGAGGTCCCAAAGGTGTTCGAGCCATTGAAGTTCCACTGTAGTTTGAACAAATTGACCTGAAACTGACCTTTATGCAAGGAATAAATTAGTAAATGCTATCGCCTAATACGTTGGCTTTCGTAAACTTCTTGTAAATTGTCGGCATCTGGTGAAAAGCGACCCATTTACCGACCTCCATGTACTGTATAACAACATGCCATCTTTGGAAAACAACGTTATTACTCCAACAGTAGCTGCAACATGATTACATGGGGGTGACCTGGGGGAGGGGTCAGAGAATTCATTGGTAGGTTGGTATGATATACTAGGGGTGGTATTTTATATGTGCTATGTCATAAGAAAACCTATTCTAAATTAAAGTTAACCCTTATCTTACTGTTCACGACAACCCCTATCTTTGGAAACAGTGTAGATCCAGATCGGATGGCTTTTGAAGAAGCCATCTGATCAGGATCTACACTGACATTCAGTTTATGAATTTGTAGCAATAAATTACATCAAGTAATTTGATTGGTTGATAGACAGAAATGGGTGTGGCTTAAATGAATATTCAGCAAGATAAGGGTTAAATTAGTTGATCTAAAAGGCAGAATTATATAGGTACTCTTAAGGTCGCAAAAATGCGTCTAGGGCAGTCACAATTATGCGACTAGGGCGACGACTAATGTTAAGAAATCTTGAAAAACTCAGTGTTTTGGATTATGAAATTATGCTAATACAGCTCTTTCATAAGGCAGTGGTTTTTAGACAGACACTTCAGGGCACTAATCTTCAGAGCTGGTAAAGCTACTTAGAAAAGAATTCTTTTGATGCTCACTGATAATTTCTAGATTGTCTAGTCATTTTCTAACTGATTACTAAAGCTTCAGATTAACAGGAACTTTATTTGACCCAGTGCTCTCTGGTACATATTGGTTAATTAAGTTATCAAGCAAGCCCTCTCCATCTATGAGGTCAGATTATGATGCACTTGATTAGCTGTCTGTATAATTGAATAAAAGTTCCATACTTTTGTCACCTATTGTCATAGTGATGTCAGACATTGAGTGCTGTTCCTGAAGTTCTAATTTCACTTTTCGAAAGCATGCCTATACAAATACATTGTATATTTTACCGCTGAAAAAATGAAAATTTTAAGATGAAAAATTGTGATATATTCAAAACATAGATTGTGGATACTCGTTAAAACCACCTCGGAGAGGCGGTTCTAATGAGTAGCCACAATAACGTCCCCATCAACACTGTAAAGGTCATTTTGGAGATGTTGCTTCCAATTTTGTGGGACTTTTACCCAACCTTGAGATGAAATGACATCTCAAGCCCTGCCGCCCAATGAAACCAATAGGGTTTATTAGCATGGACAGGCCGACTTGCACCGCTTTGCCTGGGCAGGCTTAGATCCTCCAAACAGTTTACCAGTACTCATGTGCGGGTTGGTTTCAGCTCAGCGTAGAAGCATCATGCAACCCATTTATTTCCTCAAGCCCCGATGGGCGGAGGCCGCATTCATTTAATTGTTTTCAATCATAAGAAAAAAGCTTACGAATTTTAACCCATCTGAATAGGAATGACTTCTAATGAAAAGTTTTGGAGATAATGAAAAAGTATCAGAGAGGCAGAATGATATAACAAATGAGGATTTTGACTGGTTTGACCCTGCATTGTGCACCACAAATAAAGATTTTTTTGTTGGTTAACCCATTTTGTACTGGAAACCCCAAAACAGGTACCTGGGCAAACAGTGTAGGCCCAGATCAGACGCCACAGAATGCGGTGTCTGATCAGGGCCTCCACTGTTTGCTAAAAGTTCAGTCATTTTCCAAATCAATTTTGAAGAAAACACAACTTGAAATCCCTAAATTTTGAAATGAACTCCTGGTATATATAAGGAGGAAGATTCCATTTGCTACAAAAAGGGTTAAAGTTGGTTCTAATCAAGTTCCAACTTTTATCCACATTAAATTTCTGCACTTGCAGGTCAGTAGTGCAGTCATTGTTATTTTGGTGCAAAAAGTAAACCCTGTACATTTCATTACAAAAACATGCCTACAACAATACATTGTTAACTTTACCGCAAAAAAACCCCGAAAATTTTAATATGCAAAAATTGTGATATTTTCTTATTTCTGCTCAAAATATAGAGTGTGGGTTCTTGTTAGAATCGCCTCCTCAAGGCAGTTCAAACGAGTACCCACTTTCTATATTTTAGAGCAGAAATTAGGAAAATAAGGTACACCCCTGTAAACCCCAGTTCTACTCTATGAAAATGGGGTTCAAGGGTACCAAAATTATAAAGGCGTGTTTTTCGTGATGCCTTGGTCCTTTGTGGAAAAAAATGTTTGTGCATTAAATAATTTTGACCAGTAGAATGTGACCTAGTGTTTGGTTTTAATTGATATAAGCAATATAAAAAAAACTCAGGTCATGAAATATGCTTTTTATTTGCCATTAATGGGTCGTAAAATGTCATATTGTCCTGTTACTTTTGACAAAAATAAAAATATTTAATGTTTGTGTTAATTGAAAGTTGAAACAGTTATTGCCCCAATGCAGTTTAAATGTCTTTCAGAAAGAAATTTTTATTTTCTGAACATATGCTTACATCACTTGAAAATGTTCTTTGCATTGCATGACAATATCTATTCTTGACAGTCAAAATGAACACAAGATACAAAATTTTAAAGTGACTTACAACAGAGATAAGCATGCTTTTAAATATATGTTTGTTGGTTTGTATTGGAGTTTAACGGCCCAGTCGACACTATTTTAGGTTATTTTTGAGCCGATCAGTTTACCTATCCACACTTTTCCAGGGCAGGCTTATACGTAAGCGGTTAACCTGTACAGTGAACATTCTTTTGCCAGAAACTGACAACTGCCTTCTTGAAACAGCAGAAGGGAGAGAATGACCATAGAAAAGATTTCATGATAAATAAAAAAAAAATTAAACTGTTAAGAAACAAAAAGGGGCATAAATCACCATCAGCATCTTATTGGAATCAAAACACATTGTCCCAAAACATGTGATCGTCAGTGAGTCTGTCCATCGAATGATAAGTGTTTCCATGAACATACTACACTGGTGCTAAGGTTTATCAATATATTTTATAGCCCAACTGAGGCAAAGGCTTTCAAGGTGAGATGATCTGTCATCTCATCCACACTTTTAAATATCCACAAAGCCAGTTGATTTTATATAGAACATTTATGCTTGACAGGAACAAAAAATTATATAATTGGCCCAAGATGATGGCCATGCCCATATATTGTAAAAACCCTCTAATCTGCAAATGTCAGAGGTCAAGGTCATTCAGTGACTTTGGCCCAAGGTCACTAGGTCATCAACATTTCAATCTCTGAAACTGCTGTTCGAATTTCAATTAAACTCTCATGGGGAACAAACGGATCAAATCATACTCAGGACACAGGGGAGTGATCAGGACCTCATTGTCTTGTAATTAACCCTTATCTTGCTGTGCAGGACAACCCCTATCTTTGCAAACAGTGTAGATCCAGATCAGATGGCTTCTGAAGAAGCCATCTGATCAGGATCTACACTGTTTGACATTCAGTTTATGAATTTGTAGCTGTAAATTACATCAAGTAATATGATTGGTTGATAGACAGAAATGGGTGTGGCTTAAATGAATATTCAGCAAGATAAGGGTTAATATTTGTTTTCAGGTTTAGCGGAGTTAGGTACCATGTGTGACCCTGAAAGGAGCTGTTCTATTATTGAAGATAATGGAATTAGTGCTGCTTACACCATTGCTCATGAACTTGGACATGTGTAAGTATGATAGCTAAGAACTGTTTTGTTTGTTTGTTTGATTTGTGGTTTAACTGTGTAACCAGCTAGTGGAACAATGTATGTCTTTTATGTCCCCAGTAACATTATCGGGGACATAGTTTTTGCTCTGTCTGTTTGTTAGTTTGTATGTGAACAACTTTAACATTGGTCATAACTTTTGAACCATTTGAGATAGAGCCTTCATATTTGACATGTAGGTTCCTTGTGACAAGGGCTTTCCACTCATACAAAACATTTTGACCTATGACCTTGACGGTTACCTGTGAATTGCTTTAAAGAAAAAAAATTACATTGGCCATAACTTTTGAACCGTTTGAGATACAGCCTTCATATTTAGCATGTAGGTTCCTTGTGACATTGGCTTCCCAATGGTAAAAAAATTCTGACCTATGATCTTGACCTTGACCTGTGGCATACTTTAACGAAAAACGTAACATTGGTCGTAACTTTTGAACCGTTTGAGATGGAGCCTTCATATTTATCACTTGGGTTCCTTGTGACAATTTAAAAATATTGACCTGCGACCAACTTTAATGAAGAAAATAACATTTGTCATAACTTTTTAAAGGTGCATTATTGAGCTGTCGGTAAAAAATGCTTCCAAAAATAAAATACATATAGCCGGTATTTTTCTTTAAAACAATACAAATGAATGCATTTTATGCAAAAATGAGAACAATTATGATGACAGGTAAACGAGTTTGAGAGGGATTCCCTAACTAGGTTTCGAACACTAGTTAGATCTATTTTTAGTTCGTCACAAAAATAGAATCCCCATATATGACGTTATGCGATGTTCATTTTTGCCCTTGTTTGCTAAGGCCATGCCTGAATTGGAAAAAAATATGACGCTGAATACCATGCCATAAGTAACAACACTCAGAGACGATACTGTCGCCATGTATGTGTAAAGTGACAGATTTATTTTTAGAACAGAAATTCCGAACACATGTTCGGAGTGAAGGGTAAACACGAATGAAAACGACCATTTTCACAAAGTTCTGAAGCTGTATTTGGCTCCAAAAGTGTACACATGACAAAGGAGTATGAATTGAAGATAAAAACCAGAAAAAAAATTGAGACCCGGTAGCTCAATAATGCACCTTTAACCATTTGAGATAGAACCTTCATATTTGGCATGTAGGTTCCTTGTGCAAATGGCTTCCTATTCATTTAAAAAATTGACTGACCTGTGACTTTGACATGTGACCTATTTTATAACTTTTTAACTATTTGAGCTAGAGCCTTCTTATTTGGCAGGTAGGCTCCTTGTGACAAGGGTTTTCCATCCATACAAAAATGTTTGACCTGTGACCTTGACCTGTGACACTTTATCATAACTTTTGAACCATTTGAGATAAAAGCCTTCATATTTGGCAAGTAGGTTCCATGTGACAAGGGCTTCCCACTAATACAAAAAAAAATTGACCTTGACCTTGACCTGTGACCTGCTTTAAAGAAAAAAATAACATTGGTCATAACTTGTATACTGTTTGAGATAGAGCCTTTATATATGACATGTAGGTTCCTTGTGACAAGGGCTTTCCACTCATACAAATCATTTTGACTTCTAACCTTGACTTGTGACCTAGTTTGAAGGTTTCAAGCCTCAACACTGTAGAGGCTTGAAGAAATAAATGGCTGCATGATGCTTCCACACAGACTGAATCCGATGGCACACAAGTACTAGTAAATTGCTTAGAGGATCTAAAAATAGAAGTGGAGGCAATGATCAGGAATCGATACAATCAACCCACAACTCCCATCAGAGACACCAAAGGGAAAGGCACACAAACATGAAACAACAGACCCTAATGGAAACACCAATAGCGGAAAGCCAAAAGGACAGTTACTTTCCCACAAAATGGCCATTAGGCTATCCAAAATAAAATAACAAGCGACACAAACACCCAAAGACAAACAATAACAAAAATAAACCGCGACAGAAGAACCGCCTTGGACGGTCAGCGGAAACTAATTCCACTGGGGGGCTTAATTGATTTTATATGGCAACAATCCTCGCCCTTACTTCCGTCACCATTTAGACAAATAATTTGTTCAGTCCGCATGAAGGCCTCTAAGCCTGCCAGGCAAAGCTGCACAAGTCGGACCGTCCATGCTTATTAACCCTATTGGTTTCATAGGGCGACAGGGCTTGAGATGTCATTTCATCTCATTGTCGGGTAAAAGTCCCACAAAATTGGGAGCAACATCTCAAAATTACCTATATAGAGTTGACGCGGACGTTAAACATCAAATCAAACAAATATACACCATTAACCTATTCAGTACCAGAAACCCCTAAAGGGGTAATTTGGCAAACAGTGCAGGCCCAGATCAGATGCCGCAGAACGCAGCGTCTGATCAGGGCCTACACTGTTTGCAAAAAGTTGCATAAATTTTCAAGGAAACACAACCTGAAATCACTTAATTTCGAAATGGACTCCTGCTATATATGAGGAGGAAGATTTCATTTGGTACAAAAAGAGTTAGTTGATTTATGTGTGTGTGTTTGTGTGTGTGTAATATCTGCTGCAGTTTTTGTTGGCATTGATTGTTTTTATTTTTTTTAGATTTGACTTACCTCATGATGATGACCTTCGGTGCCGGAAACCATTCTACGATCGTGACCCTAAAGCAAAGACCCATGTGATGTCCCCAACAATTGATGAATACACCGACCCATGGTCCTGGTCCGAGTGTTCCTCTAGACTACTCACCAAATTTCTTGAGTATGTGTTCATTAACTTATGGCAAATTTCTGATAACACACCCATTCTGGGTTATCTGTAGAACTTAACTTACATTTTCAGATGCAAATGTTTGATATTTTTCTTATTTCTAGTCCAAATATAGATTGGGAGTGCTCATTAGAATCACCTCAGTTAGGCAGTTCTAATGCTATATCTTGGAGCAAAAATAAAGAAAGAAGAAATACTCCTGTAAACCCCACTTTTCTCTATATAAAGTGGGATTTAGAGGGTTCTTAACCCTTATCCTGCTGAGCCCGGATATGTCTTATCTTTCAAACAATGTAGATCCAGATCAGATGGCTTCTGAAGAAGCCATCTGATCAGGATCTACATTGTTTGTCGTTCGGATTGTGAATTTATTGCAATTATTTGCATCAAGTAATCTGATTGGTTGATAATCAGTGGTGGGTGAGGCTTATTTGAATATTCAGCAGGTCAAGGGTTAATATCATGAACTTGTTAGTATGAAACCTCACTTACCAAAAGGTTTGTTTTGAGGCATAACAAGTAGTACAGTGTCACAGATGTACCATGAGGAAAATATGTTTGTAAGAAATAATGGCATCCAACATGGTGTCAGAAAATGATAAATATTAGGTAAACATGATAACATCTTTATTATTTCTGCTTTAAACATAGATTGTGTGTGCTCGTTAGAACCGCCTCAATGAGGCGGTTCTAACGAGTACCCACAATCTATGTTTTGAGCAAAAATAAGTCAGATAATGTATACCCCTGTAAACCCCACTTTTCTCTATATAAAGTGGGGTTCAGGGGTCTTCATTTCACGGACTTGTTATCGTGATGATAATCTGATCACCTTGTGGATGTCTGTTGTCCCAGTGCTTCTTGATGCAGACCACTGGGGTTTATACTGACTGAATAGATCTTGAAAACAGGCTGTTAACCCATTTTGTAATGGGGCTGGGGTGTATTTGTTGAAACCTTAGAAGCAAAATAAAACGTAGCTATTTGGTATCCTTACGAAATGAATTAAGCAGCTTGGTCGCTGCAGTTTAGACAGATTTCCTGGGTGGGGTTCTTTTATTACAACTAGATTCAATTAGCACACTTCCTATAATTGCCAAACACCACTTGAAGTACCAGTAATGGTGGTGATGGACCACAGAAAAATTACCACCATACATGCTAATGACAAAGAAAACGTTTTGATTTCAACTTACAAAGATTAGTGATGCTACCTGCACTCACCCCCCCCTCCCCCCCCCCCCCCCCACACACACACACACACATCCACACACACACAAAATGTGAAGACTGATCAAAGTTTTCACTGCTCACTCTACATTCAGTTGCCCTCATTGTGGTGCAGCACACTCACTCTGATGGTCCTGACAGAAAAGAATTACTTCCTTCAATGTTTCTGAAGAGAGATGACATTTCCTAATGAACTTTATTGGGTTACTGACCTTGTCATAACTGCATAGCAAGATGTAGCTTTTAAAAAGATATTCAGTTGTTGAGGTTATAACACCAGACCTTTGTTTTTATGCCCCCAACTTAGAAGAAGTTGTGGGGGCACATTGCTTTTGCTTTGTTTGTCTTGTACGTCATGTTTTTTTCTGCATGGCATAGCATTTGAGCCATGCATTCAAGGTTTTTGAAATTACCAATATGGATTCCTTATGAAAAAAATAATTGACCCATTTTTTTCCTTTCTTATGTTCTTATCAAGATTAAGCCCCTTTCTTGAGTTATGCCCCTTTGCAAAAAATTGCAATGAATTGTTGTTAGCAAGATATCTCAAAAACTATTTGAGTTATTATGTTAAATCTTAACCATTATCTTGCTGTTCATGACAACCCCTATCTTTGCAAACAGTGTAGATCCAGATCAGAAGCCATCTGATCAGGATCTTCACTGTTTAACATTCAGTTTATGAATTGATAGGAATAAATTACATCAAGTAATCTGATTGGCTCAAAGTCAGAAATTGGGTGTGGCTAAAATGAATATTCAGCAAGAGAAGGGTTTATCTGTAGAGAGAGGATGATGAGTAGATGAGCTGATTAACTTTCGAAAAAAAAAATCCAAAAATGTTATTTTCAGTTACGGCCCTTTGAAACTTTGGGCATTTTAAGTTTGTAAGCAAGATATCTCAAAAACCATTTGAGCTATTGCCTTGAAACTTTACAGACTGATTGGGAATGATGATCTGATTAACTTTTGGAAGAAAAAAGAAATGATTTTTTTTACTTGAATTATGACCCTTTGAAAATTTGGGCATTTTAAGTTAAAAAGCAAAATATCTCTAAACTATTTGAGTATTGTCTTGAAACCTGACAGGTTGATAGGGAATGATGAGTAGATGACCTGATCAACTTCTGAAAATATCTGATAGTTTGTACTTGAGTTATGTCCCTTTGAAAATTTTGGCCATAGAGTTATGGCCTGTTGAACAATGTGTCATTTAAACAAGATATTTTGAAAACTGTTTAAGAAAGTGCCTTGAAACTTGACAGGCTGATAGGGAATGATGAGTGAATGGCATGGTTAACTATTTGAAAAAAAAAAAAAAAAAAAGATTTTTTTTCATGAGTTAAGGCCCTTTGATCATTTTGCAATTTTAATCTTGTAAGCAAGATATCTAAAAAAAACTGTTTAAGCTATTGCCTTGAAACTTGAAAGGCTGATAGGGAATGATGAGTAGATGTCCTCTATAACTTTTGGAAAAATTCTGAGAATTTTTTCTTCAGTTATGGCCCTTTGAAAATTTTGGCATTTAGGGCCAAGTATATTGTTGGGGAAATAGTGTTTTACGAACACAATGTCTATTTGTTGTTGCATATAATGATATTAACCCATTTCAGACAAGAACCCCCAAAATGGGACCTTGGCAAACCATGCAGACCCAGATCAGATGCTGTTTTATCACATAATTGTGGCATCTGATCAGGGCCCACACTGCAAACATTTCAGCCAATTTTTGTCATGCATGCTTTAAGGGGTCCATTATTCATTTGTTCATGCATTTGCCCATCTGTTTGTCAAACCATCAACTCTATCATCAACCAAATGTTCATTTAATTTATAAAAGTAACTCAATGTGAGCTGAGACACTGCCCCCCCCCCCCCCCCCCCCCCCCCACAAGCCATAGTTCTGTAGAAAAATAATGAAAAGAAGAAAATATATAATAGAATTTGCTGTCAGAACTAGAACCATAGCCTGAATGGTAAAATAAAGGAGACAATTTGCACATTTCTTTCCTTTCAGACACCTATCTGTAAAGTGTTTGCCCCTGAGAGGGTTGATGCCCCCATTGTCCTGAACATAAGTTTTTCAAAACAATAACACAAGATTTAGCTGCAAAAAGACTGCATCTGAAAATGTTGTCTGTTTATGTATCTGCAGCATGGTCTTGCAAACTTTTCAAATATATTTTTGCATGCAGGCAAACAGTGTGGATCTTGATCAGACTGCTCTTGGAGGAGCAGTCTGATCTTGGTCCACACTGTTTGCAAAAATGACTTAAAGTTACCAGCACAAATCAGACAATGTGATGGGCATCTTCTTGGAGCCTGCTATCATGGGCCTGCTATGGCTACCTGTCTGAACCAAGATCAGAAAAAAATGAATTAATCAGGATCCTCCCAAAAGTATTACTTCCTTCCATCATTTTAAAGAGAGATGACATTTCCTAATGAAGGTAATTAGGTTACTGACCTTGTCATAACTGCATAATAAAGAAAGTGTAGTTGAAAACATTATACAGGTGATTAGCAAATGTTTTCTTTTGATGCAGACTGACAGCTTCTTCATACTAACAGCCTTGTCATAAAGATGAAAAGAAACAGTACAAGTATACTAATTAACCTTGCTTCCTGGGTATCTTGAACCCACACACACATAATTACCTACTTGACAACCTGTGTCCCCTCCCCAGCAGTATCTTGTCCCAGGTTTCAAAGTCTCAAGCTCTTTGACTTCTATCTTGACATGGGTTCAATAACCCATTCAGTACCAGAAACCCCTAAAGGGGTACCTTGGTAAACAGGGCAGGCCCAGATCAGATGCCGCAGAAGGCTGCGTCTGATCAGGGCCTTCACTATTTGCAAAAAGTTAAGCCATTTCCCGAATAAACTTTGAAGAAAAGACAACCTGACACCCCTTAATTTTGAAATGGACTCCTGCTATATATTAAAGGAGGAAGATTCCATTTTGGTACAAAAAGGGTTAAGAGCTGCTGTGCCCTACTGTAATGATCCTAAATATTGGGACAAACAGTGCAGACCTTGATCAGGGTCTACAATGTTTGCCATTCTGTCTGCACCTTAAGGACTCACTGCAGGATCGTGAAACAAATTTTTCCTACATTCATCCATCCATTCATCAGTGTCTCATAGTTTCGTGTCCACTCCATAATACGATACCATTTGAGATATTTTCACCAAACTTCACAGATATATAGAGTACCATGAGAAGATGTGCAGAATATATGAACCATAACTCTGATTTTCCTACTTTTGGAGTTTCCCTTTGAACATTGAACATAGCCATTTCTATCATAGTTTCGTGTCCGCTCCATGACTCTGATACTATTTGAGGTATTTTCACGAAAATTCATGAATATATAGAGCACCATGACATGACATGCAGAACATATGAACTGTAAATCTGGTTTTCCTACTATTGTAGTTATTGCCCTTTGAACATTGACCACCCATTTCTATCATAGTGTCATGTCCATGCCATAACTCTGATATCATCTGAGATATTTTTACGAAACTTCACAGATATGGAGAGCACTATGAGACGTCATGCAGAACATATGAGCCATAATTTTCATTTTACTACTTTCGGAGTATTGCCCTTAAACATTGAACATAGCCATTTCTATCATGTAGTCTGTTTTAAGAACTATATCTCCTGAACCTATCAATGGATTTTGACTAAACTTGCATGGGCACGTCACTACAATACAGATAGTGGAAAACACCCATTAGGCTTTGATGACCTTGACCTTATTTTCAAGGGCACAGGCACGAAAAACTCAATTTTGGGACCAAAAATGCAGTGTTTGCACTCTATCTCATGAACGAATCAATGAAATTTGGTCAAACTTGTTACCTTATACCACTGCAACCAATCAAAGATTTGATTAGATTTTGGTGACCTTGACCTTATTTCCAAGGACACAGGCCCCCAAAACTGTCAATTTTGGTTTGTCTGCACCCTATCTCTTGAATGATTAGATGACATTTGATCAAACTTTGTACAATATATCATTGCAACCTACCTAAGATTTAGTTTGTTTTTGGTGACCTTGACCATATTTTCAAGGTCACAGGTCATCAAAAACTGTCAATTTTGGACCAGAAATGGCTTATCATGAACATTTTGTGATATACTTGTATCTACTCTGTAAACAGGAGATATTTTCTGCAAACTTCACACAAAGGTTAAGAGCCATGAGGGGTTCTGCAGAAAATAAGAACTGTAATTCTGATTTACTTCTTTTTGGAGCTATGGCTCTTTGAATATTGAAAATAGTCATCTCAGTATTCATGTCAACTTTATTTAGGGAAAGACTAATGCACCTTTTTTGACAGTGTAATGGCACTTGCTTGATGTAAATGTAGTGGCGGGGCATAACAAAGTGCTTGCAGCGCTTTTATATGATAGTTATTTTATTACTGCTCATCTTGGTGCACCTTCAGGGTATGCAACTCTTTAAAAATATCTTTGTTGCCCTTTAATATCTTTGTTTCCCTTATCAATAAGGGCCATCTGATCTGGATCTACACTGTTTCCAAAGATAGGGGCTGTCATTTTCAGCATGACAGGGATTAAAGGAAAGAATTACTCCAAAGGGATTGAATTCTTCACTTCAAAGGGAGAGGGAGATTATTCCATTTTCTTCCCCCCTCCCCCCCCCCCCCCCCATCAGGGCTTGGAGAAATAGATTGGGCTGCATCATGGTACTTCCCCACAGAGCTGAAACCTACCAAACTCCTGAGTATTGGAAAACCACTTAGAGAATAAACCTTAAATCCTAGCTGCTTCTTCAGGCAGTAGGGCTTGAGATGTCATTAAGTCCCACAAAATGGAAAGCAAGGTTTCCAAAATGATCTTAATTAGTGCTGACAGGGACTTAAAACCTCAAAAGACAAACAAATATTCCAGTTTCTCCTACTTGCGTTGTTTCTTATCCAGCCCACTCCAATTTCTGACCCCAATTAACTCCATGTTTTATACTATGCCGATTTACACAGAAGCAACTTGAAGCACTTGAGGAGAGATAATGCCCCTGCAGATTGTTAACACTAATTTCTTCTGAAACAATAAGATATTGTTAAACAATGGGATACTGTTACCAGTCTGCTGCTATTCAGGTGGTCCCTCATAGGCTAACAAGTACAGTAGTGGCTGAGTGTGGTGTCAGCTGCAGAGAAAAACTAAATCTGAAAATGTTGTCTGCTAATGTCGTCTGCTGAATTTTCTTGCAAGCTTTTTATGCCCCTGCCATTCAAAGAATAGTGAAAAAGCCTTGCCCCTGTCCGTCCGTTCGTCTGTGTGTCTGAAACTTAAACGTGGTCAACAACTTCCTTATTTCTTGATGGGTTTTAAAATGATTTGGCAGAAATGTTAACCATCATGAGACGACATGTCACATGCAAAACCCAGGTCCGTACCTCGAAGGTCAAGGTCATACTTAGAGGTCAAAGGTTAAAAAAAAGGGTCCGAAACTTAAACACAGTCAATAACTTTCTTATTTCTGAATGGATTTTGAAATTACTTTGTAGAAATGTTAACCATCATGAGACGATGTGTCACATGCAAAACCCAGGTCCGTACCTCCAAGGTCAAGGTCATACTTAGAGGTCTAAGGTAAAAAAAAATGGTCCGAAATTTAAACGCAGTCAATGACTTGCTTATTTCTGGATGGATTTTGAAATTACTTGGCAGAAATGTTGGCCATCATGAGACAATCTGCTTCACACAAAACCAAGGTCCTTACCTCCAAGGTCAAGGTCATACTTAGAGGTCAAATGTGAAAAAAAGGATCTAAAACTTAAACACAGTCGATAACTTTCTATGGATGAATACGAACATAGACGTTTTTTCAGGTGGGGGCATCCGTGTCCTATGGACGCATTTCTAGTTAAAATATTTTTGCATACAGGCAAACAGTGTGGACCCAGATCAGACTGCTCATAGGAGCAGTCTGATCTGGGTCCACACTGTTTGTAACAATGACTTTTAAAGTAACCGGCAAATGACAAAGCAGATGACAATTGTCGTGATTGGCAACTTATGGGTTAATCATAAGGTCCCTTGAGCCTCGCTTGAGATGCCATTAGTGCAGCCATGTTCAGCAACGGAAAGTCAGGCGGTTTCTCTCCTGGTGTCCCGGCTTTCGCCCACCGGCTGAAAATAATTGAATAATTTTGGAAGGGCAGTGAAACAACACAAACACAAGGAAACTTCAGTGACATGACCACTGATTGCTTGTTTACTATGCATCAAGTTAATAAGTCCTTAAAATAAACACCCACTAAACCTCACTTTATATAGAGAAAACTGGGGTTTAGAGGGGTATCAACTATTTTCCTTATTTCTGCTCCAAGATCTAGGTTGTGGGTACTTTGTAGAACTGCCTCAATGTGGCAGTTCTAATGAGTACTGACCCTTAATGTCCACAAGGTGCCCAGATAGTGTCATACAAGTCAGCTCTGTTTTGTCAATGGGAACTTTTCAAAGACTTCATCCTTAAAAAGAAAATAATTAATTCCATGGGTGACCTCTGACAAAATTGATCAAAATCTTTTGGCTCCACTGAACATGGTAGTCACCAGAAATAAAAAATATACAACACTTAATAATAATAATAATAATAATAATAATAATAATAATAATAATAATAATCAACCTTATTTATAGAGGGTAACACATTTGGTACCGGTACTTCCATGTGGCCCTCTTTTCCTGGGTAGGAACCAGTACTAAGCAATGTGGATAAAGTTTCTTGCTCAAGGAAACAACATGTGGCGCTTGTGAAGCTCGAACCGGCTACCTCTCGATCTCAAATCTGATGCTTTACCATTGCACCACAGCGCTCCACCCTTATCTTGCTGAATATTCATTTAAGCCACACCTATTTCTGTCTATCAACCAATCACATTACTTGATGTAATTTATTGCTACAAATTCATAAGAGCAAATACAAATTCTTCAGAAGCCATCTGATCTGGATCTACACTGTTTGCAAAGATATGGGTTGTCGTGAACAGCAAGATAAGGGTTAAATGGCTTTAACTCCTAAATAGCTATACTGATTTTGAAATAATTTCACAGAAATGTTTCTTGGGTCACTGTCAACCAATATTGCTCAAACCATCCACCCCACCTTATAATTATTACCTACCATTTTATTTGTTGCACAATAAGGATCAGGTGAGTGATCCAGCAGTGCCATCATGGCCTTCTTGTTCTTATTTCTGCTCCAAGACATAGGTTGTCGGAACTCGTTAGAACCCCCCCACCCTCAATAACGCAGTTCTAACAAGCACCAGCAACCTATTTTTGGAGTGTAAATAAGAATAATATCACAAATTTTTGCCAGGAAAGTAACCATTTTTGGAGATATGAAGTGATGCACTATGTCACATGGGTGTGTTATCATTGTTTCAAAAACTTCTATGTATATTTCATAGAAAATATGGCTTGAGATTACATTTGAATTGTCATGTAATTTCAAGAAAAATAACAACAATTTATGATTCGGTCAGAATACACCTTATTGTACTTCAAAGGTCAGTAGAAATTGTTCATGTAACAAAGGAACCTTATATGGAAAACAATGAAAGGAATGAAGCAAAATGGCCGTTACCTACGTCAGCCATTTTGATAATGTCTGCAAGTTCAAAAAGTCTGTCTGCAAATGTAATTGATCTGTTTTTACATGTCAGTCATTGAACCTTTCTTGTACACCTGTATGCTGTTTTTTCTGCACTTTTGGAACTTCTAAAGATTTTTGGAGGAAAACTATTTGGCCTATACCTGTCTGGCAGATGGAAAAAGAATAAGTTATGAAATAATTACTTTGTATTATGTAACAAGTTCAACCATTAACCTTTACAAACCAAACACTTTTTTGATAATAAGCAGTGGTAAATTTACCAGAAGATGAAAACTAAATATGATAAAGTAATTATAAGCTCATAATTCCATATTTATGGATATTTGAGGTCAGATGATTGACAGCCCAGACACAGGGCATGTAGGGCAGTGAGACAGGTACTTGAAATAGAGTACCACCTGTCCAGTGGCAGGTTCAGGCATATCAGAACAAAGACTGTATGTTCTGATGAGCTAAGTTCTTGAAACAATCAAAGCACTGAGAGTACTGGTGGGTCGATTGTCTTTGAGTGTAGATTAGTCAAATGGTTTCACCCTTAAATTCCTGTACTGTAAGCAAACAATGTAGACCCTGATCCAACGTCGCGTTCTGCGGCGTCTGATCTTGGTCTACACTGTTTGCCAAGCCCAACACACGATTCCAGCCCAGATTATACAGATAACCGTTTTACAAAAACGCTGACATCACTGCGATAAAATTCTATAAACAAGTTACACGCATTTCCTACAAATCAGTGATAGTCACGTGGACAACAGCACTAATTCAGTTTCTGTCCTTTATAACTTTGGGTCGATTTTAAAACAATCGACCCAAAAATTGCCTTTATCCATGTGAAGGTACTATAGTGTATGAATATTTTTCGGCTGATTTAATTTTTCCTTGTTTGCCATTACAAGACTGGGCCCATAATAGTTGGATGGTACAGGGGTCTTACTGGAGGTATTGCATGGAAATAGTGACCCATTCAATGTTTTCTACCTATTAAACTGAATAAGATATCTGTATATATATTTAAGAATAGCAGTGTTTTGTTGAGTAAATCACAGTTTGGAGGTCAGTTGTAATGTAGATCAAATCAGGAGCATGTAGCAGGAATGATTACTGAGTGACTATTTGTGATTTATTACTCAACAAATCACCCACTAGAGCTGAGCTACATGTATTTCGATTCTAACATGCTGAAAATTGGCAACAATCTTGTCGTTGCCTTCAAATTCTCCCAACTTTTTGCTATTGTCAGAAGAAATCCCACGAACGTTATTGACTGTATCACACACATTTATGTTTTGATGCAAGAAAATAACATTTCACCATTTACAGACATCATTTTTCAGTATTTGTTTCTTATGGGTTTTTTTTAGAGAAAACAAGGCTTGACACACATGAAATATCAGGCCTTATTATATACCCAGAAAATGTCACGTTTACTTTGTACAGAAGTTACTGGTCAATATTTTTCCATATTGCCCGTAGTCAAGTTCATATTGCCCGTAGATAAGCAGTCTTGTTCACAATAGAACTATGCCTTTCAAGACGAAACATCGGCAGCCATCTTGTTGTGCTTATCGTCTGAAAGAACGTAAAACAAAATGAATATAGGTTCTTACAAAGTGCATAAACTACATTTTATGCTGTGATATATGAGTTACCTGCAATCTGTTCAGATTTTCAATACTTTCTTCTAAGAAAGCAGGAGTATTTTGAAAGAAATATAACTGACCCTGCGGAAAAAATGGTGTCCTGTGTTGGGAAATGTCAATGTTTCTAATGACGTCACATCCACAACGTTAATGTCGTCTTCACTTTGGCGCCGTTGGGCTTGGTTTTCAGCATGTAGGGAGACACTTAACGACCTTCATTATTTTCCATTTCAAATCTTAAAGATATGTTATGTGATTTTACGTTCAGATTTCTGTACCAGGCAATCCAGAATTTTAGGAGACAGTTCAAGTTTTGGGTATATAATAAAAAGGTTATTGACTTTATATTGTGAAATATTTGTCACTTGTTCATATGGCGGAGACGCACTCGCAAGCTCGTGCGTCCTTCGCCATAATGAGCTTTTGCCAAATATTTCACAATATGAAGTCAATAACCTATAATTATTTTCTCTGAAAAATAATTTCAAAAATAAAATTTCTGACTAAATACTTCTGTGATCTTTTAAAGGTTAAACCTTAACCTAGACTAACCGTCCAGTTCACATCTATAGAAAGAGAGACCTTTTTTTCTTAATGCTCTGCATGCTGGGTATTTTTTTTTTTTTGCAGACATTTTGAAATATTTACCTAATTTTCCCAGAAAACAGGATTTGACATCTCATGCAAATTGTCTCCTATGGAGACAATTTGCATGAGATGTCCAGTCCTATTTTCTGGAAAAAAATTAGAAAAATATCAACAATTTGTCGTCCACTGGTTTAGTATAATGAGTGCTAATGGTTAAGTTTTCCACAGTACATGGGAAGTGGTTAATCCCATGGATCATTTATTATCTACCAGCTGTATGCAAAAACATTGCTTATAACAGGCTATCTAAAAGATCATCTTAAATAGCTTGCATGATGCTGTGATAATTCTAACAGGCTAGTCGTTCATCAAGGTATGGATACAAAGCTGAAACAACTTTCTTTGATATCAGAGTGAAAGAAATAAAGAAAAAAAAGAGAGAAAAAGTAAAAGAAAAAACTTCAAGAGGAAAGGATACCTGTTTGCTTTCTTTTACATGAGGAGCAAATTCTTTTCCTTAAGAGTAGTCCCCTCTTGATAAAGGAAACATTTTTTTTGTAAAGAGTTGCCTCCCCTGAAGATTTGTCCATTCCCCTTTAAACTTTACCGCGGTCCCCGCCCACCCGGGCTTGAAGAAATAGATGGGCTGCATGATGCTTCCACGCAGAGCTGAAACCAATCGCAAACGAGTATTGGTAAACCATTTAGAGGATCTAAGCTTGCCCAGGCAAAGCAGTGCGAGTCAGACTGTCCAATGAGGCGGTTCTAACAAGGACCTACAACCTATATTTAACATAAAAATAAGACTTGGGGTATTTCATGAGCAAATTAACCACCTATTTTAACTGTTTCTCCGAAAATCGTCACATTGACCACGTGGGTATTTATATTAATGTTTTTTTCTGGCAATTTGTATAAACGCTATTTGCATGAAATGTCAAATCTTGTTTGAAAAATAAGAAAAAAAAATGTTGTCTGCTGAAAAAAAAAACAACCAGCATGTCGAACATTAAAATACCCCAGCCCTTTATTTCAAGAGCTGAGAATTCCAGGATATTATATTATGAAATTAAAGATTTTGTAGTTGTTAAGATCTCTTTGCAAACAGTTTAGATCCAGATTAGTTCAGGATCTACAGTATTTGTCATTCAGATAGTGAATTTTTAAAGAATACATTATATCAAGTAATTTGATTGGTTGATAGTCAGAAATGAGTTGCTGTGAGTCGGCCCGTCCATGCTTATAAAACCTATTGGGTTTCATTGGGCGGCAGGGATTGAGATGTCATTTCATCTCAATGTTGGGTAAAACGTCTCCAAAGTGACCTAGATAGTGTTGATGGGGACGTTAAACCTCAAATCAATAAAAACAATAAATCATCAGGACAAGGGTTAAAAGGTAATCAAGAAGAATTCCTTAAACTATATTTTCCTACCACACCACAACCTCTTTATTACATTATTTATAATGGGGGTCCAAAGCAGCAACCATGTTAGTTAAAGCCCCGGTCCCACAGACCTTGCGACTGCGATGCGACCTCTCTGCAACTGATTTCGTTACAACTGGCCCGCGACCTTTGCAACTGTTGCAACTAAATTTGCTCCGTAAATGTGATCGCCGACCCGTCTCCGACTAGTCGGCGACCGGTCGCCGAACAATCGGCGATTAATGTTGCCCAAAGTCGGCGATTGATTAGCAACTTGTCGCCGAAGAATTGCCGTATGATCGGCGACTGACTTGCAACAAGTGAAACATGATCGGGGACTAGTCAGCGATCAATCGGCGACTCTTCAGAGACTGGATAAAACCGATCGGCGACTTGTCGGAGACTTTTTGGGGTTTTTTTTTTTTTTTGACACAGACAAAAATAGACTAAATTTTCGACTGCTGAGAGTCTTCTCTGGGCTGCTGCAAGTCCTCGTCATCCGAAATTGGTGACCGAGCCTTGCTTCCCGTTTTTTTCGGCTGTGCCGCCGCTTTCTTTTGCCCGCCTCTCCGAACCATGTTGCCTCTTTGAAAGCTGTCGTCGAATGACAGTTGATGATAGGATGTTAACAGTTTTTTATTGTATTTGGCGCTATAATCGTTCGGTGGTTTTAACACCTTTTGACAGCTTGTCGGCGACCAGTTGCAGACCAATCGCAGATCAATCGCCGACTTATCAGTGATCAATCTCCGATCGATCGCCGACCCATCGCCGAACAGTTGCCGACTGATCGCCGATAGGTCGTGGATCGATCGCGGATTAGTCGGCGATAAGTCGGCGATCGGTCTGCGACCAGTCTCCGATAAGTTGCAATAGGGTTGCTAGAATTTACAGCCAAATTTGCATAAGTTCGGTCGGGAATCGATCGGTGACTGTTCGGCGATCGATCGGAGATTGGTCTGCGACGTCTAGAAAACCATTGCAACTAGTCTGTGATCAAAATCAGTCGCAGCCAGTCTTTTGTGCATGCACGAAAGAGGATTGGCGACTAAATTTGATCGGCGACCTACCCGCGACCTTGCTGCAACCTTTATAAAACCTCCGTGCGACTTCTGAAACCGCTCTGCGATTGCCATTTTTTTTTAGTCGCAGAAAGGTCGCATCGCGGTCGCAAGCTCTGTGGGACCGGGGTTTAAACAAACATGTTATATCCAAACAAAATGTATTGATTATGTAGAAAAATGACCATTTATGGTCATTTTTACTACATAATCTACACATTTTTGTTATGCTCATTTTTTTGTTTTGGGATCCATCTTGAAAGTGTGTTTTATCCAAAACCGTGTTATATTGAACGGTGTTATAATGAGTTGATGGTGTAGTATACTGCAGAAGACAAATCAAATTTCTCTAACATGGTAGCAGCCCTTACTATACATATTAATCATAATGAGTGGTTGTTTGGTTGATTGTTTGGGGCTTAGCAACATGCCAACCCATGTGGATCATTTTGTATGGTCTCCCAGAGCAAGGTAGAAAAGAAATAGCAGAGGAGATGAATTGTTTGTTTGTTTGTTTTGAGGTTTAACGTCCGCATCAACACTGTATAGGTCATGTTGGAGACGTTGCTTCCAATTTGTGGGACTTTTACCTGACATTGAGATGAAATGACATCTCGAGCCCTGTCGTCCAATGAAACCAATAGGGTCTATAAGCATGAACGGTCTGTCTCGCCTGGGCATGCTTAGATCCTCTAAGCGTTGTTTTACCAGTACTTGTGTGCGGTCGGATTCAGCTCTGTGTGGAAGCATCATGCAGCCCATCTATTTCTTCAAGCCCGGATCAGAGGAGGTGAAAGTGAGGGACATGTGTGTGTGTGCGTGGGGGGGGGGGGGGATAAATGGCAAATGGCTGTGTAGAATCAGAAGAACTAACAACACTCCCCCTCTACCCTTACCTACCGCAGTTACAGCAGGCCTTGTCCAACTTTACGCCAATATCAAGTGGACGGCCCAGTGGTGCAAGATGCACAAGACCATAATGGTTGGAGTGGCACCTTAGTGGTACATGCTTTTCTCTCTTGAATCAAAGAATCCATTCTCAAAGGAAGAGGGAGCAATATTGTCTCATATTAGCCGCCCCTAGTTTGGAAGCAATATACCACCACTCATTTCTAACATTATTGTTGTGGCCATGTTAGAAAGAATATATCAGAACAAAAATGTATAGTATTTTAGAAAAATGACCATTTATGGTCATATTTTTACATAATTTTTGCATTTTTTTGGGACCCATCTTTAACCCTTGTCCTGCTGAGCCCGGATCTGTCTTATCTTTGAAACAATGAAGATCCAGATCAGATGGCTTCTAAAGAAGCCATCTGATCAGGATCTTCATTGTTTGTCATTCAGCTCAAGAATTTGTTGCAATAATTTGCATCAAGTAATCTGATTGGTTGATAGTCAGTAGTGGGTGTGGGATATACAAATATTCAGCAGGTTAAGGGTTAAACTATGTTATACCCAAAATTGTGTAATAATGAACAGTGTTATAAATAGGTTGCAGTGTTCTACCCCATGTTTGTCTTTGTGATACTACAATCAGTTTGTTTCCTTACTGTAGCTTATTTTAACCCTTCTCTTCCTGAATATTCAGTTTAGCCACACCCATTTCTGACTTTGAACCAATCAGATTACTTGATGTAATTTATTCCCACAAATTCATAAATTGAATGTCAAAGATAGGGTTGTTGTGAACAGCATGATAAGAGTTAAAGAAGGCACATCTCAGCCAGATTTGCCTCACATAATGAAAAATTCACAGGTACTAGAACCACTTTGCACCAATCAATCAAACAGCTCAAATACGGAATCTAGACTCTCAGGTAAGAAAACTTACCTTTGGCAGTTAGAAGCCTCAGTAGAGGATAACATACTCCTGGTTGTAAGATTGATTCTGGGCTTCTCCAGACTTTGACATTCTGCAGTGTCTGATCTGCCCCTGCCCTGTTTGCCAATTACCTGTTTTAGAGGTTTCCAGTACAAAAAGGGTTAAAGCACATTGAGTTTATAATGCTTTATAGATAAACAACAACAAAAAATGCTTATATTCAAGAATATTATACATGTATTTTATACACCAAGAAACAAATAAATATTGTGGATATCTCTTAGAATCACCTCCCCAAGGTAACTGAGTAATTTAGGGCCTTTAATCTTTATTATGGCAAATTATTTATAATGACAAAATGGCAGGGAACAAATATTGTCCTTAAAGCAAGGGTCCTCTGTAAATACCAGGCTAAGCCATCTCTGATCCTTACTTAACCCTTATCCTGCTGAATATTCATTTAAGCCACACCCATTTCTGTCTGTCAACCAATCAAATTACTTGATGTAATTTATTGCTAGAAATTCATAAACTGAATGCCAAACAGTGTAGATCCTGATCAGATGGCTTCTTCAGAAGCCATCTGATCTGGATCTTTACTGTTTGCAAAGATAGGGGTTGTCGTGAACAGCATGATAAGGGTTAAATCATACAGGTTGGTCTTAAATTCTAGTAAGTCTGCATCATTGAGCAGTTGCCTGATTTTAAGGTTTGTTTCACCATGTTGTAAAATGGCATAAATATTTATTTTATGGGCTAAGGGAGATAATACATTGTACAGGTAAGCTCAGCTTTTGATCCTAAGTATTGGGACAGGTAGGCCTAAGCAAACAATGCATACCTAGATCAGACTGCTCCTCAAGGAGCAGTCTGATCAGGGTCTACATTGTTTGCCTTTCTGTCTGTATCTTTTGGACTCCTTGCTGGGTCATGAAACAAATAGGTCAAAAATTTAGGAGAATTACAGAAAGTCCTTAAGAGGTCCGAATTTTTAGGATTATGAAGGTAGCTGAAAAAGAATTATGAGATTATTTTCTGTGATGAAGATTAATATATCAGGTGTTCAGCCAGAATATATACACTGAAGATAGTGATGGTCTCTAAGCTTCTGCAAACTTGTTACTTTTGATACCAGTTTTCTCATGAAGAAGATACCAGTGATAAGATGTAAAGAACAAAAAAGATGAATATATTAGGCCAGTTTAACCCTTGTCCTGCTGAATATTTTAATCTGCCACACCCACTACTGATTATCAGCCAATCAGATAACTTGATGCAAATTATTGCAACAAATTCCCAATCTGAATGGAAACAATGTAGATCCTGATCAGATGGCTTCTTCATCTGATCTGGATCTGCATTGTTTGAAAGGCAAGACATATCCGGGTTCATCAGGACAAGGGTTAAGAACTTGTAGAGCATGTAGTGAAATGGTTTTGTTTGATTTGAAGTTTATCGTCCCCATCAACACTGTTTAGGTCATTTTGGAGATATTGCTTCCAATTTTGTGGGACTTGTACCCGACATTGAGATGAAATGACATCTCAGTCTCTGAAACCAATAGAGTTTATATGCATAGACGGTCCCACTTGCACCATTTTGCCTGGGCAGGCTTTACCTTCTAAGCCGTTTACCAGTACTCATGTGCGTTCGGTTTCTGCTCTGCATAGAAGCAACATGCAGCCCAATCTATTTCTCCAAGCCCCGATGGGTGGGGGCAAGTAGTGAAATGGTGAGCAGGGATATAAGTGACTTTTCTCTTTAACTTTATTTTTCCCATGTGATACACCATTCTGTATTACTTCTTAGAAACATCTATTCCCTTAACTCTTATCCTGCTGTTCACGACAACCCTTTCCTTGACAAACAATGTAGATCCAGATCAGATGGCTTGCTCTACACTGTTTGACATTCAATTTATGAAGTTGTAGGAATAAATTACATCAAGTAATCTGATTGGTTCAAAGTCAGAAATGGGTGTGGATAAACTGAATATTCAGCAAGAGAAGGGTTAACTCCTATTTCACGCATCCTTCACCTCATTTCGATACCTTCGACACCCCTGTACTACTGCCCACAGTGCACAGTTACTCTAGCATGTAGCAAAGTTAAGTGGTCACCTACATAAATCCTGCAGACTATGCCTCTGTGGTCCAAATTGGCCACGCACCGGGGCTCATTTGCTGTCATAGACTTACAACAGAAAAAAAAATAAAAATCTTCTCTGAAACCATAAGGCTTAGAGCTTACCGGTATATGTTTAGTATGTAAAGTGTTCGCCTACATAAATCCTGTGAACCATACTTCTGGTTTCGAAATTTGCCACGCCCTGAGGCTCATTATCTCTCATAGACTTTTAACCCATTGTATGCAGGAAACCCCTAAAGGGGTATATTGGCAAACAGTGCAAGCCAAGATCAGACGCCGCACAATGCGGTGTCTGATCAGGGCCTGCACTATTTGCTAACAGAATTTTCCGTCAAAAATAGAATAAAAACGAAAAAATAGGCCTGATACCCCTTATATGACAAATGGACTTGTCCAACATATAGTAATGGAGGAGTCCACTAGTATACAATGGGTTAATTGTTATACTTGTTAGTGGTTAGAACAGCTACATATAATGTTTGGTCACTAATGCTCTCTCACACTTTTCAGTGCTGGGTATGGTAACTGTCTCCATGATGTCCCGAGAGTGAAACGATACCGCAAACATATCAAGCGTATCCAGAAGAAGCATGCTGGTTCTCTGTACTCAGCCAACAAACAGTGTGAGCTGGTCTACGGCAGAGACTATCGGCTTTGTCCATTTCTGGTAAATTCACTTCTGCTCTTGTACTGTTTCTGAAAAGAGATCCTGTGGAAATATACAAGGGCCATTTGGAAAGTATTAATGGTAGCCATATTGCATAATGGTTTTGAAGGTTTCGTGCATTTTTCAAACATGCATGAAAAATCTAACCTTTTATCACTTGATCAAATTGAAACTTGCTTGATTTTTATGCATGCAGTGTGATATAGTCGTCATTGTAGATGACCATGTCTTTGGCACTAGGTGAAAATATGGCCGAGAATAGCAATAGGAGAACAGAGGGTGTACTACAAAGTGCGTGCATTGCTAGACCTGTCGCCATTGGAGATCCCCCATCTTTTTGACACCTAAACAAATGGGGTAAAGGTAGAAAAATTCAGAACTTCTAGCAAAATATAAGAATGTGGATCCCAGGAGACTCAGGGGAATAGTACCTGGAGCTGAAACGGGGCTGTATTTGTTTAACCCAAATAAAGTTTGGGTAGGTGAAAATGGTGAAAGACCTCAAATTATGTGGGGATTTAGAGACGTCATGTATGCTCTTTTTTTTTTGACTGTGATGAAATTGTGGCCCAAGTACCAGTACCTGAGAACAAGACTGTCACAGGATTATTTTATAAAGAAACAATTCTTTCTGCTGTGGTTGATGGCTATGTTGCAAAGTGCCCTGATCAGACGCCGCGTTATCACGTTATGCGGCGTCTGATCTGGGCCTGCACTGTTTGCCAATTGTATACCTATTTTGATTTTCCAGTACAAAATGGGTTAAGACATTGTTGCTATGGGTCTATGCCTATTGTCTTTATTTTTTTGCGTTTCCTTCTTGCAGTGTTTATTTTATTGCTTTTGTCTCTCCCTGTAAACAATGTTAAAATCTAAGATATTTGACTTTTCTTACATTAATAACAATAATTCTGAGCGATTGTTTGTGCTAATAGGAAGTAATTAAGTGATGATTAAAAGTGTCAGTGAGATTTATGCACCTACACCACCCACTTTTGGGAAGTTGTTAAATTTTAAATCTTAATCCATTAAACTTATGTAATTCTGAATCATTTCAATGGTTGATAAGTTAATAAGGCCTAAAAAAAAAAATAGCTGTGTTTCCGCTAACCTGACCGACCCTGATTTTTTGTGCCAACCCTGCAATTTTTATGGCCATCGATAACTAAAAAGATTTTCTTACTTACCGACCTTAATATTTTCTAGCACTTTTGATAAAATATCATAAAAATGTCAAAAAAGCAAAGCTAATACTTAAAATCCTATTCTTTTGCTTCCTTGATGCTATAAAGCTCATCATTTAAATGTTTTCTGGTAATATGGTTGGAATTAAGCCTTTTTAGCTCACCTGTCACGTAGTGACAAGGTGAGCTTTTGGGATCACTTTTTGTCCGTCGTCCGTCGTGCGTCCGTCCGTCCGTGCGTCCGTCCGTGTGTGCGTCCGTGCGTGCGTGCATCCGTAAACTTTTCTTCAAACGACATCTCCTCCTAAATCACTGATCGGATTTTGACCAAACTTCACAGGAATGATCCTTAGGTGGTCCCCTTTCAAAGTTGTTCAAATGGTTCCGGTCCGTTGCACAGATAGGTCACAGTAGCCAAAAATAGATTTTTTTCACCGAAAACTAAAAAAATCTTCTTCTCTGAAACCGCAAGGCCCAGGACTTTTATATTTGGTATGAAGCTTCAACTAGTGGACCCCTACCAAGATTGTTCAAATTATAGTGCTGGTACCATAAATGCCCCCGCACGGGGGCCCTTTGGTTTTACATGGGCTTTTATAGGGAAAATCTTTAAAAATCTTCTTCTCTGAAACCGCAAGGCCCAGATCTTTGATATTTGGTATGAAGCTTCATCTAGTGGACCCCTACCAAGATTGTTCTAATTGTAGTGCTGGAGCTAAAAATGCCCCCGCACGGGGGCCCTTTGGTTTTACATGGGCTTATATAAGGAAAATCTTGAAAAATCTTCTTCTCTGAAACCGCAAGGTCCAGGTCTTTGATATTTGGTATGAAGCTTCATCTAGTGGACCCCTACCAAGATTGTTCAAATTATAGTGCTGGGGCCAAAAATGCCCCCGCACGGGGACCCTTTGGTTTTACATGGGCTTATATAGGGAAAATCTTTAAAAATCTTCTTCTCTGAAACCGCAAGGCGCAGGTCTTTGATATTAGGTATGAAGCTTTATCTAGTGAACCCCTACCAAGATTGTTCAAATTATAGTGCTGAAGCTAAACATGCCCCGCACGGGGGCCCTTTGGTTTTACATGGGCTTATATAGGGAAAATCTTGAAAAATCTTCTCTGAAACCGCTAGGCCCAGGTCTTTGATATTTGGTATGAAGCTTCATCTAGTGGACCCCTACCAAGATTGTTCAAATTATAGTGCTGGGGCCAAAAATGCCCCCGCACCAGGGCCCTTTTGTTTTACATGGGCTTATATAGGGAAAATCTTGAAAAATCTTCTTCTCTGAAACTGCAAGGCCCAGGTCTTTGATATTTGGTTTTACATAGACTTCTATATGCAGGGTAAACCTTTAAAATCTTCTTCTCTGAAACCAGAAAGCCCAGGACTTTCATATTCGATATGAAGCTTCATCTTGTGGACCTCTACCAAGATTGGCCAAAATTGACCCTGCCTGGGGCCCACTTGTTATGCTTTGGATCAGGTGAGCGAACCAGGGCCCTCTGGGCCCTCTTGTTAAAGATTTTTGTTCTTTTTCCATCAAATAAAAAGTTGACAAAAAATAAAAAGTTTAATCGACCTACCAAGCCTAATTTTATTTTGCATGTTAGCGGATACACAGCTATATTTTTTAGGGCTAAACTATACTTGGCTCATAGCTGTGCCCAGTCAGTCAGTTGGTCAGTGTAATGCATCGCTGATTGGTGACCAGGTTCAGACCCTACTGCATCAGACAACATTCTTTCATAAAATTGATAACAAAATAATTTCTGTGCAGTGATTCTCCCATCACTGCTGATTTAACCCTTTTTGTACCAAATGGAATCTTCCTCCTTATATATAGCAGGAGTCCATTTCAAAATTTAGGGGTGTCAGGTTGTGTTTTCATCAAAATCTATTTGGAAAATAACTGAAATTTTAACAAACAGTGGATGCCCTGATAAGACGCCGCATTCTGCGGCGTCTGATCTGGGCCTGCACTGTTTGCAAGGGTACCCGTTTAGGGGTTTCTGGTACAAAATGGGGTAAGATGGGCATTCGTAAGTTCCTGGCAAAAGTATGTACACTGTACTGGTTACACTGTACTGGTCAACCAACTAGGTAATTTAAAGGTGCATTTTTGAGCTATCTGGAAAAAATGCTTCCAAAAATAAAATACTTATAGCCAGTATTTTTCTTTAAAACAATACAAATGAATGCATTTTATGCAAAAATGCGAACAATTATGATGACAGGTAAACGAGTTTGAGGGGGATTCCCTAACTAGGTTTCGAACACTAGTTAGATCTATTTTTAGTTCGTGACAAAAACAGAATCCCCATATATGACGTTATGCGACGTTCATTTTTGGCCTTGTTTGCTTAGGCCTTGCCTGAATCGGAAAAAAATATGACGCTGAATACCATGCCATAAGTAACGACACTCAGAGACGATACTGTCGCCATGTATGTGTAAAGCGACAGATTTATTTTTAGAACAGAAATTCCGAAGACATGTTCAGAGCGAAGGGTAAACATGAATGAAAACGACCATTTTCACAAAGTTCTGAAGCTGTATTTGGCTCCAAAAGTGTACACATGACAAAGGAGTATGCATTGAAGATAAAAACCAGAAAAAAAAAATTGAGACCCGGTAGCTCAATAATGCACCTTTAATAGTATGGTTTGACAAGTTTTGCTGAACCAGGATATATTGCACACCATTGCTAACAGTGTAGATACTGATCAGATGGCTTCTTCAGAAGCTGAAACCATCTGATCAGTAACTACACTGATTGACATTCAGCTAGTGAATTTGTAAAATTACACCAAGTAACTGATAGGTTGAAAATGTTCTGTAAAAGGGTTATCCTTTGGAAGCAAAGAAATACACTACAGAACTGAAAACTTTGGAGTGTACAAGTATTTCTGGGCAAGACTAGCTAGTTTTGGCCAATTAGGCCTCATCAGTGACCCTCAAATATTTTCAAATTTCCAGAATGAAATCTATGATTCCAAAGGACTAGAAAATATAAACTACACTATGGTGAAGGGCATGGAGACTTTTTACGGCTGCCAAACAATCCCATTGAGGGTGGCGTGAAGGCTTTTCTTTTGACATACCATATTCGACCTATTTACCGCACCATGCGCTTAGTTTTTTCAAAATTGTATGAAAATATTGTGGTGAAAAATCTACCTAATAAGCGCACACTCAACACGAAAAAATACGAAAAAAAAGCTTCCGATATGATTATTTTATAGAGTTGAATTTCAGCGTAGGGGTTTACCACATATACATATGATTTCCCCGGGTCAAAGATGCAGCAAAACTCAATATGAATTTGTTGAGAGGTTACTGTAAAGTGAGCGCTTGTGTACTTTTTTCCAGAAAAAGCTTGGGTGTGCACTTATAGGAGCATGTGCGGTAAATAGGTCGAATACGGTATGTTGACATGAAAAATGTGATGTACATGTAAAATTATATGACACTCTGTTTCTAATTTTTGAGGTGGGTTGTCATATCTTATGGTGTACCAACAACATCCAGAATGGCTGTCGTACACAGCACATGCCCATGGCAGATGGAACCAAGTGTGGTCTACACAAGGTAAATATGCAAATAATCATATGACAACCTATAACATAACCTATAACATTACCCATAGTTAAAACACTGTTGCAGGGATCCAAAACAAAAACTGTATTATCTGCTTTACAAGGTCCCAAATTAAAGAGCAAACATTTTTAAGACACATAAGGTCAATAAGCCTATGTAATGAACACCCACTTTTTCTGAGAAAAATAGGGTCTGCAGGGCATACATTATTTTTCTTATTTCTCTTCTAAAACAAGGATTGTGGGTACTCGTTAGAACCTTCTCATTGACAGTTTTAATGAGCACCTACAATCGATATTTGAAGCAGACATAAAAACATCACCAGAAAAACCTAAGTGTTTGAGCTGTAAAAGAATGCGTCTACTATGTATGTTAGAAGCAGAAATAAATGTTACAGTCCAGAATCATTCCTGCAACTGTTTTGTCTTAGATAACAATTTCAAATGTTATATTTCAACCGCTATAATACATAGGGTTTCTTGACAAACAAATTTTGGACACTGGCAAATAGTGCAGATCTGGATCAAATACCCTGTAATTCACCTGCTTTGAGGCTTCTCAAGCCTTTTATTAAATGATAGAGCCTTTATTTGCTAATTCTACGAAACACTTCTGTGAAATAATGAACTGACTATTCAAAAACAGTAGAATTTGTTAAGGTCGTAATAGGATCAAAAATTGTTCACATTTGTCGTACCTGTACCATTGCAAACAGTGTCAATACAGATCTGATCGGCATCTACACTGTTTGTCATTCAGTTTGCGAATTAGAATGAATACATTATATAAAGTAATTTGATTGGTTGACGGTCAGAAATGGTTGTTTCAAAATTTATTTATTCAGCAGGGCAAGTGTTAATAGCATCCAAAACCTTTTCTGTATGACTTGTACTTTATTTTCATGAAGCTGAATTTCAGTACTTGAATGAATCATTACGAAAATGAAAAAAATGCCTGTACAAATACATGCTAAATTTTACAGCCAAAAAAACAACAACAACAACAAAAATTTAAGATGAAAAGTTGTGGTATTATTCTTATTTCTGCTCAAAATATAGATTGTGGGTACATGTTAGAACCGCCTCATTGAGGCGGTTCTAATGAGTACCAACAATCTGTATTTATTGTGGGTACACATTAGAACCATTTTATTGAGGCGGTTCTAACGAATACCAACAATCTATATCTTAGAGCAGAAATAAGAAAAATAAGATAGGGTATATCCCTGTAAACCTCAGTATAAAAGTGGGGTTTAAGGAGGTCAGAATTATAAAGGAGTGTTTTTTTAATGAATTTAACACTTGTACTTGAATGAAGGGGCCAGGAAGTACTAGAGTGGAAGGCTAACATTACTAAAATATAAAGGAGGAAAATCTCTACTATCTAACCAAGGAGGCTGTCATACTGTTGCATAGATTGTATTGAAAGTGACTTTCTAATGATTATTGCAGTGGTGTATACGAGGCCAGTGTGCAAAGCGCAAGCCTGACCGGAAGGTCCATGGTGGGTGGGGTCCATGGCGACCCTATGGCAAGTGCACACGAACCTGTGGCGGTGGTATCAAAAAGGCATACAGAGAATGCAACAGGCCTGAGTAAGTTCTTTTTCAAGTATGTTAGCAGGCAAATAAAATTAGGGATCATTTTCTCCAACAAGTTCATAAAAATTGGAAGTTATGGGTACTTATTGGAAGTGCCTCACTGTGGCAGTTCTAACAAGTACCTAGCACCCCTGATTTTATGGAGAAATTAACCCATTTCAGACTGGAAACCCCTAAAGGGGTACCCTTTAAAACAGTGCAGGCCCAGATCAGACACCGCAGAATGCGGCGATTCTGCGGCGTCTGATCAGGGCCTCCGCTGTTTGCTAAAAGTTCAGTCATTTTCCAAATAAATTTTGATGGTAACACAACCTGACACCCCTAAATTTGAAATGAACGTCTGTGATATATAAGGAGGAAGATTCCATTTGGTACAAAAAGGGTTAAAGAACAAAATACTGGATGAAGATGAAAATCTTCTTGCAAACTTTTCTGCAAGCAAACAGTGTGGACCTAGATCAGACTGCTGCTCCTAGAAGAGCAGTCTTATCTGGAACCACACTGTTGGAAACAATGACTTTTAAAGTAACCAGCAGACGACAAGCCAGACAAAAATTATTGTGATTGGTATTGCAAGGGTTAAAATGATGTCTGCTTCCAAATACAGCAGAAACACCTCAAATGGCCCAAACACCTTTTGGAGCAGGAAAAGTTGTTTGAGACAGGGGCTATTGAGGGTTAATTGTAGCGCCAGGTCAAGTAGCACAATAGGGATAACTTTTCTCCATTTCTCTATTCTCCATTAATTATCCCAAATATATTTACCCTTAAGCTGTGGAGAAAAAACAAACATCTGAAAATGGCGTCTGCTGATGTCGTCTGCTGTATCTTCTTGCAAACTTTTTAAAAATATTTTTTGCATACTGGCAAACAGTGTGGGCCCAGATCAGACTGCTCCTACAGGAGCAGTCTGATCTGGTTTGTAGGAGCAGTCTGATCTGGTTCCACACTGTTTGCAAATGATGACTTTTAAGGTAACTTGCATACGACAAAACAGACGATCACTCAAGAAGGAGTTTGAAACAGGACTGGTGACCAATCCTTCTGCATTTGAGTCATTGAAGCATACAGCCTGCCTCGTTGTTGTTGGTGGGGGTGGCGGTGGTAGTGGTGGTTTCCAGCCTACATAGATTCAACTTCTACCAGTAATAGCTATTATGATAATAAAAAAAGGCCCCCGCCCATCAGGGCCTGAAGAAATAGATGGGCTGCATGATGCTTCCACGCAGAGCTGAAACCGACAGCTTAGAGGATCTAAGTCTGCCCAGACAAAGCGGTTCGAGTGTTGGACCGTCCGTGCTTATAAACCCTATCGGTTTCATTGGGCGGCAGGGCTTGAGAAGTCGTTTCATCTCAATGTCGGATAAAAGTTCCACAAAATTGGAAGCAACGTTTCCTAAATGACCTTTACAGTGTTGACGGGGACATTAAACCTCAAATCAAACAAACAAACAATGATAAAAAACAACAACAAAAAAACATGAAATAAAACAAAACCCATAAGCCTATGGTTCTTTTACCTTGGCACAGTTAACATTGTTAAACAATAGTTAGAGTGTAATAATCGTCTAAATGCTGGCTTTTTATGCAATCTTCTTATTTCAATGCTTTTAATCTTCCTATGATGTTTTGTAGTAAGAGATAATCCATTTCTAGAATTATCTTTATGATGTCTGGCAGTGTTTTATGGTTTTGCACCAAAAGCTGGCTGCTGTCTTATTAACATATATCATTTTACAGCTGTTTACTTGTCATTGTTTTGGTGGCCCTGTGCAGGTAAATAAAAACTAAATTTGATGGGGCTGTTGAAGGGGGGCTGTAGTTGAAGCAAACAGTGCAGAACCTGATCAGGTGTGGCATCTGATCTGATACTGCACTTTTTGCCAGCATCCCATTTTTCGGGACATTAGTCCCGTATGTGTAATCAACAAAGAGCCCGTTGAATAAATAGGATCCGCAAGTACTGGAAAGTGTTTGTAAATATTCTTTAAAGGAAACAGCCTAACTCCAGTTCCTCACCTACACTGGAGACAATGGACCCACCAGTGCTGTCTGGGTTTTGACTGCATACTGTAATAAAATTATGTAAATATAATCTTGGAATGATGCTGGTAGAATGGTTAAAAGTGCAGACCCCAGTCAACTGACTGCCTAAGGATCACTCTGATCTGGGACTATACTGAAAGTAAAGGCAATTCTCTACTACACTTGTTGTTAACCCTTAAGAAGTCGAGAAAAACTACATCTGAAAATGTCTGCTTATGTCGTCTGCTGAATCTTTTTGCAAACTTTTAAAAAATATTTTTGCAAACAGGCAAACAATGTGGACCCAGATCAGACTGCTCCTAGAGGAGCAGTCTGATCTGGGTCCACACTCTTTGCAAAAATCACTTTTAAAGTAACCAGCAGACAACAAAACAGGCGGCAATTGACGTGATTGGCATTTTATGGGTTCTTTAGTTGCAATATTTTGTTTTTCTACTTTTTTCAGGCCACGGGCAGGTGGGCGATATTGTACTGGCAAGAGAGTGAAATACAGACACTGCAATATTAAGGTAATATAATGATAGATTACACATTTGATTTAAACTTTAACGGCCCTGTCAACACTGTAACGGGCTACCAAAAATATTTGCTGAAAACTGCAAATGAACAAATGTTATGATGCTTATTCATTTATATACAATAAAAATGTTTTTGTTGTTTAACATCCTAACAAACAACTATGACCATTGTGAGTACTCGTTAGAGCTGCCTGGATCTGTATTTTGAACTGAATTAAGAAATCCCAATTTTTCATCTGAAAATTTTGTGTTTTTTTGGCAGTAAAATTTACAATGTATTTATAATGTATTTGAATAAGCATGTTTTCGTAATGCCTAGCTTTCACCTGAAAATTCAAGTTCATACAGGCATCAAGAATTCCACTGAAGGCTATGTTGCCTGGGTAGGCTTTATTGTAGCAATTAACCAGCACTTACATAAGGAGAACAGTACTGACATTAGGAGAAGAGTTCTTGACTGACTGAACTGGTTTTTAAGGTAACCGGGCGCTATAAGCACATAGGGGCTACCCCTAGAACGTGTCCAGGGTTAGTTTTCCCACTTTCTGAAAGGCTTTCGCATGGAGTTGTACACTAATTCCGGTGTACTCCTCTCGCCTCAGTCGCCGTGCAATAAAGGTGAAAGTGGTCTGTAAGTTACCGTGGTTTTTGACATAGTTTCCAAATAGTTGTGGGCTGTCAATCGCGGCTATGGAACCTGGTCCATTCCGACCTGCAAATCGTGTTCCATAGCCATTGCCCGTCTGGCCGTGGTAGAGGTGGAAGGCAAGGAGGCTAAGTTTTAGTGCTTCCGGGCTGCGAATCGCGGCAGTGGTCAGCGGAATACGAATCGTGCTGATCTGCCAGTGCCCTCCCCTTAGTAAAATAGAAGCACTTGTAATTTTGAATTTTGAACGCCAGGTCGAAAGTGGGCATGAAGCAACAGAGAAATCAATGCCAATTTCGGCTGCAAATCGCGATTTCTCTGTTTCGCCCGAGCAAACTAGGTCATGTTGCTCTCTCTTAGGGCCGCGTGATTGGCGTCGGACTGGCTACACATGAAGTAGCCTTGCAATACCCATGGTAAACAGGGTTTTCGGACATGCGGCCCTAAGTTCACGATTTCGGTCCGGTGCAGGTTTAGGAAGGATGCGCCCTCCTAACTAACACTCCCTCCGTCATCGCCGTATCTAGGAATAGCTTGTGGACCTTCCGGGTTTTCTTCTTGTTCAGAGGGGTCTCTTCGGTGCGTTTTTCAATGGAATTGTAGATGTGCTCGTCGTAGTACTTTGAGGTGGGTCCCTTGTAAATTATGAAGATGGGCGTATCTTTTGTCTTGAAGGCATATACGGCAAGGTCCACGTTGATCGTTTCGTTAGGTCTTTTCAGGCGGTGCAATTCTAGGATGGTGGTGGGGGAGTCGGAAGTAGCTGCCATCCAGGCTCTACCCAGGTGGTATTTCTCATGCCATGGTTGTTGTGGGTTGGGTGGCAGCTTCTCGAAGTCTTTTTCTTCCGATGTCCAGATTCTCCCTCTTCTAGTGGGTTTGGCTGGTGACGAGCGTCGTTGTGCTTTAGGCGGGGGTGGTCTCTCTGTGGGTGATGGAACGGTGGTCGCTGGCTGTGGACTTTCTTCGGGCTGGGGATGAGCTGGTGCTGGCGATGACGGCGTTGGCGGGAGCGTCGGTTTCTGTATCGTTGGCGCTGGCTCGGCGCTGACTGTTGTCTGCGGCCTCTGTTTCCTGGTGATGGTCGCAGTGGTCGTTGAGACTGTATTGACAGCTGGAGGCGCTGCTTGTTGTAGTCTTTGCTGTTGGATCTTGACTGTCTTCTTGGATCTGGCTGGAGCAGGAGTGCTTAGATCCCAACGAAGGCTGACAGTCACGCACTGGTGCTGAAGGCCTGTGGTCACTTCAGGCACCCCATGCAGTCGGCATGACTGCAAGAAAGCCACAAGTGGCTCTGGAAGTCTATATTCTTTCATCGAGACAGACATGCTGAGAGTTGATCTTGACGATTGAAGAGCTGAGAAGCGGACTAGAATGATGATGTGATACGAATGATGGAGAAGAGTTCTTATATTAGGAGAACAGTACTTATATTAGGAGAACAGTACTTACATTTGGAGAACAGTACTTACATTAGAACAGTATTTACATTAGGAGAACTACTTATATTAGAACAACACTTACATTAAGAGAACAGTACTTACATTAGGAGAACAGTACTTACAGTAGGAGAACAGTACTTACATTAGGAGAACAGTACTTACATTAGGAGAACAGTATTTATATTGGGAGAACACACCTGTGTGATATTGGGGTAGCCCCTATGTGCTTTTAGCGCCCGGTTACCTTACAAAATCTATCAAGTCACTGTGTGATATTATTCATTTATTCCCCATGTGTGAGGGGAATATGACAGTTTGTTCACCCAAGCAGGTAATATTGCCCAAGGGTGAAGCCTGAGGGCAATATTATTTCTCAAGGGTGAACCTCACACAAGGGCAACAAATGATTTATTATACCGAATTCTCACTTCTAGAGATTCTTTAAGTGAAAGCACTTGTACTTTTGAGCAGTGTCTTCAGAGGTGAATATTGTGAGGGAATATAATAATTTGTGGCCCTGCGCTTGGCATGCTCTTGACCAATCAAAGTTCTAAAATAGCTCATGAATATTAATGAGGTAAAATAAAGTGCATTATAGCTCCATACCTTAAATGTTTTGTCCCTGTTAGCGACAGCAGGGACATATTGTTTTTGCCCGGTCTGTTGATTTGTTTGTTTGTTGGACATAAATGGTCATATTTCTATATAATCTGTACATGTTTGTTAAGAAATAACAGTTGTATAACTAACATGATTTCTGCTTGGCCCCAACAGTAATGTAAAAGTGGCAGACAAATTTAATGATAAAAATGAGAAATTTTTAACCCTTCTGTTGCTGAATATTCAGTTTAGCCACACCGATTTTTGACTTTGAACCAATCAGATTACTTGATGTAATTTATTCGTACAAATTCATATATTGAATGTCAAACAGTGTAGATACTGATCAGATGGCTTCTTCAGAAGCCATCTGATCTGGATCTACATTGTTTGCAAAGAAAAGGGTTGTCATGAACAGCAGGATAAGAGTTAAAGTAGGGAAGGTACATGTATATCTAAAACTAGAATGTCTGATTCATTTTCAGCCCTGTCCAGCTACCGGTGATGATTTTCGTGCCCAACAATGTGCCGAATATAACAGCCAGATACGCTACTACAACATCACACCAGGCTCAAGATGGATACCAAAATATGATGGAAGTAGGTCAAGTCTTGTACTTGCATTAAGCCAGGCATTTTGACATCTAACCCTTAAAGCAACAGTCATATGTAGAAGATGTAATTTTTGAAGCCCAGCAGATTCAAATGAAATGTCAAGCCTTATGGTTTCTAGAGTCGCTGCCCCAAATAAATGTCATGGTTCCTAAGATGTTCAAGCCATTCAAGTTCCAACGAAAAAATGCCTATACAAATGCCAGAAGAATGATTTTTTTAAGATGAAAAATTGTGATATTTTTCTTATTTCTGCTCAAAATATAGATTGTGGGTACCCGTTAGAACCGCCTCAATGAGGCGGTTCTAATGAGTACCCACAATCTATATTTTAGAGCAGAAATAAGGAAAAGGTTTACCCCTGTAAACCTGAGTTTTTCTATAAAAAAGTGGGGTTCAAGGGGTATCAAAATTATATAGGCGTATTTTCGCGATGATTCAGTAAAATGAACATTTTGTAGGCACAACATGATAATGTGATATCCATAACCATGTTGTAATGAGTCATGTTCTAAGAAGGCTGTTCCAACATTGACTGAGACTTTTTTTGTTTTCTCTGCGTACTCCAGCTTTCACTAACTTTCAATGAGAGATTGCCTGACAGGAAGGTCCATGCGTACTTGCTTACGAATGTACGTTCTTCTGTATGAATGTGTGTACGTAGGTGGTCCTGTTGCACTCCCACTAAGGTATTTCAATGAGAGATTGTCTGACAGGAAGGTCCATGCATACATACCTACAGATGTACATCCTTCTGTATGAATGTGTGTTCGTAGATGGTCCTGTTCGACTCAGGGTAAGGTATTTATAAGGTATTCATCCTTTACTGTTAAGTGAAATAGTCTTTGCACTTCGGAAAGAATAGAAGTTGATATTAATAGGTAATAGTAGGTGTAGTGCATACACATATTTCAAATTATCTGCAGCAATTTATTACATTAGCTGGTATTTAATGAAAGAAATTGCTCATGAGGAAGAGAGTAGCCCCTGTTGTAGAAAAACAATTTTTACTACATTTTCTTGTGTGTAATAAATCTTTCTTCTGGCTTGGCCATTCAGAGATAATTTTATCACATTGAGATCAGGACCTGGTGTCTTGGGGTCTCAAAGAACCATACAAGATGAATCTTGAAGTCAACATAACGAAAACGTGCAGATTCAAATATATTGGAAATTTTACCACCCAGAAAAAGGAAAATTTCCTGGTAAATAAAACACTGATATTTTTCATATTTCTACTCAAAACATAGATTGCGGGGACTAATTAGAAGCGACTTCGAAGCGGTTCTAATGAGTACCCACAATATATGATTGTGAGAGGAAATAAAAAAATAATATATACCCCTGTAAACCCCAGTTTTACTGTATAAAAGTGGGGTTTTAAGAGGGTTAAATTTGTATAGGCATGTTTCAGTGATGATCATGAGTGCCATTTGGTAATACTACAGAAAACTGAATCACCACTCCATTACGAAAACACACCCATGTGACTTTGTGCATTCTTTCATATCTCCAAATTTGGTCATTTCCTGATGAAAATTTGTGATAATTTTCTTATTTATACTCCAAACATAGGTTGATGGTGCTCGTTAGAACCGCCTCATTGAGGCGGTTCAAACGAGTACCCACAACCTATATCTTGGAGCAGAAATACAAAAAATATTGTATACCCCCTTAAACCTCAGTTTTCTCTTTATAAAGTGGTGTTTAGAGGGGTGCTTATTAAACAGACTTGTTTACATGATGCCTTGCTGAGGCAATTCTGTTCTGTTATTTATAGCTGTGATGTCAATGTAGAAATGATGTATGTTATAGCCCCGCTTGAAAAGTGGGGCTATATTGGATTTGCCCTGTCATTCCGTAATTCTGTAATTCCGTAATTCCGTTATTCCGTTATTTTTTCGTCACAGTTTTCCCCGAAACTAAGAGAGCTAGAAAACTAAAACTTTGTATACACGTGGACAATGGGTGCCTCCACGGACCTTACCGAAATTATGACCAAGGGCCCATAACTCTTGGAGTTATCTCCCCTGATAGGTTTTTTTAAATGAAAATGTTTGGTCACAGTTTTCTCAGGAACGAAAGAAGCTAGAAAGCTCAAACTTTGCATAAATGTGGACAATGGGTGGATATAGGGAGCTTACCAAAATAATGGCCAAGGGCCCATAACTGTTGGAGTTATCTCTCCTGATAGGTTTTTTAAATAAATGAAAATATAGGTTTTTTTTAAATGAAAATGTTTGGTCACAGTTTTCTCAGGAACTAAAGAAGCTAGAAACCTCAAACTTTGCATAAATGTGGACAATGGGTGGATATAGGGAGCTAACCAAAATAATGGCCGAGGGCCCATTACTTTTGGAGTTATCTCCCCTGATAGTATAGTTTTTTTTAATAAATGAAAAGGTTTGGTGACAGTTTTCTCAGGAACTAAGAAAGCTAGAATACTGAAACTTTGTATGAACATGAAAAGTGGGTGGATGTATGGCCCTTACCAAAATAATGGCCAAAGGCCCATAACTCTTGGAGTTATCTCCCCTGATAGGATATTTTCTGCAAGTAAAAAAATCATTTCACTTTTCTAACCATCAAACCATGAAAAATATTTTCGATACAGTTTTCTCAGGTACTAAGAAAGCTAGAAAGCTGAAACTTTGTATAAACATGAACATTAGGTGGATGTAAGTAAATAATGGCCAACAACATTACTCTTGGGGTTATCTCCCCAGCAAAGAAAAAAAAAATATTAAAGTTTTCTCTGGAACTAAGAAAGCTCCCCTGATAGGTTAAAAGCTTTTAGAGTCAATGTGTCTTACTCCTCTGATAGCGCTATAGCGGGGCTATAGTCAGATCCTCTGACAGCTCTAGTTGATTTTGTTTGTCACTGTAGTTCAGGAGAAAGACTGGTGCAAGTTGTTCTGTAAAGCTGATTCAAGTCCGTCCCATTTCTATATGCTCAATCATAAAGTGAGAGATGGAACCAAGTGTCGACCTGATGGGGATGATATTTGTGTTGATGGACAGTGCAGGGTAAGTGATACTCTTGTTTTATGGTGTCAGCTGATGTTTTCTTGGATTAAAGTCTCTCCTTTTTCTGCATATTGAATCTTGGAACAAAATCTTGATCATACACCAAAGCCTCTTTATAACACTATTAATGGGGTCCAAAGCCGAAACCGTGTTAGTTAAAACACCGTGTTACATCTAAACAAAAATGTATAGATTATATAGAAAAAAAACATTTTTCTATATAATCTACACATTTTTGGGATCCATCTTGAAACCATTATATATTCGAAACTGCGTTATAACGAACTGTGTTATAATGAGTTTGTAGTGTATATGGATATACACCATAACCTTTTTATAACCAGTCTGTTGGGCTCCAAAGCAGAAACTGTGCTAGTTGAATAAGTCTGTTATATCCAAATAAAAATGTTTAGATTATGGAAAAAAAAAACCCGATCATTTTTGGTCATTTCTGTAAAATGTACACATTTTTTATTCATCTTATATCCAAAACATAGTTACTATAACATGTGTCGGCCCCCGCCCATCGGGGCTTGAAGAAATAGATGGATTGCATGATGCTTCCAAGCGGAGCTGAAAACGACTGCACACGAATACTGGTAAACCGCTTAGAGGATCTAAGCCTGCCCAGGCAAAGCGTTGCGAGTCGGCCCGTCCATGCTTGTAAACTCTATTGGTTCTGTGGGCGACAGAGCTGGAGATGTCATTTCATCTCATTGTCGGGTAAAAGTTCCACAAAATTGGAAGCAACGTCTCCAAGTGTTGACGGGGACGTTAAACCTCAAATCAAACAAACAAACAAAACAATAAACATGTGGTGTAATCGGATACAAAAAGGGTCTACATGATTTTGGTGGCTGGAATTGACTTTAATTGCATTTTGCATGAACTCAAACTACATATACAGGGGTTTCTGAGAACATACAGTGTTTATGGGTCAGGATGAAAAAAGAAAAAGAAAAACAGATTATATTTTGGGGCTGTTCTTTTTAAAAAATTAAAGGACAAGGCATTGCACTCTCCTTGGCATTGCACTCTCCTTGGCATTGCACTCTACCGGCCCCGATAGCTCAGTTGGTAGAGTGTCCGCTCCGGGGAACGGGAGGTCAGGGGTTCGATCCCGGGCGGCGACATACCAAAGTCGTTAAAATGGTACTGGCTGCTCCTAGCTTGGCACTCAGATTTGCGGGGTAGAGCTAGGACTGGTCGACCCAGTGTCAGGATAGTGTGACTGGGTGTGGTATCATGTAATGTGTGTCTGGGACATGATACTTCAGTGAGGCAGCACTATAAAATTGAGCATTGAGCTCCCTGTTGCAACCAGACACCGTCGTGATATGACTGAAAAATTGTTGAAAGCGACGTTAAACCCGGATTCACACATACACATTGGCATTGCACTCTCCTCTTCTTGGGCCATTAAACTTAAATCTAGACATATGTCATTCAAATCAGCTTTGTCTCTTCAATTCCATTACGCAAACATGCCTATACAAATACATCGCCACCTTTATCGCCGAAAAAAGGAAAATTTCATGATGAAAAATTGTGATATTTTTCTTATTTCTGCTCAAAATATAGATTGAGGGCACTCGTTAGAACCGCCTCATCGAGGCAGTTCTAACCAGTACCCACAATCTATATTTTAGAGCAGAAATAAGAAAAATAAGGTATACCACCCTTAAACCCCAGTTTTACTTTATAAAAGTGGGGTTCAAGGGGGTCAAAATTATATAGGCGTGTTTTCTTGATGTCTTTGTCTTTTCTCTTCTACTAATCTTCAGTGTTTTCGACACCATAATTTTTTTTTTTTTCTATTATGAAAGAAAAAGAAAACTCAAAAGTTGACAATACTGAATTTCATTTCTGTTTCAGCGTGGTGGCTGTGATAATAAACTGGGGTCCACAATGAAGCGAGACCGGTGTGGTGTGTGTGGAGGTGACAATGCCTCATGTAAAACTATCTCAGGGTTCTACAATTCCGTCAGTTACGGTAAGAAATCTGTCATTGTCACTGACTTGATAGTTTCTAAATAGCATAATAACAGCATCATTACAATGTAAAATGGCAGGGGCATGTGACAAAGGTCCTGTGCCCAGCTTGTTTGAAATGAATAAATTGTGTGCCATGCAAACTCTAGAAATGAATTTTCATGGCAGTTCACATGTTTTGACTTGGGGCCACTTGTTTAAGTATAACGTTGGCATTAGTTAACATCTTGTTAAAAATTTTGATCATATAATATGGCAACTATTCTATGTTTTTCCTAAAAAAACTCTGAGTAGCTTTTGCAAAAAAAGGCCATTCTCTTAGATATTGTACTTTCTAGTAAATTTAACATTTTCAGCATGAACAAGCTTGTTAAGCTAACACGATGCTTTAAACAACTGGGCCCAGTTGTTCAAAGCATTGTTAGCTTAACGAGCTTGTTAGTGGTCAAATTGTTAACTGCTCTATTAAGTACAATAACTAATATAGTATTATTATATTGTTAATAATTATTATTTTATATTATTATATAATATAGGAGTGAGCTTGTCGGTCGGTCGGTCGGTCGGTCTGTTGACTTGGTTTCCAGACAATAACTCAAAAAGCGCTTCACCGATTTTTATAATATTTGGTACACTGATAAAATACAGGTCAAGTTCGATTTCCACTACAATTCGTCAATTTTCGACATAGTTATGGCCCCTTTCAAGTGAAAAAATTGCAAAATGGCTCTGTTGTACTATCAAGGCAGTTTTTGTGGGGGTATTCATCACCTTTAGTGATAGCTCTAGTTTTTGCTGAAAAAATGAGAGCAGCTTTTGCAATTGCAAAGCTGCTCTCATTTTTTTTTTCGGCAAAAATATTAACATTTTTGGACGGGTTTTTAAAAAAAAATCCGTCCTTTAAAATAGCGATGTCCGGGCGGGCGTCCTGCGGGCGGGCGGGCGGGTGGGCGGGCGTCGTCCCAGGTTTACCTTTTGGTTAACCTTTTTTTCAAAGTGATATTTTTCAGCTATTCTGTAGCAGATTGTTTTAATATCAGGACTGATGCATAAGTGGAGGTACCGCTTTCATGTATTATCCATAAATGGCGCAAAAGACTAAAATTTTGGCGGAAATTGTCATTTTTCAAACTTGTGTTTTTCAGGTTTACCTTTTGGTTAACCTTTTTTCAAATGCCAGTGTAGTGGATAGAGTGCTGGACTACGAATCCTATTGTTGACTATGAATTTGAGGGGCGTGAGTTCAAACCCTGGTGGAGACATTTTTTTTTTTTTTTTTTTTTTGTTCTTTTTTTTTTTCTTTCTTTTTTCATTCTTTTTTTTTCTTTATTTTTCTTTTCTTCTCCATAAACACATATGAACAATTATTATCTTCCTCCCCTGATAGTTGCTAGTAATAATACATACATGCATGCACAGGCATGGAATTTTCTTCTTTTTTTTTCTTTTTTTTTTTTTCGTTCTTTTTTTAGCTCACCTGAGCACGAAGTGCTCAAGGTGAGTTGATGTCCGTCGTCCGTCAACAATTTCTTTAAACGACACCTCCTCCTGGGATAATGGCCCGTTTTCAAAATTATTTTACAGAAATGTTCATTAGGTGACCCTTTTTCAAAATTGCTAAAATCAGTGGCCACTAGAGCTAAAAATAGAAAAAAACTTTATTTTTTTTTCTTCCTAAAACACATAAACAAATCAACCCCCCCCCCCCCCCCAACCTCCACAAAAAGTTGTTACTGGGTTAGGATATTGCATTTGTTCTGTACATACATGCATACATAGTTTTACATACATACAGAAATGTTCATTAGGTGACCCTTTTTCAAAATCGCTAAAATCAGTGTCCACCCGAGCTAAAAATAGAAAAAAAAAAACTACCACCCCACCCTACCCTAGCATACCCTACCCCACCCCACCCCCATCCCAAAACAACCCCAATCCACCCCCAACCCCACCCCATCCCACCACTCCCCACCTACCTGACCTCAACCCATCCCACCCACCCAAGCCCACCCCACCCCACAACCCCACCACACCCCATCCCACCCCACACCCCACCCCACCACAAATTCCACCCCGTCCCACCCGACTCCTAACCCATCCCACCCCACCCTACCCCACACCAGCACACCCCACCCTACCCCACCCATGCCACCACCATCCTAACCGTACTGAAAAAAAAACCCGTCCATAATGCCATTAGGCATTTTTCTTGTTGTCATATTATATGATCAAAGTTTTAATGATTCCTTAACTTTTGACATCATAATAATTTTTGAACAACTGGCCCCTGGGCCCTACTTTAACCTGTTGTGTCTTTGGTATGCATTATGAAAACACATCAGTTTGCTAAAATGACATCTTTCATATCTGTTGAACTTGCATTTTATCAGATGAAAATTTTGGGCATTTTTCTTAATTCTAGTCCAAACATAGATTGTGCATGCTTGCTAGAGCCACCTCGCTGAGGAGATTCTAACGAGTACCCACTATCAGTTTTTGAGCAAAAATTATGAAATAAAGTACAATGTGTACCGTGTAAACCCCACTTATTCCTATATAAATTGGGGTTTAGAGGGTTGTTCATTACATGGACTTGTTAACCTGAAGAGCATTGTTTTTACAGGGTATCATAATGTCTCCCTAATCCCAGCTGGTGCTACCAATATTGACATACAACAACATGGCTACCAACATCTCAAAGATGACGAAAACTATCTGGGTATGGATTTGTTTCTCTTAACCTTTGTCAGGCTGAACCTTGTTAACCTCTACCTTTGCTAACAGTGTAGATCCAGATCAGATGGCTTCATTGTGGAACTCTGAAAATATTTGAGGGTCACTGATGAGGCCTAATTGGCCAAAACTAGCCAGTCTATCCTAGAAACATGTACACTCCATACTTTTAAGTTCTGTGGTGTATTCTTTGTCTCCAAAGGATAAACGGTTTATAGAACATATTTGCGACCAGGGAGTGTCCAGCGACACACTAGCAAGAATCTTGAATCCTTTTTATGCAGAACTAGAGTTATTGTAATATCTTAGACTAGACTCTAGACTGAGCAGACTGATTGGTACCTTTGGTGTTCACAACTGACAAAAACAGGCTTTCTTATGTTGTGGCTCAAATGAGAATATTGACAATTTTATTTTGCCTTTAACCCTTAAGTTGCCAAGGTAAACAACATCTGAAAATGTCATCTGCTGAATCGTCTTGCAAACTTTTTAAAAAATATTTTTGCATACAGGCAAACAGTGTGGGCCCAGAGGACCAGTTTGATCTGGGTTCACACTGTTTGCAAAAAAATTACTTTTAAGCTTATCGACAGATGGCAAAGCAGACAACAATTGTCATGATTGGCATTTTTTGGGTTAAATTAGTATTCTCAAATGTTACCAAGTACCTAGAAATTCTGTAGGACTCAGAAAAAATGTGTTCAGTTAGTTTTTATTGATGTCTGGACCCCAATGTTTTTTTCTTCTGAAAATGACTTCAAATATTATCTTAACAATGTATTCTGTATTAAATACAGAATGAAGGACACTGGCTGTAGAGTGCACCTTCTGAGAGAGGTTTCTTTGTTTGTTTATTTACAGCTGTTGTGAACAGAAAGAACGAGTACCTTCTAAATGGTGAGTTTATCATCAGCATGTATCCCCAGAAGATTGACGTCCTTGGTGGCTCCCTACAGTACAGTGGCTCAGAGACAGTCGATGAGAGAATTAACTCAACAGGCATGCTAAGAGAAGATATTCTTTTACAAGTAAGTTCTTGCTTTGACCTTTCACTTTTTACAATGGTCTCTTCCATTTTGGATTAGGTTTGATCTTATCAGAAACATGGGCCAGCTCGTTAGAAGAGGGTGCTTATCATATAGGCGAGCAGCAATGGCTCTGGCAAGCCTGCGCAGATGCGCAGGCTCGCCTGAGCCATTGCTGCTTGCAAAGGTGTAGACAACAACAAAAAAATTGAGGTAGTTTTATGTTTACCCTCAGTGGCTCCAACTACCCCTGTTTTGAAATAGACTTTGATGGTCCAACAGGGAAACTTTGATGGCTGGAACACAGAAGGCTCGTTTTACCACTATTGTTTCAAACTCATTTTTGAGTTCTTAGAAAAAAAATTCTCATAACTGCAGATATTAATATTTTGGGGTCTAATTAAGGGAGAATTTTCTTATTTTATCTGGAACATGGATGTCATGTATACTCAATGAGGTGGTTCTAATGACTACACACAACATACCTTTGTTTTCAAGTAAATTTGAAAGATAGCCCCATTCTCTGTCTTTGCCTGCAGCTATTATTTATCCTCAGTGGCTAAAACTAGACCTGTCTTGAACAAATTTTTCACTTGTGTATTGTTAAACTGTCTCCACTCACACTCTTCTCTAGTTCTACTAACTTCTGTTCTGTTTCTCCCTTTCTTAAGATGTGGCATGACAACTTAGCATTGCCTTGTTTTTTCAGGTATTATCTGTGGGGAACTTGAATCCTCCAAACATCCAGTATTCCTACACTCTGGCGCTGAAAGAAAGTATTAGATTTGTCTGGAAAGAAGACAGAGAATGGACTGATTGTGATGATATCTGTAATGGTATGTACTTCAATCCTGATTGTCACCCCACTTTAGACATTTTTATGCCCCCGGAATCTAAGAGATTCGGGGGCATATAGTTTTTGGTCTGTCTGTCAGTTTGTCCGTTTGTCTGTTTGTCCGTTTGTCTGTCTACAAAAACCTTAACATTGGACATAACTTTTGAATTGTAATAGATAGAGCTTTCATATTTCACATGTGTATACCTTATCACAAGACCTTTCCAGTGGTACCATAATTTTTGATCTCGTGACCTTGAACTTGACCTTTGACCTATTTTTTTTCAAAATTTTTAAAAACATTAACATTGGCCATAACTTTCGATTAACATGCGCTGTCCGGGGGCATCAGTGTTTCACAAACACATCTTGTTATTTAAAAGTTCTGCTTTTAAAAATACAGAAGTCTGTTTATCACAAAGTGAGATTTCAAAATGGGAATACATGAAAGAAGGTAAATCCTTTGGTAATAATTGTAATTAAGGCAGGGACAGCACTGGTGTGTTGATCGTCTTTGAGTGAAGACAGGAAATATGGTTGTGAACTTGGACTTTGACATGTTGAAACACATTCTCTGGTACTTGCATCTCATTTACTGGTGCTTTCTTTCCAATGCTTATTAACCCTTCTCCTGCTGAATATTAATTTAAGCCACACCCATTTCTGACTTTGAACCAATCCGATTACTTGATGTAATTTATTCCTACAAATTCATAAATTGAATGTCAAACAGTGTAGATCCTGATCAGATGGCTTCTTCAGAAGCCATCTGATCTGGATCTACACTGTTTCCAAAGATAGGGGTTGTCGTGAACAGCATGATAAGAGTTAACCCATATCATTATGAGAACATGCCTATATCATTTTTTCCCTCTCAAACCCCACTTTTATATAGTAAAACTGGGGTTTACAGGGGTATACATTATTTTTCTTATTTCTGCTAAAAGCATAGAGTTCCAACAATTTATGTTTTGAGCAGAAATATGAAAAGTAGCGGATTTTTTCCAGAACATTTCAGTTTTTGGTGGTAAAATTTTCGGTATATTTGAATAGGCATGTTTTCATTATTATATGGCAAGTGTCCCAAACATGTTACTTCAACAAACAGTGCTGCAGAATGTGGGGGTCTGATCAGGGTCTTCATTATTTGCTTAAAGTAAGGTTATCCATTTAAATAAAAAAGCCTGACACACCATATATTGTAACTCCTAGCTTTTGATTGGAAGAATTCATTGGTCTGTAAAGGTTAAACAGTACACAACACTTTGGCCTAATCTTTGTGCAGTTTACCGTAATGATCCGGCTATAAGACGGTTTTTTTTTACTGCCAGAATACCCCCTAATTTTTACACCCGTCTTATTACCGAGATCTCGGGCATCCTTGAAATTTTCCGCAAAGAACAGAAGGAAAATCACGTGCGGTAAGTACATGTGTTTACCTGTTGCGTAACTATGGGTCTGTGAAGTGATGAGCGGGAGCGTAATTCCAAATAAATAATTATAAACATCGGTAAAAGAAACCAAAAGATCGTGAAGAACAGTTATAATTCAAGCCTAAAGAGTTTTATCATAATTGGATTAATTCCCATGCGTTTTCAATGGATACATTCCCCAGAAGGTGCCCCGGAACATAATAAGCACGCGCGAATTTCCATTGGTTTATGATAATGAGTTCATAAATATTAATGGGGCAAAAGTTTCACTCCATTGCATAAGAAAAGAAGTTGATGATGTCTTACGTTTTTTGTCGCGCCTGCTATTAGCATGGCGCGATATAGGCGCCCGGTTTTCCGTCCGTTTGTCCGTTCGTCCGCACCAATGAAACGACATTTAGGGGGCAAAAAATTTGGACAGTTTGACACTTAAGTATATATTCGTGAGTCCAAATGGGGTTTATTCCGTTATTTGGGTACTTAAGTGGCAAAAATTCGCTCTTAGGTGGCTTGCCGCTTAAGAGAATTTGCCGCTTAAGTAGTCAATATGCCGACGCCTAGCCACTTAAGTATCCGTTCGTGAGAATGTCCGTTCGTTCGTCCGTCCGACCGTTTGTCAAGACGTCAACATTTGCGACCACCCTAGCGTTCACCCTGAGGTTCAAGTTTATTTCTCAAGAACTATAAGAGCTTCATTAATGATACTTGGTACAAACTTGTATCTGGGGATGACAACTTACATGCAAGCATCCATATTTGACCTTGACCTACATTTCATGGTTCACTGACTTTGTAAAATATTGCGACCACCCTAGCGTTCACCCTGAGGTTCAAGTTTATTTCTCAAGAACTATAAGAGCTTCATTAATGATACTTGGTACAAACTTGTATCTGGGAATGACAACTTACATGCAAGCATCCATATTTGACCTTGACCTACATTTCATGGTTCACTGACTTTGTAAAATATTGCGACCACCCTAGCGTTCACCCTGAGGTTCAAGTTTATTTCTCAAGAACTATAAGAGCTTCATTATTGATACTTGGTACAAACTTGTATCTGGGTATGGTTACTTAAATGCAAGCATCCATATTTGACCTTGACCTATATTTCATGGTTCACTGACTTTGTAAAATATTGCGACCACCCTAGCGTTCACCCTGAGGTTCAAGTTTATTTCTCAAGAACTATAAGAGCTACATTAATGATACTTGGTACAAGCTTGCATTTAAGAATGGAAACTTTTGTGCAAGCATCTATGTTTGACCTTGACCTTCATATCATGGTTGGGTGACTTTGCGCCCCCACAGGCGCTACATAGCCTTCGGCGGAATTCTTGTTTTTACTATTGTTATTATATTTTTCCATAAATGTCCAATGCAGCAAAACAGATCTCTGGTCAAACATTATTGATGCACAGGCTATTCTGTCTCTTCCTATATCACTCTTGATTAGCAATAACCTTTTTTAATCTCTTATGTAAACACACCAATTATTCAATAACCCCTGCAGAGTTAATCACCTTATTAACTGCCCAATAATGTTTACACGCGTCAGCAGTTCAACACAGGTGTAAATCTTCTGACGGTCAACCGAATAGCTATTTTACTGTGGTAAATACTAGAATGGTCGGGCGGCGAAATATTTTTAATGGAAAATTGTCTTGTCAGGAGATTGGGGCCATCGGGTGGAAGACCGGGAGATAGGGTTCGAAATCCTGTTATCCAGATGGAATTGGGAGATATCAAATGTATGCCGATGCACATGTATTAAACTGTAGAAAATGCCAGTTACGCGTAGTTGCTTCCCTTAGTTACTGTCAATCATTTTACTTTCCTTTCTTCATTGGTTTATGATAATGAGTTCATGAATATTAATGAGGCGAAAGTTGTGACGTTAATAAACTCAAATTTCAGACACAAGAAATAAGTGATTACAGTTTCTAGGTAAGAAAATTTATTCAGGGACTTGCTAGGTACCTAAAACTATCTGTTTATCATTGAAGTCGGTCTAATATAAATTTTATTTTAGTAAAGTCGTCGTTGTCATTAGATTTCACGACCGAAAAACACCGAGCGAAATTGATTAAACAGTGTCTCACTCTGAAATGTTCGGCACTTTCTACATTGGCGCAAGCCCCGTCAGATTGTTAGAATTTATACCCGTCTTATAGCCGAGACTAAGCAAAAATCACCCAAAGAAAAGCCAAAAAATACCCCCTGTCTTATAGCCAAATCGTCTTATAGCCGGATCATTACGGTAAGTTTATTGATCATTGATAGTCACATAGACAATAGTAGTATAACAGTTTTTGTATATTTAATGTTAGGGTGGTTGGCAAACAATCACTGAAACTTGATGAATCTGAATCTGAAGAAGCTTATAGTACATTTATGCAGAAATCAGACATGGCAACAAGGTATTTTATGGCCATCTTTATTGAACGGACACATAGATTTTCTTGAAAAATTACAAAAAAATGTGGTACATGTGTAGTTCCATTCTTTTATTTATTTTTTTGTAAATATTTGCTAAACTGCTAATTTTGTGTTGCAGGAAAAAGGTTCAAGAAAATCAAGTGTGTGCGAGAACAAGATGGTTCCCCTGTATCAGATCAGCGATGTGAGAACCAGCCAAAGCCACATGTGGAGTGGGAGAGATGTAACCCAGTCTGCACTGTGAAGTAAGATAAATGTTTCTCATTCTAAAGTTGTCCCCCGTCTAAAATTTAAGATGAAAATGGATACGACTGATTTAACCTTTTTCATATTTTCATATGCACCAATGCGTACCATTGTGGGGTCCAAAGTAGAAACTATGTTCGTTAAGCAACCCTATTATACCTGAATGGAAACGTATAGATCATACAGAAAAATGACCATTTATGGTAATTTTTTTGTATAATCTATACATTTTTATTATGATTTTTTCCAAAACCATATAATATTGAACTGTGTTGTAAAGCTGCTGTGGTATACAATCTTTGAAAAGTTAGTTTACACTGGAATGACTATCTGATACAGAAAAATCATGATAATCTCTGCCACCATTTTACTTCGATTTTCTCATTAAGTCATGCCATCTTGATTCAACCCTTGTTTTACAACTATTATGACATCAAAGCTTGACTGCAGTTCTGTCATGGAATCAAAGATTAAAATGTTTGACATCATAGGTTCTATCAAACACTGTCCACCATATTTGAATCAATGGATTTGAGAATAGCTATACACATGACAATTTTTGCTTCCTATTTCAGTTGGAAGATTGACAGAGAAGCATGTTCAGCACACTGTGGACGTGGCACTGCCAAGCAATACATTGCATGTTCTCTCACCACTCGTTACAATACCACACTGGTAGACATCAAACACTGTGAAAAGCGAATCTCAGAGATAGGACCACGACCAAAGGAAATTGTTGTCTGCTATGGAAAATGTTTGGAAACCAATTGGAAATACTCAGACTGGACAAGGGTACTTATTTTACTTAAGAAAAAGATCAGCTCCAGCAGTGAATCACAGTTTAGAGATCAGTTGTAAATTAAATCAAATCAGGAGCATAAACCAAGCTCAAGTCATTTGTCTATTTGCAACTGACCAGAAAACTGTGATTTGTTACTCACACACTAAGGGCTGATCTGTTTCAATTCTAGCACACTAATATCAACAACAATTTTGTTGTTTCTGTCAAATTCTCTTCACCTTTCACAATTGTTAGAAGTCTCGCTAACAATATTGACTGTAACACATGAATTTCAATCCCTTTTTGGTTTAAAAAATGCTGTTTTACAATCTAATATCAAAGAATCTATGAATGATTTAAATCAAAGCACTGAGAGTACTGGTGGGTCGATTGTCTCTGATTCCAAGATAACCCTCTTACGCAAGGCACTGACCTCACTGTGGCTATATTCTAGAAAAAAAAGCTATCCTGACAAGAAAAACTTTTGCACTGAAGAGCTTTTCTGGTTAGTAACTTTGGGTCGATTGACAATCGGCCCAAAAATAGCCATGTTATTTGTTCCACTCTGAGGTCAGAGTGTTGCGTACATGTAAGAGGGTTATCTGTAAAATCTGGACTGGAATCATGTGTTGGGTTTGGCAAACAGTGTAGACCCAGATCAGATGCCGCAGAACGTGGCATCTGATCAGGTTCTTCCCTGTTTGCATTAGATACATACCGAAATAGTTCAAGTCCCTATTCATGGCTGTTTTCCCAGCCTGCACTCAGAGACAATTGCCCAGTTAGTGCTGTCAGTGCTTTGATTTATTTATCCCCTTCTGGAGTGCACTATTCCATCACTGAAGTTGAGCACATCCATTCTACAAGAAAGGGCGTTCAGCTGAACAGTAAGAAAATATCCCGATAAGATGGATCAGAGCCATCATATCAGGATCTACACTGTTTGCATAAGTATCTGTACTGGGCTTTAGGGTTGTAAGGCATAACCATTATTACGCAGTTACATACATTGGAATCGAAAGGAATAATTTGAAACAGTAGATTGAACATTCTATATAAATATACTGTCATCCATTTCTGACAAAAATACAATGACATACAGTCATCTATTTGAAACACTGAATTTTAATTTTGAGACAATTCCACAATGAAATATCAGGACTGTACTATTAAAATGAAATTAAAACAATCATTAAAACCATACACACTTTCGAACATAGCAAAGAAACTCTATAATTACCATATCATTAAATTGACAGCTGAGACTTGTACCAGTGTTTGAAACAAACAGTGTAGACCCTGCACAGCTGGCTGAGTTGACAATTTGTGGTACCTGATTGGGTATACACTTTCCAGCAACATGCAACTCTCTGATCTACATTTAACATCTATACAAATAGCACAAGAATTTTCTATTATATAGCTTAACCACGGTTTCTTTAAAATTAGTTTTTGCAAACAGTGTGGACCCAGACTGATCTGGGTCCACACTGTTGCTCTGTATGCAAAAATATTTTTTAAAAAGTTTGCAAGAAGATTCAGCAAACGACATAAGCAGACGACATTTTCAGATGCAGTTTTTCGCGATGTCTTAACCCTTATCTTGCTGTTCACGACAACCCTATCTTTGCAAACAGTGCAGATCCAGATCAGATGGCCTCTGAAGAAGCCATCTGATCAGGATCTACACTGTTTGGCATTCAGTTTATGAATTTGTAGCAATAAATTAAATCAAGTTATTTGATTGCTTGATAGACAGAAATGGGTGTGGCTTCAATGAATATTCAGCAAGAGAAGGGTTAAGGGTTAAAAATCTGCACATTATTCTTATATAACAGTAAGTGTTATGGCTGTGTATGAGTCCTGCAAATAGAGACCAAAGAATCAAATGAAGATTTTCTATGTTTTCAGTGTACAGCATCCTGTGGTGGAGGTGCCCAGAAAAGGTCAGCAAAGTGCATGGACAACCGTGGTAACTCTGTTGCTGATAGTTACTGTGATAAGAAAGAACTGGTTCTAGAACGGACATGTAACAACCAGCCATGTGCTGACTGGAAGATGGAGGACTGGTCTGGGGTAAGATGTTAAGAATCTTATATGGGTGTGAGGGGTGGATGGAAAAATCTGTCCTGAGGGTCACTGGCTTGCCTCGTGATGCTATAGTGATCCCAAGGGACGGATTTTTCTATCCACAACTAATACCGATGTAGTATTCTTTTTCTTACATACCTTCCATTTCTGAGTGTGGATTCTTAATAATGCAGTCACTTTGGTTGCCGTTGTCCGCCATATTGTGATGGCAATGGCCCGATGTTTGGTGACGTCAACCTTAACAATGGTGCATATGAGGTCGTATTCAACCAGTGCATAGATCAAACACAAGAAAACATTCTTATACACTGTCCCTTGGTAAGAACACCAGGGTTAGATCAGAAGTTCTATTCCAGGCTAAAACCAGGGATTTCCTTGCCTGGTCATTTTTTTCTATATAATCTGTACATTTTTTGTTTGGATATAACACGGGTGTTTAACTTTTTTTGTTTGGATATATCACGGTTGTTTAACTAACACAGTTTCTGCTCTGGACCCCATTAATAGTATTATAAAGAAGGGTGCCATACAATGGTTTCTTACTTACAGGCATATATTTTCTAAGGCCCATTATTGCAGGTGGCTCTTCAATATAGGTTGTCTTTATAATCAAAGCTTTTACAACAATGGTGGGTTGATTGTCTCTGAGTGCAGGCTGGGAAAATGGTCCTGAATGCCTGAACAGTAACCCCTTTTGTACCAAATGGAATCTTCCTACTTATATATAACAGAAGTCCATTTCATTATTAAGGGGTGTCAGGTTGTGTTTTCTTCAAAATTTATTTGGAAAATGACTGAACTTCTAGCAAACAGTGGAGGCCCTGATCAGATGCCGCATTCTGCGGTGATCAAAGCCTGCACTGTTTCCCAAGGTACCCCATTAGGGGTTTCTGGTACTGAATGGGTTAAGCAAACATTGTGGTCCTGTTCTGTGGTGTCTGATCTGGTGTACAATGTTTGCCAACACCTCTGTCTCTCAGAGCAACAAGAATAATGCAGCTATAAATAACCATCGCCTGGATTTCGTACAAATCAGTGATAGTCACATGCACATCATCAATGTAAAGCTACTGCACTTAGTAACTTTGGGTTGATTGACAATCTATGCAAATATGGTTCACAATGTTTCTTGTATTTCAGTGTTCAGTAACCTGTGGTATGGGAAGTCGCTACAGAAAAGTTGCATGCATGGAAGGTGACAGCGTGGTAGCTGAGAATCACTGCATCTCAGAGAAACCCACAGCCAAGGTGGAATGTTTCATGGGAAACTGCCCCAAATGGGTAGAGGGGCCATGGGGACCTGTAAGTACTATTTACTTGTCACTTTACATATTTACTTGTCAATATGAGTTATAGGGAAGTAGGTGCACCCCAAGGAAAGTAGGTACACCCTAACCTCACAACTGTAGTATAGCCAAACAAAAATGTATTGTTCATGTAGAAAGTGACCAGTTTTGGTCTTACGTCTATAATCTATAGATTTTTGGGATCAATTTTAAACCATGTTATATCCATAATACTCAGTTATACAGAGGTTTATGTGCTTTAGTATACTTTCAGTTCACTCTTGTAGAAGGGGTCTGCTTTAAGGAGAATGGGAACACCTTAGGGGAGGCAACTCCTGCAAAATTATTTTTGTCTACCATGTCAATAGGGGTCAACTCTTGAAGGAAAGAATTTGCTCCTGAGGAGCAAATTCTTTCCTGTAAGAGTAGACCCCTTTTTCAGTGGGACAGGACTTGCAGGAAAGCATACAGGAAGTCCCAAAAGTTTTGTCCCTTTGAAAAATGGCGAAAAAATCTGCCAGGTGTTCCCATTCCCCTTAAATGCAGGAGCAAATATTTTGCATTTATTTAAGTGGATCCTTACTGACCAAAATGGCCAAAATTTTTTGAAAAAAAAAAAAACAAAAAAAAAGACAAACAAGAACCTGCTTTGGTTGAAAGTGTATCGATTTCTGAGTGTGTTCCAATCTTAAGAATGATTTTGGTAGATTGGAATTTATTATGCAATATTTATGGATTTCAGAATTAGGAGACTTGAAAGCATCATAATTTTGAATTAAAAGACTGTAAATCTTGTGAGTTCTTCACATATTTTGCACTATATTAGAAATTAGTTCTAAAACTATAAGGATGCAGTGGAATTAAACTGCAATAAAGTCTTGAAATTTTAAATTAAATCTTGCAAAATCGTTTTGAAAGTTCACTGAACATTAAATAAATCAGTTATTGCTGACAGGGAAAGACATTCTGGCTTAGCTATAGATTGCCTGTTTTGCATAATAAGGGGAATGAATACAATATATGGGGAGGTAATTCTTTGAAAATTATATTATCTCCCTTATCATCAGCCTTGGTAGCTCAGTCAGATATGCATCAAAATGGTGAGCAAGAGGCTGCGGGTTTGATATGTTCCAGGTCAGCAACATTCTTTTGTGATGATTGATCATGAAATCTTTTCAAGAGTGTGGTTAGCTAAAACTGACCTCCTTAATTTGACCTGAATAGTTTTGAATGGGCTCAATCTCCAACCTTATCAGTTGGGTTCTACTCTTGGAGTACACCCCTTTTTCAGAGGATTTGAACTATCAATATACCATCTAGGGTATCTTCCCTCTGGATTTGGGGTGTGTGTGTGGGGGGGGGGGGGGTGTAAGGGGGGGGGAGGGTAAAGATAACTGAGATGGGGGTAAAGATTTCTTGGAGCTGTGGAGCGAATAAACTGGACCACCTAAATTTGAAATCTGAATCTTGCAAAGACAACCTGTTCAGTGTTGTATACGTTAGATGGATATTCAGAATAAAAGTTTGATAATCTAAAGTTTCTAAAATTGTTTGATTGAGGAAGCCAGTTGACCTTAACCCTTATCTTGCTGAATATTCATTTAAGCCACACCCATTTCTGTCTAGCAACCAATCAAAGATGTAATTTATTGCTACAAATTCATAAACTAAATGCCAAACAGTGTACATCCTGATCAGATGGCTTCTTCAGAAGCCATCTGACCTGGATCTACACTGTTTGCAAAGATAGGGGTTGTCGTGAACATCAAGATATGGGCTAACAATGTAATAGACTCTCTGTACTTCTAATCCATAGGGGTCAGTTTGATTATGGGTGAGCTCCTTTAGTTTACTGTTCAGACTTTTCAGACCTGAAATACTTCCAGAATTTGAGGACATTACAATAACACACCCATGAGACATAGTGCATTTCTTATGTCTCCAAAATGGCTACTTTTCTGATGAAAATCCATGATATTTTCCTTAGTTATACTGCAAACATAGGTTGTGGGTGCTCGTTAAAACCGCCTCATTGAGGCAGTTCTAAGGAGTAGCCACAACCTATGTCTTGGAGTGGAAATAATAAAAATAAATGTAAACCCCTGTAAACCCCCAGTTTTCTCTATCTAAAGTGGGGGGGGGGGGGGTCATTTCACGGACTTGTTCACATGATGGTAACAAAGATATAAATGGTAGCATTTTCTTTATTTCTAGTTGGGTACATTCTGAGTACTCAGCAGAAAACATAGGCCATGCCCACGTCATACCCCTAACAGACTTTAATGGAAAATATGGAAAGTTAATTAATCAGCCTGGTAACTCTTAATCTGCAGCTCTGGGGTCTGATGGAGTTTAACCACAGAGATGTTTTTATGAAGTATGCTAAGTACTCTTTTTCCTTGATTGCTTGATTGAAGACTTAATCATCATAAAGCCACAAGAATTTCATAAAAGACAGAAGTGCAGATCTTTTTATTACATTTGTTGTGAATGATTGCAGCAGATGAGAGCTAGCACTTAAAAGATAAAGGTGTGAATCTTCCTTAGTGCATTTTAGGTGAATGAATAAACTTACAAGGGCAGTAACTCTTGACTGGGAAATATTTTATTTCATTTTCTTCTTCACATTAACAAGTCTGTGAAATGAACACCCATCTACACTCCACTTTATATAGAGAAAACTAGGGTTTACAGGGTTGTACATTATTTTTCTTATTTCTTTTCCAAGACATAGGTTGTGGGTATTCGTTAGAACCGCCTCAATGAGGCGGTTCTAACGAGCACCAACAATCTATGTTTGGAATATAAATAAGAAAAATTTCACACATTTTCATCAGGAAGGTAGCCATTTTGGAGATTTGAAAAACAGCACTATATCACACTGGTCTGTTATGGTCATGTTGCAGGACTACTCTTATAGAAAAGAATTTGCTCCCAGCCCTATGGGAGCTCCAAGCCCTGTGGGAGCAAATTCTTTTCTTACCCTCTGTTATGAAGGATGGTCTTTAATGCTTTAAAAATAAAAGTGTGAACATTCTTTAGGACCGTCTGGTGCTTCCAAGGGAAGAAGCCTAAGGAACAAGCATTGTTTTAGCTGAAGAAAGATGTATCCCATTTGATTTTGGGTGTTACCATCCACCTTACAGTAGTTTATTAAATAATCAATATATCTTTGATTTATGCTTAAATACCGGTAGTCTGTAAAAACTGTTTTGGATTAAAAAAGAAAAATATAAGTAAGCTAGTTCAAGATGGCTTTTTTTTTTAATTTTTTGGTGCTTCTTGCTTTTGTCTCTTTTTTTGGATGCCTGTTTGTCTCTGTCTGTCTTGATACTGAACTGACTGCTTTCTTATTAAGGCAAATTAATACATCTTTAGGAGAGGTAACTCTTTCAAAAACTATGACTTCCGTATAAATAGTGGTCTGCTTATTAACCCTTATCTTGCTGTTCACGACAACCCCTTTCTTTGCAAACAGAGTAGATCCAGATCAGATGGCTTCTGAAGAAGCCATCTTATCAGGATCTACACTGTTTGGCATTTAGTTTATGAATTTGTAGCAATAAATTACATCAAGTAATTTGATTGGTTGATAGACAGAAATGGGTGTGGCTTAAATGAATATTCAGCAAGATAAGGATTAAGTAAAGAATTTGATCTTTTTTTTCTGCATAGACCCCTTTTTAAGGGGCTGTGTACAGAAAGTCCTAAAAGTTGTATGAATTTATGGTAGGTTTTTCCTAGTGGTTTGAATCCAGTTGTTTAAAGCAATGTTAACTTAACAAGCTTGTTAATCATCAAATTGTTAACTGTTCTAGCAAGTACAATATGGAATACTGTAATAATTTTTGCTGAAAAAATGTGTCAGAGTAGCAAGCTACTCATATTGTTTCAGCAAAAATACTAGAGTATCTGCCAGATTTTATCCTCACAGTTCTAGGGATACATAAACTAACAACTTAGTTTTGAACAACTGGCCCTTGATACTGTCTATGTTCCTCTTAAGCTTATTAGAACATTTTTGCATAGGTCTGTTAATTCATTGAATCTTCCTTAGCATATAAAGGAGTCCTTGTCATAATTTAGGGGTGTTAGGTGAAGTTATTTTGATTACAGAAATTTATTTTGTAAACAGTTGAACTTTTTGCAAACTGTAAAGGCCATAATCAGATGTGGTATTCTGCAGCACTTGATCTGAGCCTGTTAGCAAATAGTACAGGCCCTGATCAGATGCCGCGTTCTGCGGCGTCTGATCTGGGCCTGTACTGTTGGCCAAGGAAACCCCTTTAGGGGTTTCCTGCATACAATGGATGATACTTGTATCTTTGATACAGTGTTCAGTGACATGTGACAAAGGTGCGATGTCAAGGACAGTGGAATGTCAATCAGCGGCAGGTCAGCTTCTTGATGACATCAAATGCGATGCTGCAGTAAGACCGTATGAGACTCAGCCATGTAATAAAAGTCCCTGCCCAACAACCACGAAGAAGATGACAACAGAAGTTCCTCGCTCAACAACTCAGCTACATCTGTCCTGGACGACTGGTAGTTGGACTCAGGTGGGTACTCAGTTATCTTTCTTTTTATATTTAAAATTTGTCTGTCTCTGTTTTAGAAGCCTCCGTGGTGTAGTGGTTATGCTATAAGCCTTGTTAACTAGGGGTAGCAGGATCGATCCCATGCTTCTGCAGACTTTCGCATGAGTCTTTAAACCGTGGTCCCATATCCATATGACCTTAGCTGTTGGTATTCATTTGTGACTAACTCGTGGTAACTTGTGGTATGCCATAGTGGCTAACAGCACACTGAACTCGCATGAGATCCTTCCAGATTTACACGACACACTATAAATCAGTTACAAGATCAGGACGAGTTAAGCTCCGACCTCTTTCGACTACAAGTTGGCCCAAGAAATGTTGTACAAGTTGTGGCGTGTTGAGGCGAGATAGGTACAACAAATGCCAACATATGGCGAATCACTACGTCAGGCTGTGAGCTGTTATCTCAATACAACTCGTAGCCAAACTAGTGACTGTGTGTGGTGGGGGGAGGGGAGGTGGGTATAATGAACTCGTTGAGAGCTACAACATTAAGTGGTTTAGCAAGTACAATAGCTAGTATGTGAATATTTTTAATGAAAAAAAAAATATGAGCTCAACATATCTGGCATATTAATCCTTCTCCTGCTGAACCAGGATATGCCCTCCCTTTGCAAACAGTGTAGATACTGGTCAGATGGCTTCTGTAGAAGCCATCTGATCAGTATCTGCACTGTTTGACAGTCATTGAATTTGTTTGAATAGATCACATCAAGTAATCTGATCAGTTGAAAGTCAGAAATGGATGTGGCTTAATTAATTTATTCAGCAGGACAAGGCTTAAAGGGTCAAAGTTGGTGACAGAGTAAGCTTAAAACCACTGGGCCCAGCTTGTCAAATGCCCAGCCTACCTCAAATGATATTGCAGATATTTGCTTTTGCTGAAATAAGATGTACCCCATTCATATGGCTTTTTGGGGACCACACACCACTATCCCCACTACCCCCAGGGGTATTGGATGTGGTTACAAAGAACTGGTATATAAAACAATGTTCTCAAAGACAGCTATTGATGGAAGGTTCCTTTCCTTCTTTCTATATATACTGCAACATCCCCTCATGAGGATTACGTGCAGGTGTACTTTATATACTCTCCTGGTTTGCAGGATGAAAGCCTACATAGTAATCATGTAATTACAGTAGGGATCTTTTACCTGCACCGGGGATGGTTCTTCCTGCACAGGGGGCCTCCAGTTAACGTCCAAATCTGAAGGACGGTGCACTTTGTGGCATTCATCCCTGCAAATGATGCCAGTGGAGCATGTGCAGACACCTCAATTTTATTCCGGGAATCTAACCAGGGGCCTCCAGCATGATAGGCAAGTGCACTAACCACTGAGCTACCACGGTTCCAACATACTCACCAAAAAAACAAACTTTGTTGGTGGTTTCTCTTCCTGTGAGTTGAAGCACATGTTATTTCATACATTACCAAAATACTTGATCTCTTTCATACAGTTTGCTCTGACCTTAACCTGTCAGGCTAATTGGATAATCCCCAACCATCTTGAAGATCAAAGACTATACGTGACCTTAATACTTAATTGTTTGACCTTTGCCACTTATTGTTTGACTTTTACTACTGGTCTACCTCATACAATGATGGTGTAATCCTGTCTGTGTTAAAAGAACATTTTCCACACTGGCAAACAGCTAAGGTTCTGGTGAGACTGCCCATGTGGGTAGTCTCACCAGAGCCATTGCTGTTTGCCTTCTGGACAAAGCTTTCAAACATAGGTAGGCCAAAAATGAGCCTCTGTTAGATGGGTGCACATGCAGCTTGGAAGATCATGAATCTTGCAATGCTAAGATTGCTTTTTTGTGTGAATTGGCTCAACTGATTCTCTGGAAAAGATTTGTGATTTGTTTATAATACTTTCCCTTGTTATACAACCAACCTCAATATTATATAAACATGTTGAGTTACTTACATCAGGTGCTCTTAATGGGTCATAGATTGTTTTTGGAACTAGGTCAAAGACAGGTGTACTGAAAAGAATAGGGTGTATGGAAAACCTGGAATTCCTTTGAATATTGAGACTCTTTCTGCCTTTGCTGTAATTACTGGCAGAACTTGAAGAAGTTAAGGGAATTGTCTGATCTGGTTCTGTACTGTTTACTAAGGCATTTGCTGCCCTTTGCCGTATAATTGGTTATTTTACTTCCCGTACTAAATCTTTACCCTTATCCTGCTGAACATATTAATTTAGCCACACCCATTCTGACTATCCACCAAACAAATTACTTGATGTAATGTATTTCTTCAATTCACAAACTGCATGACAAATAGTGTAGATCCTGATCAGATGGCGTCTTTGGAAGACATCTGATCTTGATCAACATTTTTTGCAAAGGTAGGGGTTGTTGTGTTCAGCAGGATGAGGGTAAAAAGTTATATGCAAAACATATTCATATTTACTGAACCTTTTGCTACTGATTTTTTTTCCCAAAATGTTAAACGTTGTATGCAAAATGTATTTCAAGAACTTCCCAAAACCTACCATAAGACAGGTGCATTTATATAGACTTGACATGATGACAGGCATAGTTGGATGCTTTATCCAGCAGACCTGTCCTTCGTGGATCTGCTGCATGCACGACTGACTGGTGATCAGGAGGTCATGGGTTGGATTCCTGCAACATTTCAACATTAAATTTGCAAACCAAATAAAGCAGAACAAAGCTCTGGCCTTCCTGAGGTCCAGGTCCTGGATAGGGAACTTAAATATTTTCAAGTCAAACATCATATAGCAATTCACCACAGCCTCTTTTTAGCATTGTTCTTTGTAATACAGTTTTAGATACAACATAGTTTTAAGATGGGTCCAAAGAATGTAAATATTATATGGAAAAATGACCATAAATGGTCATTATTCTATATAACTACACAATCCCCAAATATGCGTACATCACGAAAACAAGCCTATATAATTTTGACCCCCTTAAACCCCACTTTTATATAGTAAAACTTGGGGTTGCAGGGGTACACATTATTTTTCTTATTTCTGCTCAAAAACATAAATTGTGGGTACTCATTAGGACCACCTTGCTTAGGGGGTTCTAATGAGTATCCACAATCTGTTTTGAGCAGAAATAAGAAAAATATCAATGTAACATTCTGTAAACCCATTTTGTACTGGATGGAATCTGCCAGCTTACATATAGCAGGAGACCATTTTGAGATTTAGGGGTACCATGTTGAGTTTAGTTTAGAAAATGAGTTTAAAAAAGCGGAACGTTTTGCATTCTTATTTATTGAAATAGTACAAAAATAAGCAATGTTTGCTTTCCTCTGACAACTCTTGTGATGATGGCAATTTTATCTGCTTCAGTGTTCTGCATCCTGTGGCCAAGGTTTCAAGCAACGTTATGTCAGATGTATGGATGGAACTGGAAACATTCATGACCCCTCACAGTGTGACCAGAGTTCAAAACCCTCAGAGTCTGAGACCTGCATACAGAGAGCTTGTGGCTACTGGCATTCTGGAGACTTCGGAAAGGTAGAATAACTATCACCATTTATTGAATGATGTATTTAACCCAAAATATTCTTGGAGAGTGATCATGGAATATTTTCTATGGTCATTATCTCCCTTCAAGAAGGCTGATTCAAGAAGGGCAGTAGTCAGTTTCTGGTGAAAGAATATACTCTGTAATGGTTAACTGCTTATTTTGTCCAGGAAGTGTGTTTAGGTAAACTGACCAGCTCAATATAACCTAAACTGACCCCTCACAGAACCTTAACTAGGCTTAACCCTTGTCCTGCTGAATATCTTAATTTGCCACACCCACGACCAATTATTAACCAATCAGATTACTTGATGCAAAGTATTGCAACAATTCTTCAATTTCAATGACAATGTAGATCCTGATCAGATGGCTTCTTCAGAAGCCATCTGATCTGGATCTACATTGAAAGATAAATATTTGCCCCCGCCCATAGGGACTTGAGGAAATATATGGGCTGCATGATGCTTCCACGCTTCCATGCTAATAAACCCTATTGGTTTCATTGGGCGACAGGGCTTGAGATGTCATTTCATTTCAATGTCGGGTAAAAGTCCCACAAAATTGGAAGCAACGTCTCTAAAATGACCTTTACAGTGTTGACGGGGACGTTAAACCTCAAATCAAACAAATTGAAAGATAAGACATATCAGGGCTCAGCAGGAGAAGGGTTAAAAAACAAACAAACAAAACCCCAAATATTCAGACACTTTTTAATGAGCCTTATACGATTTCTATACTGTCAATATACGATTTCTATACTGTTTCTATACCCTCTTTATACTGACATTCCATATAATGACAAAACCCGCTATAGCGACACTTTCAACGGAATGAACTTTTAGCTAAAGATGAGACAAGTTAACCCTTTTTGTACCAAATAGAATCTTCCTCCTTTCATATAGCAGGAGCCCATTTCAAAATTTAGGGGTGTCAGGTTGTGTTTTGTTCAAAATCTATTTGGAAAATAGCTGAATTTTTTGCAAACAGTGTAGGCCCTGATCAGACACTGTGTTAAGCGGCGTCTGATCTGGCCCTGCGCTGTTTGCCAACTACCAGTTTTGGGGTTTTCGGTTCAAAATGGGTTAAACAAGATATTCAGGACAATTGCTGAGGAACATCTTTACCATTTAGTTGATAAAAGATCAACCCAAATGTCATGTCTTTTTTTCTAGTGCTCAACAACATGTGGGGATGGTATTCAGACGAGGAAAGTTACATGTATGTTGATGGACCGAGAAGCAGACAGTGAGATACAGTGTGATATGGATGTGCGACCAACCATAGAGAGGCCATGTAATGAGGGAGACTGTAAACCGGAGGACTTTGACATTGGAGTTATTATCAAGAATACCGTGGTGGGGATCAGTCACTGGAGGATAGGACCATGGAGTGCAGTAAGATATTAACCCTTGTGCTGCTGAGCCCGGATATGTGTTATCTTTCTGAAGAAGCCATCTGATCAGGATCTTCATTGTTTGTCATCCAGCTTCTGAATTTGTCACAATTATTTGCATCAAGTAATCTGATTGGTTGATAATCAGTAGTGGGTGTGGCATATTTAAATATTCAGCAGTACAAGTGTTAACCCTCTGCCTCACCATGCTGATTATTTCAGTATCCTACACTCCTCCCCCATTTTCAGTCATTTTTGTTGCATGATTTCAGTTTTTACCATGGATTCTGAAGCAGAATGGTAAACAGCTTAGATCCTGATCAGCTGGCTTCAGAGAGACGTCAGCTGATCAGGATCTATACTGTTTTCTAAAACAGGTATATCTGGGTTCAGCTTTGTAAAGATTAAGGTTTTATTTTTAGAAGTAATGCCTAAGAGTAACAGGTGCATGTAGAAGCTATCTGTTGCCCCTAATAAAAGGGTGAGAACTGTTCCTCTGAGTTCCTCCAGAAAGGTGTCATCACACATGTTCTGAAATGATGATGATGATGATGATGATGATGATGATGATGATGATTTAAGAAATATTCTTTTGTAAAAATTTAAATGGAAGTTGTGAAAGTTTAGAGAATGGACGTCAGCTTATAACTAACAACAAATAAGAAAATATAAATCTTAAATTTGCCATGTTAAAGTGTGAATTTCTGAAGATTTTATTTGGTGGGAATTGTATACTAAAATATGAACTGATTCACTATAAATGATATTTTTATCCCCTTGTAGTGTTCAAGTTCGTGTGGTGAGGGTTGGCAGAGAAGACAAGTTCTGTGTCATGACGAGTCTGGACCGAGCAGTAGTTGTGACGAGGAACAGAAACCTGTGGAAAGACAATCGTGTGATGCTGGACCGTGTCCTGCCTGGAAGTATGGAGAATGGACACAGGTATGTTTCATTCTGTTTGAAATAATGTTTCACATTTCATGTGAATTATCTTGCTAGCCGACAATTCTCATAAAATGTCAAGAAAAATAAGAAAAAAATACAGTGAAATTCCGCTATTAAATATGGTCTATAAAAGGGTTATCCTTTGGAAGCAAGAAATACACAACAGAACTGGAAATATGAAGTGAACATATTTTCTGAGCCAGACTAGCTAGTTTTGGCCAATTAGGCCTCATCAGTGACCCTCAAATATTTTCAAAACTCCACAATGGAATAAATGATCCCAAAGTACAAGAAAGACCGCCTAAAATTAACCCTTATCTTGCTGAATATTCATTTAAGCCTCACCCATTTCTGTCTATCAACCTGTCAAATTACTTGATGTAATTTATTGCTACAAATTCATAAACTAAATGCCAAACAGTGTAGATCCTGATCAGATGGCTTCTTCAGAAGCCATCTGATCTGGATCTACACTGTTTGCAAAGATAAGGATTATCATGAACAGCAAGATAAGGGTTAGGACTTATTCTGCTTTAAAAGGCTTACTTAGTAGATTGCAGTTATTCTTTCTTTCTTTATAAGTTTTCTGCTTATATTGTCCTCTGGTCAGAGACCACCTTTGAGACTGTTCAAAAGTGGTCTTAAAGACCACTTTTGAACAGTCAGAAAGGTGGCCTTAATATAGGAATTTTACTGTACTTTGAAAGTGCTGTCTACTAAAGTAACCATTAGTGCTTGCAGGGTAGTGACATCTCCCGCTGACATAACTATGTGTTCACCAACTTACCTTACCTACTCTAGAGCCCCGCCCATCGGGGCTTGAAGAAATAGATGGGCTGCATGATGCTTCCACGCAGAGCTGAAACCATCCCGCATATGAGTACTGGTAAACGGCTTAGAGGATCTAAGCCTGCCCAGGCAAAGCGGTGCGAGTCGGCCCGTCCATGCTTATAAACCCTATTGGTTTCATTGGGCAGCAGGGCTTGAGATGTCATTTCATCTCAATGTCGGGTAAAAGTCACACAAAATTGGAAGCAGCGTCTCCAAAATGACCTTTACAGTGTTGACGGGGACATTAAACCTCAAATCAAACAAATAAACAAAAACTCTAGAGATTGGTAATGGACATGCCAGTAAACAAAGCTATCCCTAAAAGGATACCATAATTCAGACACATCAACTTTTTTCCATACTTGTTCTAAAATGTAAATAAGTACAAGTCTAAAAATAGCTGGAGGAATGGCAAGCAATATAGACCCTGCTGCATCTCATCCGTGTTTACATTGTTTGCTCAGGTCAAACTGTCCAAATACACCACAACCTCGTTATAACACATTATCACAAGGTTTTGGATATACATGTAACATGGTTTCAAGATGGATCCAAAAAAAAGTATTGATTATATAGAAAAATGACCATAAATGGTCATTTTTCTATATAATCTATACGGTTTTGTTTGGATATAACAACGTTGTTTAACTGACATGGTTTCATCAATAGTGTTATAAAGAGGTTGTTGTGTACACTATTAAAATACAGTATTGAAACAATGTACAATAGATTTATGGATGGCCAGTGAAAACTTTATTTGCTTGACACACCTTTTTGGGTTGATAGTTTGTCAGTCCGTTCAAAACGTTCTTAACCCATTTGGTACCAAATGGAATCTTGGAACCCGCCCATCGGAGGATGAGGGCTGCATGATGCTTCCAAACAGAGCTGAATCTGACTGCTCATGAGTACTGGTAAGCCGCTTAGAGGATCTTAGCCTGCCCATGCAAAGCGGTGCGAGTCAGTCATCCATGCTTATAAACACTATTGATGTCATTCCGCAACAGGGCTTGAAATGTCATTTCATCTCAATGTCAGGTAACAGTCCCAAAAAATTGGAAGCAACGCCTCCAAAATGACCTATACAGTGTTGACGGGGATGTTAAACCCAAACAAAACAAAACCAAATGGAATGTTCCTACTTGTACATAGCAGGTGTCCATTTAAAAATTTAGGGGTTTTGGGTTGTGTTATCTTTATAATACATTTGGGAAATTGCTGATTTTTTTTGAAAACATAGTAGGCCCTGATCTGACACTGCATTTTGTGGCATCTGATCTGGGCCTGCACTGTTTGCCAGTATCCCAGTTTGGGGTTTCCGGTACAAAATGGGTAAAGCACAGTAGTTTTTCATTGTGATGACTATCACAGATTTGTAGGATATTCATGTAACTGTTATTTATTGAAAATAGCCACACAATTCTTATCACTGTGAGTTCAGAGTGTTGTGTAAGAGGTTTATCTATAAAATGTGGACAGGAATCGGGTGCTGGGTTTGACAAAGAATGCAGACCCAGATCATTGGCCACAGAATGAAGTGTCTGATCAGGGTCTACACTGTTTGCTTACAGTACAGGAATTTAAGGGTTGAATGAAACAGTATTAACTCTTGTCCTGCTGAGCCCGGATATATCTTATTTTTAAAACAATGTAGATCCAGATCGGATGGCTTCTGAAGAAGCCATCTGATCAGGATCTTCATTGTTTGTCATTCAGCTCATGAATTTGTTGCAATAATTTGCATCAAGTATTCTGATTGGCTGATAATCGGTGGTAGGTGTGGCATATTTAAATATTCAGCAGGTCAAGGGTTAAGTTTCATTCATTACCATTATTCCAGCCCTTCTCTAAGAGACTATAGACCCACCAGTGCTATCTATTTATTCTGTTTCAGTGTTCAGTATCATGTGGTGACATGGGTATGCAGAAGAGGACCGTTCTTTGTCAGTCTGGCTCGGGACAACCCCTTCCTGACACCAGCTGTGATATATTTGAACGTCCCCCGGACAGCCGCATGTGCAACAATGGACCCTGTTCCAGGAATAGATCTTGGCAAGTCGGGCCTTGGACACCGGTAAGATACCCCTACCGCTATACCCCCTATCACTCTTACTATAGACACTACTACAACAGAAGGAGGGGCTAGGGAGTCAGGGTCAAATATTGTGTGCAATATTTCAGGGTCACCAAAGGTGATTTTGAGAAATGTGTTTCTAATACATGTACGTTTCATTCGTTCACATGTGTGTTATATTTTATGAGAAATAATTGGAAAGTGTAAATTATTATAATTTTCATATGTTACATGAACTACAGTTAACCCTTATCCTGCTGAATAGTTAATTTAGCCACACCCATTTCTGACTCTGAACCAATCAGATTACTTGATGTAATTCTTTTCTGCAAATTCACAAACCAAATGTCAAACAGTGTAGATCCTGATCAGATGGCTTCTTCAGAAGCCATCTAATCTGGATCTACACAGTTTGCAAAAGTAGGGGTTGTCGTGAACAGCAGGATAAGGGTTAAGCTTGTAAATATAAACCAGTATTTAATCAGACAGTTGGTAACTTGTCTTTTTATTCAGTTGTGATATATAACATAAACCCAATCGTGGGAAAACCTGTCGTGTCTTCAGGATGTGCAATGAGGGAAGACACAAACCAACCTGCTCAGCTACACAGACTAGCAAGAGTCTTGAAAATTTAGCTATAGAAACTAGAGGTATTGTACTGCCAAAGTTGTGAACACAAAGGCACTGATCAGACTGCACATACGTGCAGTCGGATCAGCACCTTTGTTGTTCACAAATGGTAAAACAGGTTTTCTCTATATTGTGGCTCTCATGTGAATGACAATGTATACAGTTACATTAAGAAAACATGCCTATACAATTACATTGTAAACTTAAATGCCGAAAAAATGAAAATTTTAAGATGAAAAATTGTGATATTTTTTCGTATGTCTGCTCAAAATGTAGATTGTGGGTGCTCATTAGAACGGCCTCTGGGGGTTCTAACGAGTACCCACAATCTATATTTTAGAGCAGAAATAAGAAAAATAAGGTTTACACCTATATACCCCAGTTTTACTACGAGTATATAAAAGTGGGGTTCAAAGGGGTCAAAATTATATAGGCATGTTTTCTGATGTTAATAAAATTTTCCCTATTTAAATGTTTAATTTAGCTGATTTAGCCTTCATTTATGGAATAGTATATAATATGACAGATTGTGTTACCCTAATTATTCCAAAGATGGAACCTCCTGGTAGAACAGTAACATTCAGGATATGTAAACAGTAAGGAATATGTAAACAGTAGTGAATTCAGTCCGTTTTAGATTGGACATTAGCAACAATGCAGGTGCAGAATAGGTGCAACATTTTGCAGCATCTGAACAAGGATTTTAATATTTGCAAATAGCTGAGCCATATTCTAGATGAAGTTCTAAAAATAGCTCAACCGGACAGCCGTAAATTTTGAAATGGACTCCTGCTATATATAGTGTGGAAGATTCTTTTTGGTGAGGACTGAAATACATGTGAAATACACGTGAATTGGATGTTGGTGTGAGAAGAAGAAAAAATGATATTTGATTGTGACGATTTATGTGATGCATCCGACAAAAGTGCGTTTTCTCAGAGAAGACTAAAAAAAGTCTAAGTGGCCGTAGCTCTATATAAGGTTGTGTAATGAGGATAATTTCGAGACATTTTGTTTTATTTCTCAATGAGAGCATTTGTTGTGGGTACTTATTAGAATTGCCTCGATGAGACAATTCTATTGAGTACCCACAACAAATGTTTCTAACCAGAGATCAGGAAAATTATCCCTTAACCCATTTAGTACTGGAAACCCCTAAATAGGTAGTTGGCAAACAGTGTAGGCCCAGATCACACGCCGCAGAACGCGGTGTCTGATCAGGGCCTACACTGTTTGCAAAATTTTCAGCCAATTTCCAAATAGTTTTTGATGAAAACACAACCTGACACCCCTGAACTTTGAAATGGACTCCTGCTCTAATATAAGGTGGAAGATTCCATTTGGTACAAAAAGGGTTAATTTTCCTTGTCTGGAACTAAGTAACCACTCGGACATACTGCCTTGCATGCATGAAGGAACCTGGGTCACTGGGCATCTATACAGGACACAGCAATTGCTCTGATAAGACTACATACATGCACAAGCTGATCTGAGTCTACACTTGGCATATGTCAGAGGACATGTTCATGGACGTTGTGACTGAAACCATGTTGAAAGACAGATGCTGCATGAATTGTAAGACATGTATATTAACATGCATTTGGATTGTGAAATAGATCATCGGTGAATTTGGCTGGGCTACTTATTCTGAACTGAACAAGATGTGTTAAATTATATTTGTGGTGGAATATGGTATTAATGACCTGGTCAGTATCAAAACCCTGAATTGTGATGACTGTAGTATGGACAGAAAAAAGAGGCATGACACATCAGTTAATGGAATAACAAAGGTTAAGAATAATTTTCCATACATTCCCATGAGTCCCATTAGAATTGCCTTAATGAGACAATTCTAACGAGTACCCATAACATATGTGACGAGGTGATTCTAACAAACACCCACACCATACGTTTGTATGGAGAACTGAAAGTGTTATTCCAAAATTGTTATTGTCCAGAAAGGTTGACATGTGTAATGGTAGAAATGATAAAAATATACATGAGTGGACTAACTGTCAGAAGAACTGAAAAAAAAAGGGATTTCATCTAAGGACAGTGCGCTTTGCTAAAAACTGGAATAGATATATGGCCAAAATGTTAAAGGAAGCCTAAAATGCATATCCATCCCTTCGATCTGAAAAGATTGTGGAATCTACAAGATGGTCAGTTCCCTACTAGTCAGTTTTAACCCTTATCTTATTTAGCCACACCCATTTCCGTCTTTGAACCAATCAGATTACTTGATGTAATTTATTCCTACAAATTCATAAACTGAATGCCAAACAGTGTAGATCCTAATCAGATGGCTTCTTCAGATCTGGATCTACACTGTTTGCGAAGATAGGGGTTGTTGTGAACAGCATGATAAGGGTTAAGTGACGTAAATCAACAAAGACTGTGATACCATGAACAGCAGTTAGAGGGATTGTGCATATTAAAAAGAATAGCAATGTATAATACAGTGTCACTATGAAGTGATCTAATGACAGTTTGTAATGCCGTGTCACACAGAATCATGTAGAAATATGTTCTTCCCAAAGACAGTGATTGACTGGAACCACTCAGAAGACAGTGTTGTGTGTTCAAATACAGTCAACGGCTTCAAGAAAGCTGTACTTCACTGGGACTAGTAGTCTTCCAGCTCTCTCTCCCGTTGCGAGCATGCTGAAAAGCCCTGCAATGTACAGATACAGATACAGACAGTTACAGAATGCAGATAAATGAAAATCATTACGGTGAATTCTAAGTTTAAGGGGAATGGATATATTTGTAGTTACAAGGGAAACAACTTCTCAGGCTTCCTGTTTGCTTTCCTATAATCTGCACCCCTCTGGAAAAGAGATCTGTTCTTAAAGGAAAGCATTTTTTCCATTAAGGGGAATGGATTCATTTTCAGGGGAGGCAACTCCTGCAAAGGTATTTTTGTCTCCCATAGACTCAATAGGGTTCATCTCTTATAGGGAAAGAATTTGCTCCTAAGGAGCAAATTCTCTCCTTTAACAGTAAACCCCTTTTTCAGAAGACAGAGAAGCGCGAAGAAAAGCGAACAGGAGGTCACAAAAGTTGTCTTCCTTTGAAAAATGGTGGAAAAGCCTGTTGGATGTATCCATTCTGCTTAACCCTAGACCCTTGTTGATAAGGAAGGCAAAAGTTGCCTCCCATGAAGGTGTGTCAAGTCTGAACATATCATGATTTATTTCCCTTGAATTCAGACTTGCTTCTAAAATATTGCTGTTCCTGTTTCACTGAGTAATCTCACTTTGAACAATGGTACACCACAACCTCTTTATAACACTATTAATGGGGTCCAAAGCAGAAACCGTGCTAGTTAAACAACTGTGTTATATCCAAACAAAAATGTGTAGATTATATAATCTATACATTTTTGGGATCCATTTTAAAGCCGTATTATATCCAAAACCGTGTTATAATGAAGTTGTGGTGTATTAGCAATTCATCCTGCATTATTTTTCAAGGATTTTCTATGGCTGCAATTGGCCCTGAAAAAAACTGTTCTGTTATGTCAAGTTATGATATGGTAACATGAAAATTGCTGGATTTTGAATTTTTTCTATTTATATCAATGAAATTTGCTTTTGTTTTAACTTAAAAATGCTGAAATAATAGAATGAAGATAAAGGAGGTAAATACATGCACTAACAGCTTCATAGTTTCTTCTTAGAAATGTCATTAAGGGTAGAAGAGCTGTTGCACGGCACCCCCCCCACCCCCCAAACACACACACACATACTCCAGGCCAGGTATACATAAAAAAATTCTGCATTTAAGTTTTTGAGAACGCACATTTTCCAAACTATAAAGAGAGCTAAGTGTTTATATTTGACATGGTAATAGATGTTCATCTATGTTCATCTGTTTTATTTAAAACCGTCTAAAATGTTGCCTGTGCCATGGCCTTGACCTCAAGTGACCTTGAGGTCAAGGCCATGGACTTTGATATTTTATAGAGAAGAAGACACTAGCTAGCCTGTCTGGCAACAAATCATGTCCAGTTACCAAGTTCCATGCTTCAGATGGATTTGGTTCATTACCCGACACCACCTTTTACAAGAAAAGTGTGTTATAAGTCAAACAGTATAATGCAGTTAACTCTTATCTTGCTGTTCAGGACAGCCCCTATCTTTGCAAACAGTGTAGATCCAGATCTACACTGTTTGGCATTCACTTTATGAATTTGTAGCAATAAATTACATCAAGTAATTTGATTGGTTGGTAGACAGAAACGGGTCTGGCTTAAATGAATATTCAGCAAGATAAGGGTTAATATATAAAAAAAAAAAAACACAACAACATAAAAGCTTCCATGGTAGAATTGTTAAAGTCAGCCTTGCGCTCAATTCGAAGGCTTTCAAACACAACTAAGACCCATATTTCTTTCATATACATGTGTTAAGGAAATTGGTGTTTTTTTTTCACCAGTACCCACAGCCCTGCCCATGACCTTGAAATCCATCCCAGTCATGGATATAGAAATTTTCATGCACTTTGAAGTTTTATAATGAAATTTTCAAACATTTATAATTTAAATATCTCAGCAACCATAACCCAAAGTTCTTCCATGTTTGGCAAGATGATAAATACTGATCCAAAGCTTTATTCAACACAACCCAGGAGATGATTAGTATAAGCGAGTTTGCTTGTTTTTGATCTTTTCTAGTGTATTATATTCTTGTTATACAACTGTAATTGAAAAAAAAAGAAGTTAATAAAATATTGTTTACACTAACACACACATGATATTGAGGTCTAGTTTTACAGACTTAAATATTTTCCTCCATTGAGTAACAATTGAGTAACATTTCATTGCTTGGCAGAGGATTTACTTGTCATCACGAAAACACGCCTATATGATTTTGACCCCCTATAGCCCCACTTTTATATAGTAAAACTGGGGTTTGCAGGGGTATACATTATTTTCCTTATTCCTGCTCTAAGATATAGGTTGTGGGTACTCGTTAGAACCGCCTCAGTGAGGCGGTTCTAACGAGCTGAGGCGGTTCTAACAAGCACCCACAACCTATGTTTTGAGCAGAAATAAGAAAAATATCGCAATTTTTCATCAGAAAATTTTCATTTTTTGGAGGTAAAATTTTCAATATATTTAGATAGGCGTGTTTTCGTAATGAGTATCAGGCTGTATGTTTTTCTATTCAGTAGGTGAGCTTCCCTGTCCAGCACAGGTCATAGTTTTGCAGAAGCTAATAGAACATCACTTAGCTGTTATTAAATTTGAGCTATTTACCAAGAATAATGCCTTCCATTAGAAACTACTCGCTCCAGGGTAGCTCACTTCAAAGAACTCGCCAATCAAAATAATGAATATTTTTCTTCCTAGCCACTGTTTATCCATTACTTATGGTTTTATTTCTCAGAAGAGTCAAGCTGTTCTTACAGACTTATCTAATTGTGTCAATACCATTTGAGATAGCTACAGGTACTGGTTTGCTTCCAATTGCTTTGACCATGGTTACTGTGTACACCAAAATATCTATTGATACAACACAACCGCTTTATAAACACTATTGATGGGGTCCAAAGCAGAAACCATGTTAGTTAAACAACCGTGTTATATCCGAACAAAAATGTATAGATTATATAGAAAAAACAACATTTATGGTCATTTTTCTATATAATCTATACATTTTTGGGATCCATCTTGAAAGTGTGTTATATCCAAAACCGTGTTATAACGAACCGTGTTATAATGAGGCTGCAGTGTATATAGATAACCTTCTTTATACTGACATTTGATATAATTGGCATTTGACATAACGACAAAACTCGTTGCAACGACAATTTCAATAGAACGAATCCTCAGCTAAAGATGAGTGGGGTTAATAAAGATATTTAAGAATATAGAATTTGTTACTCCTACAAACAAATGCTTTGGAATTTGTTAGAATCACCTCATCAAGGCGATTCAAACCCAGATTCAAAGCTGGAAGGGCAGATCAGAAATTAAGGGCTGAGAGGTTAAGGCTGGCTGTTTAATTTCATTTATTGTAAGTTTTGCAAACATTCTAATGTAGTGTACTTTAAGTGAACAGTGTAGACCAAGATCAGATACCACATACTGTGTTGGCTGGACTGGGTCCGCGGTCCGCATTGTGTGCCAATGTCTCTTTTATGAGTGAAATGCTAAACTTATATGGTTCTAGCCTAGTACAAGCTGTTGGAAACCTATTTTAAAGCCAGGTCAGTCGTCTTTGCAATATAAAATTATTAAACAGAGTGGCTGATAAATCTGGTTCTACAAGCCTGATTATAACTCTTATCATGCTGTTCACGACAATCCCTATCTTTGGAAACAGTGTAGATCCAGATCAGATGGCTTCTGAAGAAGCCATCTAATCAGGATCTACACTGTTTGGCATTCAGTTTATGAATTTGTAGCAACAAATTACATCAAGTAATCTGATTGGTCCAAAGTCAGAAATGGGTGTGGCTAAACTGAATATTCAGCAAGCGAAGGGTTAACATTGATTAGGGGTCCTCCTTGAGGCAATTCTGATGAGAATCTGACTGAATTGGGATTGCATCTGACTAATGACCAGGTGGTAGCAGATTCAGTCCCCACTTGACCCAGCAACAGTTTTTCATAGTGACAGTTCTTGTTACTCTCTCCCTTCCACTGGTTATTGAAGGGCATTAACCCTTATCTTGCTGAATATTCATTTAAGCCACACCCATTTCTGTCTGTCAGCCAATCAAATTACTTGATGTAATTTATTGCTACAAATTCATAAACTGAATGTCAAACAGTGTAGATCCTGATCTGGATCTACACTGTTTCCAAAGATAGGGGTTGTCATGAACAGCATGATAAGGGTTAAATTTTGTCAGATAGTGTTGAAAAATCGTGTGCTGTACTGGTTTGAAGGACTGTATCTACCAAGAAAATATGTGGTCATTCTATGTGACTTGCTTGATGTGACTTATATGGTGTTTATTGGGCCATTAAATGCCAGATCAAAATCTAGTGGTTTATAGAGAACTGATGAAATTTTCTCTGAATTACTTTAATCCCTTTTGTACCAAATAGAATCTTCCTCCTTAAATATAAGAAGGAGTCCGTTTAGGGGTGTCGGGTTCTCTTTTCATCAAAATTTATTTGGAAAATGACTGAACTTTTAGCAAACAGTGGAGGCCCGGATCTGAAGCCGTGTTCTGCGGCGTCTGATCTGGGCCTGCACTGTTTGCCTGGGTACATGTTTTGGGGTTTCTGGTACAAAATGGTTAATATTTCTTTCTCAGAAATATTATATAAAAGTTACAGGTGAATCTCCTCCAGATAATCTCCTCTAGATTAATTCTTGGATCATATTTTATTACCCTGATATTGCCCCTTATTATCAGATCTTTTTGGTTTACCATTCTATAGAATGACCTTTTTATGGGGATAATGTTCTTAAGCAACACCATGTATCTTATTTATTATTGATATAAATGATATTATGATCTGGCTGAGATTTTTTATCCCCACGCTTTTAAAAAAAGCGTTCGGGGATATTGTGAACGCCTCCGTCCGTCCGTCCGTCCGTCCGTCCGTCCGTCAGTCAGTCACGCTATCTCCTCCTTAACCACTGGTCGGAATGTAACAAAATTTGGTACACAGCTTCCTTACATGATGAGGGAGTGCAACGTCATTCTTATTTTTGGCCCCGCTCCCAGGGGTCTTGGGGAGGGTTCAAAAGGTCAAATATCAATTAAATTCAATTTCAAAGGCAATTTTATAGATTTTGAAACAAAACTTTGCATAAGTAATGATTAATAATATATGTAACACGTATTGAACGGGATTTTGGCTGGGACCCCTGTTTTTTTTTTTGTTTCGGTTCAAGATTATTTTACTTATATCGAGCTGATCGTTATTAACCCTTATCTTGCTGTTCACGACATCTGATCAGGATCTTCACTGTTTGGCATTCAGTTTATGAATTTGTAGCAATAAATTACATCAAGTAATTTGATTGGTTGATAGTCAGAAATGGGTGTGGCTTTAATGAATATTCAGCAAGATAAGGGTTAAGGGGTGGACGAAATCCAGAGTACCCAGAGAAAAACCACCTGAACTTGGCATCACACATGTGATCCAAGCCAAGCCAGGCTCAAACCACAGAGGTGAGAGACCTAATGATTAAGAGTCAGCGCTCTTATCCACTAGGCCACGGAGGCCTGTTCTATCTAAGAATAAGTAGAAATGAAGTCAGTTTTTATCCATATTGAAATTTGAAAAGATCAGTTGATTGCCGTGCTCCCTGTTAAAACTAACACTTAAAATGCCAATCAAAACAGTTTTCATCTGCATTGTCATCTGCCAGTTATTTTAAAAGTCATTGTTGCAAACAGTGTAGTCACAGATCAGACTGCTCCTCTAGGAGCAGTCTGATCTGAATCCATATCTGTATATCTAGACTTGTTATTGTACTTGTTCAAATTTTAGAACAAGTATTGAACAAGTACAGTTTACAATATTTGTCTAAAAATAGCTGGATGATTGGCAAAGTGTAGATCCTGATGATACCCCGAGTTTTGTGGCATATCATCTTCGTTTACCCAATTTGAGGGGCTATGTCTAATATGGTGCATCATTGTACCTTAGATACTCATAATGGTCAAAGGGAGATAATGTATGCAGTCTTTCTTTTGAGCAGTAGCCTACTTACCCATGTTTTTTCAAAGTCTTTTTTTCTTATTTTTCAGTGGAAATAAGGCTTAACATTACACGTGAACCATTCATTCAAATGAAATGTCAAGCCTTATTTTCACCGAAACATAATAACAAAAATTAAATAGCCGTCTGCTGTAGAAATTGATAAATATTGGATGGGGTCATGTTCAAATTTCAGCCCAAACTTGATTTTTTTTGCTGAAAAAAAAAAAAAGAGAATAAATTGAGTAACATTTCATTGCTGGGCAGAGGATCCATTGTAATATCGGGCCATATTTTTTTTCTAAAAAATAATTTAAAAATGCCATCTGGTAATTAGCCTGTGACCTGTTAACCTATAAGATGCCAAGAAAAACTGCATCTGAAAATGGAGTCTCTTTATCTTGAAAACTTAAAAAAAAAATTGCATAGTGGCAAATAGTGTGAACCCTGATCAGACTGCTTGTAGAGGAGCAGTCCGATCCTGGTCCACAGTTTGTATCCTGATCAGACTGCTCCTTGTCCACAGTTTGTATCCTGATCAGACTGCTCCTTGTCCACAGTTTGTACCCTGATCAGACTGCTCCTTGTCCACAGTTTGTACCCCGATCAGACTGCTCCTTGTCCATAGTTTGTACCCTGATCAGACTGCTCCTTGTCCATAGTTTGTACCCCGATCAGACTGCTCCTTGTCCATAGTTTGTACCCTGATCAGACTGCTCCTTGTCCACAGTTTGTATCCTGATCAGACTGCTCCTGGAGGAGCAGTCTGTTCAGGGTCCAAACTGTTTGCAACAAAGAAGCAGAGAATAAAGCAGACAACAATTGTCGTGACTGGCATCTTAAGGGAAACATTGTTCCTGTTATTCTGCCTTTTACTGCAATTTCTAGAGGACAGGTAAAATAGCACTATCATCATTTTAGTGCAACACATCAAAGAGCATGGAGCTATCAAACAAGTAGTGCAGACAGCTGTAGTAAAATTCCTCCACCGAGTTAATTTCACCTGGCTGCGGACCAAACCGCAAACTTAGGTAGGCTCCGCTAGAGGAAAAAGAGCCTTTCACAGTCTTGAGATTATTTAGGTATTTTGGTCTCAATTGTTGCTGTCCTGAAATTGGGTCAGTCCATAACACCAGATGGGTAGTAGCGAAGATAATTTTTGGGTTGATCAGCCAACCCAAAATGATAAAGTGCAGTAGCTTTTCAATGCTGAAGTCCACGTATTTATCACTGACTTGTTGGAAAACCAGGTAATAGTTAATGTGCCTCCGTGGCCTAGTGGATATGAGCGCTGACCCATTACCATTAGGTCTCTCACTGCTGCGGGTTCGAGCCTTGGGTCACATGTGAGATGCCAAGTTCTGCAATGGAAGGTCAGTGGTTTTTCTCCGGATACTCCAGTTTTTGCCCTACTCTGATTAACGATCCACTCGATATGAGTGAAATAATCTTGAAAGGGCAATAAAAGAAAAAAAAGGTAATGGTTATTTATAGAAAATAGCTGCACTATTTGCACTATTGTTATTGAGCAGAAAAAAATATCAAAGATTTATCGTGTTACAGCTTCTTGGAATCAATGTTAAATGTAGGAGGTCACAAAATGTAAACCCTTTGGACATTAAAAGCAGATATTGACATTTCAGCTGTAAGACAACTAAGAGATATAAGCCCCATTTTCAGATGAGATACAAGAAAAAATGAATGTCATGACAAGCTGCAGTTTTCGAAAGAAATAGATGCCCCCACCCATCAGGGATTGGAAAAGTAGATTGGGCTGCATGGTGCGTAAGCGACTGAACTTGAGTACTGGTAAACCCCTTGGAAGGTTTAGTCTGGCCTGGGGAAAAGTGGTGCAAAAGTTCCTTAAACCCTAGGGTTTTCTTTTGAAATGTTATTTCATCTCTCAGTATATCTCACAGAAGCCATCTGATCAGGATCTACACTGTTTGACATTCAGTTTATGAATTTGTAGGAATAAATTACATCAAGTAATCTGATTGGTTCAAAGTCAGAAATGGGTGTGGCTAAACTGAATATTCAGCAAGAGAAGGGTTAAAAAACAGTTTCAATGTAATGACAAGCTAATGTCAATCACAACAATTGTCGTCTACATTGTCATCTGCCGACTTTAAAAAGTTACTTTTGCAAACAGTGCAGACCCAGATCAGATGGCTGCTCTAGGAGCAGTCTGATCTGTGGAAATGTGGAACCGTCTAGGAGCAGTTTGATCTGGGTCCACACATTTGTCTGCATGCAAAAATATGTTTGAAATTCACCAGATGGCATAAACAGACGACATTTTCAGATGCAGATTATGTTTAAAGAGAACAAACTAGGATGTGATTGTCTTCTACTGCAGCCTGTTCAAAATTGAATGTTCGGGATCTTTACTGCGTATTGAAAGGCTGTCAAGGTCGTTGCAACTTGATTATTATGTATGAATGTACTCCAGACAAAACTTATGTTTTCCCATGATGCAGTGTGCTTGTAACCTGTCTGATCAAGACCACATGTGGCGTAATAGTTACACCTTGATTCCTGACAATGTAACAGTGCCTGCTTTACCTAGATATGTCTGCTCTGTTTACCCTTCAACTGTCAATCAGGACTGTTAGCAGATGAATTTTTAAAAAAAAAAACTTGTACTTTGCAGAGAGACAAAGATTGACATTTCATGTGAACCATCTGTTCGGTAGATTGTTCAAATGATTTGTAATGCCTGATCATTACGCAAACACGCCTATACAAATACATTGCCACCTTTATCGCCCAAAAAATGAAAATATTAGGATGAAAAATTGTGATATTTTTCTTATTTCTGCTCAAAATATAGATTGTTGGCACTCGTTAGAACCACCTTGTCGAGGCGGTTCTAACAAGTACCCACAATCTATATTTTAGTGCAGAAATAAGAAAAATAAGGTATACCCCCGGAAACCCCAGTTGTACTATATAAAAGTGGGGTTCAAGGGGGTCAAAATTATATAGGCGTGTTTTCGTGATGTATCTCTTAAAGAATAACAAAAATTAGAATGTCATCTGCTTGGCATTATTACCTAGTGCTTTTAGGGTTAAATTGCAGAGATTGAAAAAAGAAAATGTGCAGCAGATTGAAAAAAGTTGTACAGAGGGAAACATGTGTTTCCAATGATGCACTGGTGAGATTGGTGAATGGTTGAAAGTCGGTATTCCCCATCCTTTCCTGTCTTACAAGGTATTTGATTCCATTTGGTAGAGGAATGCTTGATACTGCAAAATTGTAACAATTCACAATCCTTAAATTTGTTCAGACAGATTTTTGTCATGCCTCTTTAAAGAGAATGAAAACACCATTTAAAAGGGAGACAACTTTCTGGACTTCCTATTTCCTTTAACCCTTTTACTGCTTACGTAATAAACAGTTGGCCATCAGAGTGGCCTGCGTAGGCAGATTTAAAAACGAAATTCTCGTGGATTGATTTGATGGGACTACTTTCAGTTTTGAAGCTTCCAGTGGACTAGCTATTTTGACAGCTAATTCCTCAACTGTTTAATCGGGTGGTGTTGTTAATCAGGCATCTGCTCCATCAGTTTAAGATCTAGTGTTCTCTGCCTTAATTTTAAGGCTTAAGGAAAGACGATTCTCTTTAACCGTCTTTGTTTTTTCACCATGTCACATCTCGGATCAGAATATTGAGGGCCCAAAGTCACTGGAAGTTCAAACGGCTTTCTTCCTTAATTTTTAGCTCGGCTGTTTTCGAAGAAAATGACGAGGTATTGTCATAGCTCTGGCGTCGTTGTATGCATCGTTGTCATGCAAAAACTTGGACATTTTGTAATATCTCTGTCATTACTGAACATATTTACTTGAAACTCGGACTAGTTGGTTATTATGAAAAGGGGCACTCATAACAATAGGTGAGGTAACCCTCAAAATAATTTTGGCACAGTTATGCCCCTTTTTCGACTTAGAATTTTGCATAACTTGGACATTTTGTAATATCTCTGTTATTACTGAACATATTTACTTGAAACTCAGACTAGTTGTTCATTATGAAAAGGGGAACTCATACCCATAGGTGAGGTAACCCTCAAAATATTTTTGGCACAGTTATGCCCCTTTTTCGAGTTAGAATTTTGCAAAAACTTGGACATTTTGTAATATCTCTGTCATTACTGAACATATTTACTTGAAACTTGGACTAGTTGTTTATATGAAAAGGGGCACTCATAACACTAGGTGAGGAACCCTCAAAATATTTTTGGCACAGTTATGCCTCCTTTTTGACTTAGAATTTTGCAAAAACTTGGACATTTTGTAATATCTCTGTCATTACTGAACATATTTACTTGAAACTCGGACTAGTTGTTCAAAGGAGAACTTGTACCAATAGGTGAGGTAACCCTCAAAATATTTTGGCACAGTTATGCCCCTTTTTCGACTTAGAATTTTTGTTTAACTAAAAGAAACTGCAGCCGAGCATTGGCACCCGCATGCGGTTCTCTTGTTCTGACAAAATATAGTCCCAAACAGTGGAAGTAGATTGCATATAGAATCATAGCAACGCCCCTTGGTGACATCCTATTTTAATTAATATTGCAACACCAATTTCCAACTATACTCTAATTAAATTACATGATATATTGTATTTATTCAAATTAACAAACTGAATGACAAACAGTATAGATCCTTTTCAGAAGTTAGGTTAAGTTAATTGATTGGCTCCATATGACCTAGATAGTATCGACTGGGCCATTAAACTCCAAACCAACAAACAAACATCCTTCAAAAATAATTAAAAAATAAAAAATAACAGCTTGCATTGAAAAAAAAAAAACATTGGGGAGAGATTCATTTGAGTCCAGTAGACATGATGTATGCAAGACCCAGGATGCAAGAATAACAACTCCACTTTTATTCTATACTTATCTGCCCTGAATAATGACAATGACAATGGCAATGACAATGACAATGACAATGACAATGACAATGACAATGGATTTATTACCAATTAAGGGCCCCTAAAGGACATATAATCAAAGGAGAAAATCTCCCTACTATGATTGAATATGATTAGAACAAAGAAACACAAAAATCAATACCTTACAGCCTCATTATAACACTGCTCGTTACACCATTAGTTTTTTGGATAACAAACGGCAGTGCTACAAAGAGGTTGCCAAAGAAGACATAATCCTGAGTATAATCAGCTCTACACACCACAACCTCGTTATAACATGATTCTTTATAACACAGTTTTGGATATAACAAGGTTTCAAGATGGATCCCCAAAAATGTATACATTGCATAGAAAAATGACCATAAATGGTCATTCCTCTATACGATCCATACATTTTTGTTTGGACATAACACGGTTTCTGTCTTGGACCCCATTAATAGTGTTATAAAGAGGTTCTGGTGTGTATACGATATATATTTACCTCACATGAGGCACTGCTCAGAATGACTAGCTATGAATAAGGAAGGCTTCATATATGAATTTCGAAAGCTCAAATATAATAAGATTATCAGTGTTAGATAGAAGCCAATTAAATTTCAAGTTATCATTTAACAAAATGAAATTTTTACACTGATTTTGAACCATTCCAAAGAAACGTTTACGAATATGAGCATATTTTGGACACTTAATCAAAAAATGAATTTCATCTTCAATTTCTTGTGGACAATAATCACAAACTCTGTTTTCTAAAGAAGTAGGAGGTTTTGAATACCTACCTCTTTCAATCTGAAGTCTATGAGAACTTATACGCAATTTAGTTAGAGATCTTCTTTTATCAAAATCCTTAATAATATTCAAATATTGCAAGTTTAAGCAAGTGTACAGTGTGTAAAAAATTCTTGCTTATCTGTTTATTTTAGTTACCGCCCTTTGAAGTCTTTAGCTATTTGAGTTTGAAGACAAAGTTGCATTAACCCTTGTCCAGCTGAATGTAGCTATATGAGTTTGAAGACAAAGTTACATTAACCCTTGTCCAGCTGAATGGAGCTATTTGAGTTTCACACAAAGTTACATTAACCCTTGTTCAGCTGAATGTAGCTATTTGAGTTTGAAGACAAAGTTGCATTAACCCTTGTCCAGCTGAATGGAGCTATTTGAGTTTCACACAAAGTTACATTAACCCTTGTCCAGCTGAATGTAGCTATTTGAGTTTCAAGACAAAGTTATATTAACCCTTGTCCAGCTGAATGGAGCTATTTGAGTTTCAAGACAAAGTTGCATTTACCCTTGTCCAGCTGAATGTAGCTATTTGAGTTTCAGGACAAAGTTGCATTAACCCTTGTCCAGCTGAATGTAGCTATTTGAGTTTCAAGACAAAGTTACATTAACCCATGTCCAGCTGAATGGAGCTATTTGAGTTTCAGGACAAAGTTGCATTAACCCTTGTCCAGCTGAATGTAGCTATTTGAGTTTCAAGACAAAGTTACATTAACCCTTGTCCAGCTGAATGTAGCTATTTGAGTTTCAAGACAAAGTTGCATTAACCCTTGTCCAGCTGAATTAATTGATTTTGCCACCCCCATTTTTTGATATAATTTATTTCTATAAATTCACCAACTGATTATAAAAACATTGAAGCTCCAGGTCAGATGGTTTCTCCAAAATCCAACAACATGGCCAGAACGCACAAAAAGAAAAACAGAGAAAAAATATTTTTCCAAAATAGGGACTGCTGTTTTAGAGTAGTCCCTTTAAAAGAGAATTTTAACCCATAAGATGCCAATCACAACAATTGTTATCTGCTTTGATGTTTACTGGTAACTTTAGAAGTCATTTTTGCAAACAGTGTAGACCCAGATCAGACTGCTTCTGGAGGAGCAGTCTGATCAGGGTCCACACTGTTTGCATGTATGTAAAAATAAGTGTGAAAAGTTTGCAGATGACATAAACAGACAACATTTTCTGGTGCAGTGTTTGATGGCATCTTAACCCTTGCCCTGCTGAATATTTATATATGCCACACCCCTACTGATTATCAACCAATCAGATTACTTGATGAAAATTATTGTTACAAATTCATGAGCTGAATGATAAACACTGAAGATCCTGATCAGATGGCTTTTTCAGAAGCCATCTGATCTGGATCTTCATTGTTTGAAAGATAAGACATATCCGGGCTCAGCAGGACAAGGGCTAAGGGTTAAATTTTTTTTATGTTACTCACATGGATAATATGGGTAATGAGCCTATGCTATAACTGGAAAAGGGGTCTACTTTGTAAGAAAACAGACCCTAATTGACAAGGAGGAAAATATTTTTTGACGAGTTGCCTCCCCTGAAGGTGTATCCATTCCCTTCAAGAATGAAAGATAAAAGAAGAAACAAAGATGTGTTTAATATTCTGTTCATCAACAATATTATTACTGTTCTTGAGTTGATTGTAGAAAGATGGACATCCTAGTGCGTACGTAAATCTATTTTTGCTCATTGTTTGGTTAGCTTGTCAAACAGATGTAAAGTTTGGTAGCATCATGTAATTAGCAGTTTAAATTCTCCACCCATGGTATAGTACTGTAGTACTACACATTCCGGCACCGTACCATTAACCCTAAAAGTGTCTATCATAACTTAAGAAGATGACATACTTAAGCATTCTTTGGCTCACCATCCAATGGTCTGTTGTCTGTCGTGTTCCGTTGTAGTCCATTCATACTTTCAAACATCTTCTCCTCAGAAACCACTGAACCAACTGAAGTTACCGGCCCCGATAGCTCAGTTGGTAGAATGTCCGCTCAGGGGAACGGGAGGTCACGGGTTCGACCCCGGGCTGCGACATACCAAAGTCATTAAGAATGGTACTAGCTGCTCCTCGCTTGGCACTCAAATTTACGGTGTAGAGCTAGGACTGGTCGACCCAGTGTCAGGATAATGTGACTGGGTGTGGTATCATGTAATGTGTCTGGGACATGATACTTCAGTGAGGCAGCACTATAAAAGTGAGCATTGAGCTCCCTGTCGCAACCAGACACCGTCGTGATATGACTGAAAAATTATTGAAAGCGACGTAAAACCCGAATTCACACACACCAACTGAAGTCAAATTTTATTTAGAATATATGAGAAACATTAATACATGATTGGTGCTGGCCACATGACCAGTTTTGCCACCATGCCCATATATGGTAAAAACCCCTGTAAAAATCTTCTTCAGAACTGTAAGTCAGTGACATGAAACTTGACAGACAGTAAAAGGGACTTTGAGCCATAAAAAAGTTATATAAAAGATGAGATTTTAGGGCAAGGTCGAATTTGGTCCCTTAGGCTTCTGCATAGAAAAAAAGGTAAAATAGTGCATTTAGTCCAAACAGAAAGTAGGTCTTAACCCTTTTCCTGCTGAATATTTATGTATGCCACACCCACTACCGATTATCAACCAATCAGATAACTTGATGCAAATTATTGCAACAAATTCATAATCTGAATGGCAAACAATGTAGATCCTGATCAGATGGCTTCGTCAGAAGCCATCTGATCTGGATCTACATTGTTTCAAAGATAAGGCATATCCGGGATTAGCAGGAAAAGGGTTAATATGAACCTCTCTGAATATCAAAGATCAGTGTCATTTTCTGACCTTGTCCTAAGGTCACGGGGATGGAATCAAAATTTCAAACATCACCACAGACTACTGGACCAATTGGACTCAAGTTTTATATAGACCGTCTATGCCTCTCAGGGAACAAAAGTTTATAAATTTGGTCCCCTGGTCATATGACCAAGATGACTGCCATACCCATATGTGATAAAAACCTTCAAACCATCATTTGGGACTGGGTAGCAGAAATGATGAGAGAAGTTAAATTGCAAGAAAATGAAAAGCTCTCTTATTTCAAGGGCAAGCCTAAGTTGTCTGCCACAAGATACCATTAGGGTTGCCTTTAATTAGTTGATGAGCTTTCCGATGCTTTATTGTTAAGCTTTAATGTCAGCTGAAATTATTTCTTTTGGAGATCCTGATGTTATCCCTCACACATTTAGCCCATTGATGACAAAGAGAATTTTCCAACTAATAGCTTGGAACACGACCATCTATAATTTAATGGATGTCTGATTCAAGGCTGGCAGATTACTTTAAGTTATTTACTTAAAGCACATGGTGTAGACCTTGATCACTTGTCACATTCTGTTTGGCTTCACTGTTTATCAATGTCCTATTGTTGGAACATTAGACATATTATATACCTATGTTGCCTTTTTTCATGTGATGGATTACATCATATTGCCATCAAAACATTAGATATCAAGGGAGATAAATTAGGCTAATTGACAGCTTACTGTGGTGGGTAATGCATCATTACCAAATATTTGATTTAGCTTGGGTAAAAGACATCACCTTGTAGATGGGAACATCAATTTTGTAACCTGACCAGTCTTTCCAGATAGCCAACAGACTTGTTAAATCACAGAGCAGCTAGCACATATTCATTTTGTTAGACACATACAGGATTCCCGGAGAGCGGACTGATTAAGGTCTTCTTTCATCTGTTTGTCTTCCTGTAGGATTTACCTGGCTCTGCTTCGGCCCAACATTAATCAGGAGATAATCTTTGGAAGAGATAATCCTGGAGAGATAATCCTACCTGGAATTCCTTCCAAGTATACCGCTCAGGTGCCACTTATACTTTTTATCATGTCAAGAAGTACATAATTATTTACTGGTGTGTTACTTGGAGTAAGAAATAAAGGATGTCCTATCATAATGCATATGCTTACAGTTTCTGTAACCCTGGAAGAAACAAATGGGCTATGTGATGCTTCTAGGAGATAATGATTACGACAGAGCAGTGTCATTTATCCTGGGGTGGTTAGATGTACCCTCAGAATTATCTTTTCTAAACAACTTGCAGCCAACGGGTTTCCTGATGGCTATATACACTGTACTTCATTATCATATCCACCTGAAGCCATTTTGTACCAAATGGAATCTTCCCCCTTATATACCTCAAAATTTAGGTGTCAGGTTCCGTGAGTGACCATTGTCAATGGTGTGTTGATTTTCTACAGTTTGAAATCATTTTCATGCTTTTGGCTCTCAGTTTTTGTGTAACTCCTTGGTTTTTGGCTTTACAAGGTCATAGTGCAAGACAGACTAAAACAATACACAAGGTCAAAGTGTTCTGATGCATATATTGCATCCTAGACTGGCTCCAGTCGTTTTTGTTTTATATCTATTTTGCTATGATCCCCTTCCATCCAACTTCAAGTTACCTGTTGCTAACAAAAACTAGCCAAGGGACTGAAATAAGAAAATTTTTATAAGGTATGCAAGGTTTGTGTCCCTTCCAAAAAGAGACAGAAGAAATAAAAGAAAGGGTCTGGGGCCAGACTAATTGCATCCCTGTGCAGTTCTATTATGCTTGTCCAAGAAAAGTGTGGTTTGGTCAACTGACTGGGCTTAATATGACCTTAATTGTGTTGACTGGGCCATTTATCTCTAAACAAAGTTTACAGTGACTGCTGCATTACAAAAAATTTATTATAAAGTACCGGTGACAGGGTGGTTTATTGTTGAGTTTCATCTTTCCTTTCCTGTAAAAATTGATCTTATGTTTAGAGTCTTTCACAAGAACGGCAATCCTACCGTTGTATGATAATTCATCTTCTCTATGGGTCAAAATATCAGAGGCCAGTTGTTCAAAACTAACAATGTCGTTAGTTAAGATATTGTTAAAACTTTGATAATTTAATTTGGCAAATATGCTAATATTTTTGCTGAAAAAATGAGAGCAGCTTTTGCTGATGCAAAAGCTGCTCTCATTTTTTCAGCAAAAATAACACTATATTAGATATTGTACTTTCTAGAACATTTAACAATTTGACCACTAACGAGCTCGTTAAGCTAATGATGCTTTGAACAACTGGACCCTAGGTTTTTATGTGGAGCTTCTTCAACTTTCAATTACGATAACATACCCGTGCGAAATAGTGCATTCTTTCACATCTCCAAAATTGCTACTTTCTGGTGAAAATCTGTGATATTTTTCTTATTTTTACTTCAAACAAAGGTTTTGGGTGCTTGTTAGAACGGCCTCATTGAGGCAGTTCTAACGAGTACCCACAACCTATAGCTTGGAGCAGAAATAAGAAAAATAATGTATACCCCCGTAAACCTCAGTTTTCCCTGTATAAAGTGGGGTTTAGGGGGTGTTCATTTCACTGATGTGATGCTGAGCAGCAAATGTTATGTCAAGACTGTGCAGGTATGTTGATGGCCTGTGCAATAAGCTCTGTTTTCACATGGTCAGGATCATTTCTGGTTATATAAAACAGTAATCGAAGATAATTGGCACAGGTGTGCTTGATTTCCTGTGCTAGTTTCTGTTTCCATGTCTGGATCCTCGCACTAGGGCAGCCAGCATACACCCCCACATGGCTCAAGTCCCAGAAATAGGGCAGATTGTGATGACTGAAAAGTGTAACAATAACAACAGCAAAAAACATTAACCTTTTCCAATCTCTAGACGAATTCAGCAAACAACAAATTGTTCATATTTTTCTTATTTTTCCCAGAAAATTAGAAAAATATTTCAAAATGTCATCTTTTGCGAAAAAAACAAACAATATACCCAGCATGCAGAGCAGTAAGTAAGCCACCTGTGTAGCTTCCAGTTAATATTCCAAGCAGAAGTAAACAGCAGACACCATTCTACTTTTTATAATTTTTGAGAGAAATTAAGTCTCTTCTCATGTGTAATATCTATCTATCTATCTTCATATACTGAGTCGGTCAAACTTGGCCATTACCTCAGTTGGGTGGTGCGCTAAATTTAGAATTTAGCAAAAAAAAAAAAAAAAAAAACACACCCACTGGATGAGTTCTTAAAACTATTTACAATCTGCTTTCAGAGGTGTACTAAAACGCACACCTCTGGATCCCAATCTACACTATGCGGGCTTTGAACTCCTCTGCAGTTTTGGCATTTACCACAGAGGAGGGAAGACTATTCCACTGAGGAATAGTTCTAGGGAAGAAAGAATTCTTCAGGGCATCACTATAGGCCTGGTACCTACGATATTGACTGTTGTTTAGTTTTGATGCCCTTGTTTGAGTTGAAGTAGTCACAGGGGTCAAGTATTTATCTTTATTAAGAGACACTGTGTCAGAGTGAATCTTATAAAAGAAGGTTAAAGAGGACTGCTCGCGACGGGCCTCCAAGGATGGCCACTCCAGCTCATCGAGCATATCACCAACACTGCTTCTGTTCCGCCATCGCCTGCAGGTCCATCGGGCAGCCGTTCTCTGAACCTTCTCAACCTGCTGAACCTGAGTTTTAACATGGGGGTGCCAAACAGGTGATGCATACTCTAATTGAGGTCTAACCAAGGTTTTGTATGCAACACCCTTTGTCTGCCTAGGTGCAAAAGCCAAATTACGTCTAAGAAACCCTAATGTCCTAGTTGCTTTAGAGGTAATCTCAGAAATATGTTGACCCCAATCAAGATTATCAGTAATGGTGATACCAAGATATTTTGCGGATTGGACATGTTCCAAAGTATGCTGATGTAATGAGTAGTTGAATTTAATCTGCTTGTCTGGAGGGTGCCGTGACACCCTCATTGAATGACATTTGGCCACATTGAACTTCATTTGCCAATCGGCCTCCCAACGTGCTAGGCTATCCAGGTCATCTTGTAAGATAAGACAGTCAGAAGTAGTATATATGTTCCTATACAAAACACAATCATCAGCAAACAAACGAACAGATGACCTGATATTATCGGGAAGATCATTAATAAATATCAAGAAAAGGACCGGTCCAAGTACCGAACCTTGTGGGACACCGGACAAAACAGGGACTGGATCCGACGCTTGGCCGTCAAGTACAACTTGTTGAGTGCGTCCAGAGAGCCATGAGCTAACCCACTTAAGAGTGGATCCTCTAATCCCATAATGATCTAGTTTGTACAATAGCCTCCTGTGAGGTACCTTGTCGAAGGCCTTTGCAAAATCCATGATAATCAGGTCAGTCTGTTTGTGGCCACGATTAATGGCCCCATCCAGATTGCTCACTATGTCATGGTAGAACTGAACTAATTGAGTTTCACAAGACCTTCGACTTCGGAAACCATGCTGGCAGTCAGCAAGAATGCTTTCAAAGGCTAGGTGCTTGTTAATGTTGCTGACTAATATATGCTCCAGGGTTTTGCAACAGATGCATGTGAGCGACACCGGTCTGTAATTCGCAGCATCGTATTTTTCTCCTTTCTTAAAGACCGGGGTTACGTTTGCTTGTCGCCAGTCATCTGGTACAGTGCCCCGAGCAAGTGATTCATTGAAAATAAAGGCCAGCAGGGGAGATATTTCAGCACTACATTCCTTAAGCACCCTGGCATGCAGACCGTCAGGCCCAGATGCCTTATGTATGTTGAGCTTGTCCAACAGTTTTGCGACCCCTTTGGGGTCAACTGTTATGTCCCCCATAGAGGGGAACGGACTTGTACCTTTTGATGGTAGCTCACCGTCAGCTTCACGTGTAAACGCCGATTGAAACTGCTTATTACATATATTTGCCTTTTCGCGTGATTCAGTTTTCAAAATTCCATTTTCTCTAAGTGAAGTGATCCCAAATGATTCTTTTTTCAGGGACTTTACAAATGACCAAAATTTCTTAACTTTTCCATTCTTCTGGGGGCCCTCGGGATCAGTATTTTCATCATCAAAGGTAAAGATGCTGGAAACATGATTCCAATATGCATCTCTAATTACCTTTTGTACATGTGCTCTGAACCTTTTGTAATGGTTCTTCACGTCGGGATTGCTAGACTTACGAGCACGAAAGTACATTCTGTCACGTCTTCTGATTAGGTGTTTGATCGTGTTATCGATCCATGGTACACTATGCTTTGTTTTGGTCATTTTTATTGGTATGTACCTTTCCATGGCCGTCGTAAGTTCGGTCTTAAAACTGACCCACAAGTCATTTACTGACATGCGAGAGAGGTCAGAGGAAAGGAAGGAATCCTTAAATCGCGCCATATGGTCTCGCAGACCATCCATATCCGCACGCTTATATAAATATATTTTACGCGGGACCTGTCGGATTCGCTTTGCTTTTATGTCATACTCAATATAAACTATATCATGATCGGCCTTGCCGATCGGGGGCATCCCTTTGACACGACTAACTGGGGATGGAGAATTTGTAAATAGCAAATCCAGGGTTTTTTCTTGCCGGGTGGGTATATTTACGACTTGAGAGAGGCAATGTTCTTTTACTATATCCAAAAGCTGTTGTTGCGTTTGCCTTTTAGACACCCCATGGGGTACCTGCTGGTTGCACCATTCAATATCACCACAATTGAAGTCCCCTCCTACCAATATGTGGGCATTTCCATTTGACATTATCCTAGCCAAGGATGTATTGAAGGCCTCAAGATAATCTGGGTCAATCTGATCTGGTGGACGATAAAAAGATCCAAGGTACAGAGTCCTACACCCAATAATGTTCAACTTACACCAAACTATTTCACAGTCGGTGTCCAACTCCGGAGTTTCTGTGCAGAGCAGGTCTCTTTTAAATGCCACGAAGACACCACCATGGGCATCTCCAACTCTGTCTTTCCGGATGGCCTCGAATGAATCTGGGAAAATTTCCGAGTTTTTGATATCTGGGGTTAACCAAGACTCATTCCCCAAAATGATGTCTGGTTTAGCCGAGTCGATAATTGTGTGAATTTCAGCCCTTTTATTCTTAATTGACTGACAATTCATAATCAAGATTCTGAGGGGGTGGTTGAGGACCGCTTTTTTGGTCCTCGGTTTAGCTCCTCTTGGTTGCTGCACAATGGGCGAAGAAGCTGCAGTTGGTGGGCCAATATTGTCTGGTATCGGACTATCAGGCTCGGACAGGGATGATAATGGATCAAATCTATTATGAGTATCTAAAGTTGCTGAGTCACCAAATAGCGATGTGGAAAAGTTAGGCATTCCACATTTCAAGCAATCCCATGCCATGCTTGTACTCAATGGACTAGTATAAATGCTATACATAGTTGAAGACATGCCTTGACAGCCTATATGATACCAGACATTACAAGTATCACAACAAATTCCTCGGTCATCCCAACCAACACTTTCAGTACAGACCCCACATGGGAAATGTGTACTGTTACTTCGGGAATCTGGACCAGGATTAGTTTCAACATCCCAAGCATTTCCTATCATCACTGTAAATATGTATAAATAACAAAGTTTATTTGAGCCAGGAAATTCCTTAAACCTAAAAGATTTCTTTAGAATTGATACCGTGCACAACTGGGGTACATGAAACAAAAGGTTATGCTGGTTAGCTGTTGTACCTCTACAGTCAGTGTAAACAGGGTAGAAGTCAACTGGAATTTCCTGTAGGTCTTGTCCACTGCAGTTAAAAAGTGAATCAAAACGTGTTGCCAACAGCAAGCAACACACTCCAAATAGGATGTCAAATGCAAAATGACACATCATGGGTGGTTGAGTACTGACTTCCTGGGGTATGAAGGGCAAAAGTTACTGTGTGTGTCTTGGAAAATCTCCTCTGGTGGGCAATGTCAGAATGAATAACTTTTATTCTATATTTTCATTATATTGTTGTTTACCTATTTGTGTCCAATCCGCGAACCGGAACTAAATTAAGTTCCGGTGACCGGTGCAGGGTAGAAAATTACCACTACAAAAATGACCGGGCTACGCACTTTACAATTCAACAAACAAAAAACCTAGAGCTGAAAAAGAAGACTCAGGACAATAAATAAGTTAAGTTAAGATAAATAGCTAAACAACTCATCCAGGGTATTCCTAATTATTCCAAAAAAATCCAAAATTTGTCCCTGAAAATAGGGAAGCGCACAATTCGCGCGCATGCGCACCACCACCATCTCAAAATATCTGCATTTTTTGAGAGAAAATACGGTTTAACATTTTCACATGAGATGTCAAACCTTATTTTTGTCTGGGAAATTATGAAAATAAATGTCATGAGCTAGAGAAGTGCTTGGTATACGGTATTCCCTTCTTTTTCCTCTGACTTAAGAATTAAGCCTACCTCAGCCCAGCCCATAAGTCCAGCCCAGATTTTACAGGTAGCCCCCAATCCAGTCTGAAAAGGGAGGCAAATAGTGCTAGGTCAAATTATTTTCTTTTTTTTTTTACAATGCATTCATTCACCTTGGTGGCTTATGCAAGCTACATATTGTAAATAGAAAATAATCCTATAGTAATTGATCAAGTCTGGGTTGTGCATCTGGAATCGATCTGTCTGCCCTGTATCATAATGTACTAGTTTTTGCAGATAAATCTCTTTAAAGTTTATTTAAATGATTTCTTGATCTGTTCTTTGGCAAATCAATGCAATTTATTCATTTTTAAGAAAAAGAAATTCATAATCTTCATTTTTGCTGGTTAATGTGTAATAATTTTTATCATTTAACTCAGTAATGTTAAACTATATTACACATGAGCAGAAATTAATATATATGTACATTAAAGCTGGCCGAATGTGCGTAGGACTGGTCTGCCTGTACATTGCAGTTGTCCACTGCTTATGTATAAGCCTGATTTGGCTGATAAACTCCAAACAGACAAACAAACAAATCAAAATAACAACAACAACAACAAAAAAAAAATGCATGAATTGTTTTGTAATTAATTATAGCTGCAACTGCAGATATAACCAGGCCATGTTACACATAAGGCTCTCCTTTAAGGATTTGCAAATGGCAAAGGTTCTACTTATGTGTGCAATAGTTTGTTTGTTTAATTTGAGGTTTAACGTCCCCATCAACACTGTAAAGGTCATTTTGGAGACGCTGCTTCCAATTTTGTGGGACTTTTACCCGACATTGAGATGAAATGACATCTCAAGCCCTGTCGCCCAATGAAACCAATAGGGTTTATTAGCATGGACGCTGCGCCTCGCACCGCGGTTCCTGGACAGGCTTAGATCCTCTAAGCGGTTTACCAGTACTAGTGTGCGGGCCAGATTAAGCTCTATGTGGAAGCATTGTGCAGCCCATATATTTCTTCAAGCCCCTACGGGCGGGGGGCGGTATGTGTGCAATAGTATAGTTTCACCTCAGCCTTCACTGTGCAGATGAAATAAACTGATCTAGAGCTGAAGGTACAGGCATAAGGGCAAGGTTTGCAGTGTATGCCTGTTTCATGGATATCAGTGATAGCATAATCCATCATGAAAACACCCCTATATAATTTTGACCCCCTCAAACCCCACTTTCATTTAATAAAACTGGGGTTTATAGCAGTATACATTATTTTCTTATTTCTGCTCAACAACATAGAATGTGAGTACTCATTAGAACCACCTCAGTGAGGCTGTTCTAACAAGTACACACAGTCTATGTTTAGGGCAGAAAAATGAAAAATATGGAATTTTCATTGGAAAAAGTTCATTTGTTGGTTGCAAAGTTCTCAATATGTGTATATTTGATTAGGCATGTTTTCTTAACCTATTTGGTAGCAGAAACCCCAAAACGGGTACCCTGGCAAACAGTGCAGACCTAGATCAGATGCCGCAGAATGTATCGTCTGATCAGGGCCTCCACTGTTTGCTAAAAGTTCAGCCATTTTCCAAATAAATTTTGAAAAAAAAACAACCTGACACCCTTTAATTTTGGAATGGACTCCCTCCTCTTATATATAAGGAGGAAGATTCCATTTGGTACTAAAAAGGTTAATGGAAGGACCGTTTTACTTGCAGTGGCTTATCAAATAAAAAAATCCAAGCAATAAACATCAGTCTATAAAGAAATTGCAGCAGAAGCAAATTGTTGAGAAGCAGTATAGCAAAGGAAAAAAACACACGAAAAAAAACAAGGGCTGAGAAAGGTAGCTTGATATATAAATATTTATATTTCCTTGCGGCTGTGAATACACATATATTACAGTCTCATTATCATTATTGGAGTGCATATTTTTGTCTTGTCTGTTTGCTGATTGGGATAAGTACTTTTATATAGTAAGCGAGGTATGAATTTATTTCATCTATCTTATTGGTAATTATCTTTTTGATCATTTTTTCACCGTCTCTTGATTACCTTATTTCTGTGTGAGTGTGTAAGTAGGTGAGAGACTGTGTTTTCTTGTTAAGTGTTACATCTTGTATTCAATAATGATCATACTGTCTGATATACAATGTAAATTTGTTTTTTTCTCAGATGTAAAAATGATAAATTATTCTATGATATGATGTACGTTTTACCGCTGTTGTATGTAATAATTTTGTTAAGATGTTTCAATAAAATAGCGAGGATTCTGCCAAAAAAGGCAGGACCTTGCCTCCTTTAATTTTTTAAAACTCATTTTGGTTGACCTTTGACCTTTGTAATTAGATACTGATTGATCATTATTATTCATAATGTGACATGTAGCGCCACCCACAGTAAAATGGAAGGCTTCTGATTGGCTGAAATAGAAGATAGGTAGACATGGGGGAGATTTGAAGTAGAATTTGATTTAGAATCTACAGACATAGAGGGAGGCCTCAGTAATGGTGATTGACGTCATTTTTGTTTTATGAAGACGCCTTATCACCTTTTTATCTATAAAATGTTGAGAACTTGACCTACTACTATTTGAACAGATACAATTTGTACAAATGAAGGAATCATGATACTGAATATGAGCTAGATCTCAGTGAAACCAATAAAATTGTCATGAAAATACAATAAGCAGAAAAACATTTTAATTGTTGCTTGCTCTAAGGATCTAGGCCTAGGCCCAAAATGCCATGAGCCCATTACTTTGAAAAGGGTTGTGAATGTAACATAAAAATCAAAGCACTGAGAGTACTGGTGGGTCGATTGTCACTGAGTGTAGGCTGGGAAAATAGTCCTTGACTGAGACTGTGGTCCAAAACTGTCTCTTTTAATCCTTAACTTTAAATTTTTAAAACAAAATTTTTAAAGCAAAATGTGTAGACACTGATCAGAAGACACAGAATGCTGTGTCTGAGTTGGATTTACACTGTTGGCAAAGCACAACCCGTGCGATGAGACTTATGCGATGAGTGAGTGTTTGAGTTTTACATCCCACCAACAGCTAAGGTCATACGGAGATGGGAACTCGGTTTAAAGACTCATCCGAAAGTCTAGACTTATGCATTGAAGATCGACTTTCGTGCATTGTAACTTTGGGTCGATTGATAAACAATCAACCCCAAAATTGGGATAACAGGTAATATTGATAAGGACTATTGTCTCAAGTGGTGCCATTATGAAAACAAGCCTATACAAATACATTGTAACATTTATCGCCAAAAAAAAATGAAAATTTTTAAGATGAAAAATTGTGATTTTTTTCTTATTTCTGCTCAAAATATAGATTGTGGGTACTGGTTTGAACTGTCTCATCGAGGCGGTTCTAAAGAGTACCCACAATCTATATTTTAGAGCAGAAATAAGAAAAATAAGGTTTACTCCTGCAAACCCCAGTTTTTAGCTCGGCTATTTTCGAAGAAAACAACTAGGTATTGTCATAGCTCTGGCGTCTTCGTCTGCTTCTGCGTCGTCGTCGTCGTCGTCGTCATGCAAAAACTTGGACATTTTGTAATATCTCTGTCATTACTTAACATATTTACTTGAAACTTGGACTAGTTGTTCATTATGAAAAGGGGAACTCATACCAATAGGTGCGGTAACCTTCAAAATATTTTTGGCACATTTATGCCCCTTTTTCGACGTAGAATTTTTGCAAATACCTGGACATTTTGTAATATCTCTGTCATTACTGAACATATTTACTTGAAACTTGGACTAGTTGTTCATTATGAAAAGGGGAGCTCATACTTACAGGTGAGGTTACCCTCAAAATATTTTTTGCACAGTTATGCCCCTTTTTTGACTTAGAATTTTTGCAGCCGAGCGCTGGCACCCGCATGCTGTGCTCTTGTACTATATAAAACTGGGGTTCAAGGGAGACAAAATTATATAGGCATGTTTTCGTGAAGTCTCTTACGATACACAGCGGAAAGTAACTCGCTCTGATCTGGGCCTGCACTGTTTGCAAGGGTACCCGTTTTGGGGCTTCGGTACAAAAAGGGTTAAATCAAGGCAAACAAGTATTTTATGGTATCATGCATTCATTATTCACATAATTTTCAGTAAGCCCAGCTTGTGGTTAGACAAGGATCTTCTTAAAAAATAATTTTGTGATTTATTATGGCAGTTGAAATTGATACATTAACACCTGTTATATTTTAGAAATGTATGCATGATCTGATACCAATAATTGAAATGAACTGTATAAGTCATTACTTTTTATGTTGTTAAATTTGAAAGATTTTTTGAAAAGATATTTCTTAAAGAATTTGTAAAACTTCAATAACTATTAAAGTTAATGCATTAAGTGATTGAGTATGTCTCCACCCAGTATCAGGTTTTCTGTTTAGTTTAACTCATTCAGTACCGGAAACCCCTAAAGGGGTACCTTGGCAAACAGTGCAGGCCCAGATCAGAAGCTGCAGAATGCGGCATCTGATCAGGGCCTCTACTGCTTGCAGAATTTTCAGCCTAAGATTTCAAATAGATTTTGAAGAAAACACAACTTGACACCCCTAAAATTTGAAATGGACCCCTGCTATATATAAGGAGGAAGATTCCATTTGGTACGAAAAGGGTTAAATGAAAAGATAGCAAAACAAATAAAATAAAAATAAAAAATAAATACTTGTAAATAGATACAGTAATAAAATCAAATATAACATTTTTCTATAGATCTTATGAAGCCTCTGAGGTGTAGTGGTTTTGCTACTTGCCTTATAAACCAGGGGTCGTGGGTTCAATCCTGGGTTTCTCCAAACTTTCGGATGAGTCTTTAAACTGAGGTCCTGTCTCCATATGACCTTAGCTGTTGGTGGGACATAAAACTCAAACACATACATAATTCTATAGACCTTAACAATAAGTTTCTTTTGAGCCCACCTGACCGAAGATAATGGTGTGCTTTTTGTGACTATGAGATGTCCCACATTTGCGTCCATCATGCATGCGAACACATTTCTTGTTAACACTCTTGAGGCCACATTATTGGTCCATTCATGATCAGACTTTTTCAAAATGATCATCAGCATGACAATATGTCTGTCGAGTTCGAATATGGGCCATGTTGGCTTCCCACTCGTACAAAAAGTTTTGACCTTGACCTGTGACCTACTTTAATACAAAAAAAAACAACATATAACTTTTGAACTGTTTAAGATAGAGCCTTCATATTTGGCATGTAGGTTTCTTGTGACAAGGTCTTCCCACTCAAACAAAACATTTTGACATGTGACCTTGACCTGTGACCTACTTATCAGAATGTTTGAACCATTTGAGATAGAGCCTTTATATTTGGCATGTAAGTTCCTTGTAACAAGGGCTTCCCACTCATTCAAAAGATTTTGACCTGTGACCTTGGCCTGTGACCTACATTATCATACTTTTTGAAATGTTTGAGGTAGAGTCTTCATATTTGGCATGTAGGTTCCTTGTGTCAAGGGCTTCCCACTCATACAAAAATTTTGACCTTGACCTGTGACCTACTTTATCATAGCTTTTGAACCATTTGAGATAGAACCTTCATATTTGGCATGTAGGTTCCTTGTGTCAAGGGCTTCTCATTCATTCAAAAAATGTTTTTCCCTGACCTGTGAAAAATTAGCATTGGTCATAACTTTTGAACTGTTTCAGATAGCACCTTTATATTTGACATGTAGATTCCTTGTGACAAGGGCTTCCTACTCTTACAATTTTTTTTTACCTGTGACATTAATCTTGACCTGTGACCTACTTTAAGGAAAAAAAAATTGGTTTGGCTCTGATGAACAAGATGGCCACCAGAGCTAAAAATAGAAAAATCCCATACCCCTTGGCCAATTTCATTCAAACTTCATTGGAAAGTTGCTTAGGTGACCCATTACCAAAATTACCAAAATAGCTAAAATCGTTCTGCTCCAATGAACAAGATGGCCACCAAAGCTAAAAATAAAAAAATCTTTAAACGACTACTCCTCCCAAACCCCTTAGAAGCCTCCGTGGTGTAGTGGTTACGCTACTCACCTTGTAAACCAGGGGTCGCAGGATCGATCCCGGGCTTCTTCAGACTTTCTGATGAGTCTTTAAACAGAGGTCCTGTCTCCGTATGACCTTAGCTGTTGGTGGGACGAAAACTCGAACACTCACCCACTCCTCCCAAACCCCTGGGCCAATTTCATTCAAACTTTATAAGAATGATGCTTAGGTGACCCTCTACCAAAATAGCTAAAATTGTTCTGCTCCTATGAACAATATGGCCACCAGAGCTAAAAATAGAAAAACATCGTAAGTTGGCATCAAATGCGAACTCCTCCTAAACCCTTGGGCCAATTTGGTTCAAACTTCATAAGAATGTTGCCCAGGTGACTCCCTACCATAATAGCTAAATTGTTCTGCTCTGACAAACAAGATGGCCTCCAGAGCTAAAAAAAGAAAAAATCTATAAACAACAACTCCTCCTATACCCTTGGGCCAATTTCATTCAAACTTCATAGGAATGTTGCTTAGTAAATAGCTAAAACGGTTTTGCTCTGATGAGCAAATTGGCTGCCATAGCTAAAAATAGAAAATCATCGTAAATTTGCTTCACACCTGAACTCCTCCTTAACCCTTGGGCCAGTTTGATTCAAACTTCACAGGACTGTTACGTAGGTGATGCCCTTCCAAAATAGCTAAAATCGTTCCACTCTGACGAACAAGATGGCCACCAGAGCTAAAAAAAGAAAAAATCTTCAAAAGACAACTCCTCCTGTACCCTAATGGGCCAATTTCATTCAAACTTCATAGGAATATTGCTTAGATGACTAAAATACTAAAATAGCCAAAACGATCCCACTCCGATGAACAAAATGGCCACCAGAGCTAAAAATAGAAAAACGTTAATTTGCTTCAAACGCGAACGTCTCCTAAACCCTTTGGCCAATTTGATTCAAACTTCGCAGAAATGTTGCCCAGGTGAGTCCCTACCAAAATAGCCAAAATCATTCCCGCTCTGATAAACAGGATGGCCGCCAGAGCTAAATATAGAAAAAAATCTTCAAATGACAACTGCTCCTTAAAATAACTCATTCTGGCACACCCAAATTTTGAAATGGGCTGCTATCTACATCACATTAACAAGTCAAAGTAAAGAACACCCCTCAACATCCCACTTTATTAGCGAAAACTGTGGTTTATGAGGGTATACATTATTTTTCTTGTTTCTGCTCCAAGACATAGATTGTGGGTACTCGTAAGAACCGACTCAATGAGGCAGTTTTAACGAACTCTTACAACCTATGTTTGCAATATAAATAAGACAAATATCACAGGTTTTCATCAGAAAAGTGGCCATTTTGGAGATGTGAAACCATGCACTATGCCGCACGGGTTTGTTATGGTTATGATATGTGAGGCATTGCAAAATGGGTTGATGTTTTTTCTTTTTATCTGTTTTGCACCTGCTGACGATATTGTGAAGAACTTCAAAAATCACTCTTTAAACAATAAATTAGCCATATAAACGACTATTTGCTGAAACTTGAAAATTTGTTTTGCACATTTTACTTACAAAGTACTTAAAAACGTAGGTAGGAAAATAAAGGGCAGCTTCATTGTTAATAAAAGTTTGTTCATGATGTTAATGTCAGAAGCATTAAATTTCTCAAATTAACAAGTTGTTTTTTTTGTGACTTCACAAGGCAAACAATTTAGTTTAAGAAGTACAAATTGTGCATTAACTCAGTTTTTGTGCCATTAATTGCATTTTTCATAAAATAAAAGTGGGTGTGAATAAGTGCAGTCTCGTGTTAAAAAGTTGTTGGATACACCCAGCATTTAACCCTGATCTTGCTGTTAACGACAACCCTTACTTTTGCAAACAGTGCAGATCCAGCTCAGATGGCTTCTGAAAAAGGCCATCTGATCAGGATCTACACTGTTTGTCATTCAGTTTGCGAATTTGAATGAAAATAATGTATCATGCATTCTGACTGGCTAATAGTCAGAAATGGGTGTGGCTATTCCGCAGGGTATGGGGTAAAACCTAAGGTGCCATAGAACATGACAAACCAGATGATTTTCTATTTTTTGTCATACCTGCTTTAAGCATTGTAAAATATAGGAGTCCAACTTTCCATCCATAAAACCCCTGTCACACAAGGACTGTGTCCTCACGGCGTCCAAGAAAAATGCAGAACGCCTAGGTGCACGCAGTACGATCGCAAACATCGCCGTAGCAATGCAGTGGCATGCCAGTAGGCGCGTTGGGATCGCATAAAACCACAAGCGACGGCACGCATTTTGAGCATGCTCAAAACAAACACCGTCTCTCAGCATTCTGATCAGAGCGCAGTGAGGTTGCCGTAAGGTTGCCATAGCAGCGCAGTAAGGTCTCCTACAACGCTACAGGAGCTCGGCAGGGGCGCACAGAGGTCTCCTACAACGCCATATAAGCTCTGCTTGTATAATTGATTAACTGATTGATTGAGTTGATGTTTAACGTCCCAGTCAACACTGTATAGGTCATTTTGGAGGCGTTGCTTCCAATTTTGTGGGACTTTTACCCGACATTGAGATAAAATGACATCTCAAGCACTGTCGCCTAATGAAACCAATAGAGTTTACACGTATTAGCATGGACGGTCCGTCTCGCACACTTTACCTGGACAGGCTTAGATCCTCTAAGCGGTTTACCAGTACTCGTGTGAGGTCGGTTTCAGCTCTGCGTGGAAGCATCATGCAGCCCATCTATTTCTTCCAGTCCCGATGGGCGGGGGCCGCCTGCTTATATAAACAGTGGCTAGAGTAGAGTTTGATTATGTACTATCCCGAAAAACCTACTTCTGAGGCGACACATCCCGGGTAAGGTAATGGCGGTGGACTTGCTCCTGCTTGCGGTGATAGCGGTGGACTTGCTTCCGACGGCACAGGAGTACTGGTAAACCGCTTAGGGGATCTAAGCTTGCCCAGGCAAAGCGGTGCGAGATGGACCTTCATTTAGTGACAGGGATTGAGATGTCATTTCATCTCAATGTCGGGTTAAAGTCCCTAAAAATTAGAAGCAACGTCTGCAAAATGACCTATAATGTGTTGATGGGACGTTAAACCTCAAATCAAACAAAACTGTTCGACTGATGAAGATGTCTGTTCACACTTTGAGAAAGTCTTCAACATGTGAGCGCCATAAAAGTGCAGTGCAAGCATTGTTAGCACCGTAAAAGCGCAGTGCACGCATTGTGAGCGCCTTAAAAGCGCAGAGGAAGCGCCATGAGAGCGCATACAATCGCTGTCAAGAATGCCGCAGGATCGCAATAGATCGCCATGTAAGCTCCGTAGCAACGTCTTGGTCGCTGTAGGAGCGCCATGACAGGTCCATGTTTAAAAAAATATCCCATATTTCTTGCGATCTCGCGGCGTTCTGAAAAATTAAACAACGCCATTCCATCGCAGTGAAAATGCGGCATAGTGTGACAGGTTCTGTTTGAACGACCCACATAATTATCCTTCAAGGTGAGGCAAAGCTAGGTGTTGTGTATCTTGCATCCCTGGGGCATCCAACTGATATTGGCTCCTTGTAGCTGGTATGGGTAGAGGAAGAATGTTGTTATTTCTTCTGTCTCCCCTTTCACATCCTCTAATTACACGAAGAGCCTCTATGGGATTATAGGTATTCGTGGGATTGTAGTCACATGACGAAGATGGGCACCATGCCAATACGTATATGGTGTAAACCACAGGACCGCTGGTGAACATAGTGGCCCATGGGCCTGTTGTTTGTGGGTATGCCATAGTTAATGATCAAACTTTAAACGATATGTTAACTAACGCCTTCGTTAGTTTTGAACAACTGGACCGAGGAGTTTAAGGGGAATGGGAACACCTTCAGGGGAGGCAACTCCTGCAAAAGTATTTTTGTATCTCATGTCAATAGGGGTCAACTCTTAAAGGAAAGAATTTGCTCCTGAGGAGCAAATTCTTTCCTTTAAGAGTGGACCCCTTTTTCAGTGGGACAGGGCTTATAGAAAAGAGAATAGGAAGTCCCGAAAGTCATCTCCCTTTGAAAAATTGCAGAAAAATCTGCCAGGTGTTCCCGTTCCCCTTAAAGGTTATACAAAACAGTCTGAATTTAGGGTATGGACCACTTACTGTCACGGACAAGTGACCTTTGATTCTTTTATCTGAAAAAAAAAAAAAAAAGAAAAGAAAATATTTGAAAATGTCATCTTAAGTTTTTTTTTAATTGCTGCTTTAAGGGTTCCCAAGTTTTTGCTGACAGCAGTTCTGAACTTCAGAGAATTAACCCAGAATTGTTTGTTTGATTTGAGGTTTAACGTCCCTGTCAACACAGTAAACGTCATTTTGGAGTCACTGCTTCCAGTTTTGTTGGACTTTTACCCGACATTGAGATGAAATGACATCGCAAGCCCTGCCGCCCAATGAAACCAATAGGATTTATAAGCAATTGGACAGGCCGACTCGCACTGCTTTGCCTGGACAGGCTTAGATCCTCTAAAAGGTTTACCAGTACTCATGTGCGGGTTGGTTTCAGCTCTGCGCAGAAGCATCATGCAGCCCATATATTTCTTCAAGCCCTGATGGGCGGATTTAACCCAGAAGCCAGCAGACATAACGCCTACACTGCTTGTATGAATGAAATAGTCTGAATCCAAATAACCCCCAACTGTTCTTTTTATGAAAAGTTATGCTTATAATTGTTTCATGAAGAATACAACATATCATGGCAAGCGACTTTGGGTTGAATTATAGAGAACCATTTACCACCAACAGAAAAACATAAAAGCTGTAGGTCCCATTACCAGGTCTTTCAGATCTTAATTGTTATAGATTGAGTAGCGTCTGATAGTTTCGTCTGCTATGAATGCATTGCACCCACTTCTTGTCCCCGATCCAACACCAAACACCAGAGGAGTAGAAACACAACAAAACCTACAAATGAAAGCAGTTCTCTGACAGTAATGGTTGGCCAATTGTCTCTGAGTGTAGGCTGGGAAAATGATTCTGAATGGGGAATTTAACACTTTTTGTACCAAATGGAAGCTTCTTCTTTATATATAGCAGGAGTCCATTTCAAAATGTAGGGGTGTCAGGTTGTGTTTTCTTCAAAATCTATTTGAAAATTGGCTGAAAATTTTGCAAATAGTGTAGGCCCTGATCAGACACCGCATTCTGCCGCGACTGATCTGGGCCTGCACTGTTTGCCAGGGTACCCATTTTGGGGTTTCTGGTACCAAATGGGTTAATACCATAAAAATCCTAAAAATTGGGACACCTTAAGGCCTTGCTGTAATTCTCCTAACATTTTAACAAATTTGTTTCACAATCCAGCAAGGAGTGCAAAGTGCAGATGCACTGGCAAACAGTGTAGACCCTAATCAGACTGCTTAGGAAGAAGCAGTTTGATCTGCATCTCCACTATTTGCTTAGGCCATTATGGTAGACTGTTTTGTTTAACTGTGAAATTCTTGTACTGTAAGCAAACAGTGTAGACCCTGATCAAAAGCTGCTTTCTGCAGCTTCTCATCTAGTCCTACACTGTTTGCCAAACCCAACACATGATTCCAGTCCAGAGTCTATAGATTACCCTCTTTTATAACACTCTGAAGTCACAGCAATAAGAAGAGCATGGCTGTTTTCTATAAATATTCCTATAAATCAGAATAAGTCACATGGACATCAGCTTTGAAAAGCTACTGTGCTTAGTAACTTTGGGTCAATTGACAATCAATCTAATAAGCACAGCCAAATTTGACTATGCAGATCATTAAATTTTAATGAACAAACTCAAACTGTATGGCATAAATGATGCAGCTCTCCTGTGGTTCAATACTTACCTTAATAACGAATAATAAAGCTTCACCTTTTAGACCACTACCAAGGTTATTCAAATTATAGCCCTGGGGGCCAATAATGGCTCTCCTCGGGGCCCACTTGTTACCCTATGGATCAGGTGAGCGATCCAGGGCCATCATTGCCCTTTTGTTTAAGCTTTGGACCTCATTAATAGTATTATAAAGAGGTTGTGTGTTTGACTATTAGGACTGCATTGGACCCTAAAATACTGTTCGAAAGAGGTAGTGGTGAACCTCTATAAAAATCCATGATGTATGTACTTTTTACTATGTTCTTGCTCAAACAAGTTGTTTAAATTCAAAGTTGGCAGTATCAGCCTCCCCCACTGTGTCTGGCAACCTGCTAGTAGAGCCGGAAACCAGCAAATATAAGAACAAGAACATGAAGAGTTTGTAGACGTGTGCCTTTGAATTTTAATATTCTTGCTATAGGTTCACTTTTTTTAAATTTATTAAAATCTAAATTCTACAGTTCACAAATGGTGACTGGGAACCAGTCAAGGACTGCAGAGAATTTGAGAAAGTAACATCCTGTATACGAGTAGTTTCAATGGCCGATGTTTTATTGTAGTGTTTAGTCTGGTTCAGCTATTTTTGCATATGGTAATTGATAATAAAAATGCATGAGAATCGTTACACAGATCGAGAATATGTGATTATTTGTTATTATTTTTACATTGTGTTTTTGTTCTAAACTTCAAATTATTAAGTGCTCACATTTCTTGAGTGTCTTAACCCTTATCTTGCTGAATATTCATTTAAGCCACACCAACCAATCAAATTACTTGATGTAATTTATTGCTACAAATTCATAAACTGAATGCCAAACAGTGTAGATCCTGATCAGATGGCTTCTTCAGAAGCCATCTGATCTGGATCTACACTGTTTCCATAGATAGGGGTTGTCGTGAACAGCAAGATTAAAGTTAAGTGCTTACATTTCTTTTTTAAGTGGTTGATTTTAAGTGATTAGATTTCTTGAGTGTCTTAAAGTATACTTTGAAATATTGCACACAGACTTTTTTGCCTGTTTGATTTCATTTAAGAAATGAATATGTATTTTATTTAACGTTCATTGAAGTATTAACAACAGCAGGTCACAAGCAAAGCTCATTGCGAAAACGCGCCTATACAAATACATTGTAAATTTTACTGCCGAAAAAATGCAAATTCTAAGACGAAAAATTGTGATATTTTTTTATTTCTGCTCAAAAAATAGATTGTGGGTATAGTTAGAACCGCCTCTTTGAGACGGTTCTAACGAATACCCACACTATATATTTTAGAGCCCAAATAAGAAAAATAATGTTTACCACTGAAAATCCCAGTTTTACTATTTAAAGGGGGTCAAAATTATATAGGTGTGTTTTCTTGATGTAAGTGAATTCATTCAGTTATGGTTCACTTATAACTTAGCTTGTGACCTGGTGTTGTTCATACTGCAATTTTGGAGTTCACTTAAACTTAGCTTGTTACCTGATGTTCATACTACAGTTTTGGGGTTCATTTAAACTCTTCTGACCTGATGTTATTCATACTGCAATTTTGGGGTTCACTTAAACTTTGCTTGTGACCCGATGTTGTTCATACTTCAATGAATGTTAATCGGGGCTCCTAAAAACTTTGCTCATGACCCAGTGTTGTTCATACTTCAGTGAACCATGCAACCAGCAGTTTAGCAATAAGACTTCTTCCCATTGCATGTTTGATGCTGTTTGCAACAAAAATCATAGACACACCAAAAGCTTTATCTCATCATGTTGAATTTTTTATCACATACTTCTGAACAGGTATTAGAGATGACAAAATCGCTGGAGCGATTGCATAACTAGTCCTAGTCAGTTGATTGGCCAAAACATTCAGACAACTGACCTAACCTTAATTAACATTTTGAATAGACCGCACAGATCTGAAGAAGGCGGGATTGCATTTGTATAGATCTTTTGACAATCGCTTAGATGCTCTGCCCCTGTTGTCTGTGACAAGTGGAATTTACCGTTTGAATGTGAAAAAGGTTCAACAGTCCAATTATCCTAAACAATTTTCTTGTTTATTTCAGTGTTCTGTTTCCTGTGGTACTGGTGTTTCTCAGAGAGATGTTGTCTGTGTGTCTGAGACTGGCAATGCTCAACCCTCAGCTGATTGTGAGGACTCGAAACCTCGGAACACCAGGAGATGTACCCTAGCCAGTTGTCCTACCTGGTATGCCTCTAAATGGACAAAGGTAGGTTAGGCTAACTGGAAGTAATGTATTTATCCTAAATATTCGGACACACAACACAATACCGTACTTGTTCTAAAACTGCAACAAGTACAATTCTCCACCCAGTGCTGTTGTCTCTAAAAACAGCTGGATGGGTGTCAATCACAGTAGACCCTGATAAGATGCCACATTCTGTGGCATCACATATGGGTCTACAATGTTTGCTCAGGCCTGTCTGTCTGACTGCACTGTAAATGCAGTAAGTGAAAAGATGCGAGGACATGAGCTGTATTGTAGGAAATGCTGTTGTCCGGGTCCAACGTGGGTAAACAGTAGCTGATCGGACTTCACATTTGTGCTGGTTGGTCTGAACTTTTGATGGCCATGTTTGGCATAAGGCATAAAACAAAAGATGTTGTTCACAGTCATTATATGGATATAAATCAGCATTAGATGATGTGCAGAGTGCATGAGCCATAACTCTTGCATTTATACTTTTTGAATTATTTCTCTTGGAACTTGTCCATCATAAAATCATGTCTGTTCTGTAACATGAAAACCATTCAAGAAATCTTCCTAAAACTTTATATGAATTGCAATCATAAGTAGATGACATGCAAACAGGAAGAACCATAACTCTGTCATTTATACTTTTCGAGTTATTACCCTTGGAAGTTTGTCTGTCATAAAATTGTGTACGCTGTATAATTTGAAAACCATTCAAGATATCTTCACAAACTCTTTAAGATTTAATTTTACTTCACTGCCCTGTGGCGGCCTTAATTTCTCTCCCTGTTGAAGTTCAGCATCTCTCTTGCCCCCTGTATTCCAAATATTTAGAGGTATACACCAGAAACATTAAACTGTTATAGAAGGCTAACACAAAAACTCTAAACATATGGTTCTTGTACTCTGCATGCACAAACAAACAAAACATGCAATCACATTAGTTAACCCTTGTCCTGCTGAATATTCATATAGGCACACCCACTACCGATTATCAACCAATCAGATTACTTGATGCAAATTATTGCAACAAATTCACAATCAGAATGGCAAACAATGTAGATCCTGATCAGATGGCTTTGTCAGAAGCCATCTGATCTGGATCTTCATTGTTTGGAAAATAAGGCATATCTGGGCTCAGCAGGACAAGGGTTAATATAAATGTTCGCTGAATGTATAATACAATATTACACCAAAAACGGCCCGTGGGAGCTATCTGTTTTTGTTGAAAAACATAGTCAAGTTATAAACACACATTGTGGGTACTTGTTAGAATCACCTCATCTAGGTAATTCTAACAAGTACCCACAACATACATTTTAAGGGAGATATAAGAAAAGTGATCCCAAAATTAGTCTCAGCTCACTATGATGCAGTTGAAATCACTAAAACAATGTTTTTGCTGGCAGCATGTTGAACTGAATATGTAATATATATCGAGCAATATTAAACTGAAATTGATTGATTGAACTGCACTCCTCAACAAGTAAAAAAACGTGAGAAAAGCAAATGATCAAGAGACATAGGGGTAAGTGCAAGAACTAAGGCAGTTTTGTTTGTTTGATTTGAGGTTTAACGTCCCCGTCAGCACTATTAAGGTCATTTTGGAGACGTTGCTTCCAGTTTTGTGGGACTTTTACCCGACATTGAGATGAAATGAAATCTCAAGCCCTGCCGCCCAATGAAACAAATAGGGTTTATCAACATGGACGGACCAACTTGCACCCTATTGCCTGGGCAGGCTTAGATCCTCTAAGCGGTTTACCAGTACTTGTGTTCGGGTCGGTTTCAGCTCTGCGTGGAAGCATCATGCAGCCCATATATTTCTTCAAGCCCCAATGGGCAGGGGCTAAGAACTAAGACAGTAGAAATGCCTTCCTTTGTTACTTCACCTTGATTTTTCATACAAACTAAAGGTTGTGTTATCTGACTTTGCTGAGTTTAATAACCATTTTCACTGTTTGTCCTGCTGAATAAATTAATTTAGCCATACCCATCTCTGAATTTCAACCAATCAGATTACTTGATGCTTGAAGAAATAGATTGGGCTGCATGGTGCTCCCGCACAGAACTGAAACCGACCAAACACGAGTACTGGTAAACTGCTTAGGTCTAAGTCTGCCCAGGAACAGTGATGTGAGTCGGACTGCTCCTTAAAACCTATTGGTTTCTGTGGGTGGTAGAGCTTGAGATGTCATTTCATCTCAATGTAAAAGTCCCACAAAATCGGAAGCAATGTTATATATATTCAATCGCCGGCCTCGGTAGCTCGGTCGCATGCGCATCTGACTGGTGATCAGGAGGACATGGGCTTGACACCTGTCCAGGTCGGCAACATTCTTTCTTGGAGATTGATAATGAATTTTCTCTCCCTTCCACTGATTCAAGAAGGGCAGTTGTTAGTTTCTTGCAAAAGAATGTGCACTTTACTGGTTAACCGCTTACGTACAAGTCTGCCCAGGAAAAGTATGGATAGGTAAACTGACTGGCTTAAAAATTACCTGAGGTAGTGTTGACTGGGCTGTTAGACTCCAATACAAACAAATAAGACATATTCAACCATTTTAATTTTATATTTTTCTTATAAAGATGGCATGACATTTCATTCCAACTTGTTTTCAAGCAAAACAAAATAGCAGCCTTCTAATTTCTCAGTAGCATGCTACCATATTTACCATATGTATTCAGACAGATAGGCTTGAGAAAACAGTGTAAAAACCGCGATGAGATGCTACAGAATGCAGCAGCTCATCAGGGTCTACACTTTTTGACACTCATCCAGCCTATTTTAGACACAAAATTAGGTAGTAAATTGTACTTGTTCAAATTTTAGAACAGATGTTAATGTGTCCTAACTCTTATCATGCTGTTCACGACAACCCCTATCTTTGGAAACAGTGTAGATCCAGATCAGATGGCTTCTGAAGAAGCCATCTGACCAGGAACTACACTGTTTGGCATTCAGTTTATGAATTTGTAGCAATATGTTACATCAAGTAATTTGATTGGATGATAGAGAGAAATGGGTGTGGCTTAAATGAATATTCAGCACGAGAAGGGCTAATATTTGGGGTAAATGCTGTAAATGCTAATCATTTGTTACAGTGTTCTGTGACCTGTGGCAGTGGTCTTCACACGCGAGATGTCGAGTGTCGTATGGGTCAAGAAAGAGTGCCAAACGACCTGTGTATCGGAGAGAAGAGGCCAAGAAACACAAAGAAATGTGAAGAGAAGTCCTGTCTTGAGTACATGTGGAAGGTCGGCAACTGGTCTGAGGTATATATGAATAATTACTGGTGATATATATGTCTTAGAAAGACTTTGAATATATTTTATTAACCCATTTATACTGAATTGAATCTTCCATCTTGTAAGATCATTTTGAAATTAAGGAGTGTCAGGTTGAACTAGTTTTAGAAATTAAAATAATTGATAAGTTTTTGTGGCATCTGCATTACTAGGTAAATTCTGTTTGTGTGATCCTCCTTTTCAGTGTAATGTCGCCCCTTTTTGAGTATTAAGTTGCCTCTCTTCATTCTGAAGTCTCATCTTTCTAGTGTAAAGTGTCTTCTTTTCAGTGTAAAGTCAAATGTTTTCAGTGTAAAGTCTCCTCTTGCCAGTGTAAAGTCTGAATGTTTTCAGTGTGAAGTCTCCTCTTGCCAGTGTAAAGTCTCCTATTTTCAGCGTAAAGGCCAATCTATTTAGTATTTTACATTGTTACATTGACTGTTAGATTTATTTGGTTTGATTTGATGTTTAACGTCCCTGTCAACACTATATACGTCATTTTGGAGACGTTGCTTCCATTTTTTTGGACTTTTACCCGACATTGACATGAATATAAGTACTCATGTGCGGTCAGATTCAGCTCTGCGAGGAAGCATCATGCAACCCATCTGTTTCTTCAAGCCCCGATGGGCAGGGGCCGCTTACATTGACTGTTGTTTTGTTTCTAGTGTTCAAAGGACTGTGGGTTTGGTAAAAAGATGCGGGAAGTTGTCTGTGAAGATGTCAGTCAGAATGCTGTTAATGCCTCTCTATGTCCACAAGAGAAGAGACCAAAAAGTAAACGCCGCTGTAGTGAGTTCCCATGTCCCTTTATGTGGAATACAAGCCCTTGGTCAGAGGTTGGTACTGTTTTTACTCGAAATATTCAGACACCTTAACTCCTTACCATACTAATGTTCAATCATGTGAACAAGTCTGTGAAATGAACACCCCTTAAACCCCACTTTATATAGAGAAAACTGGGGTTTACTGGGGTATACATTATTTTTCTTATTTCTGCTCCAAGACATAGGTTGTGGGTATTTGTTAGAACCGCCTCAATGAGGCGGTTCTAATGAGCACCCACAAGCTATGTTAGGAGTAGAAATAAGAAAATTGCCATAAATTTTCATCAGAAAAGTAGCCATTTTGAAGATGTGAAAAAATGCAGTGTCGCACGTGTGTTATCGTAATGCTAATTTGAACAAGTACCTGATGTTGAGTCTAAAAATAGCTGGATTGATGGCAAACATTATAGACCCTGATGAGATGCCACATTCTGCAGAATTTCATCTGTGTTTACACTGTTCGCTCTGTCTGAATAGATATGGTAAAAATAATACTACCGTAATTCCCTGTGTATACCACGCACTTTTTTCACCCAGAAAACGGTAAAAAAAATCCCCTGCGTGTAATACAATGGCATAGAAAAATGACATTGTTTTTCTCGAAAAGTCGGCAGGTCACGAAAACCCATTACAAATACAATGTGACACTTTGAGACCCTCATAAAGTTCGTTTGACATATTAATTCATTGAATCATTCATACCATTAAAAATGCAATCAATATCTCAGACATCAACCTTTCATCCCTTTTTGGGACATCGGCAAACAGTGCAGTCCCAGATCAGACACCTCAGAAAGACGCCGCAGACATCTGATTTGGATTTACTCTGTTTGATGATTTATGACAGTTCAATTATGACACTATTGTTAATCCTGTCATATAATTGCCACCCTGCGGTGCATGTCGATAAGGTGTGAAAATATGGTCAAGTTATGTCTCTAATTTGCGTTTATTCCCCGATCATAAAATTTAATCCGCAATCAATGTGAAAATTATTTAATTGCTCCTAAGACGAGTTGCTACGACTATTCTACTATCTCGTGAATGATTATGTTTTGCCGCCAAATAGCAGACGCTTGGCGAGAAAAGTTGAACCTTTAAATTGTGCTAACATATCTGTATGCTGGTGTTGGTTATTGACACGGAGCTCACAGAAAGCGCTGTTTTCCACTACCGTTTTGCTATCGAGAATTTTTTTTACCGTTTCCAAACAATTTTTTATGAAAGAGATACGCCCCATTAAGATAAAACAATAGATACGTGTGGGGTTGCTGGGGTCCGATGACGTCATTTACCGATTGCGTGCCGATTCGCCCCAGTCAATTTCGGATGCGCGGAAGTTCTGTGCGCCAGATTCAAGTCTGCGGGTTGTCGAAGATCTATTTCAGCGAATCGGCCGATTCGCCCCCTCGAAAAAAATCGGCCGGTTCGCCCCAGTAAATTTCGGATGCGCGGAAGCTCTACTATGCGACGGATTCAAGTCTGCGGCTTGTCCCAAATCTATTTCAGCGAATCGGCCGATTCCCCCCGTCAATTTCGGACGCTCGAAAAAAAATCGGCCGGTTCGCCCCAGTCAATTTCGGACGCGCGGAATCTCGCCCGACGGAAAAAAATCGTACGTGATTTTTATTTTCTTTGCGTGATTCACGTATAGTTAATGCATGTCAAAAAAGTTTCAAATTGCACAGGAAATCGGGTTCCTTGAAGTCAGGCATGAATCACCGTTTTATTAACAGTAAATGCAAAATGGGCTTCTTTAATTGAGTGAGATGTTTGACTCACGCTGAGAAGGTGTTAATTATGGGATTAGCATAGAGAACGTGTGAATAACCAGAGGTGTCAAAATACTCAATCTACCTGTAGAAATTTCTGTCAATAACGCTATGGAGCACCTGCCTTGGAGGCATGTTGTCACAATTTTACCTTTGGAAAGAAACCTGTTTCTATCTTTCCTTGTGAAAGAAAACTGGGAAAACGCATTTTCATCTTTCATAACAAATGAATAACCGCACCCTTAAAATGTCACCTTGTCACACACCACCGTTATGGGTAAACGGAGAACTGCCTATGCTGCAAGAGAGAAACTAACCACTATTCTATTCTATAACTACTAGGAAATATACCTATAACCAGTCAGGCTATTTTGATAGTAGCCAATCAAAATTCGTGTACTTTCATTTTCAATCAAAATGGCGTCTGAGAAAAGCATTCTGTGATACTGGGGAAAAGCATGTGCGTGTTTTAGACTGGAATATTTTTTTTTTCACATATCTTGGACTCAGAATTGAGGTGCGTGTTATAGATGAGTGCGTGGTATACACAGGGAATTACGGTAGTCATAATAACATGGTTTTGGATATACATTTTTTCGGGAAAAAAATGTATAGATCATAAAGAAAATAATCATAGGTGATCATTTCTATCTATAAAATTTATACAGTTTAGAGGTTGCACCAAATCAAATGTTGATGAAACAGCAGAATTTTTTTTTATTCAACTTCTTATTTTTGATAATTTGACATGTGAAAGATTTACATGAAATGTCAAACCTTTTTTCACTGAAAAAAAAAAAATAATAAGAAAGTAGATTGTCTAATTTTCTGTAGTGCTCAATGGGTTAAACAAAAGGTTTTAAGTGTCTCAACCTTGATGCCTGTCTCATCAACAGTGTTCAGCTACCTGTGGGTCTGGAGAGCAACATCGTCGTGTTGTATGTCAAGCAGTAACAAAAGAAGGCTGGATACTTCCTGGAGAGGTGCCTTATGGGTGCCGACCTTCAGAGAAACCTACAGAGACACAGTCATGTGACTATGGACCATGTCAGGCAAGATACCGGTGGATGACGGGAATGTGGGGTGAGGTAAGAAGAAAAAAAATGAATAGAAAAAGAAAAAAGATTCATCAAAACAGAAATGCAGAAAAAATGAGTAACTGTCATTTTAACCCATTTAGTACCGGAAACCCCTAAAGGGTACTTGGCAAACAGTGCAGGCCCAGATCAGGGCCTACACGGTTTGCAAAAAGTTCAGCCATTTTCCAAACAAATTTTGAAGAAAACACAACCTGACACCCTAATTTTTGGAATGGACTCCTGCTATATATAAGGAGGAAGATTCCATTTGGTACAAAAAGGGTTAAATGACAGCTGTGCTGACACTTTCTTATCGGAACCATGGACAAGTTGTTCAGATTTACTGTAACAAATTTGTTACGTTAGAACTTTTTGAACTTCAACCATTTGGTATGACAAAAAACATTTTTGCTGAAAAAAAAAGTGAATAGCTTTCGTATGGCTCACTATAGAGAACCTGTATTTACAAGCATGGATTTGTCAAAATTCACAGAAATTCAGGGATGAAAGGGTTAAATATGGGGGCCACTCATTAACCCATTACGGGCGGGAAACAGTGTAGGCCCAGATCAGATGCCACAGAACAGGGCGTCTGAACAGGGCCTGCACTATTTGCTAATAGAATTTTTCATCAGAAATAGAATAACAATTAAAAAAAATTTAAGCCTACCACCCCTTATATGACAATTGGACTTGTCCAACATATAGCTTTGGAAGAGTCCACTAGTATACAATGGGTTAAACAAAAATATCCTCCTGCAGGAGAAAAATTCTTTCTTTAGACTGCCGGTTAGAAGGAAGGCAAGTGACATTCTAACACTCTACCATGTTGCTATGAAAGCAGGCATGTGCCACAAGGCAGTACAAGTGTATATTTCTCTTTTTCTTGCAATCAGATTTGATTTTTCAGTGTTCTACACGTTGTGGTCACGGCTACGAGAGAAGACAGGTTCAGTGTGTAGATTGGAGTGGAAAACGTAGAAAGAAGAAGCTTTGCTCAAAACCTTACAGACCTAAAGGGAGACGTTCCTGTTATAATGGCCCCTGTAAGTTATTGTTGTAGCTACTGTATTTACTTGGGTAGGCAAGCAGTGTAAATGCAGATGAGACGCCACATATGGTTTCTCATCAGGGTTTACACAGTTTGCCACTCATCCAACCATTTTTGGACACAACATGATGATGTATTTCGAACCATCTTACAATTTGTTTTCTTTCCATGATTTAAATTTGTTTGTTTGAATTGAGGTTTTACATCCCCATCATCACTATTAAGATCATTTTGGAGACATTGCTTTTTTGGAGACGTTGCATCCAAATTTGTGGGACTTTTACCCGACATTGAGGTGAAATGACATCTCAAGCCATGTCACCCAAACAAAACAAAAGGATTTATATATAGGGATGGTTCGACTCCCACCAATTTGCCTGGTAAAAGGTTTACCAGTACTCATGTTGCGGTCGGTTTCAGCTCTGCATGGAAACATCATGTAGCCTAATCTATTTCTTCAAGCCCTGATGGGCGAGGCTGATCATGATTAAAACTTTACTCAGCAAGGCATAAAAACCTTGTAAAGAAATAAATAATGAAGCTGCAGATATTAAATGTCATGAATTTTGTGTGAAACTATTCACAGTTGAAATCACAACCTTATTTTTTTTCTTTATTCACTCTATAGGCTATGCAAACTCATGTTCCCAGTTGAGAGAGCAGACGTCAATCAGACAAGATGGCAGCTACAAACTGTTTGTACAGGGAAGACTGATAGAAGTAAGTAGAAAAAATAAATTTCTTATTTGTAAGCTTGTTTTTTCAACATGGTCAGAAAAACGTTACGAAAACATGCCAATACAAATACATTGTAAATTTTACCACCAGAAAAAACTAAATTTTTAGATGAAAAATTGTGATATTTCTCTTATTCTCGATGAGGCGGTTCTAACGAGTACCCACAATCTATATTTTAGAGCAGAAATAAGAAAAATAAGGCATACCCCTGTAAACCACAGTTATACATTATAAAAGTGGGGTTCAAGGGGGTCAAAATTATATAGGCGTGTTTTCGTGATGAAGAATGAGTTTACTTCTCCATTAATAATGGTAAAAGAAACCATAATTTATGGAAGAAAACAATAGAACTACAAGTGAACTGTTTGTTTGTTTGTTTGATTTGAGGTTTAACGTCCCTGTCAACACTGTAAAGGTCATTTTGGTGACGTTGCTTCCAATTTTGTGGGACTTTTACCCGACATTGAGATGAAATGACATCTCAAGGCCTGCGGCCCAGTGAAACCAATAGGGTTTATAAGCATGGATGGTCCGACTCGCACCTCATTGCCCAGGCAGGCTTAGGTCCTCCAAGCGGTTTACCAGTACTTGTGTGCAGGTCGTTTCAGCTCTGCGTGGAAGCATCATGCAGCCCATCTTTTTCTTCAAGCCCCGATGGGCAGGGGCTAACAAGTGAACTGTATTTGTTCACAGCCTGTCATCATGTGTATGCTGTTGATGTGTTAAGATATTACTGGTAGAATGTAAAAAACACAGCACAGTTTAATGAGTAATTATGGTTACTTGAGACATAGTAGCTAAGCTAAGCTAAGCTAAGCTAAGCTAAGCTAAGCTAAGCTAAGCTAAGCTAAGCTAAGCTAAGATATGATAAGATAAGCTAAGATAAGATAGGATAGAGTATTCTCTAGTTTGAGGATCCAGGCAGTCAAAGGTGCACAAATCATTCTGCATACCTGGTTTTGCTTTCATAATGTTTCATTGCTTTTTCATTTGAACCTTTCTTAAATGTCAATAAAATGTACTTGCCCAGCATATTATGTACACATGCTTATTTCTGGTTTGTAATTATTGCATTTAGAAAGAAAAATCAGCTCCCTACACCTCTTACCCATTGTTGCTATCAGATTTACTAAAATTATACCTTCATCCTTCTTCTGACTACATACAGTCGAACTTCGATGGCTCGAACCACTTTAGGACCATGAAAATTTATTCGACACAGCGGTAATTCGAGCCACTGAGGGTTACTGCCAGGAGGCATAACAAGATACTTTTAAACATCTTTTCGATGTTCTGTAATGAAAATGTATGCTGTGTGTAGTCATTAGAATTGCTCACCGAGGCAATTCTAATGAGTACACACAGCATACATTTGCAGGATAAAAGACTAAAATCTTCTTAATTATCCCCCACTATTGCTTGTAAAGAGGATTTCCCTAGGGGCTCAAGAGCGAGTTCGACTCAGCCATGGTAATCGAGCCATCGGTGTTCTAGCCATCGAAGTTCTACTGTACATTGATGAGTCATATCATTACATTAAGTCTATGAAATGGATACCCTTGCAAACCTGACTTTATGATGAGAAAACAGGGGTTTACAGGGATATGCATTATTTTCCTTACTTTGCTTATAACCATTGGTAGTTTGTTTGATTGATTTGAGGTTTAACATCCCCGTCAACACTGTATAGGTCATATAACCATTGGTAGTTAATACTTGTTTTTAGCTCACCTGTCACGTAGTGACAAGGTGAGCTTTTGTGATCACTTTTTGTCCGTCGTCCGTCGTCCGTGCGTGCGTCCGTGCGTCCGTGCGTGCGTCCATGCGTGCGTAAACAATTTCTTGTCCGCACGATAGCATCTTCATTTATGATTTGATTTTAACCAGACTTGCACACAACTTGTACCACCATGAGATCTTGGTTCCTTTCTTGAACCAGCCATATCCCATCATGTGTTACGGAGTTACGGCCCCTGAAAGGACAAAAATTGCCTATTTTGGTCTTGTCCGCACGATAGCATCTTCATTTATGATTTGATTTTAACCAGACTTGCACACAACTTGTACCACCATGAGATCTTGGTTCCTTTCTTGAACCAGCCATATCCCATCATGTGTTACGGAGTTACGGCCCCTGAAAGGACAAAAATTGCCTATTTTGGTCTTGTCCGCACGATAGCATCTTCATTTATGATTTGATTTTAACCAGACTTGCACACAATTTGTACCACCATGAGATCTTGGTTCCTTTCTTGAACCAGCCATATCCCATCATGTGTTACAGAGTTACGGCCCCTGAAAGGGCAAAAATTGCCTATTTTGGTCTTGTCTGCACGATAGATGTTTCATTTATGATTTGATTTTAACTAAACTTGCACAGCATTTGTACCATCACAAAATCTCGGTCAAGTTCTAATATGGGTCATGTCGGGTCAAAAAGTAGGTCAGTAGGTCAAATCAGAAAAAAAACCCTTTTGAAGTCACGGGAGGCCACAGTTTTGGTCCGATCATCATCAAACTTGCCCAGAAGGATCATCTTGACAATATCTCAGTCAAGTTCGAATATGGGTGATGTCGGGTCAAAAAGTAGGTCAGTAGGTCAAATCATAGAAAAACCTTCTGAACACACTAGAGGCCACAATTTATGTGCAATCATCATCAAACTTGCTCAGAATGATCATCTTGACAATATCTCGGTCATGTTTGAATACGGGTCATGTCGGGTCAAAAAGTAGGTCAGTAGGTCAAATCATAGAAAAACCTTGTGAACACACCAGAGGCCACAGTTTTGGTCCGTCGTCATCAGACTTGCCCAGAATGATCATTTTGACAATATCTCGGTCAAGTTCGAATATGGGTTATGTCTGGTCACAAAGTAGGTCAGTAGGTCAAATCAAAGAAAAATCTTGTGAATACACTAGAGGCCACAGTTTTGGTCTGATCATCATGAAACTTGCTCCGAATGATTATCTTGACAATTTCTCGGTCAAGTTCGAATATGGGTCATGTAGGGTCAAAAAGTAGGTCAGTAGGTCAAATCAGAGAAAAACCTTGTGAACACACTAGAGGCCACAGTTTTGGTCTGATCATCATCAAACTTGCTCAGAATGATAGCCTTGACAATATCTCAGATAAGTTCGAATATGGGTCATGTCGGGTCAAAAAGTAGGTCAGTAGTTCAAATCATAGAAAAACCTTCTGAACACACTAGAGGCCACAGTTTAGGTCCGATCATCATCAAACTTGCCCAGAATGATCATATTGACAGTATCCGGGTCAAGTTTGAATACGGGTCATGTCGGGTCCAAAAGTAGGTCCGTAGGTCAAATCATAGAAAAAGCTTGTGAACACACTAGAGGCCACAGTTTTGGTCCGATCATCATCAAACTTGCCCAGATTGATCATCTTGACAATATCTCAGTCAAGTTCAAATATGGGTCATGTTGGGTCAAAAAGTAGGTCAGTAGGTCAAATCATAGAAAAACCTTCTGAACACACTGGCGTCTACAGTTTTGGTCCGATCATCATCAAACTTGCTCAAAATGATCATTTGACAATATCTATGTGTTGATTCTGAATATGGGTCATGTCTGCTCAATATGTAGGTCAGTAGGTCAGATTGTTGCAAAAACCTTGTGAACACACTAGAGGCCCAAGTTTTGGTCCGATCATCATCAAACTTGCTCAGAATGATCATCTTGACAATATCTGTGTCAAGTTTGAATATGGGTCATGTCGGGTCAAAAAGTAGGTCAGCAGGTCAAATCATAGAAAAACGGTTTGAACACTCTAAAAGGCCACAGTTTTTCAGTCAAATCATCATAAAACTTGCTCAGAATGATCATCTGGACAATATCTCAGTTAAGTTCGAATATGGGTCATGTCAAATCAAAAAGTAGATCAGTAGGTTATTTTGTCATAACTTTTGAACCGTTTGAGATGGAGCCTTCATATTTGGCATGTAGGTTCCTTCTGACATGGGCTTCCCACTCATAAAGATTTGACCTGTGACCTTGACCTGTGACCTACTATATCATACCTTTTGAACCATATGAGATAGAGCCTTCATATTTGGCATGCATGTTCCTTGTGACAAGGTTTTCTCAGCCATTCAAAACTTTTGACCCATGACCTTGACCTTTGATCTACTTTGTCATAACTTTTAAAGCATTTGAGATACAGCCTTCATATTTAGAATGTAGAATCCTTGCGACAATGTTGCCAAAAAGGCTAAAAGAGAATCCAACTCGGATGAACAAAATGGCCACCGGAGGTAAAAATAGAAAAATATTGTAAATTTGATTCAAATGGAAACTCCCCCTAAACCCTAAGGCCAATTTGATTCAAAGTTCCCATGAATGATGCCTAGGTTACTCCCTACCAAATAAGCTAAAATCACTCTGCTGATGAACAAGATGGCCACAAGAGCTAAAAATAAAATGTACCCGAGACAGTGACACACAGGTGAGCGAACCAGGGCCCTCTGGGTCCTCTTGTTTATGTTTGGAGCAGAAATAAAGAAAAAAAATCATCTGGAAAGAAAAAAAGCTAGTTCTATAGATATGAACTAGAGCAAGTCGATGGTGTGCCATCGCACATCCCCGCGCTGTGAAAATCATGCCACAATAGAAGGACCAAAAATACTTCTTTTTGACCACTTTTGACACCGAGACATGCCCACTGGGCAAAATTTTTGCACCACTGTACTTTTCTCTTCATTACAAGTACACCACAACCTCTTTATAACACTATTAATTGGGTCCAAAGCGGAGACCGTGTTAGTTAAACAACCGTGTTATATTCAAGCAAAAATGTATAGATGATATTTATGGTCATTTTTCTGTATAATCTATACATTTTTGGGATCCTTCTTGAAAATGTGTTTAATCTGAAACCATGGTATAACCATACATGTGATATCTTCCGATTTCGTCGGGATATCCCGATTTCGAACACAATCTCCCGGTCTCCCGTCCGACGGCCCTAATCTCCCGACACGACAATTTTCCTATAGTAGTTTTCCGCCGACCGACCATTTTAGTGTTTACCGCAGTAAAATACATATGCCGTTAACCGATTGTGTATTTACGCTAGGGCTGTCACGATAAACCGTTAAATTTCAATACACACCTGCACAGGTATGATATCGCGATATGAAAAGAACGTACCGGTAAATTCCGGTTTTAAAATGCAATCATCAAAGGAGCCGCAAACATGCTGATAAAAATTGAGAAATTCAATACTGTTTCAAATAAAAGGAAGAAAAGTGACGTTTGCATATATTTATTAATAATTATACTCCCCTGATCGCTGATTTGCTCAAGTTGCCAACACTATTAAACCGTTTACACCTGAGGCGGGCCTTATTGATAAGCCGACAATTAACAATATGACAAGGTGTGAAAACTAGTCAATCAATCTATACCAGCTATATCTTATTTAATCCCTTTGTAATTGACACGTGCAGACGCTTAATATTATTCCCGCCGAAACAGAGCAAAGCAGACGCTAGTTTTTTTTTCTACGTGTCTGTAAACCGTTAATATTCATTTATTAATCATGGAACTCGGGTGTTACATAGTGACATTTTTAGCTCACCTGAGCCGAAGGCTCATGTGAGGTATTAGTATACCACGAGCCGGCGTCCGTCGTCCGTCGTTGTCCGTCGTCGTCCACACTTTCAAAGAAGTATATCTCCGGAACCAGTGGGCCAATCTTGATCAAATTTCATGTGAAGCATTATCAGGTAGGGGGAAAGGCTGCATACTGTTTTCGGGCAGATCGGATTGGAACTCTGGTTGCCATGGCAACAAATAGCTCCCATAGACTTAACATAGGAAAAAGTTTGTCATCACTCTAGCTCCGTCAATTTTTTTCTGATTGTCTTCATTCTTGCAGATAACGAGGACAGGCATGAAATCTCGATCAAGTATGATTTTGGGCTGAATCGGATGATTCACTCAGGAGTTACGTGCCCTTGAGCGTTGAAAAAACATAGGAAAAAGCTTGTCATCACTCTAGCTCCGTCAATTTTTTTCTGATCGACTTCATTCTTGCAGATAACGAGGACAGGCATAAAATCTCGATCAAGTTCGATTTTGGGCTGAATCGGATTATTCACTCAGGAGTTACGTGCCCTTGAGCGTTGAAAAAATTGCCTATTGACTTAACATGGGGAGAATGTTGTCATCACCGTAGCTGCTTCAATTATTTTCAAGATTGGCTTTATTCTTGCAGATAACCAGCACAGCCATGAAATCTCGGTCAAGTTCGATAACTGGCAGAATCGGATCATTCACTTAGGAGTTACCTGCCCTTGTGTGTTTTTGCAATAGGGTTAATGGGAATTTCAAAAATGTATATCTTAAAGACTACTTGGCCAACTTTGATCAAATTTCATGTGTCGCATTATTGGGCAAGTGGAAAGGCTTCATTAGGTTTTCAGGCAGATCTGAGTGGAACTCTGGTTGCCATGGCAACATCTAGCTCCCATAGACTTCACATAGGAAAAAGCTTGTCATCACTCTAGCTCCGTCAATTTTTTTCTGATCGACTTCATTCTTGCAGATAACCAGTACAGGCATAAAATCTCGGTCAAGTTCGATTTTGGGCCGAATCAGATAATTCACTCAAGAGTTACGTCCCCTTGAGCGCCCGAAAAATTGCCTATCGACTTAACATGGGGAAAATGTTGTCATCACTGTAGCTGCTTCAATTTTGTTGGGATTGGCTTCATTCTTACAGATAACCAGCACAGCCATGAAATCTCGGTCAAGTTCGATAATTGGCAGAATCGGATCATACACTTAGGAGTTACCTGCCCTTGTGCATTTTTGCATAAGGGTTAATGTGAATTTCAAAAATGTATATCTTGAAGACTACTTGGCCGACTTTGATCAAATTTCATGTGTAACATTATTGGGCAAGTGGAAAGACTGCATAAGGTTTTCATGCAGATCTGAGTGGAACTCTGGTTACCATGGCAACATATAGCTCCCATAGACTTAACATAGGAAAAAGCTTGTCATCACTCTAGCTCCGTCAATTTTTTTCTGATCGACTTCATTCTTGCAGATAATAAGGACAGGCATAAAATCTCGGTTAAGTTCGATTTTGGGTAGAATCGGAATATTGACCTCGGAGTTACGTGACCTTGAGCGACAAAAAATTTGCCCATAGACTTAACATAGGGAAAATGTTGTGACTACGATAGCGACTTGAATTTTTTTCAGATCAGCTTCAAACTTGCAGGTAACGAGGACAGACATAAAATCACGGTTAAGTTCGATTTTGGGCCGAATCGGATTATTTGCCTTTGAGTTACCTGCCCTTGAGCATGAAAAAATACGTTGTGACCACGATAGCAACTTTATTTTTATTCAGATCGGCTTCCAACTTGCAGGTAACGAGGACAGGCATAAAATCCCGGTTAAGTTCGATTTTGGGCCGAATCGGAATATTGACCTCGGAGTTACGTGACCTTGAGCGACAAAAAATTTGCCCATAGACTTAACATAGGGAAAATGTTGTGACTACGATAGCGACTTGAATTTTTTTCAGATCAGCTTCAAACTTGCAGGTAACGAGGACAGACATAAAATCTCGGTTAAGTTAGATTTTGGGCTGAATCGGATTATTTGCCTTGGAGTTACCTGCCCTTGAGCATAAAAAAATACGTTGTGACCACGATAGCAACTTTATTTTTATTCAGATCAGCTTCAAACTTGCAGGTAACGTGGACAGGCATAAAATCTCAGTTAAGTTCGAATCGGAATATTGACCTTGGAGTTACATGACCTTGAGCGACAAAAAATTTCCCCATAGACTTTACATAGGGAAAATGTTGTGACTACGATAGCGACTTGAATTTTTTTCAGATCAGCTTCAAACTTGCAGGTAACGAGGACAGGCATAAAATCTCGGTTAAGTTCAATTTTGGGCCAAATCGGAATATTGACCTCGGAGTTACGTGACCTTGAGCAACAAAAAATTTGCCCATAGACTTAATTAGGGAAAATGTTGCGACTACAATAGCGACTTGAATTTTTTTCAGATCAGCTTCAAACTTGCAGGTAACGAGGACAGACATAAAATCTCGGTTAAGTTCGATTTTGGGCCGAATTGGAATATTTGCCTTGGAGTTACCTGCCCTTGAGCATAAAAAAATACGTTGTGACCACGATAGCAACTTTATTTTTATTCATATCAGCTTCAAACTTGCAGGTAACGAGGACAGGCATAAAATCTCGGTTAAGTTCGATTTTGGGCCGAATCGGAATATTGACCTCGGAGTTACGTGACCTTGAGAGTCAAAAAAATTTGCCCATAGACTTAACGTAGGGAAAATGTTGTGACAGAAATAGCGACTTGAATTTTTAGCTCACCTGAGCCAAAGGCTCCAGTGAGCTGATAGTATACCAAGGCTCCGGAGTCTGTCGTCTGTCGTCCGTCCATCCGTCGTCCACACTTTCAATGAAGCATATCTCAGAAGGCAGTCGACCAATCTTGTTTAAATTTTATGTGTAGCACCATTGGGCAAGGGGAAAGGCTCCATTAGGTTTTGGAGCTAGTCTGGTTCATTTGTTCCTTCATTCTTCTTTCTCTCCATATAGAGATAATAGACCAATGTTAAATTTTTAATCAAAGATTTCTCAGGAACTATAAAAGCTAGAAGCATCAAATTTGGTATTCAATAGAATAATGATGACTTATTTTGTGTAAGAGACATTGGGCTTTCTCAGCTTATTTGTTCATCTGTTCTTTCATTCTTCTTTCTCTCCATTTTGACCAATGTTAAATTTTCGTCAAAGATTTCTCAGGAACTATAGAAGCTAGAAGTCTCAAACTTGGAATGCAATGCAATAATGATGACTTATATCCTGTAAGGGTCAATGGGCTGGATTCTATTAGCAGATTTAGTAGTCAAGTCTGTGAATTGTTAAAACTTAAGTTCCTCAGGTGAGCGGTTTAGGCTCATTGAGCCTCTTGTCTATTTAAACCTGAGAAAAATATTTTTGCCGTTTTTAACGGATGAAAGAAATATGCCGCACGTGACATCGATGGAAATTCGTACATGCTTTTTGGCCTCCGACAGGTGAACACGCTAAATATTTTTCCCGCCAAAACAGAGCAGAGCAGACGCTGGTATTTTCTAAGCATCTGTATGCACTTTTTCATTTATCAATAAACAGAGAACCGGAGTTTTGCAGGGTGACATTTTCTATTCAAACCTGATTTATTTTTAGCTTGCGAGACAAACATTTTTTGCCGTGTTTTTAATGGATCTTTTATGGAAGAAATATGCCCCAAAGTTAAATCAATACAAATCATGCATGCTTATTAGTTCCGACTTAGTTCCGAGGCACGTTTTGAACGTAGCCATGGAAAAAGCATGGGCATTAAAATTTAGGCATAACAAAAACTTCCGTACTTCACGATCTTTAGCTTTGTTTACCGATCTAAAGATGAAGCTATCCAAACTGCAAGACTATTGCAGTCCAAACTGCAAGACTATTGCAGTAAGTTCCCTTGATTTGGGGCACTTGATTGGTCATAAAAGACCAACAAACATTTTGGAAGTTTACTAATTTATTATTCACTGGATGAAAAACTAAGAAAGGTACATGCGCAAATTTTCAGTAATAAACAAACAAAAAACAAACATAAACAACATGCAGTATAACTTATAAAATACTTACAGCATGTAACATTTCATAACGGCAATCATGCATGCAACCCCCCCCCCCCCCCCCCAAAAAAAAAAAAAAAAAAAAAAAAACAAACAACTTAGTAAGAGAAGGGGTGTAAGGGTACAAGTAAATTTGCTATGCGGGTATTCTAAACATTGTTTTTCGGCTAGGTGCTAGGTGGGTATTTAACGCCGATTTATTGGTCAGTGCTTGTTCTTTGATCGTTCCTCCGAGAAATTGTCTCTCTATCAAAAAACAAAAATGGAAGTTGTCGGCTGCTGAGTTTTCTTTTTCCAAGCTTTTATAACATATTTTTTGCATAAAGGCAAACAGTGTGGGCCCTCATCAGACTGCTCTGGGCACTGTTTAAAAAAAAAAAAAATATTTTTAATGCAGATGTCAGACAACAAAGCAGACGGCAATTGTCGTGTTGGCATGTTTTGGGTGAAAAAGTGCTTCAGAGGTAAATTTTAACCAAAAATAACATCACTTTTTACCACGAAAAAATCTCCCTATTTGGGACCCCAATCTCCCTATCAGAAAATCAAAATCTCCCTATTTGGGTCCAAGAAAATATCACATGTATGGGTATAACAAACCGCGTTATAATGAGGTTGTGGTGTACCTTCAATTTGATATGCAAAATGACTATATTTCTACAAAATTTTTGACCCCTAGGGTGGGGTGGGGATTGGGAGGCAAAGAAAACTTTTGAATATGTTCATCCAGACCTTATTCATAGGGCTATTACCTGTGACAGTTCCAAGATTCTAGCTCTAAAAGCCTTGGAGGAGTTGTGTGACAATTGAAAAATGACCTGAAATCCTACTTTTTGACCTCTGGTGACCTCTTAGACATGCCCAGGGGCTAAATTTTTGCACCGCTGTATTTCACCCTTCAATACCTTCCATTGGATATGCAACATGACTATGTGCAAAAAAAAAAAAAAAAAAAAAAGAATTTTGACCCCAGGGGCTCACCTCCCACCCTGGCCTAACCCCTGGGGTCACATCAGAATTTTGTGGCCCCCACCCATAGGGGCTTGAAGAAATATATGGGCTGCATGATGCTTCCACGCAGAGCTGAAACTGACCCGCACACAAGTACTGGTAAAACACTTAGAGGATCTAAGCCTGCCCAGGCAAAACGATGCGAGTCGGCCCATCCATGCTTATAAACCCTACTCGTTTCATTGGGCAACAGGGCTTGAGATGTCATTTCATCTCAATGTTGGGTAAAAGTCCCACAAAATTGGAAGCAATGTCTCCAAAATGACCTTTACTGTGTTGACGGGGACGTTAAACCTGAAATCAATCAATCAATCACATCAGAATTTTGAATACATTGCTCTAGTCCTCATTCATAGCTATTAACTGTGACAGTTTCCTGATTCTAGCTCAGAAAGCCTAGGAGTTGTGGGACAATGAAAAAAAAGGACCCAAAATCCTATTTTTTGACCTCTGGTGACCCCTAGACATGCCCCCAAGGCAAAAGTTTTGCATTGCCGCTTTCTATTTTTCATTACCTTCGATTTGATATGCAACATGACAATGTTTGAAAAAAAATGAATTTATACACCTCGTGCAGTGTTGGGCCCCACACCCTGCCTGGGGGTCACATAAAAATTCTGATAATGTTGCTATAGTCCTCAATCATAGGGCTTTTGCCTGTGGAAATTTTGAGATTCTAGATTAAATGGTTTAGGAGCAATAGTGGGACATAACAGATGAACATACGGATGGACGGAGGGTAATACATGATCCCCTCTTTTTCTTAGGAAAGCACGGGGATAAAGATGCCATTATATCACGTGGGTGTGTTATCTTACCGTGTTTACCCAAAGTATTCGGACACCTTAACTGCTTACCATACTTTTTTTACCATTTGAACAAGTAGGGTTTGCTACCCAATGTTGTGTCTGAAGGTAGATAGTTGAGTGGAAACGGTTGTGTCTGGAGGTAGCTGGATGAGTGGCAAATTATGTAGACCCAGATGAGATGCCACATTCTATGATGTCTTAACAGGGTCTACACTTTTGCTCAGGCCAGTCTGAATATATATACATGTACATGTAGTAAATACGGTATTGTATAGCCTGAAGTCATCATTATCATCATCAGTGTATGTTGCTTTCATTTCAGATATATTGTCGCAGAATGAAGCGGCCAGTGCCTGAAGAGTTCTTGACATTACTAGCGGGAGAATCAGAAAATTTCTCAGAAGTTTATCCTTACAGGTAAAAGTCTGCTGAATACCAGTTTGCTGTTTGTTGACCTGTCACCTACTTTAAAGAAAAGCCTAACATTGGTTATAACTTTTGAACCGTTTGCGGTAAAGCCTTCATATTAGGCATGTAGGTTCCTTATGACAAGGGCTTCCCACTCATATAAAAAAATATTGACCTTTACCTGAGACCCACTTTAAAGAAGAAAAAAACATTTGTCATAACTTCTGAACCTTTTGAGGTAGAGCTTTAATATTTGGCATGTTGGACAAGGGCTTCCCACTCATACCAGAATTTTTGACCTGTGACCTTGATCTTGACCTGTGACCTGTTTTATCATAAGTTTTGAACCATTTGAGATAAAATCTTCATATTTGGCATGTAGGGTCCTTGTGCCCAGAGCTTTTTATTCATACAAAAATTTTGACCTGTGACCTTGACCTATTTTTTTTTTATCATAATTTTTTAAACATTTGAGATAGAGCCTCATATTTGTCATGAAGGTTCCTTGTGACAAGGGCATCCCACTCATACAAAAAATGACCTTAACCTTGACCTTTGACCTACTTTAAAGAAAAAAATAATACTGGTCAAAACTGTTTGAGATAGATCTTTCATAATTGGCCTGTGACCTGTGACCTACTTCACCATAACTTTTGAGCCATTCGAGATAGAGCCTTCATATTTGGCATGTAGGTTCCTTGTGACAAGGCCTTGAATTTGTTGGATCGCTTTTTGATAAAAATGTAGGTCTGCTTCTGCTTTCTTTATAAACATCACGTGAACAAGTCTGTGAAATGGACATCCCCCTAAACCCCAATTTATATATATACTGGGGTTTAAGGGGGTATCCATTAATTCTCTTATTTCTGCTCCAAGACATAGGTTGTGGGTACTCGTTAGTACCGCCTCATTGAGGCAGTTCTAACAAGCACCCACAACCTATGTTTGCTGTATAAATAAGAAAAATATCACGGATTTTCACCAGAAAAGTAGCCAATTTGGGGATGTGAAAAACTGCACTTTGTCACACGGGTGTGTTATCGTAATGAAGGCACACAAAATCTAAAATGGATGAAGGATGTTCTTGTGTTTTATTCCCAGATCGATACAGCTATTCGGCATTAGAATTTCAAAAGCAAATACAAAACTTATAGGTCTCAAAAATTGCTTAACAGCCGTGTTATGGTCAAACAAAAATGTTTAGATTATGTGGAGAAGTATTCATTTATGGTCATTGTTCTTTAAAATTTACACATTTTTGAGACCCATCTTTTAACTGTCTTATATCTGAAACCCTTTTATAATGAACAATTTTGTAAAGAGATTTAGGTATACCGTGAAATTCCGCTATTAAGACCACCCAAAATTAAGACTAATTCTGCTTTAAAAAACTAATTAGAAGGTGGCACATAGTCTTTCTTCGTGTTTTCTGCAGACAGTGTCCTCTGGTCAGGGACCACCTTTGGGACTGTTCAAAAATGGTCTTAAAGACCACTTTTGAACAGTCCCAAAAGTGGTCTTAATATAGGAATTTTACTGTATTTATAATTTCAAACTTGGATTAAACTTCCATATTAAAAGAAAGTTTTTGGCTGAAATTTATTAAGCTTTGCCTAGAAGAAGGAAAATAGCATTGGCTGAAATTTTATTCTGATAGCTAGATGAAATTAAAAGCCGAGTGTATATTCATTATTTTGGGCTTTAATTATTCTAGATTAGTTTAATATTATTGTTTATTCCATTTCAGACTCAAACGTAAGCGGACATGCCCAAATAATGGTACAAGAGAAGAACCTTGTAAATTATGTCGCAAAAGTACTTACAGAAATGCCGGCAAGACTTCATATAGTAGAATCAAAATAGACATCCTAACTCTCAAAGTGCAAGGTAAGACTCTTCTGCTGTTTCATGCAAAATGTATAATAATATGTTATGTTGCAAAATGACTGAGGCTTACTGGATTTTTTCTCAGCATTACGCAAACATGCCTATACAAATACAGTGCCACCTGTATCGCTGAAAAAATGAAAATTTTATGATGAAAAATTGTGATATTTTTCTTATTTCTGCTCTAAAATATAGATTGTGGGTACTCGTTAGAACCGCCTGGATCTTATTTCTACTCAAAATATAGATTGTGGGCACTCATTAGAACTGCCTCATCGAGGCGGTTCTAACAAGTACCCACAATCTATATTTTAGAGCAGAAATAAGAAAAATAAGGTATACCCCCAGAAACCCAGTGTTTCTATATGAAAGTGGGGTTCAAGGGGGTCAAAATTATATAGGCGTGTTTTCGTGATGGTAAAACCATACTATAAGTTATTTTGATTCTTGACAGAGAACATAAATATGATTTCATGTTCCCCTTCAAGAATCAACATAACGACTTTGTTATACTGGAAAGCTTTTTGATGACATCTTGTACATTGTTGCAGAGTTTTCTAAAATATTCTCATCACGAAAACACGCCTATATAATTTTGACCCCTCGAACCTCACTTTTATATAGTGAAACTGGGTTTTACAGGGGTAAACCTTATTTTTCTTATTTCTGCTCTAAAATAGAGAGTGTGGGTACTCGTTAGAACCGCCTTGATGAGGCGGTTCTAACGAGTACCCACACTCAATATTTTGAGCAGAAATAAGAAAAATATTACAATTTTTCATCTTAAAATTTTCATTTTTTCGGCGATAAAGGTTACAATGTATTAATATAGGCATGTTTTCGTAAGTATTCTTTTGTAGCGGTTGTCATCAGAAGTATGTTTACATGTGACGTCATCAAACGCCCCCTTCTGCATGCACTATGTTGATCATGGTGCTCAGTGGGAAATGTTTACGTCATGTTAGAATGAGAGTTTTGTATCGGAAAACAATGAAATAAAGTACCGAACAAATGAAAACCAATCAAAGAAATTTTATTTGTTTGTTTATTCAGTGAAGGCAAACATGAGAGGAGTATATATTTTTGCTCACAGGGTATATAGAAAATAATGGCAGAACAGTGAATGTTTTGATTAAGTTTGGTAAGCTACTTGGTAGAACAGTGACTGTTTTGATCTAGTTTGGTAAGCTACTTGGTAGAACAGTGACTGTTTTGACCTAGTTTGGTTAGCTTCTTGGCAGAACTCTGACTGTTTTGACCAAGTTTGATAAGCTGCTTGGTAGAACAGTGACTGGTTTGGCCTAGTTTGGTAAGCTACTTGGTAGAACAGTGAACGTTTTGACCAAATTGGGTAAGCTTATGAAGCTTGGAACAAAGTGGCCCAGAAATTTTACTCCCATAATCACATCAGTTTGAGATAAATCATTTGAGATAATGGTCTAAATGCCAAAAGAAAGAGGAAATTTAACTAAAGCTTTCATAAATGTTAGAATTGAGATGCCTCTTGGGGTATAAATTATGCTTATAATACATTGTATATTTGGTGACAACCTATGTCATTACAAAAACAAGCCTATACAAATACATAAATACTCAAATTTTAAGATGAAAAATTGTGATATTTTTCTTATTTCTGCTAAAAATATAGATTGTGAGCGCTCTTTAGAACCACCTCATTGATGCAGTTTTAACGAGTACCCACAATCTATATTTTAGAGCAGAAATAAGAAAAACAACGTTTACCCCCGCGAACTCCAGTTTTACAATATAAAATTGGGGTTCAAGGGTGTCAAAATTATATAGGTGTGTTTTTGTGATGTTTAAGCAGAAATAAGAAACTTGATGTATACCCCTGTAAATCCCACTTTTTCTAAATAAAGTGTGATTTAAAAAGGCTATCCATTGCACAGCTTCATTAATGTCATATCTGTACAATTTCTTTCTGTAGTTTTTAATAAAACATTTATTACCTCCCCCTTTCTATTTCAGTATCAGATTTAACATACTCAACATCTATCAAAGGCAAACACATTCCATTTGGTGCAGCAGGTGATTGCTACAGTTCCAAACATTGTCCCCAGGTAAGACTCTTGGGTGAATAATTTAGCTGCACTCGTTTCTGAATTTAAATAGATAATTCCTTATTTATTCACTAACTGAATGTCAAACAGTATAGATTTTGATTCAGAAGCATCTGATCTGAATCTAAATTTTTAGCAAAGGTAGGGGTTATTGTGGTTCGGCAATACAAGGGTTAACCCTTATCTTGCTGTTCACAACAATCCCTATGTTTGCAAACAGTGTAGATCCAGATCAGGTGGCTTCTGAAGAAGCCACCTGATCAGGATCTACACTGTTTGGCATTCAGTTTATGAATTTGTAGCAATAAATTACATCAAGTAATTTGATTGGTTGATAGACAGAAATGGGTGTGGCTTAAATGAATATTCAGCAAGATAAGGGTTAATAATAATTGCATACTTTTTGCCATTTTTGAAAGGGAAACAACTATTGTGAGTTTTAATTATTTTCTTGTTATCTAAAGGATCTACTAAAGGATCCTTTTCAGAGGGTATCAGTTTTACAAGTAAACCATTATCGATAAGGGATACAAAAACAGTTTAGAAAAGTTGTACATTTATCATTTGATCATATCTGTGTAAAAATATTATTTTTGCCTTCCCTTAAAGTGAATGCAAAGTTTGGGACTTATAAGAAAGAAACTCAGTTTAGCTTGAGGACCTCACTTAACTACAGGAAGAGTTATTTCCCTGCACTAACTCAGATCAGCTTTGGGTACTTCACTTAACTACAGGTAGAGTTATTTCCCTGCACTAACTCAGATCAGCTTTGGGTACTTCACTTAACTACAGGTAGAGTTATTTCCCTGCACTAACTCAGATCAGCTTTGGGTACTTCACTTAACTACAGGAAGAGTTATTTCCCTGCACTAACTCAGATCAGCTTTGGGGACCTCACTTAACTACAGGTAGAGTTATTTCCCTGCACGAATGCAGTTCAACTTTGGGGACCTCACAGGTAGAGTTATTAGTTCAGCTTTGGAGATCTCAGTTAACTACAGGAAGGGTTATTCCCCTGCACTAACTCAGTTCAGCTTTACTACAGGAAGAGTTATTCCATTGCACTAACTCATTTCAGCCTTAGGGATCTCACTTAACCACAAGAAAAATTATTTACCAGCACTGACCCAGGACCTCACTAACCCTACGTCAGCTTTTGTTCTGAAACTTAACTTTTCTTTTCTTTCAGGGTCAGTTCAGTATTGACCTGTCTGGGACTGGTTTAACTGTCACCCCAAATACAACATGGGTCTCACAAGGGTCAAAGACCTCACAGAGGATAGAAAGACTACAGGTTTGTACCATCCATAATTTCTATAAACAGTGAACCCCGACATATGGCCACCTCTCAACAACAGCCACTTCCCTATAATTGCCAGATTATGAATTCATGGAAATGAAAATGCAATATATAATACACTGCAAACTCTTTATAACACTAGTGTTGGGGTCCAGAGCATAAACCATGTTAGTTAAAAAAACATTTTATATCCAAACAAAAATAGATTGTTCTGGTAATGACCATTTTTGGGATTCACCTTGAAATGGTGTTGTATCCAAAACCATATTATAATGACCAGTTTTATAAAGAGGTTGTGGTGTATTAAAAATAACCTCCACAGCAGTCACCTCCTAAAATAACCTCCACAGCAGTCACCTCCTAAAATAAACCCAATAGCAGTCACCTACTAAAATAACCTCCACGGCAGTTACCTCCTAAAATAACTTCCACAGCAGTCACCTCCAAAAATAACTTCCACAGCAGTCACCTCCTAAAATAACCTCCACGGCAGTCACCTCCTGAAATAACTTCCACAGCAGTCACCTCCTAAAATAACCTCCATGGCAGTCAACTCTTAAAATAAACTCCACAGCGGTCACCTCCTAAAATAAACTCCACAGCAGTCACCTCCTAAAATAACTTCCACAGCAGTCACCTCCTAAAATAACTTCCACAGCAGTCACCTCCTAAAATAACCTCCACAGCAGTCACCTCCTAAAATAACTTCCACAGCAGTCACCTCCTAAAATAACCTCCACAGCAGTCACCTCCTAAAATAACCTCCACGGCAGTCACCTCCTAAAATAACCTCCACAGCAGTCACCTCCATATAATTCCAATTCTCAATCAATACATATATTTCGAGCGATTTGATTGGTTGAAATAAAAGTTTCAGTTCTTCGAAAAATTCCATGAGCAAGAATCTCAGATTTGTTTCACACAGCGACAGGTAGTCATATAATGTGATGTCAAAGAGCACATTTAGAACCCGCGCGTTAGGTCATTGCAAATAAATGACGTCAACAGCGTTCAATAAAAAGATGGGAAAATATTGAAAATGTAAATGTTAGAAGACAAATTAACTGACTTTATAGACTTTTTTGGATTTCTTTCAAAAATAGCCACTAACAATTAAATAATGATTCTGCCGTGGCTGTTGGTAAGTTCATTCTTACACTTTCGAAATAATTCCTAAAAAATTACCATTTTGGTGACATTTGTAATATTTTGACATAGTTGGAATTATTAGGAATGAAATGTCATTTTGTGGATTTTATTGTGTAAACTCCGGCAAATCACTCACAAACTTAGCATTAAAGCCCTCGGGCTTTAATGCTAAGTTTGTGAGTGATTTGCCCTTCGGGCTTTAATGCTAAGTTGGTGAGTGATTTGTCGGAGTTTACACATCATAGGATAAAATCCACAAAAATGAAATTCATTCCTATAACAACAGCCAGTTTTAAACCTTCCAAATGGTGGCTGTTGTAGAGAGGTTGCAAGGCAACAGCACTTTACCTCAGTAGGTGGCCAGAAAATAAGACTGTCATCTACTGTACAAATGTTCTTAATGCTTAATTTTTTCTTTCAGGATGGTGAAATAATAAAAGGAAGTTGTGGAGGACTTTGTGGTTGGTGCTCACCCGAGTTTGGTATTCAGCTTCAAGTTATATCCTAGCACTGGGGACAGAGAGGGGGTGGGATTAAGGAGCTATGGGCTTCTGACTTGTCTTTCATGTAAATAGACAACTTTTATATTATTGGTAAGTAAAAGTACCACTGAATTTTTCCTTAAGGGGAATGGATACACCTTCAGGGGAGGTAACTCCTTCAAAAGTATTTTTGCCTCTCATGTCAATAGGGGTCAACTCTTAAAGGAAAGAATTTGCTCCTCAGGAGCAAATTCTTTCCTTTAAGAGTTGAACCCTTTTTCCATTGGATAGAGCTTATAGAAAAGTGAACAGAAGTTCCAAAATTTGTCTCCCTTTGAAAAATGGCTGGAAAATTTGCCAGATGTTCCCATTCCCCTTAAAGTCAGCAGTACAAAATCTCTATTCTGTATTCCTTTGTTACTATGTTCATGTGATTTGTTCTTTTATTAGGGCCCGCACTGAAAGTGTGGGTGCCCTATAGTAATCACTCTGTCCGTCCATCTGTCTGTCTGTCCGTCCACAAATTTCTGATAGCGCTGCCGGGGCCCTAGTCAGTTTCACTGACAGCTCTAGTTTTGTTTGTATTGGAGTTTAATGGCGCAGTAAACACTATTTTAGGTAATTTTTGAGCTGGTCAGTTTATCTATCCACACTTTTCTTGGGCAGGCTTATACGTAAGCAGTTAACCAGTACAGTGCACATTCTTTCACCAGAAACTGACAACTGCCCTTCTTGAATCAGCGGAAGGGAGAGAATTACCATAGAAAAGATTTCATAATCAATCTCCACGAAAGAATGTTGCCGACCCCTGCAGGTATCCAACCTGCGTCCTCCTGATCACCAGTCAGACGTACATCCGACTGAGTTACCGAGGCCAGCTTTGAACTCGTCTTTAAGTCCTTTCAAATTTTTTCCATAACATAGGTATGAAAGCATGAATATGTTTGGGATAGTTTGTCTATCCAAGCTCGAACATGCATGTGGTGTGTACTCATTAGAATTGCCTCAATGAGGTAATTCTAATGAGTACACACAACATACCTGTTTCTGAAAGACAATCAAAATGACATCCGACTATGACATCTGACATGGTACTATAATTGAATCTCCGTGGCTCAAACTTGCCTTCTCTCGAACAAATTTTCATGTCCCCTAAGGTGTTCTAGCTAATAAAGTTTGACTATATACTGTTGGACTAAACTTCTTACTCGCCAAAACAGGAATGTCCTTTGTTTGTTTGTTTGTTTGAATTGAGGTTTAATAGGGATGGGTATTGTCAGAATTTTCGTATCACGATATATCACGATATGGTTAGTGCGTATCACGATACGTATCACGATATATTATGTAGCAATCTGAAACACACTGGTAATTGGAAAACCACAATATATATGGAAAAGAGAAGGGAGTTTTCATGGGTAAATATCATTTAACCTACTTACAAAACAAAGGTACTAAAAAGAATTGTCCCAATGTTATGAGGGGAAATAAAGATACTATCTGAAAGTGCTATTAAATGTTGTATTAGATTGATGGCCTCAGTCACTTTATTTGTGACTGTCATCTTTTGCAACCTGAAATGTTGCTAGATATCGGTAGTTGGCCATGGTAAAGTTTGTTTTGGTTTTCACTCTATTACCGGTACACAATCTTGTAAATGCTGGGCAGCTTACACTAAAGTGACGTATACAACAACAACAGCCGCGTGATTCGCCGAAATCCTAGCTCGGCCTACCGTAAAAATTCGGCTATAAGACGAGGATTTTTCCCTCCAAAATGACCCCGTCTTATAGCCGAGGTCATGGACTGCAGGCTTTTTTCAGGCAATGTCCGGCGAAGACCAGACATAAAGAAAAAGCCTATCAGTGATTTTTGAATTGATATAAATCGCCGCTCACAAACCACCGCTACCATTTTTCTGCATGCGATCGGTAAATTTCGTTATCCGACGCTAGCACCCCCATACGTGTTTAATGTCATTGTGTGTATCTCTTTCATAAAAAATGTTTGGAACAGGTAAAAAACCTTTTCTCGATAGCTAAACGGTTGTGAATAGAGGTGGATAGAAAACCAGCGCTTTGCACAGCTCCCGAATTATCCCCAAAGGCTCCGTGTCAATAAACAACAGCATTCGACTTTTCCCGTCCAGCGTCTGCTATTTGGCGCCAAAACATAACCATTCATGAGATCATAGAAAAGTCCGTTTTTATTATGCAAATATCTACCGTTAGATATAGCTAATTGTCTGAGGAGCGATTAAATCCTTTTCACATTGATTGTGGATTAAATTTTGTGATTGGAAGATAAACGCCAATTAGAATCATAACGACCATATTTTCACACCTTATCGACACGCACCGCAGGGTGGCAATTTTATGACAGGGATTAACAATAGTGTCATACTTGAACCGTAATAAATACACAGATGGTTTGTCTCTGAATTGACAGTGCAGCAATTATTGCGATTTACTTACTGGTCTAGTTTTACCGTATTTAAGGACTCACAAAGACTGACAGACTGAGCTGTATTTACCAATCAGTTATGAAAGAAAATATGAAAAATGGATAAAAAAAAGAAAATATCGAAATTGGCGGACCGTATTGTGATATGATTTTTTTCTGAACTGTATCACGATATACCGATAATATCGCACATCACTAAGGTTTAACGTCCCCGTCAACACTAGGTCATTTTGGAGACGCGGCTTCCAATTTTGTGGGACCTTTACCCAATGAAATGACTTCTCAAGCCCTGCCGCCCAATGAAATCAAAATTCTTATATGCATTGGATGGTCTGACTTACACCACTTTACCTGGGCAGGCTTAGTCCTTCTAAGCAGTTTACCAGAACTCATGTATGGTCAGTTTTAGCTCTGCATGGAAGCACCATGCAGCCCAATCTATTTCTCCAAGCCTCAATGGGCGGTGGCGAACAGGAATGTCCTAATTTAGAGATCATGAAATCTTTCCAGAGAACAACTTCAAATTGGTTTTATTTATTTATTAACACGTTTCGGCCATTATTGGCCTTTATCAAGTGTAATAAACAAGTAGACATTTAGAGATGGAAGTGTCAGACTTGAGGTGTGGTGGGGGAGAGGGGTTAAGTATTTTTTTAGATATTTGGACCTGGATTAGGTAATTCCTTACCATGTGTGCTGCTCTTCATATATTTTTGATTTGCATATTGTTTTTTTTGTATAGCAACAAAAGTCTGGATCAAGTATTACTAAATTTTATCCAGAGCAGGAACATGTTAGTATATCCAAACTAAAAATCGATAGTATTGAAAAATGACCATTTTTGGGATTCATCTTGAAGCAGTGTTTTATTCCAAACCATATTGTGATGACCAGTGTTGTGATGTTTTAAAATTACCCCCACAGGAGTCAACACGACCGGTACATTACGAAAACTCGCCTATACAAATACATTGTAGCCTTTATCACCGAAAAAGATGAAAATTTTAAGATGAAAAATTGGGATATTTTTCTTATTTCTGCTCAAAATATAGATTGTGGATACTCGTTAGAACTGCCTCGATGATGCGGTTCTAATGAGTACCCACAATCTATGTTTTTGAGCAGAAAGAAGAAAAATGTGTCGAGGCGGTTCTTACGAGTATCCACAATCTATATTTTGAGCAGAAATAAGAAAAATAATGTATACCCCTGCAAACCCCAGTTTTACAATATAAAAGTGGGGTTTAAGGGGGTCAAATTTATATAGGCGTGTTTTCATGATGGAAGGCATTTTCAAAGTGTTTGTTTCTTATCTTTCAGTGAAAATAATGCTAGACATAACATACGAATTGTCTGTCAAGCCTTATTTATGATGAAAAATATTTTAAGAAATCAAATTGTCATCTGCTCCAGGAATTTATGCAGCAGTTAAAGGCTTAAATCCAAGTATCTTGCTTATTTTTCAGATATTTTGATGTACAAAGAAGAAAGAATGTAGTCCTGTGCCATTGTAAATAACATTACGCCATGATGCCTGCCAGAGAATGACGGATGATGGACCATTAATTTATAAATTTTGTACTTTTATAAGTTTGTTATTTGAAATATTGTTTGGGATAAAGTACACCTTGGTATAGGCAGACAGTAAAGGCCGCGGCTAGACCAGTATTTCTGCAGCCTGGTTTGTGTTTAACAGATCATTAAGGGAAATGGGTACATATGGCAGATTTTTCCACCATTTTTCTAAGGGAAACAGTGATTTGGACTTCCTGTTTGCTTTTCTGCAAACTGTGTCCCATGAAAGAAGGCGTTTACTCTTAAAGGAAAGAATTTGCTCCACAGGAGCAAATTTTTTCCTTTATGAGTTGACCTCTATTGACATGGGAAACAAAAATACTTTTGCAGGAGTTGCCTCTCCTGAAGGTGTATCCATTCCCCTTAAATAAATCTCCAACTAACTCAGCTGCTTGCAAGAAAACTGTGTTTGCAATGAAAACTGTGTTTGCAATCAATTACATGTATTTCTAATACATGTATGTTTTACCATTATTTGTAGTTGACACCTTAATTTCAATTTTACCAAAGATTTAGACAACATTCATTCAGAATTACACAAAAATAGACCAGTAAAAAGAAACAACAAATATTGTTATAATTATAGGCTAGAATTTTTTCAGAGATTCTGGAATGGATACTTTTTACATTTCTGTTCATTTGACAAAAATACTTCGATTTACTAGTTTTACTGAAAATAAGTTATAACTTAAAATTGTCAAAGTGTCTTGCTGTCAAACATTCAAGATGACAACTACACAGTCTGCTAAGATATGTGAGAGTCTGGGTCCATACTGATGGCTATACCAGTTTGTATTTTTCCCATATAGTCTTATTTTCTGAAGCTGGTTACAATTTTAGTGCTAATAGTTTGTGTTTATTTGTTTCAGTATTTGTTTTGGTTTTATTTAAGGCAAATAGATATGGCTTTTAGGAGAGGCAACTGTCCATTTGTGGCATTACTTTGTTGCCCCTCTGCTCTTAAAGGAAAGAGTTTGCTCCTTAGGAGCAAATTCTTTCCCTTAAGAGTAGATTTCTTTTTCAGTTGATCTAAGTTTTCATAAAGGAAAGCTAACAGGATACTATGAAATTTGTCTCCCTTGAAAAATATGGCAAAAAATAAGTTTTGTGAGCTGAATTGCTTCCCCTTAAATTCATTTGTTTTCAAAACTAGAATAGCCTAAGTCTTAAATTCTTAGGTGAATATGGAAAGTGCCTCTTTGTTTTTCTGTGACCTGAAAATGTTTGTTCTTTTTAAATCAGTTTATCACAGAAAAGGATTTTTACCTGAAGGGCAATGTGAAGGGGGATAATTGATCTGGCAATGTTTCCTTTCATTTTTTTTGAGAAATGGGGGAAACCATAAGCTGTAATTTTGAACAGTTATGTTCTTAACCTCTATTGTGAATAAGAAAAACTCCAAACTTTAGAATGTCTCATTGATACTTGGGTTGGGCGTAACTTACTTTCTATATCTAAGTTATTGAAATATCAAACTTTAATGCACTTCATTTTATATTTGAGACACAAAATGAAATTATACATTAATGTGCTGATCTGACATTTTTTTCCAATTCTACAATCAATGCTTACATATTGAAGTATTGAAGAGAATTATTTCTGCTTTTATTTCTAATTGGTTCTAAGCATTGTGTTCTGTATTCAGCGCTGTAGACAAGGAAATGTAACTAGAATTATCACGGGAAAAATTAGCTGCATCATGAGTAAACCTGCATTTTGCTGTTTGTGAACAACAAAGCTCAAGATTAACATGCATATCTACACAGTCTGATCAGCAGCTTTGTGTTCACACATTACGTTAACACATTGTGTGGCATAGTGCATGCTGTTATAGTTAAATTTCTGATGAAAATTTGTGACAGTCTTATTTATACTCATAACATAGGTTGTAGATGCTCGTTAGAACCGCCTCATTGAGGCTATACAAGGTATGTGCAGTAATGAAGGCTCTGATCAGACTGCATGAGTGCACAGGTTACCTTAAAATCCTTAACATTTGGACACCTTGGGGACTTGCTGTAATTCTCCTAAAATTTTAACAAATTTGTTTCACAATCCTCCAAGAAGTCCAAAAGGTGCTAACAGAATGGCAAACATTGTTGATCCTGATAAGACTGCTCTTCAGAAAAGAGTCTGCACTGTTTGCTTAGGTCTATCTGTCCCAATACTTAGGATGAATATGGTAATCTTTAGTCTTTGTTAGTTTCACAAGTGATATTGTAGGTTTTTTTCATGCACAGGCTCAACTATTTATAACACGTTTGTGTGCACCTTTGCCTCTTTATAACACTTCATTTTAATACAATTTTGGATATAAAAATATATATATTATATGGAAAAATGACTGTCTTTTTTTCTATATAATCTATACATTTTGTTTTGGATTTAACTAATGTGACTTGTGCTTTGGACTCCAGCAACAGTGTTATAAAATAAAAATGTTATGATATACTTGTTACATTTGTCTTGGTGATGCAGTTCTATGAAATACTGGACAGTATACTGTAACATTTATAAAAGTTAGATGTGGATGCATCAGTAAGGAAATTCTAAAAAACATGTACCAACAAGATATGACTTTATAGAGAAATGAGTCCGAATCCTAAATTCTCTTCAATATTTCTAATTGTCTGACTATCTTGTATTTGTTGGGTAATTTGTATGTATATTTTGTGGGTACTATGTGTAATATTCCGTCCTTGTGGCCAGTGATTATAGTGCAATATCTCGTTCCCAGGATTTTGTTTTGCCTTGAAATACATGCAACAATAGATGTCCTAAAATTTCAAACACATCGTTGCATATTTATTTTACGCCATTTTTTTTTTTTTTTTTCAATCATTTTTTTTTTGTGGAATTCATGCTTGAAATGCAAACAGTGTAGGCCTAGATCAGACTGCTCCCAGAGGAGCAGTCTGATCAGGGTCTGGTCAGTTTGCCTGAGAAGTTATGTTGGGAGCTGATGTACAAAATTTCAGTCTTTACCCTTATCTTGCTGAATATTCATTTAAGCCACACCCATTTCTGTCTATCAGCCAATCAAATTACTTGATGTAAATTATTGCTACAAATTCATAAACTGAATGCCAAACAGTGTAGATCCTGATCAGATGGCTTCTTCAGAAGCCATCTGATCTGGATCTACACTGTTTCCAAAGATAGGGGTTGTTGTGAACAGTAAGATAAGGATAAGAATGAAAAAAAAAAAGCAACACAAAGAACAGAGATTGTTTATTATCCTTCAGGCACTGCAGAGTATTCTAGATCAGATGGCCAGCTAGTTTTTTTGTAATTTTATTTTTTTTCAGTGAAAATAAGGCGACATTTCATATGTAGAGGATTCATGTATACTGTCAAGCCTTGTTTTTAATGCACCCACTTTAAGCATGGCATGATACAGGAGTTGATTTCCATCCTTTCATCAGTTTGTCAATCCATCAACAGTTATCACGAAAACATGGCTGTATAAGTTTGACCCCGTAAACCACACTTTTATATAGTAAAACTTTGGTTTACAGGGGGTATTCATTATTTTTCTCATTTCTGCTAAAAAACATAGATTGTGGGTACATGTTAGGACCTCCTCAACCAGGCGGTTCTAACGAGTGTCCACAACAATGTTCAGAGCAAAAATATTGACAAATTTTTTACATTACGAAAACACACCTATTCAAATACATTGCCACCTTTATCCCTAAAAAAATGAAGATTTCAAGATGCAAAATTACGATATTTTTCTTATTTCTGCTCAAAATATAGAATGTGGGTACTCGATAGAACCGCCTCGAGTACCAACAATCTATATTTTAGAGCAGAAATAAGAAAAATAAGTTTTAACCCTGCAAACCCCAGTTTTACTATATAAAAGTGGGGTTCGATGGGTCAAAATTATGTAGGCGTGTTTTCGTGATGAGCAGAAAATTTTCAGTTTTTAGTGGTAAAATTTTCAATGTTTTGCATCAAGCCAAATGCTCAGGACCATACAGGTGCAACATAGGCTTCTGTTGAAAAATAGTAGTAAATACTTCAAAAATGCCAACTGCTAAGTGTGCTAAGTTTTTGAATAGTTAAGTAAGGGATAGTTCTGGCATATTTTTATCTAATGGCGTACCTCAGTCAGCCAGTGTAAGGGAAAATTCTGTCGTTTTTTTTTTATCGGCAAACCTCAGTCGGCCAGTTTTCGTGATTTTGCACAATATATGTTTTTTGTCAAGACAATTCTGTAGATTATTCACAGTGTTTGATTTTCTTAGACTGTTGAAAGAATTAATAAGAATTTGATTGGTTGATAGACAGAAATGGGTGTGGCTTGAATGAATATTCAGCAAGATATGGGTTAAATTGTGCTATAATGAAACCTTATAAGGTTCAAATGTATGCCAGCTCATTTCATAAGCTCACAAGACAGATGAGATTAAACCAAAGAGATTATCACCGTTATCAGGGAATTTGCTGTCCTCTCTCTAAGAAATACCTTCATACTTCCTCATAATTTGAACAACAGTTTAACCCTTATCTTGCTGAATATTCATTTTAGCCACACCCATTTCTGTCTTTGAACCAATCAGATTACTTGATGTAATTTATTCCTACAAATTCATAAACTGAATGTCAAACAGTGCAGATCCTGATCAGATGGCTTCTTCAGCTGGATCTACAATGTTTGCAAAGATAGGGGTTGTCGTGAACAGCAAGATAAGGGTTAACTTGAATGCCTCAAACAACTTTGGGACAGCAGAACTTTGTTCTAGACAGTAGTTTGAGTCACTTGGGGTTACTCAAAGGGCCAGGCCAGGCCAGGAGGTATAAAATGGGGATAAATTCAGACATCATGTAAACAAGTCTGTCCAGGAGGGGAGTTTGTCCGGGGTGGGGGGGGGATGTCCGGATACCATATATTGGAGAGGGAGTCAAATTTCTGTTCTTCTAAAACTTGAAAGCACAAACTTTTTTGGTTTAGGAACCTGGATAAGAAATAAGAACTTAAAAACTAATTTTTCGGGCCTTACCCTCCAATGATTAATCTAACATCTACAATGTATATGTAAAGCTTTAAGGCAGGGTGTAAATATCACATATGTTGGTTGGTTGGATTTGAGGTTTAACGTCCCCGTCAACACTGTAAAGGTCATTTTGGAGACGATGCTTCCAATTCTGTGGGACTTTTACCCGACATTGAGATGAAATGACATCTCAAGCCCTGTCGCCCAATAAAACCAATAGGGTTTATAAGCATGGACGGTCCGACTCGTGCGCACCGCTTTGCCTGGGCAGGCTTAGATCCTCTAAGCGGTTTACCAGTACTCTTGTGCAGGTCGGATTCAGCTCTGCCTGGAAGCATCATGCAGCCCATATATTTATTCAAGCCTCGATGGTTGGGGCCGATATCACATATGACTGTAAGTGTAATTCTTGTCTTCCAGTTTTCACTAATTTTTACAAAGTGAGCAAAACTGGCCAGTATTGTGGTAGTATAACACTACTGTATAACACTATTGCTGAGATGTATAGAATATATAGAAAATAATGCTATAATCATTGTATTTTTCCATACAATCTATATATTTTGATCATTTTTCTGTATACCATAATGATCCTAAGTATTGGTACAGACAGGCTTAAGCAAACAGTGTAGACCCAGAACTGAGCAGTCTGATCAGGGTCTACACTGTTTGCCATTCCATCTGGATTGAGAAACAAATTTGTTAGAATTTTAGGAGAATTACAAGCACATCCTCAAGATGTCCAAATTTGTAGGATTTTTACGTTCTTGTAATACATTAATTTCAATTTAGCTGCAACATCTTTGGATGCAACACCCATCTATAAACAGTGTTATTCTTGGAAATCATGCTTTAAAGAAATTTATGTGTATTTGTTCATTTTGTGTGTAGAAAGCCAGTTTCTACTTTTGAAAGTTGGAAATTCTGAGCCAATTTGTTCAAAGCTGATGAAGTTGTTTTATAACTTCAGTCATTCAGTACAGCAAAAATCTGATGTTTTTGCTGAAAATATGTTTAAGCAAAACTGCCACTGTTAGATATGGTACTGTTGACGTTTCCACCACAAACATATTTGGTAAGCTAACAAGGCTTTGAACACTGTGACATGGGCCAATGTGTTTATTTTTCTATGGGTTCTGACTACATTTTTCCAAAGTGGCTACAAATTCAGCTGACTGCGATTATTAGCCATGTTGAATTAACACCACAACCTCTTTATAACACTATTAATTGGGTCCAAAGCAGAAAGTGTGTTAGTAAAACAACTGTGTTATATCCAAACAAAAATGTAAAGATTATATAGAAAAATGACCATTTATGGTCATTTTTCTATATAATCTATACATTTTTGGGATCATTTTTCTATATAATCTATACATTTTTGGGATCCATCTAGAAACCATGTTATATCCAGACCATGCTATAACAAATTGTGTTGTAATGAGGTTGTGGTGTAGTTAAAAAAAAGAGGAATTAATCAAAGCAATGACAGCACTGGAGGGTCATTTATCTCTGACGAGAGGCTGGGAAAAATAGTCCTGAACTGATACTTATACTGTTTCATTTAGCCGTTAAATGCCAGTATTTTAAGCAAACAGTGTAGACCCTGATCAGACACCACATTGTGTGGGATCTGATCTGGGTCTATACTGTTTTTGGGATAATAGACATATACGGGTTAACTTACATAATATAGAATATAAATGGTTTCTGGTTTTGTCAGTACAGAAAACTGCAAATTTGCACAAGGTTTAACTTTATTCACAAGTGATAGTCATGTGAACATCAGCAGAATTAGCTCTGTTGTATATATAACATTGTGTTGATTGCTGCTGAGTGTGGACGGGCCTCCGTGGCCTAGTGGATAAGAGTGCTGACTCTTAGTCATTAGGTCTCTCACCCCTGTGGGTTTGAGTCTCACTCGGGTCACATGTGAGACGCCAAGTTCTGCAACGGAAGGTCAGGTGGTTTTTCACCGGGTTTCGCCCACCTCTGATTAACGATTGGCTCAATATGAGTGAAATAATCTTGAAAGGGTCGTAAAACCAAAACAAAAAACTGCTGAATACAAGTCTTGGTAATTCACAGCCCACTGGGCCCACAACATGAATATTACTCTTTGATGCAACCTTTCTTAGATGGCATTTGCCCAGTGTAATGAATATTGTTTTGAATTCTTTACTGCATGTCTGTTTGCCAATGTTTCATTTTAGGACCCTAGGCATACATGGATAAATTGATTCAATATTGAAACGCACTTACCCATTCTTGCGGGTCCTTTATTTTATTGGCCCTGTTTGTTAAATAGAACACATAACTTATATTCATCACGAAAACACGCCTACACAGATACATTGTAAACGTGACCGCTGACAAAACTAAAATTTTAAGATAAAAAAATAGTGATTTTTCTCCAATAGATTATGGGTACTTGTAAGAACCGCCTCTTGAGGCGGTTCTTTCAAGTACCCACAATCTATATTTTGAGCAGAAATAAGAAAAATAAGGTTTACCCCTGTAAACCCCAGTTTTACAATATAAAAGTGGGGTTCAAGGGTGTTAAAATTATATAGACATGTTTTCGTGATGGCATGCATTTTAGTCAGTGGTAGTCATGTCGACAGTAGCAGTATAGTTGCTGCTGTATTGTTAACTTAGGTTGATTGATTGACCCCAAAATGGACTCACCCAGTAGAAATACAGAAGAACCATGAATGGGTTTAGGATGTGCAGTATTCTAACATAGCTGATATATCTGTTTCAGATTTAATGTTTGTGTATAGTACATAATGATATTGTGAAGTTTCATGTGGATATTAAATATGTAAATAAAGATCTTGAACTGTGTAAAATATAGATTTAAACTTTTGTATGTATTGGTATAAAACTGTATAGATCTTCTTTATTTGTAAATCTCTGGTGTAGTATTATGCATATACATCTATATTATTTATGCCTCAGCATGTTAAAAACAGTCCCGTAATCATAATATTTGTTGTTTGTTTGTTTATTTTCTTTTGTTTTGCCATGAAATGTTAATTAATGCTGTCTGTTTTATGCATTAGTGACATAGTGTTGAGTTTTATATATGGAGTATCAGTTATTTGAAGTTGTGTCATGAACAATAAAAAAATTATCTCGACTGAGATCAGATATGACTGAGATCAGAGGATGCAAAGGTGCATGCCAATAGAGCAGGTACATGTATTTTCATGACACCAAATATTTTATGTTGTGTAAACTTGAAAAATTGTAAATATGTTGCAGTGTATACATGGAATTGTAGTTATACCATGCATAAAATGTCCTTATTGTATAAACAAACAACTACAGTCCTGAAACTGTCAACATTTGTTTGTCTGTTTGATTTTAGGTTTAACGTCCCCATCAACACTGTTTACCCGACATTGAGGTGAAATGACATCTCAAGCCCTGTCGCCTAATGATACCAATATGGTTCATAAGCATGGACGGTCTGGCTTGCACCACTTTGCCTGGGCAGGCTTAGATCCTGTAAGTGGTTTCCCAGTACTTGTGTGCCTGGAAGCATCATGCAGCCCATCTATTTCTTCAAGCTCCGATGGGCGGGGGCCGGAAACTGTCAACGTACATCCCTACTTCTTTGAATGCTCACTATATGAGAACCAAAGAAGAACCCTAAATAGAACTGAGTATGATCCAGTCTGTTACGTACAATTTGTTAGTTGTTACCTAACGATTATTCAGTATATAATGATAGTAACAAACAAGCTACAAAATTCAATGCTGTTCTATACTTCATTAGAGACAGCAACTGATTTGGTAAGTAGACAAAGAATGGCAGTAAATCTTAGTATGTTAAGTTTATGGGTCGCTTAATTATTTCAGAGCATTCTTTGTGTTGAGGGGTGATTGGCTAAGGCAGAGGTGTCATCAGGGCATCCAACGGCTATTGACAATGCACGTCACGAAAACATGCCTTTATAATTTTGACCTCCCCTGAACCCCACTTTTATATTGTAAAACTAGGGTTTACAGGAGTAAACCTTACTTTTCTTATTTTTGCTCTAAAATATAGACTATGGGTACTTGTTAGAACCGCCTCGATGAGGCGGTTCTAACGAGTACCCACAATCTATATTTTGAGCAGAAATAAGGAAAATATCACAATTTTTCATCCTTAAAATTTTACTTTTTTTCTGCAAAAAATTTACAATATATTTGTTTCGGCGTATTTTCATAATTAGTTTGGCAAGGACAGCTTTTGGCAAGGATGTCCTTGCTGTCATTGCAGCATGTTAGGGTACAGGCGAATGTTTTTATTCTGTTTCTTCACTTTCTTTCATTTTCCTCCTTCTCGCCCTCCAGACTCTTTCATCTCTACTATCTCTTTTCTCCCCTTCTCTGGGAGATGACACAAAATGATCCGCAAGGGTTGATGTGTCATTAAACCCCAACACCATCAAGTACAAACTTCCCCATCCGTCTGCCTTTTCTGTCAAAATATCATGAAATCCTGCAGTTTTTGACAGTTGACTTTGATATAAAAAATTACGCCTATACAAATACATTGAAATTCTACCACCTAAAAAACAAAAATTCTAACATGAAAAATTGTGATATTTTTCTTATTTCTGCTCAAAATATAGATTGTGGGTACACATTAGACCATGAGGCAGTTCTAACGAGTACCCACAATCTATATTTTAGAGCAGAAATAAGAAAAACAAGGTTTACCCCTGTAAACCCCAGATTTACTATATAAAAGTGGGGTTAAGGGAGTCAGAATTATATAGGCGTTTTCGTGATGGGTTTATTTATGAAATGCATCCCTTTGTCAAAACCAGACCCTGATCCGTAAGGCTGGGAATGGGACTGAAAGCTATGACAAGGAACAATTTTTTACATGGTATGGCTGATAAGAAATAAACTAGTGTGAATGGAAGCTACAAAAACTGCCTAACAAACTTCACAGTATAAACATCATCCTCATGAGAACAATGGTTTTGGGGTTTAGTAAAGGAAGAAAAAATGTGGGGCAACCAGTTAGAATTCAGATCAGCCTGCATGTCTGCAATTACAAGTCATTTAAGTTTTTGATCAGTGTATATAGATGTGCAGGATTTTGAAGGACATGTCTGGTTGCTTCTGACAAACTGTTATTTTTTTCAGAACTCCAATACGGCATCTGATCAGGGCCTGCACTATTTGCTAACAGAATTTTCCATCAAAAATAGAATGAAAATGAAAAAAATAGGCATACCACCCCTTATATGACAAAAGGACTTGTCCAAGATATAGCAATGGAATAGTCCACTGGTATACAATAGATTAAAAATCCAAGCCTGATGCTATTCTGTGCAGCTGAGCAGGCCAGTTTGTCTTACCTGGTTGCAAACCTTGGAGAAAGATTTTTTGGGTAGACAGAATTTATTTTGAAATAAGGCCATATTCATTGTATATTTAGCTGTCTCATAATTACCATTTGTGACTAATACTGTATTAATTTGAACCATTGGTATGCATGTCTGAAGTCTGGTGTTACTTAAAAGCTAAACTTACTCATGGAATGCTAAATAGTAGTAGAATATTAACAGGCAATTGTCCTAGTCGACTGATGGGTCCCATGAACTTTACATGAAATTTGGCATTTGTCTGACAGCTTATAACAGCTGTTCACACTGGACAAGCAAATACTGTTTTTTTTTTTCCAAGCCTTTGAGCAGTCATGTAATATTAAGGTTTTGCGTTTTCGTCGAGACATTTACATCACGATAACAAGTCCGTGAAACAAAGACCCCCCCCCCCCATAAACCCCACTTTATATAGAGAAAAGTAGGGTTTACGGGGATATACATTATCTGTTTTATTTGCTCAAAAACATAGATTGTAGGTACTCAGAACCGCCTCAATGAGGCAGTTCTAACGAGCACCACCAATCTATGTTGAAAGCAGAAATAATTAAGATGTTATCATTTTACCTAATATTTATCATTTTCTGACACCATGTTGGACGCCATTATTTCTTACGGACATGTTTTCCTAATGTGCTTCACGGTCTCTTATGTACTTGAAAAATAACTCAAATTTAGACCATGTGACAGTCTGGGCTGCATTTGATTTACCTGAATCAGAATCCGGATTTCAAATCATGATTTCTTAATCACAAACATGACACGAAAGGGTATGTTTCGATTCTGTGTTTCTGCCCATTCGGATGCACATGAATCATCTTGAATGGAGAATGATTCAACTGATTCAGTATCATGTTTCTGTTTTGCACAAATAAAAGGCTGAAACAGAATTTTGAATCCTGATTCTGAGTCAGGTAAATCAAACACGCCCCTGTTTCACCATGCCACCACACTCTCGTGCTAAGTTTTATGAACATTTTATGGGGCTTAACCGTTGACTTTCATTAATGTACAACCATATCAAAGTGTTTGATATGTTTTTAACCCTATTAACAGCTAAAAACTTTTCCCTCTACCGTTTGAAAAACAAAATCAATGAGTCTGTCAGTGAATATCTACACTCACAAGGGTGGGTCAGTTTCACATAAAATAAATTATTACCAGTAATGTTGCCAAAAGTATGTTTTCAGGACAATGTAAACACCCTGTATATTGTAACCCGAATTCAGTTGTTCAAATTTATGAAGACAATCACTGATAATTCAAAACCTATTCATTTGCACAATATTTTGCTGAAAAAAGAAGAAGAGAAAAACAAACTTACTTTTCTTTCAAAAAAAAAAAAAATACCTGTGTATTAGAAATTATATTTGCAAGAACAAATAACTCATACCTGTGATAATTTTTTGAACTGTATGAGGGAGATTTGCCGTTGTGATGAGGGAGATGTAAAGAATATATAGCTAAATTCTCAGTTCAAATGAGGGACTCCAAAATTTTACTAAAATTTAGCATAAATTGGGCAAAAATCAGCATCAAAATGAAAGTCTCCCTCCTGATGAGGGAGGTATCACAGGTATGATAACTTTACCCCACTAAGAAGTTTCTTAACATATTTTGGACGGGAAACCCCAAAACAGGTACACTGGCAAAGTAAAGGCCTAGATCAGATCCTGCAGAATGCTACATTTGATCAGGGTCTTCACTGTTTGCCAAAAGCGGAGCCATTTTCTAATTGAACTTCTGAACTAATTCACAGCTCAATTTTGAAATCGACTCATATAGGTGCAAAAGCTGCTCTCATTTTTTCAGCAAAAATATAAGTATACCTGCCATATTAACTGATCTAACGACGTCATTCGTTTTGAACAACTGGCCCCTGGGTGCTGATTTCCTGATCTTGTCAGTTACTAGTAGATAGACCCTGGAGTAATGTTGTAGTTGATGTATGTAGTAAGTTATGTCCCCCTGTGTAAATGATTTGTTATAGTTCAGTTATCTAATGATGTAAAATGATTTGAATTAAATATATTTATTTCTAAACTGGGCTTATTTATTTTTTTACCTTTTCAACTCCTTTAACCCTACAAATGCCAATCGCAACAATTGTTATCTGCTGGTTACTTTAAAAGTCACTGTTGCAAAAAGTGTGGACCCAGATCAGACTGTTCTAGGAGCAGTCTGATCATGGTCCACACTGTTTGCCTGTAAGTAAAATTATGTTCGAAAAGTTTGCAAGAAGATTCAGCAGATGACATAAACAGACCACATTTTAAGTTTTTCTTGGCATCTTAAGGGTTAAAGCACCAACCCCACAAAAATGGCCTCGTGTGGAAGTCAGATTACACACACCTTAGTGTTGGTGCCTGGGATACTGTGATTCTTTTTGCAAATTAAAGACAGTGTTAAAACTGCTCCAGGTCAGCTTATGCCATGGCCTGTTGTCCGTCATCTATCATGTGTCCATCATTAACCTTTGTTGTCCGGGCAATAGCTACTTTAGTTTTGATCGGATGCTCCTCAAACTTGTAGGTAATGAGGACAGCCATAAAATCTAGAACATGTTCGAATTTGGGGCAGATTGGATTGTTCATGTCTGAGTTACTTGCCCTTTCATCTTTATCCTCAACAAACTTGTAGGCGATAAGGACAGCCATTAAATCTTGGACAAGTTCAAATTTGGGACAGATAGGAATGTTCGTGTCAGAGTTACTTGCCCTTTTGTCCCCCATAGACTTATAATGTGCGAAATCATCCAAGATTTTATGGCTCTCAGCCAGCCTTTAATACCCCACCTGACCAAGACTGGGAACAAGGTCCTATAAAAATACTGTTATATCTACCCCTGAAGTTTTTAATATCTGGCATTCACACTCTCAAGAACTTTTAATTAAGATTGAAAAATTATTACAATCTTGGTCAAAAAGAAAATTAACTCATTTAAAAGATAACAGTTATAAAATCTGTTTTTTTTTTTTTTTTCAAATTTATACATCTTTTTACTAAGTGTTCTGCCTAATTCCATGGCAACAATTATTTAGCCTAAAGAGGTTCCATTTGAAAGGTTACTGCCCAGTGAACACTCCTGCAGAGTTTGATGTAAAACAGATCATTCGTTATGAAATAATGCTTTTATAAAGTTGCTGTCCTGGGCAAAACTGTGAGAATCAGCAAAATTCACAAAGTCCGCAAGTGGGAATGGGTAAATACAAATAAATTTATTCTGTCGTTACACGTAATGTGTTTAAGTCAAATTTTAAAGAGTTCAAGTGATTCATCATGGATTACACTCTCTCATTTAGATTGTAGGAAATTGGTTCTGTGCTAAAGAATGTGCCTGAAATGTGCCTTTTGGATAAATGTGAATAGCTGGAAAAGTTTTCTTAAATCATGCGATACATCAGTGTTGGTTGAAGATGTGTTAAAGGAATTGATGTGGTTTAATTTAAAATGGCATAATGGCGAAAAAAAATTCATAAAACAATGGTCTGAAAAGGGTAAAAAAACAAGAGCACCGCAAGCGGCGCCATGCTCGTCTGTTTTTCCATGTCACATAGACAAATCAGTGAAATTGCGTAGTTTTTTGGTTAATTTTTCGAAAAATAGGTCAAAGTTCAAAGGTCAAGGTCACAGGTCAAAAAGCGTGGTATGACTGAAAAGGTCTTGTCCCAAGGAACATTCATGTGAAGTTGAAAGGCTCTGTTGTGAATAGTATTGAAATAAGAGACAAAAACAATTTAAAAAAAACGGAGAGAAAAGGGGAGATAATTCAATCAAATTGCAAGATGGAGTTATAAAACTTGTAGGGAATGTAGCTCTTGTGATGGTGAGTATGTGTATGAAGTTTCATGAAGGTAGGCCAAATACTTTTGGAAATATGGTCAAGGTTAAGGTTTTCGGTTAAATTTTCGAAAAATAGGTCAAAGTTCAAAGGTCAAGGTCACAGGTCAAAAAGTGTGGTATCACTGAAAAGGTCTTGTCCCAAGGAACATTCATGTGAAGTTTGAAGGCTATGTTGTGAATAGTATTAAAATGAGAGCAAAAAATGTGTTTCAGAAAAAAATTGGAAAAGGGGAGATAATTCAGCCAAAATCAACAATGTTGTTATGGTCCTTGGTCAAAATGTAGCTCTTGTGATGATGAGTGTGTGTATGAAGTTTCATGAGGCTATAGCTTCATGAAGTTATAGCCAAGGTTAAGTTTTTTTGGAACGACGACGCCAGACGACGACAACGACAATGCAGACGCCGGAGTGATGACAATAGCTCGAAAGTTTTTTTTCAAAAAACAGACGAGCTAATAAAGCATATCTCATTAAATAAATGAGAGTGGCGTGTTTTACGACTAAATCAGATTATTACTCAAAGATAGAAAAGGTTGTAGAAGAATTAATGGGGGCTTCACAAAATATACAACTGATACTCCTAATAGATGGCACAGAGAGCTGGGGGGGAGATCTCAAAGGAGGAAAAAGAATATGATCAGGCCCTTATTGATATCACTAAAGGATTTTCAATTCAAAATTAACAATAAAATTCTCACTACAAAATCATTTTTACAAAAAATTAACCAAGTAGATAGTGATAGATGTTCTTTTTGTGAACAACACTGAAACAAACATTTGTTTGTGGATTGTCTAAAAGTGATAAGAGTTTTAGGAATCGATTCCAGTTTGGTTGCAAACCCAAGGGAATCTTAATCTCAATATTGCAGATAAATTTTTTATTTTTGCTTGGCAGAAAGGGGTCTTTAATTACCTTATAATAGCAAAATACTACATTTATAAAACCAAAATAGAAGTGAAGGCAATGATCAGGAATCAATACAATTTACTCACAGCTCCCAGCAGTGACACCAAAGGGAATGAAACACAAACATGACATAACTAGACCCTAATCGAAACATCTATAGCGGAAAACCAAAAGGACAGTTACTTTCCCACAAAATGGCCAACTGGCTATCAAAAAAAAAAAAAAAAAAAAGCAAAACACACACCCAAAGACAACCCACAACAAAAATAAACTGCAACAGAAGAACGGCCTTGGAACGGTCAGTGAAACGAATTCCACTTAAATCGATTTTACACAGCCATAATCCTCGCCCTTACTTCCGTCGTGATTTAGATAAATAATTTGTTCAGTCCGCATGAAGGCCTCCTAATTCATCAGTGCAACATCTCCGAGAACACAAAAATCAAACAACCACAGAGATGAAATAACTGAGTACTCAACAGCAAGAAACCACCGAAATGCTGGAGCAAAAGAAACCAACAGTTAAGACTCCCGATTGGCAGAGCATCAGGCACCAACAAACATTACATAAAATTAAATTCTCTAATTCTCAGTAAGCCTTTACGCTGTAACTGTCATAAAATCTGAGGTCTGACCTACTGGCGTGCAATTAAAGAGGGAAGCAAAGTTGGCAACCGTGATTGGGTTAACTACCATAAATGCAGTCTGTCGTATAACATTTATGTTGTACCCAATCTTTTTATATCGAAGAACGATTTTACGAAATTGGGTGCTGAAGTCATTGCAATTATATTAATTTCTGAATTTATACACTAAGTCACCATAAAATTGGGGTTCCAATAGACCTTTTTGCAGAACAGATTTAAGTCCAACATTGTATTTTGAAATTTAATCAGAATGACGTCTATAAAATTTTGAAAAGGCAAATTTACTTCTAAACGTTTGAGTATTCTAGGATTTCAATTATTGCTTAAAAGAATATTTAAAGATGAGCAGTATACGGCTAGAATATACTACTGTAATAATAAGTTCTTGTGGGAAAATGGTCTACCATGTTTAATGTACTTAATGCAGGGTGACCAGGAAAACAATTGACAGGTAGACAGTTCTGACTTTCAATGCTTCTTTAAAGGTAGCCCTTCATGTACAATTTATGTCAACTAGATACAACATTGCCCACTCAGTGCTGCAAACATTGGCTAGTATTTTAACCCATTTAGTACTGGAAACACCTAAAGGGGTACTTGGCAAACAGTGCAAGCCCAGATCAGAACAGTGCGTCTGATCAGGGCCACCACTGTTTGCTAAAAGTTCAGTCATTTTCCAAATAAATTTTGAGGAAAACACAACCGGACACCCCTAAATTTTGAAATGGACTCCTGCTATATATTAGGAGGAAGATTCCATTTGGTACAAAAAGAGTTAAAACAGCTGTTCGTATTTACATATTTACAAGCATACTGTACACTTTTTGAAAATGCGAGGATGTTTTTGAGTTTCTTGTCTATAAGTAGTTCAACGTTTCAGAGTTTCTTGTTTTATTAGTTGTATGACGTCTGCGTCTGTAAAAACCTGTATACTATAACATACCAGGTACTGTCTGGAAGGAAAACAATGCCACAAACAAACTTGTGTACTGAAACATAACTGTCTTGCAGTGACAAAGTGTACTTGAACACAATTTTGTACTGATTTAAACTGACTGCAACAGTAGAAGTAAACTTGTGTTGTCTTGCAGGAATACAACAGTACAAACTTGTGTATTGAAACACATTGGCTGCAGAATAACAACAACACAAACTAGTGTACTGAAAATACAAGAGCATAAACAAAATATTATCATTTTTATGTCATTAACAAAGGTACAATCATGTCATTAACAACGTCACATTTAATCATGTTATTAACATATACCATCAAACAAATTATAAGTACAACTTTAAATAAAGCACTATTTAAACAAGATGTGTTTGAGAAACACTGATGCCCCTGGACAGCGCATGTGAAATATTAAAGCACTATCAGTAATCAAGGTCAAGGTCATGTGATAAAAAATTATGCTACCACTGGAAAGGTCTTGTGACAATGAATGCACGTGAAATATCAAAGCCCTATCACTTACCATTCAAAAGTAATGCCCAATGTTAAGGTGTTTGCAGACAGACAAACAGATGGACAGACAGACCAAAAAACTATAAGCTCCTGAATCTTTGATTCCGGGGGCATAAAAAAGGACTGGATGGGAAATAGATTCACCAGGCATAGTATCTGCCCTTTTTACAAGAGGGATAACTTTTATTATTACTTCCTGCTTGCTTTCATGTTAACCAAACTTCAGGAAAAGGCTTCAAGATTTGCTCCTGAGGTATTACATGTCTGATGATGACAAGAATTCTGCGGAAGGCTATGATAGATAGGCCCATAGATTAGTTCTTGAGAAATGGACTTGGAACATTTGGGTTGATGGTAGGGTTGATGCAAACATTGATGAATTGAAAAACATTAAGTTTCATCTGAATTCAACCTTTGGTTCAAGAGGAGTCGTTTGAAGAATTTTAAGATGGCCATCTTGGATATAGGAATGTAACGATTTTAGCTAATCTGAATCTCCATATCACCAAGTTTCAGCTCAATTCGACCTTTGGGTTTGGGGGGAGATTTTGTATGAAGAATTTCAAGACGGCCATCTTAAAAATCCACACAGAACCATTTTAGCAAATCTGAAGTTCCATGTCACCAGGATGCCTCCCACCAGGTATCAGCTTAATCTGACTTCTGGTTCAAGAGGAGATGCCGAAAAAGTAAAAAGTTAATGGCGGCCGGCCGGCCGACAAGAGGCCATGGCATAAGCTCCAGGTTAGCTAATGACATGCACAGACAATGCTCCATGATTTTTGAGATGTCAAATAATGTTGATGAACAGAGGGATGACACATTGTGATCACAATAGCTCACCAGGTGAGCACAAAATTACTATAGAGGGGTGGGTGTGGGGGCTTCATTATATAAACTTGTTAATATTATGCAAGGTATGGCTGTTTATGGCCTATAATTTTCGGCAAAGTTAAAAAAAAAAAAAAACAAGTCCTCCACAGTTCAAAACCAACTAGGATACACATAAATGTGGTGGTTGTAAAAAGGAAACCCTGCTCTTAAGCCTATGCATTTTAAAAAATGAAATTTATGTTATTTTCTAATTTATGACAAAAACAAAATCTAAAAAGCTGCAAGTCAGAATGAGTGTTTACATATTTTTATCAAGAAGAAATATTTTTTTCTCTGCATTCTGGTTCATAGTCCACCACTCTCATCTCCACTGCATCACAGAACTTGCAGGCAAATTTTTACAAAGGGCGGTATGAAAAAAAAACCTGAGTCCAATTTAGGCCAAAAATGAAGTAAAAAAGAATATGTAAAATATTGTCTTTTTCCTGTTGTTAAGTTGATTTAAAAATAAATTTGTAAAATATTACAAATTAGAACTAGCAGGTAAACTTTCACCTTAAGCAGACGCCGACAATGGACGCCAGGGGAGGCGAGCTAATAAATAAATACACAAAGAAGCAAATGAAATAAAAATATTATTAACAAACAAATGAGGCAAACATACAAAAATTAAATGAGTAAAGATACTTCAGGAACTCATCAAACCAGAACACAAAATCTTTCCCAAACAGCAAAGGGAGCAAGCTAACATTGTTTCTTGTTAGCCCATTGTTGTCTACATCTTTTATACCATTATAAGCAAGTGGACTCTTCCATTGCTATATGTTGGACAAGTCCATTTGTCATATAAGGGGTGGTAGGCCTATTTTTTGTTTTTAATCTGTTTTTCACAGAAAATTCTGTTAGCAAATAGTGCAAACCCTGATCAGATGTCGCATTCTGCGGCATCTGATCTGGGCCTGCACTGTTTGCCAAGGTACCCCTAAAGGGTTTCCCCCATGCAATGGGTTATTACATATCTTCACGAAATACTGCTATCTACTACCAATTTTCTGACACAAAAATATAGAATCCTGTATCACCCTACTCACGTTTTCTGATTTCTTATCACCATCCTTGCTAGCTCTGAACTCCGGCATTTATTGCTACTTTAGTAAGCAGTAGGGCTGGCTAATCGGAGCTGAAAAGTTAATCGATTATCAGCCCTGTCATTGCGATCGATAATCGATTAGTAATCGCTAAGGTTTTTGTCATAATTTTACCTGCCTGGCTTTCTGTCCGAGCATGACCCTTACCATATGTTGCACTTTACCATATGTATATTTGAACAGACAGGCCTGAGCAAACATTGTAGACCCAGATGAGACGGCGCATTCTGCGGCATCTCATCAGGGTCTGCACTAATTGCCACTCATACAGCTATTTTAGGCATAACTTTGGGTAGTAATTGTACCAATCAAGTAATCGATTAAAAGCAAATCTGAAATGATAATCATTTTTGTGGAATTTATTGATTGATTAATCGATTATACGCTTAAAAGTGTCAGCCTTAGTAAGCAGCCATGTGTAACTCAGAACCGGATGTGTGAAATGATAATGTCACTTACACAAGAAGAGTAAAGTCAAGTTTTCCCACTTATTATTTACATTTGAAAAATTAACTTAATTTTGGGAGCAAAAAAGTATATACCGTAAAAATTCGGCTATAAGGCGATTCGGCTATAAGACGGGACCCCTTTTTCAGTTATTCTAAAGTGGGATTTTGCTTATACTCTTTTATAAGACGGGTCAAATTTTTGCCATATCTGTCGGGGCCTATCTGCTACCGCCAGATGCTATTTAGATGTGAGAAATCGGCCTTTTTTTCGTCAGAAAACCCCTCTACTTACCCCTCATTTCCAGCCACAAAATTTAGAAAAATTTGTTGCAGCTTTTTTTATAAGTAACTGAACGTTTTTTTTTATCGGGGAACACAACACCTAGCTATTCAGTTTCAGAACCAACGCCCCAGCTAGCACAAAATAGCGGCAAACGTCGGGCTGATACGTCGTATCGCTGTCGGCCCGGTACATGCTTTGCTGGCTTAGGCTACACAAACTTCTATTTAATAGATGACAGGGGCTGACGAATTCATTTCCCGGCCGTCCGGGACAAGACCGAAATCACGCCGCGCAGGTGCACTTTGACCTTATGACGCTCGGTCGGGACAAGTGCAAAAAAAAAAAAAAAAAAATCGCCAGTCTTTTTGAGTCCTTAAATACGGTAAAAGTAATCCCAGTAAGTAAATCGCTGTCAATTCAGAGACAAACCATCTGGTTATTTATTACGGTTCAAGTATGACACTATTGTTAATCCCTGTCGTATAATTGCCACCCTGCGGTGCGTGTCGATAAGGTGTGAAAATATGGTCAAGTTATGTCTCTAATTTGCGTTAATCCTCCAGTCATAAAATTTAATCCACAATCAGTGTGAAACTGATTTAATTGCTCCTCAGACTATTAGCTACATCTAACGGTAGATGTTTGCATTATTAAATCGGACTTTTCTACGATCTCATGAATGGTTATGTTTTGGCGCCAAATAGACGTTGGCGGGAAAAAGTCGAACGCTGTTGTTGGTTATTGACACGGAGCTTCTGGGGATAATTCTGGAGCTGTGCAAAGCACTGATTTTCTATCCACCGCTATTCACAACCGCTTAGCTATCGGGAAAATATTTTTTTACAGGTTCCAAACTTTTTTTTATGAAAGAGATACATGCAATGACATTAAACACGTGTGTGGGTAATGGCGTCGGATGACATCATTTTCCGATCGCATGCAGAAAAATCGTAGCGGTGGTTTGTGGGCGGCGATTAATATCAATTCATAAATCACCGATCAGCTTTTTCCGTATGTCCGGACATTGACGGAAAAAAGCCTGCAGTCCATGACCTCGGCTATAAGACGGGGTCGTTTTTTTTGGCTCATTTTGGAGGGAAAAATCCTCGTCTTATAGCCGAATTTTTACGGTAATAAATATATTTATCATATGCCGTCGCGTCTGAGAGTGTAATAACGCCATGTAATATTTTCGATAATCCACTAGTGGATTAAATATGCATATAAGCTAGATACATCCCATAACGTTACATGTAGGACGTCCTGAACGATGTCGCGTTTACTCGTTGAGGAAAAGGGATAAAATGCTCGGCAAAGCCTCGCATTTTATCATTTTTCCTCAACTCATTTAATAAATCCAATAATACATGAACACTCATGTAAGATTCTCTATTATCAGTCTAGTAAGTTGATCTGCCGCACAGTATCACGTCAAGTGGATGTTTCCAGAACTTAAGCATCACACTAGACACTCCACGTCTCCTGTGATACGTTGATGTGTATACATCCACTGGACATGATACATTGCGTATATATATCAAAAATGTACTTTGGCAACACAAGCCAGGTCAAGGTATTATAAACACCTTTTTCATGCAGAAATGAAACGAGCACACAATTTTTCCAGCTTGTAAATACATGTATAACAAGAATGCATTGTGTTTTACAAGAATTTCGGCAAATGGTATGCCATGTCTACGGGGGCCAAATCTGAATTGAACATTTGGAACAAAGCTCCAACTGGATCCCTACAGCCCACCATGTTAACACTTAAAATGCCAATCATAACAATTGTTGTCTGCTTTGTTCTCTGCCGATTAGTTTATGTCATTGTTGCAAACAGGATGTACCCAGATCAGACTGCTCCTAGATGTTGCAAACAGGATGTACCCAGATCAGACTGCTCCTCTAGGAGCAGTCTGATCTGGGTACATGCTGTTTGCATGTATGAAAAAATACATGTTAAAATCTGCAAGCAGATTCAGCAGACGCTGTAAACTAAGGGCATTTTAGATGTAGTTAAGGATTAAAGCAAGCCTGCCATAGGGAGAAATGGATCCATGGTAAAGAACAGAAAGCATAAACTGGATGTCTATAGCTGAAGCCACAAAAATGAAATTCTGTTGATCGAAAATCTTTTTAAAATGACTATTATCATTGTATCACAGATCAATGTTGGGTAAAAGTCCCACAAATTGGAAGCAACATCTCCAAAATGACCTATACAGTGTTGACGGGGACGTTAAACCTCAAATGAACAAACAAAGATCAATGTTTCAAATCTGAGTTTGTACACATGAAAGGTTAGCATGTAAGACCAGCAATGATTCAAATCGGCCTGCACAGATGTGCAGACAAAACTCATCTGTGGAAAGTTATAAATTTTTGTATGCGCCGCACCAAAAGCCCCTAAGTTTCTTTAAACAGGATATTTTTGGCCCTACTGAAGTCATGAAATGAATGAGTACAGCACTGTAATATCTATCCATTACCAACTTCATATTCATATATAGAATAATGCTAAACCAGAGCTGGAAAGTTCTTTAAAATTTCACTTGTCCTGCATGACCAAGGGCATGCAGATTTTGGTTTATTTCATACATTTTTTTCCATTCCTCCAAAATGTTGACTCGTAATGGCGAGTTGAAGAGTGGAATTTTCTAGCCCTACTAAAGTATTAACAAGGTATTAACATTTACCATGCTGAATATTTCAATATGCACCAAGTTTCAGCCATTTGTGTTATATGATTTCAATTTTTACCATAGATTCTGAAGCAGAATGGTTTCTAAGAAGTCAGCCATCACGAAAACACACCTATATAATTCTGATCCCACTTTTATATAGTAAAACTTGGGTTTACAGCGGTAAACCGTATTTTTCTTATTTCTGCTCTAAAATATAGATTGTGGGTACTTGTTGAGGCGGTTCTAACTCGTACTCAGGATCTATATTTTGAGCAGAAATAAGAACAAGAGGGCCCAGAGGGCCCTGGTTCGCTCACCTGTGTGTCACCGTCTCGAGTGCGTTCTATTTTTAGCTCTTGTGGCCATCTTGTTCATCAGCAGAGTGATTTTAGCTTATTTGGTAGGGAGTAACCTAGGCAACATTCCTGGGAACTTTGAATCAAATTGGCCTTTGGGTTTAGGGGGAGTGTCCGTTTCAATCAAATTTACAATATTTTTCTATTTTTACCTCCGGTGGCCATTTTGTTCATCCGAGTGATATTGTTTTAGCCTTTTTGGTAGAGGATAATCTAAGCAACATTGTCGCAAGGAACCTACATGCTAAATATGAAGGCTGTATCTCAAATGCTTTAAAAGTTATGACAAAGTAGGTCAAAGGTCAAGGTCATGGGTCAAAAGTTTCGAATGGCTGAGAAAACCTTGTCACAAGGAACATGCATGCCAAATATGAAGGCTCTATCCCATATGGTTCAAAAGGAATGATAAAGTAGGTCACAGGTCAAGGTCACAGGTCAAATCTTTATGAGTGGGAAGCCCTTGTCAGAAGGAACCTACATGCGAAATTTGAAGGCTCTATCTTAAACGGTTCAAAAGTTATGACAAAATAACCTACTGATCTACTTTTTGATTTGACATGACCCATATTTGAACTTACCGGTAACTGAGATATTGTCCAGATGATCATTCTGAGCAAGTTTTATGATGATTTGACTGAAACTGTGGCCTCTTAGAGTGTTCAAAACGTTTTTCTATGATTTGACCTGCAGTCCTACTTTTTGACCCGACATAACCCATATTCAAATTTGACAAAGATATTGTCAAGATGATCATTCTCAGCAAGTTTGATGATGGTCGGACCAAAACTTGGGCCTCTAGTGTGTTCACAAGGTTTTTCAACAATCTGACCTACATATTGACCAGACATGACCCATATTCGAAATTAACCAAGATATTGTCAAATTATCATTTCGAGCAAGTCATTTTGATCGGACCAAAACTGTAGCCGCCAGTGTGTTCAGAGGGGTTTTCTATGATTTGACCTACTGACCTACTTTTTGACCCAACATGACCCATATTTGAACTTGACTGAGATATTGTCAAGATGATCATTCTATGCAAGTTTGATGATGATCGGACCAAAACTGTGGCCTCTAGTGTGTTCACAAGCTTTTTCTATGATTTGACTTACTGACCTACTTTTTGACCCGACATGACCCGTATTCAAACTAGACCCGGATATTGTCAAGACTATCATTCTGAGCAAGTTTGATGATGACCGGACCAAAACTGTGGCCTCTAGTGTGTTCACAAGTTTTTTCTCTGATTTTACCTACTGGCCTACTTTTTGACCCTACATGATCCATATTCGAACTTGCCCGAGAAATTGTCAAGATAATCATTTGGAGCAAGTTTCATGATGATCAGACAAAAACTGTGGCCTCTAGTGTATTCACAAGGTTTTTCTATGATTTGACCTACTGACCTACTTTGTGACCCGACATAACCCATATTCGAACTTGACCATGATATTGTCAAAATGATCATTCTGGGCAAGTCTGATGATGATCGGACCAAAACTGTGGTCTCTAGTGTGTTCACAAGGTTTTTCTATGATTTGACCTACTGACCTACTTTTTGACCCGACATGACCCGTATTCAAACCTGACCGAGATATTGTCAAGATGATCATTCTGGGCAAGTTTGATAATGATTGGACCAAAACTGCGGCCTCTAGTGTATTCACAAGGTTTTTCTATGATTTGACCTACTGACCTACTTTTTGACCCGGCATGACTCATATTCCGTTGTGACCAAGATATTATCAAGATGATCATTCTGAGCAAGTTTGATGATGATTGAACATAAATTGTGGCCTCTAGTGTGTTCAGAAGGTTTTTCTATGATTTGACCTACTGACCTACTTTTTGACCCGACAACACCCATATTCGAACTTGACTGAGATATTGTCAAGATGATCATTCTTGGCAAGTTTGATGATGATCAGACCAAAACTGTGGCCTCCCGTGTCTTCACAAGATTTTTTTCTGATTTGACCTACTGACCTACTTTTTGACCCGACATGACCCATATTCGAACTTGACCGAGATTTTGTGGTGGTACAAATTGTGTGCAAGTTTAGTTAAAATTAAATCATAGATGAAACATCTATCATGCAGACAAGACCAAAATAAGCAATTGTTGCCATTTCAGGGGCCGTAACTCCGTAACACATGATGGGATATGGCTGGTTCAAGAAAGGAACCCAGATTTCATGGTGGTACAAGTTGTGTGCAAGTCTGGTTAAAAGCAAATCATAAATGAAGATGCTATCGTGCGGACAAGACCAAAATAGGCAATTTTTGCCCTTTCAGGGGCCGCAACTCCTTAACACATGATGGGATATGGCTGGTTCAACAAAGGAACCTAGATCTCATGGTGGTACAAGTTGTGTGCAAGTCTGGTTAAAAGCAAATCATAAATGAAGATGCTATCGTGCGGACAAGAAATTGTTTACGCACGCACGCACGGACGGACGCACTGACGACGGACAAAATGTGATCACAAAAGCTCACCTTGTCACTACGTGACAGGTGAGCTAAAAATATCACAATTTTGCATCTAAAATTTTCATTTTTTAGGTGGAAAAATTTACAACGTATTTGTATAGGCGTGTTTTCGTAATGTAATTTGGATCTTAGATACTGTTTTTAAACTACACCAGCCCACTCACTCTCCAACTTAAGTTACGAGTGCTCTTAAGACTGTGGAAAATTATCCACATTATCTGTAGCTGTAAAATATAAATAATGAAAACGGTTGCACCTTCAGGGGAAGAAACTCTTGCAAAAATTTCTGCATCCTTTTTAACAAGAGACGCTTCCTAAAGAAAGAAAACTTTTCTTCTAACAAACAAATTGTTCATTTATTTACCGTAACCCATTTTGTACCGGAAACCCCAAAATGGGTAGTTGGCAAACAGTGCAGGCCCAGATTAGACCCTGCAGAATGCGGCGTCTGATCAGGGTCTACACTGTTTGCAGAATTTTCAGCCTATTTCTAAATAGTTTTTGAAGAAAACACAACCTGCCACCCCTAAATTTTGAAATGGGCTCCAAGACTCCACTTCAGAAGGGTTGGTTTCTAGAAAGCAAACAGGCAGCCACCAAAGTTGTTTTCTTGTGAAAAATGGAGAAAAAAAAATGCCAGGTGTAGCCATTCCCCTCAGGCCAAACTGAAGATCCTTGATTTCATTTGACTCAAAAGTAACACACAGAGGAACTTTGATGACTTGAACACCAATGACTTGTTTATCACAGCTCATTCTTCAGTCCTTAGGGCATAAGATCCCATAATATATTTGAGGTAATTGAGGGAGAATTTTCTTTTATCTTGAAAATGTATGTTGAGTGTACTCATTAGAATCGCCTCATCGAGGTGATTCTAATGAGAACACACAACATACCTTTATTTTAAACAAAATCCAACAGATATCCCTCTTATTTCGTCTGATATGGTGCTACGACTTAATGGCTTAAACAACACAGGGCTGTCCCGAACAAATTTTCATGGTCCCATAGAAGTTCGAGCCATTGAATTTCCAGTGAATGCCAAATTTTCTCCTATTTCGTGTAGTTTCTCTCCTTCATTTATGCTGATCCTATCAATGCTACAGTATATACAATGACAAACAGAGTACATGTTCACGATAAAGCCTAGACTGTTTCTGAACAGCAGTATCCTTCCGGTTCACCTGTTAGCTCTCCCATTTTCTCGGTCTTCTGTTTTCCATTTCTGTTTACCTCTCCTAGTGCTTTACACTGGACCAATCGTTATTACCATAAAATCCTAAAAATTGGACGCGTTGAGGATTTGTTTTAATTGTCAGAAATTTTTATCAAAGTCGTTTCCTGATCCAGCAATGGGTCCTTAAGGTGCAGAAGGAATGGCAAATAGTGTAGACCCTGATCAGACTGCTCCTTCAGGACTGTTTGCTTAGGCCTATCTATCCCAATACTTATATTATAGTACTACTGCCTTTCATCTGCTGAATATATCTTTGATATTTTCTAGAACATTACAATGGCAATTCTAGAACATAAGGCGTACATTTCTAGAATGTGACAGAGTTTAATATGAATAATCTTGTCTCCTCTTTCTTGATCCAGTTGAGCAGTTTATTGATGGCATTGATGGCTATTGCCTTGGTGACTAGTGGTCCAAACACAGCATACAACTCGAACCCCTGGGTTACCTGCAACAGGAAATAAAAACAAAACTCTTTAGCAGAACATAACCTTTGTCCAACTGAATAATTTATTTTGTCGCACACATTGCTGTCTATCAATGCATCAAATTACGTGATATAATGTATTCTTTCAAAGTTGCAATCTGAATGACGAACAGTGTAGATCCTGATCAGACAGCTTCTTCAGATGACATCTGATCCAGATCTACACTGTTTGTTGCACCCATTGCTGTCTATCAATGCATCAAATTACTGGATATAATGTATCCTTTCAAATGACAAACAGTGTAGATCCTGATCGGATGGCTTCTTGCAAGCATTCTGTTTTGAACCTACACTGGGACGTTTTGCTTAGTTTATCTTGGAATGGTATGTTGTCTGCACTGATTAGAATCGCCTCAATGAGGTGATTCCAATAAGTACACACAACATAACTTTATTTTACAGAAGATAGAAATAGTATCCCTAACAGGCCTCCTAATGTAAATAATGTAATGATAAATGGTCATAATATACATGATATATATTTTTTTTCATTGTATTCAGCAATTACATTGTTGCTTTAGCTATTATGGACTTTGACATTGCCATGCACCCAAATAGAGAGTTAGAAAAATAATAGACACTGGTCAAAGGAAATCTAATCTTCCATAACTAGAAATGTGTCCATAGGACACGGATGCCCCCGCCTGAAAATATGTCTATGTTTGTATTCATCCATAGAAAGTTATTGACCGTGTTTACGTTTTGGACCCTTTTTTTCACGTTTGACCTCTAAGTATGACCATGACCTTATAGGTAAGGACCTTGGTTTTGTGTGAGGCAGATTGTTTCATCTGCCAAGTAATTCCAAAATCCATCCAGAGAAAGTTATAGACAAAGCTTCGAACCACTTTTTTACCTTTGACCTCTAAGTATGACCTTGACCTTGGAGGTACGGATCTGGATCTTGGAGGTCAGATCTGGGTTTGCATGTGACACATCCTCTCATTATGGTTAACATTTCTTCAAAGTAATTTCAAAGTCCATCCAGAAATAAGAAAGTTATTGACTGCGTTTAAGTTTTGGACCCTTTTTTTACCTTTGACCTCTAAGTATGACCTTGACATTGGAGGTACGGACCTGGGTTTTGCACATGACACATCGTCTCATGACTGTTAACATTTCCAGAAAGTAATTTCAAAATCCATCAAGAAATAAGGAAGTTATTGACTGTGTTTTAAGTTTCGGACGGACGAACGGACGGACGGACGGACGGACAGACAGGGGCAACGCTATATGCCCTTTCCACCATTCTTCGAATGGCGGGGGCATAAAAAGATAAGCAGGGTGGAAACTCTAAAATAAAAGAGGCCCCATTTAAAAAGCATCATGAAAACATGCCTATTATAGTATATTGAAAGTTTTACCACCAAAAATTAAAATTTTTTGATAAAAAATTCTTATATTTTTTGTATTTCTGCTAAAAAAATAGCTTATGGGAACACAATAGAACCGCCTCGGAGAAGTTCTAGCATGCACCCACAATCTAAGTTTTTAAGCAGAAATAAGAACCAGAAATTCAACTTCAATGAAGTTGATGTCGCACCTGCTACCCACCTGCCCAACACAAAAAATAAAAGTTTATTTAAGGCAGAAGAGATGAATAAAGGGCTTTGAGAAGAATCCATAGCCTATATATGTGAGGTAAAAAACTGACTAATTTCACAATGTGATAAAATGAACTAAAATGATCCAAGAATTATATCCAAAGCATATGAACATCCTCATATCATGGAGAAAACACAGCTAAGTTTCAAAATGATTAGTATAAAACTGTAAGAGGAGTTGTGATGGCGAGGTACCTATCATATATCAAGTGAAGGATAACAATGACTAAGTTCACAATGTGGAAAAAGCGACAAAAATTGATCCGAAGATTAAGTCCAAACCACATGCAGGGCCTCATGCCATGGCAAAAACACATGCAAAGGTTCAAAATGATTAGTATAAAACTGTAAGAGGAGTTGCGGTGACAAAGAGGTACCTCCTGTATATCAATTGAAGCTTAAAAATGACTAAGTTCACAATGCGCAAAAAGCGAAAAAAAATATTCTGAGAATTATGTCGAAATCAGATGCACATCCTCATACCATGGCAAAAGCACATGCAAAGTTTCAAAATGATTGGTATAAAACTGTAAGAGTTGCGATGACAAGAGGTACCTATAATATATCAATTGAAGGTTAAAAATGACTAAGTTCACAATGTGGAAAAAGTGATAAAAATTGATCCGAAGTTAAAGTCCAAACCACATGCACATCCTCATACCATAGCAAAAACACACACAAAGTTTCAAAATGATCAATATAAAACTGTAAGAGGAGTTGCGATGACAAGAGGAACCTATTGTATAACAACTAAAGCCTAAAAATGGCTAAGTTCATAATGTGCAAAAGTGAAAAAAAATATTTTGAGAATTATGTCGAAACCACATGCACATCCTCAAACCATGGCGAAAGTTTCAAAATGATTGGTATAAACTGTAAGAGGAGTTGCGATGACAAGAGTTACCTATCATATATCAATTGTAGGTTAAAAATGACTAAGTTCACAATGTGAAAAAAGTGACAAAAATTGATCGGACGATAAAGTCCAAACCACATGCGCATCCTCATACCATGGCAAAAACACATGCAAAGTTTCAAAATAATCGGTATGAAACTGTAGGAGGAGTTGCGATGACAAGACACCCAGTGTAAAATGTTGATGGAAAGACAGACGGACAACCGGGCGGATGGACGGATGGAAACTTGCAGGCCTATGTCTTCCTGCTAAAGCAGCTGCGACAAAAACTAGAAATGCGTCCATAGGACACGGATGCTCCCGCCTGAAAAGATGTTGATATTAGTATTACCGGGTATCACTAGAAAGTTACTGACCGTGTTTAAGTTTTGGACCTTTTTTTGACATTTGACCACGAAGTATGACCTTGACCTTGGAGGTATGGTCATGGGTTTTGCGCATGACAAATCGACTCATGATGGTGAACATTTCTGCAAATTAATTTCAAAAACCAGACATAAATAAGAAAGTTATTGACTGTGTTTAAGTTTATGGCCATTTTTTTTTACCTTTGAACTTTAAGTACGACCTTGACCTTGAAGGTACAGACCTGGATTTTGCAAGCGACACATCGCCTCATGATGGTGAATATTTCTGCCAAGTAATTTCAAAATCAATCAAGAAATAAGAGTTATTGGGAGTGTTTAAGTTTCGGACACTTTTTTGACTGATGACCTCTAAGTACGACCTTGACCTTGGCAGTGTGGACCTGGTTTTTGCGTGTGACACATTGTCTCGTGATGATAAACATTTCTGCCAAGTAAAATTCAAAATCCATTCAAAGATAAGAAAGTTATTAACTGTGTTTTAAGTTTCGGGCCCTTTTTTTTCAAATTTGACCTCTAAGTATGTCCTTGACCTTGGAGGAATGGACCTGGGTTTTTGCCTGACACATCGTCTCATGATAGTTAACATTTCTGGAAACAATTTCAAAATCCATCCACAAATAAGAAAATTATTGACTGTGTTTAAGTTTCGGATGCACGCACGCATGGACGGACGGACAGGGACAACACTATATGCTCTTCGAATGGTGGAGATATAAAAAAAGGTATTCACCTTTAAACCACACTTTTACTGCATTAAAGTGGGGTTTAAGGGGGTGCCAAAATTATATATATGTGTGTTTTTATGATAAGGATTCAAATACTACAGAAACCCTTCGAGACATTATTCTTATTTATCTGATATACACCCATTCATCATTTTCTGACTGACACTTCAGATGTAGCTTTCAACTCTCATATAAAAATGTTTGCTTTCAAATTTATGTACTGCTCTTTGCCATTTTCTGGACAACTGAAATGTCATTGGGACAAGTGGCTTTTTATTATCCATTCATCCTTGGACAAGCATCAAATTTTATATTTCTACAGGCCTGACTTACCCATCCTAGAAGTGTCTCATATTGTCCTACATGATAGAGTATTTTAAGTGGTCTTGCTGACGAATGTATTCTGTGATGTAGATAATGGTACAACCCAAACAGACGTTCCCGTTGTTCTGGAGTTAGATATGGGGCCTCCAACTCGGGGCTGGTATACTGTGCAGTACTCTTGGATTTATACAGGAAGTGTCGTAAATCTGATATACCACACTTCTTTATACTATAACTGTCTCTCAGTAGAGAATCACTAATTGCTTTTAGACCATTGTATTTAATCAGTCTCTGAAACAGAATTAAAATTGCAATTAACCCTGGACCATGATAACCCCTTCTCATCTAGATCTACACTGTTTGCATATGTATCTATGTCAAAATGCAAGGTTGAAAAGTTAAGGTTTCAAAATACAGTCAAACCTGTCATAGTGGCCACCTCTAATAAGCAAGCAACCTGTGTTAAGCAAGCAGCATTTGGTTCCCAAAAAAGGTAAAATGCATTTAAATTCACCTGTATTAAACAAGCACCTGTCTTAAGCAAGCACATTTTGATTATCCCTTAGGTGCTTGCTTAATACAGGTTGGACTGTACAGTAAAATTCGGATATTAAGACCGGCTAAAATTAAAATTAATTCTTCTTTAAAAGCATACTTTACGATTTCAACTATTCTTTCTTTCTGTTTACTACATCTAGCGTCTTCTAGCAAGTGACCACCTCTGAACAGTCCCAAAGGTGGTCTAAATACAGTAATTTTACTGAACAGTAAAATCCGGCCACTAAGCCCATCCAAATTTATGACCACTTCAGTATTAGAGTGTTTTTACCAGTTCCAAAAGATTACTTCTTTAACATCTCGTATTCAACATTACCACCACCCCACTATTATGACTACTTTTGGGCAGTCCAACTTATGATCCAGAGGTTGTGCCTTCGAATTCGGCCACCAGTATCGAGGTGTGTCCTTGGGCAAGACAGGTAATGACACTGCCCCACTCCACCCAGGTGTAAGTGGGTAGCAGTGGTATAAAAGCCACTGCCTCTCTCTCACGCGCGCGCCTGAAAACACCCGGAATGAGTGTTTGAGAGTGATTCCATAAGCTTGAAGCTTTCATCGCAATTGAACTAAAATAAATTAGTATAAACTAAATGGTCTTAGTAGTGGGATGTTACTGTACATTCATAGCATTATTTCACATTGATTTGGAAGTTGTCATCTGACATCTGTTCTGTTGTGATAAGATTGTTTGCAATGATAAGACTTCAAAATGCCCTTCCTAAAACTTCCTTATGTTTCAGAAACTCAGTAGACAGTCTATAAGTCATTGAATGTAAGTCATTTTTTTCTCACTTCATTTAAATTATCGAACATCATGTTTGGTTTGGATTTGGTTTTACGGCCCTTTCAAGATTATTTCACTCATATCGAGCCAATTGTTAATCAGAGGTGGGTAAAAACCGGAGTACCCGGAGAAAAACCACCTAACCTTCCGTTGCAGAACTTGGCGTCTCACGTGTGACCCAAGCGAGGCTAGAACCACAGCGGTGAGAGACCTAATGATCAAGAGTCAGCACTCTTAACCACTAGGCCACGGAGGCCCGTTAATATCATGTTCGACATGTTTAATTTGAAAATCAAGAAATTGAAAATGACAGTAACACACACACTTACCTCCCTTATTTTATTTTTACATTCTGAGAGAGTGAAGAATGAGTCTCTGTCTACAGACAACAGTAACAAACATGACTGACAGCTGTCATCTAGGTAGGATATGTGAGCTTGTAAAAATCCCCTGAAAAATACATGCAAAATGGTTAACCCTTCTCTTGCTGAATATTCAGTTTAGCCACACCCATTTCTGACTTTGAACCAATCAGATTGCTTGATGTAATTAATTTCTACAAATTCGTAAACTGAATGTCGCACAGTGTAGATCCAGATCAGATGGCTTCTTCATGGCTTCATGTTTGTAAAGATAGGGGTTGTCGTGAACAGCAGGATAAGAGTTAATACCGTAATAATCTTAAGACTGGGACAGTATGAAGGAGCCGTCTGATCAGGGCAACCCTGCTTGCCATTCCCGTTTGCACTTTTTGGACTCCTTGCAGGATCGTGAAACAAATTTGCTAAAATTTTAGGAGAATTACAGCAGATCATCAAGGTGTGCAAATTTTGAGGATTTTTCCAGTAATATTGTAACTGTGCTATATAACAATGATAGGTAGTGGTTGGATGTCAATCAAATTTTGTTGCCAATCATCAATGAGCAGTGACAGATAAAAACTGATACACCTCAACATCTTTATAACACTAATATTGCAGTCCAAAGCAAAAACTGTGTGAGTAAACAACCATGTTATAGCCAAACAAAAATGTAAAGATTATATAGAAAAATGACTATAAATACTGTATATATAAAATTAGAGATTTATGGTCATTTTTCTGTATAATCTATATATTTTTACTGGATTTTTCAATATAAACTATACAATTAGATGTAACATGGCTGTTAAACTAGCATAGTTTCTGATTTGAATACACTGCAGAGGCGTTATAACGCTGATGCTTATAACGCGGAAATCGTTATAACGCTGTTGGTCTGTGGCTCCCATTTTTTTTTTTAAGTTTTCCCCCCAGTTTTGAAAGTTTGTTCGAAAATTGTTGCCCTTTTTCCGCGGAACTCGGCGGTCAAAATATCGTTAGCCGATAAAGTTGGGCCGTAATTTTGAATACAATGCGGTATACTGCAAGGTGCGGTGCTTGGTACCCTACATTTTTAATAATTCAAAAACATCAATGTGTTGTTTTCCAGTTACATCCTTAAGGATAGTTATCTTTCCAATTGACACTGTACACACTAAGTATTTTTTGCGCCCAAACAGAGCAATGCAAACGCTGTTTGTGGAGCATCTGCATGCGTTATTTCCGTGGGGTCTTTTGGTGGGGGGAATTTGTTATAACGCTGTTGGTATGTGGCTCCAATTATTTCCTTTTCCCCCCCGTTTTGAAAATGGTCAAAATGTTTTCCCACTTTTCCTCGGAACTCGGCAGTCAAAACATCGTTAGCTAAGACAATACTGTATACTCGCTTATTTGCTCAAGTTGTCAACACTATTAAACTGTGAATAATCCCCTAAGGCTTATAGATAAGCCGGCAATTAACAGTGTGATTAGGTGTGAAAACTAGGTAATCCAGATATTTGTACCAGTTATGACTCAATTAATCCCTTTGTAATTGTCATGTGCAGACGCTAAATATTTTTCCCGCCATAACAGAGGATAGCAGACTTTTTTTTTTTTTTTTTTTTAGCGCTTATGCATCTGATAATTTATTTATTATTCCCTAGATAAAAAAAAAGAATCACCATCTTGGTTCGCTTACATTAATTGCCCCTCTTTCATTTCGGAATTGTCAAGTTGCATTTTACTTCACTATTTAGTGATACCTTCGCGAGACCGGAAGAGGTAAATAAATATGGCGGCCGGAGATACAGAAACGAAAGTACAGCAATAAATAAATACAAAAATGGTTTGAATGAAAAGCAAAATGACCACAAGAAGTATAGAATCGGATTAATGTTTAATGTAGTAAGTATATAATTTATAAAATACATGCAATATGTAATATTCATAATTAACTGGCAGAAGTAGTAGCCATGCATGCAGAAAAAGTTCGTTAGGTAACCCGATTTTTTTTCGGGATCGATATAGCGCTGGACCCAATGACAGCGTTATAACGACGTTACAGTGTACCAATATTTATGTTGTGTGTAAAGAGGTTGTGGGTTTTATCCATTGCACTTAACTATTTCTTGAAGATGTATTTTATATCAGAGCTAAAGCAATGAAAACTTTTGAATGCTGTTGAGAACCTCATGGTATATTTACAACAATAACATATGCCTATTTGTAGTATCCATACAAAAATTATCATTGACTCTCATCATGATTAACCCTTTTTGTACCAAATGTAATATTCCACCTTATATAAAGCAGGAGTCCATTTCAAAATTTAGGGAGTCAGGTTGTGTTTTTCTTCAAAAACTATCTAAAAATTGGCTGAAATTTATATAGCGCTGTTGACGTCGATGGATCCCAATGACAGTGTTATAACGACGTTACAGTGTACCAATATTTATGTTGTGTGTAAAGAGGTTGTGGGTTTTATCCATTGCACTTAACTATTTCTTGAAGATGTATTTTATATCAGAGCTAAAGCAATGAAAACTTTTGAATGCTGTTGAGAACCTCATGGTATATTTACAACAATAACATATGCCTAAATTTGTCTGTTTCCCCCTTGTCTAGAAAGCCTATATGTATTTTCTATCGATCCTGGTCTTCTCAAGACTTTCAAATGAGTCTTTAAACTGAGGTCCTGTCTCCATATGACCTTAAGTGTTGGTGGGAAGTAAAACAAAAACACACACATATACATTTTCTAAGTCTGTGACAACCTGAAGATCACATGCAGTGGTGGTGTTAGGGCTGGATGAAACGTTATAAAATCAAGCAACAAGCAGTTTAGCAATAAGACTCTCCCCATCGCATGTTTGATGCTGTTTGAAACAAAAATCAAAGACACGCTGGAAGCTTTGTCGCATCATGTTGAACTTTCTGTCGTGCTTTTGAACAGGTTTTAGAGATGACTGATAACGTGTGCGGAAGGATTGCATAGCTAGTCCTTCTCAGTTGATTGGTCAAAACTTTCAGACAATTACTGTAATGTTAATAACATTTTTGAATATGAAGCACAAATCTGAAGGTAGGATTGTTGTGGTGAATATTTTTTGAGAACTGCTAAGTTTGTGTGTATCAGAATTTACCGGTATTCAATATGCTAAATATGGATTAGAGTTTCCTTGTCCCTCTTGTGATGCAAATTGTTGTTCGGCGTGTCACTGTTTTTGACATATTTGCACTTTAACCCTTTTGTACCAAATGGAATCTTCCTCCTTATGTAGGTGTCCATTTCAAAATTTTGGGGTGTCAGGTTGTTTTTTCTTCAAAACTGATTTGGAAAATGGCTGAACTTTTAGCAAACAGTGTAGGCCCTGATCAGACACCACCATTCTGAGGGGTCTGATCTGGGCCTGCACTGTTTGCCCTGGTACACGTTTTGGGGTTTCTGGTACTAAATGGGTTAATAAACCAACAACAGATGTTGTATTGCTAAACTGCTGGTTGTGCAGTTGTATTCATCATACCAAGTATTACGATAACTTTATTCACATAGAGGGAAGTAATAGTTATCATTTGTAGTATCCATACAAAAATTATCATTGACTCTCACCATGATTAACCCTTTTTGTACCAAATGTAATATTCCACCTTATATATAGCAGGAGTCCATTTCAAAATTTAGGGAGTCAGGTTGTGTTTTCTTCAAAAACTATCTAAAAATTGGCTGAAATTTTGCAAACAGTGTAGGTCCTGATCAGACGCCACGTTCTGCGGCCTCTGATCTGGGCCTGCATTGTTTGCCAACTACCCGTTTTGGGGTTTCCGGTACTAAATGGGTTAAACTGGATATATCCTTTTTAGAAAACACAACAGATTAAGATCTGCTGAATTCTCGGAAGCCAGCTGATCAGGATCTATACTGTTTTCCATACTGCTTCTGAATCAATGTAAAAGAAATCAAAATCAAGCAACACAAATGGCAGACAATCAGGATAATATTCAACATAATGAGGGTTAAGAATGTTAAGCAAAACTTGTATTTGTGTGTGTGCTGATGCCAACACTTAGGGTAGTTCACTAGCTCTTCTTGTGACAAAAGCTAATTTATTGTTTACCAAGAAAATATCTTGTTTTCTTTGTACAGAAGTTACCGTTCAATATTTCTCCATATTACCCATAGTCAAGTGTATATTGCCCGTTGATAAGCAGTCTTTTACACAATAGAGCTACATGTACTTTCAAATTTGTTCATTTGGATACTAAAAATTGGCACCCATCTTGTGCGTATCGACTGAAATAAGGTATAACATAACAAATATAGGTTGTGACAAAGTGCATAAAGCGCTTTTTATGCTGTCAAATATGACCTATCTGCAATCTGTCTAGATTTCAATAATTTCTTTTAGGAAATAAGGATTATTAATGACACTTTGGAAACAAGAGGGCCATCTTGGGCCAAGATGGCCCTGTATCGCTCACCTGTGGACCTGAAAATCATTAGTGATGTTTAGAAAAACAGAAAGTGAAGGCAACATATGTTTGTTAACCTGACTGATATACCGGTATATATATTCATAGATCAACAGTTGCCAAAATAGTTGTACAATAGTTGAACCACCTGAACCCCTGGGCGGGGTCATTTTTGTCCCCAAAGCTATAATTTGAACAATCTTGGTAGAGGTCCACTAGATTAAGCTTCACACCAAATATCAAAGACCTGGGCATTCTGGTTTCAGACAAGAAGATTTTTAAAGGTTTTTCCTATCAGTGTAAAATATGTGGGTCCCAGGGTGGTGCCTTTCGGCCCCATGGCTATAATATGAACGATCTTGGTAGAGGTCCACTAGATGAGCTTCATTCCATATATCAAAGACCTGGGCCTTCTGGTTTCAGACAAGATTTTTATTAAAGGTTTCCCTTCAAAAGTCAATGTATTTAACATACAGGCCCTGGGCGGGGCAATCTTTGGTCACAAGGCTATAATTTGAACGATCTTGGTACAAGTCCACTTGATGAAGCTTCATACCATATATCAAAGACCTTGGCCTTCTGGTTTCAGACAAGAAGATTTTTAAAGGTTTCCCTATATAAGTCTATGTAAGACATGTTGGCCCTGGGGTGGGATCATTTTTGGCCTCTGGGCTATAATTTGAATAATATTGATAGAGGTCCACTAGATGAAGCTTCAAACCAAATATCAAAGACCTGGGCCTAGACGATTTTTAAAGGTTTTCCCTATATACATGTACATGTTAGGAAATGCAAAACATGTGGGACCCAGGGCGGGGGCATTTTTGGCCCCAAGACTATAATTTGAACAATCTTGATAGAGGTCCACTAGATGATACCAAATATCAAAGACCTGGGCCTTGTGGTTTCGGAGAAGAAGTTTTCAATTCAAAAAAGTATTTTTGGTCCTGTGACCTAGATGTGCAATGGACCAGAACCATTTGAACAACTTTGAAAGAGGACGGACTGAGGATCATTACTATGAAGTTTGGACAAAATCCACGCAGTGGTTTAGGAGGGGATGTCGTTTGAAGAAACTGTCTATGCACGGATGCACGAACGATGGACAAAATGTGATCACAAAAGCTCACCTTGTCACTATGTGACAGGTGAGCTAAAAATGGTATCTCGTGCTGGGAAACGTCAATGTTCTTAATGACTTCACATCCACCAACATTAAAGTCATCTTCACTTCGGGCCCCAACTGAGCTTGGTTTTTCAACCTGCATTGTTTTCCATTTCAAACCACTTAAAGATATATACATGTAATTTGATTTAACATTCAGATTTTTATGCCAGGCAATTCTGAATTCTAGTAGACAGTTCAAGTTTTGAGTATACAAGAATTCCACTGAAGGCTATGGGTGCAAAATCACTGAACCATGAAATAAAGGTCAAGGCTGCATTAAAGTTGTCATCCCTAGATGCAACTTTGTACCAAGTACCATTAATGAAGCTCTTATAGTCCTTAAGAAATGGTCTTGACCATTAGGTTGAATGCTAGGGTTGACACAATAGTTCACAAAGTCAGCTAACCATCAAAATTTAATGTAGGTCAAGGTCAAATATGGATGCAAGCATTAAAGTTGCCATCTGTAGATGCAAGTCTGTACCAGGTATCATTAATGAAGCTCTTATACATGTAGTTGTTGAGAAATGGACTTGAACATTGGGGTGAACGGTAGGGTGGTCGCCATGAATTTTCAAAGTCAGTGAACCACAAAATGTAGGTCAAGGTCAAATATGGATGCTTGTGTTAAAGTTGCTATCCCTAGATGCATGTCTGTACCAAGTATTATTGATGATGTTCTTCTAGTTCTTGAGAAATGGACTTGGAACACTAGGGTGAATGCTAGGGTGGTTGCAAATGTTGATGGACGAACGAACGGACATCTACATCACACTATGCTTAAAGCAGGCACATCAAAAAGGTTATTGACTTTACATCGTGAAATATTCTGCTCTCGTTTATATGGCAGAGATCCACTCACAAACTCATGCGTCCTTCGCCATATGATCTCGTGCCATATATTTCACAATATAAAGTCAATAATGTATAATAATCAACTCATAAACAGAATGCACATCATGACATTAATATCCTATTTTTTCACAGTTTGACAAGTGACGTATTTATTTATTATATTTACTAAGGACAAAATACAATAAAACTTACGTGGAATCAAACTTTGGAAGACATATTGGAGTCCATGACTCTGCAGCTTTAAATGATTCTGCAGAATTGATAAGATTTATTATAATATGTAAATCCATTGGGTGCAGAAAGTATTTCCTCATTCGCACTAGAGTCACTAATTGGCTGTTGGCTATGATTAATGCAAACACTAGGTCCTGGAAATCAAGAAATAAAGAATTAAAAACAACATACTGTTTTATGTGCCAAGCAAAAAAGAACAAACTGATGTAATGTCACTCTCAATAACAAGGCAAAACATCACGAGAGCAAGTAAGTGAAATGAATGCACTCCCACCCCAACCCATCCTATTTTTGAGAAAACTGGGGTTTATGGTGGTGTACATTATTTTTCTTATTTCTGCTCCAGGACATAGGTTGTGGACACTCGTTAGAACCACCTCAATGAGATGGTTCAAACGAACACCCACAACCTATATTTAGAGTACAAACAAGAGGGCCATGATGGCCCTGAATCGCTCACCTGAATCCAAGATGTTTCAAAGCTTATGGAAATGAAGGATTCACTGCTTTAAGGAGATGTGGACCAAAGATTTTTCTTTGAAGGTTATTTTTCATTGTAGTGGAATTTGAAGGTTTTTCTATTTTTAGCTCTGGTGTCCATTTTGTTTAACAGAGCGGAACAGTTTAGGCAATTTTGAAAGAGGGTCACTCAAGGAACATTCCTGTGAAATTATTTTCAAATCGGGCTCTTTGCCTAGGAGAAGATGTCATTTAAAGGTTTTTCTATATTTAGCTCTGGTGGCCATTTTGTTTAACAAACGAAACGATTTAGACAATTTTGAAAAAGGGTCACTCGACGAACGTTCCTGTGAAATTATTTCCTAATTGTGCCATATGCCTTGGAGGAGATGTCATTTAAATGTTTTTCTATTTTTAGCTCTGGTGGCCATTTTGTTTAACTGAGTGGAACAATTTAGGCAATTTTGAAAGAGGGTCACTCAAGGAACATTCCTGTGAAGTTATTTTCAAATCGGGCCATTTGCATAGGAGGAGATGTCATTTGAAGGTTTTTCTATTTCTATCTCTGGTGGCCATTTTGTTTAACAGAGCGGAACGATTTAGGCAATTTTGAAAGAGGGTCACTTAAGCAATATTCCTGTGAAATTATTTTCAAATCGGGCCATTTGCCTAGGAGGAGATGTCATTTAAAGGTTTTTGTATTTTTGGCTCTGGCGGCCATTTTGTTTAACGGAGCGAAACGATTTTAGGCAATTTTGAAAGAGGGTCACTCAAGGAACATTCCTGTGAATTTATTTTCAAATCGAGCCATTTATCTAGAAGAAGATGTCATTTAAAGGTTTTTCTATTTTTAGCTCTGGCAGCCATTTTGTTCAACGGAGCGGAACGATTTAGGCAATTTTGAAAGAGGGTCACTCAAGGAACGTTCCTGTGAAATTATTTTCAAATCGGGCCATTTGCCTAGGAAGAGATGTCGTTTAAAGGTTTTTCTATTTTTAGCTCTGGTGGCCATTTTGTTTAACAGAGCGGAACGATTTAGGTAATTTTGAAAGAGGGTCACTCATGCAACATTCCTGTGAAATTATTTTCAAATCGGGCCATTTGCCTAGGAGGAGATGTCATTTAAAGGTTTTTCTATTTTTGGCTCTGGCGGCCATTTTGTTTAACGGAGCAGAATGATTAAGGCAATTTTGAAAGAGGCTCACTCAAGGAACGTTCCTGTGAAATTATTTTCAAATTGGGCCATTTGCCTAGGAGGAGATGTCATTTGAAGGTTTTTCTATTTTTAGCTCTGGTGGCCATTTTGTTTAACGGAGCGGAACGATTTAGGCAATTTTGAAAGAGGGTCACTCAAGGAACATTCCTGTGAAGTTATTTTCAAATCGAGCCATTTGCCTAGAAGAAGATGTCATTTAAAGGTTTTTCTATTTTTAGCTCTGGCGGCCATTTTGTTTAACAGAGCGGAATGATTTAGGCAATTTTGAAAGAGGGTCACTCAAGGAACGTTCCTGTGAAATTATTTTCAAATCAGGCCATTTGCCTAGGAAGAGATGTCATTTAAAGGTTTTTCTATTTTTAGCTCTGGCGGCCATTTTGTTTAACGGAGCGAAACGATTTAGGTAATTTTGAAAGAGGGTCACTCAAGCAACATTCCTGTGAAATTATATCAAAATCCATTCACTGGTTTAGGAGGAGATGTCATTTAAGTAAATTGTTGACAGACGCACGACGGACGACGGACATTGACCGATCACAATAGCTCACCTTGAGCCTTCGGCTCAGGTGAGCTAAAAAAAGAAGAATAACAGATTTTCATCAGAAAAAAAACGACTTTTGGGAAGCTTGAAAGAGTGCATTATGTCACAGGGATGTGTCATCGTAATGAAGACATTGTATATGCACTCTTGCCTCAACCCTTTTCCTGCTGAACATGACAACCCTATGAAAACCCCTATCTTTGTAAACATTCTAGATCCTAATTAGATTGCTTCTGCAGAGCCATCAGATCAAGTATTCAATTTGTGAATATAACAAATACAAAGCCCTGTCGCCCAATGAAACCAGAAGGGTATATAAGCATTGGCGGTCCGACTCGCACTGCTTTGCCTGGCTGATAGTCTAAATGGGTGAGGCAAAGGTAATTATTCAGCAGGACAAGGGTTAAAAAGGCATAGTAGAAACTGTGACAAGTGGGCTACAATATCCTTTTGCAAGTGCTGATATAATAAAATTCTAAATGTTAAAACTGTGACCTTGACCTCAAGATAAAGCATAAAATTTGGACCAATAAAATCTTAATAGATTTATATCATGTTTGTTTGTTTGAATTGAGCTTTAATGTCCCCTTCAACACTGTATAGGTCATTTTGGAAACGTTGCTTCCAGTTTTGTGGGACTTTTACCCGACACTGAGATTTAATGACATCTCAAGCCCTGTCGCCCAATGAAACCAGTAGGGTTTATAAGCATGGACGGTCTGACACGCACTGCTTTGCCTGGGCAGGCTTAGATCCTCAAAACGGTTTACCAGTACTCGTGTGCAGTTGGTTGCAGCTGTGCGTAAAAGCACAGGGGGGGGGGGGGGGGGGGGGGGGCATAAGATTTAGAAACTATGAATTTTTGTGTGTTTACTGATTTCGAGGCTTCAAGACTTTTTGCATTTTAGGTTAAAAGTCAGGATGTCTTCAGTTCAGGTTCATGTTGTTTGAAACTAATGATGTCGTAAGCTAGCATATCTGTGATCTTTTTATATGGTTAATATTTTTGCTGGAAATGGGTGTGCAACAACACCGAAGGGGCAACTTTCTTTTAACCCTTTTCGTACCAAATGGAATCGTCCTCCTTATATATAGCAAGAGTTCATTTCAAAATTTAGGGGTGTCAGGTTGCGTTTACATCAAAATTTAGAATCAGAAAAATGGCTAAACTTTTAGCAAACAGTGGAGACCCTGATCAGATGCCGCAGAATATGCCGCGCGGCATCTGATCTGGGCCTGCACTGTTTGCCAGGGTACCTGTTTTGGGGTTTCTGATACTAAATGGGTTAAAATACTAAAAAATTTAGAATGACTGACATCTGCTTCATTCACTCACTTTAAGAAATAATTTATTATTTTACCTTTATTCTGCCATGCTGGGCAATACTTTGAGCAACCATATCCCTGACAGTGCTTTCTAAAGGTAAACATCTCACTGCCCCTAACAAATGGCCTGGCTCAGTGTCCATCATATTCAACATACTGTCCAAGAATTTCTCAGACCCACTCAACTGCCGACGTAAGTCGTAATTTCTTCTCTGTTTAAATATTTTTCTAAGGGACGACAATGTTAACACACTTAAAATCTGGTTATATAAATATGATAATTGTATGAGTATCTGTTGAGTGGAGTCTGTTGTCCGACTGACACACACTAGAATCAAGTGTTCTCGCACCAAAAAGACAAACTTATGTTCCCCTGCTATAATTGAGCGTATAATATCACCACCGGAATCATGAATAAATGACACTAGTGCTTGCATCACTCCAAATATAGTAACTAGCTTGTCTTCATTGCCATACCTGCAAAAGTGAAGATAACTTATCAATGCAATAGATAAGATGGAGATAGTTCATAAGAAGCTGAGAAAAACTACATCTAAAAATGTCGTCTGCTTATGTCGTCTGCTGAATCTTTGAAATATTTTTGCATACAGGCAAACAGTGAGAACCGAGATCAGACTGCTCGCAGAGGAGCAGTCTGATCTGGGTCCACACTGTTTGCAAAAATGACTTTTAAAGTAACAGGCAGACGACAAAGCAGACGACAATTGTCGTTATTAGCATTTTATGGGCTAATTCATAAGGATAACAAGTCCACGTGATGTAGTGCAGATGAGGATTTGGTGATACAGAGGACCCTCGTTTTAATGGCAGTATTTGTTCCCTATTATTGTGCCGCTATAATGAATTTGCTGTTATAAAGAATCCCAGTTAGGAGTTTGATAGGTAATAAAAGGTAAAAGGCCACATCATTACTCCCAGAAACAAATGTTGTAGACATTTGTTAGAATCGCCTCGGTGAGGCAATTGTAACAAATATCTGTAACATTTGTTTCATTAACAAAAGTTCAGAATGTGTGACATTTTGAGTCGGATGCAACATTGAAACAAAGAAATCATGAACATAACCGCTGGATAAGAAGTATGGTTTCCTTTCTGTAATCTCAAATTTTTTAGTTGTAACTGAAACACTTTGTTTCTTTTATTTTTATTCAGAACTCTATAAAGCTCTTTAACAAGAGGGCCTTGATGGCCCTGGATCGCTCACCTGATCCATATGATAGAGTAACAAGTGGGCCTCAGGGAGGGCCATTATTGACCCCAGGGCTACAATGTGCATAATGTTGAGGGAGGTCTAAAGAGGTGAAGCTTCATACCAAATATCAACAAAGGCTATAATTTGAACAATCTTGGCAAAGGTCCACTAGATGAAGCTATACACCAAATATCAAAGACCTGGGCCTTGGGGTTTCAGAGAAGAAGATTTTTTAAAGATATTCCCTACATTAGCCTATGTAAAACCAAATGGCCCCGGAGCGGGGGCATTTTTGGCCTCAGGGCCATAATTTAAACAATCTTGATAGAGGTCCACTAGATGAAGCTTCACACCAAATATCAAAGACCTGGGCCTTGCTGTTTCAGAGAAGAAAATTTTCAAAGATTATTTCTATATATAAGTCTATGTAAAACCAAAGGGCCCCGGGGTGGGGGCTATAATTTGAACAATCTTGGTAGAGGTCCACTAGATGAAGCTCCATACCAAATATCAAAGGCACGGGCCTAGTGGTTTCAGAGAAGAAGATTTTTAAAGATTTCCCTATTTAAGTCTGTGTAAAACCAAAAGGTCTCGGGGCGGGGGCGTTTTTGGCCCCAGGGCTAATAGCCTATAATTTGAACAATCTTGATAGAGGTCCACTAGATGAAATTTCACACCAAAAATATCAAAGACCTAGGCCTTGTGGTTTCAGAGAAGAAGATTTTTAAAGATTTTCCCTATAGTAAGTAGAAGTAAAACAAAGATCAGGAATCGATACAATTAACTTACTCCACCCATCAAATACACCAAAGGGAAAGAAATACAAACATTAAGCGACCAGACCATAATTGAAACCTAAACAAAAGAAGGCCATAACGACAGTTACTTTCCCACAAAATGGCCATATGGCCATCCAAAATTAAAAGACACAAGTGATACACACAGTAAGTAACAAACAACAACATGAATAAATCGCCACAGAAGAACCGCCTTGGAACGGTCAGTGGAAAGATTTCCACTGGGGGGCTTAAATCTATTTTACATGGCCACAATCCTCACCCTTACTTCCCCCTTGATTTAGACAAATAATTTGTTCAGTCCGCATGAAGGCCTCCTAACTCATCAGTGCAACATCTCCGTGAACACAAATAATCAAAGAACCACAGAGGTGAGACAACGGTGAGGACTCAACAGCAAGAAACCACTGAAATGCTGGAGCAAAAGAAAACCAACAGTTAGACTCTATAAGTTATAAGTCTATGTAAAGCCAAAGGGCCCCCGAGACAGGGGCATTTTTGGTCTCAGGGCTATAATTTGAACAATCTTGGTAGAGGTCCACTTGATGAAGCTTCATAGCAAATATCAAAGACCTAGGCCTTCTGGTTTCAGAGAAGAAGATTTTTCAAGGTTTTCCCTATATAAGTCTATGTAATACCAAAGGGCCCCGGAGCGGGGGCATTTTTGGCCCCAGGGCTATAATTTGAACAATCTTGGTAAAGGTCCACAAGATGAAGCTTCATACCAAATATCAAAGACCTAGGCCTTGTGGTTTCTGAGAAGAAGATTTTTAAAGATTTTCCCTATATAAGTCTATGTAAAACCAAAGGGCCCCGAGGCGGGGGCATTTTTGGTCTCAGGGCTATAATTGAACAATTTTGGTAGAGGTCCACTAGATGAAGCTTCATACCAAATATCAAAGACCTAGGCCTTGTGGTTTCCGAGAAGAAGATTTTTCAAGATTTTCCCCTCTATAAGCCCATGTAAAACCAAAAGGCCCCAGGGTGGGGGCATTTTTGGCCTCAGCACTATAATTTGAACAATATTGGTAGGGGTCCACCAGATGAAGCTTCATACCAAATATCAAAGACCTGGGCCTTGCGGTTTCAGAGAAGATTATTAAAGATTTTCCCTATATAAGGGGGGGGGGGGGTTAACTGGGCCTTGTGGGGTGAAGCTTCATACCAAATATCAAAAACATGGGCCTAACAGTTTCAGAGAAGAAAATTTTTAAAGATTTTCCCTGTATAAGTCTATGTAAAACCAAAAGGCCCCGGGGTGGGGGCATTTTTGGCCCAAGGGCCTGGGCCTTGTGGGGTGAAGCTTCATACCAAATATCAAAGACATGGGCCTTACAGTTTCAGAGTAGAAAATTTTTAAACATTTTTCCCTATAAAAGCCCATGTAAAACCAAAGGGCCCCAGAGCGGGGGCATTTTGGCCCCAGCACTATAATATGAACAATCTTGGCAGGGGTCCACTAGGTAAAGCTTCATACCAAATATCAAAGACCTGGGCCTAGCGGTTTCAGAGAAAAAGATTTTTAAAGATTTTCCCTATATAAGCCCATGTAAAACCAAAAGGCCCCGGGGCGGGGGCATTTTTGGCCCCAGCACTATAATTTGAACAATCTTGGTAGGGGTCCACTAGATGAAGCTTCATACCAAACTCAAAGACCTGGGCCTTGTGGTTTCAGAGAAGAAGATTTTTAAAGATTTTCCCTATATAAGCCCATGTAAAACCAAAGGGCCCCGGGGCGGGGGCATTTTTGGCCCCAGCACTATAATTTGAACAATCTTGGCAGGGGTTCACTACATGAAGACTCATACCAAATATCAAAGACCTGGGCATTGCGGTTTCAGAGAAAAAGATTTTTCAAGATTTTCCATATATAAGTCTATGTAAAACCAAAGTGCCCCAGAGCGGGGGCATTTTTGGCCCTAGGGCTATAATTTGGACAACCTTGGTAGGGGTCCACTGATGAAGCTTCATACCAAATATCAAAGATCTGGGCCTTGAGGTTTAAGAGAAGAAGATTTTTAAAGATTTTCCCTATATAAGCACATGTAAAACCAAAAGGCCCCGGGGTGGAAGCATTTTTGGCCCCAGGGCCTGGGCCTTGTGGGGTGAAGCTTCATACCAAATATCAAAGACATGGGTCTACAGTTTCAGAGTAGAAAATTTTTAAACATTTTTCCCTATAAAAGCCCATGTAAAACCAAAGGGCCCCAGAGCGGGGGCATTTTGGCCCCAGCACTATAATATGAACAATCTTGGCAGGGGTCCACTAGGTAAAGCTTCATACCAAATATCAAAGACCTGGGCCTAGCGGTTTCAGAGAAATAGATTTTTAAAGATTTTCCCTATATAAGCCCATTTAAAACCAAAAGGCCCAGGTGCAGGGGCATTTTTGGCCCCAGCACTATAATTTGAACAATCTTGGTAGGGGTCCACTAGATGAAGCTTCATACCAAACATCAAAGACCTGGGCCTTGTGGTTTCAGAGAAGAAGATTTTTAAAGATTTTCCCTATATAAGCCCATGTAAAACCAAAGGGCCCCGGGGCGGGGGCATTTTTGGCCCCAGCACTATAATTTGAACAATCTTGGCAGGGGTTCACTACATGAAGCCTCATACCAAATATCAAAGACCTGGGCATTGCGGTTGCAGAGAAAAAGATTTTTCAAGATTTTCCATATATAAGTCTATGAAAAACCAAAGTGCCCCAGAGCGGGGGCATTTTTGGCCCTAGGGCTATAATTTGAACAACCTTGGTAGGGGTCCACTAGGTGAAGCTTCATACCAAATATCAAAGATCTGGGCCTTGAGATTTAAGAGAAGAAGATTTTTAAAGATTTTCCCTATATAAGCACATGTAAAACCAAAAGGCCCTGCTGGGGGGGGGGGGGGGGGGGGGGGTATACGGGTTGGGGGGGGGGGGACCTGGGCCTTGTGGGGTGAAGCTTCATACCAAATATCAAAGACAAGGGCATTACGGTTTCAGAGAAGAAAATTTTTAAAGATTTTCCCTATATAAGCCCATGTAAAACCAAAGGGCCCCAGAGCGGGGGCATTTTTGACCCAAGGGCTTTAATTTGAACAACCATGGTTTGGGTCCACTAGGTGAAGCTTCATACCAAATATCAAAGACCTTGGCATTGCGGTTTCAGAGAAGAAGATTTTTCAAGATTTTCCATATATAAGTCTATGTAAAACCAAAAGGCCCCGGAGCGGGAGCATTTTTGACCCAAGGGCTTTAATTTGAACAACCGTGGTTGGGGTCCACTAGGTGAAGCTTCATACCAAATATCAAAGACCTGGGCCTTGCGGTTTTAGAGAAGAAGTTTTTTTAAGATTTTCCCTGTATAAGCCCATGTAAAACCAAAAGGCCCCGGGGCGTGGTGGGGGGGGGGGGGGGGAAACCTGGGCCTTGTGGGGGTGAAGCTTCATACCAAATATCAAAACCTTGGGCCTTACGGTTTCAGAAAAGAAAATTTTTAAAGATTTTCGCTATATAAGCCCTTGTAAAACCAAAGGGCCCAAGAGCAGGGGCATTTTTTGCCCCAGCACTATAATTTGAACAATCTTGGTAGGGTTCCACTAGGTGAAGCTGCATACCAAATATCAAAGACTTGGGCCTAGCGATTTTAGAGAAGAAGATTTTTAACAATTTTCCCTATATAAGCCCATGTAAAATCAAAGGGCCCCAGGGTGGGGGGCATTTTTGGCCCCAGCATTATAATTTGAACAATCTTGGTAGGGGTCCACTAGGTGAAGCTTCATACCAAATATCAAAGACCTGGGCCTTGCGGTTTCAGAGAAGAAAATTTTAAAAGATTTTCCCTATGTAAGCCCATGTAAAACCAAAGGGCCCCGGAGCAGGGGCATTTTTGGCCCCAGCACTATAATTTGAACAATCTTGGTAGGGGTCCACTAGATGAAGCTTCATACCAAATATCAAAGACCTGGGCCTTGCGGTTTCAGAGAAGAAGATTTTTAAAGATTTTCCCTATATAAGCCAATGTAAAACAAAAGGGAACCTGGGCGGGGGCATTTATTGGCCCCAGCACTATAATTTGAACAATCTTCGTAGGGGTCCACTAGATGAAGCTTCATACCAAATATCAAAGACCTGGGCCGTGCGGTTTCAGAGAAGAAAATTTTAAAAGATTTTCCCTATGTAAGCCCATGTAAAACCAAAGGGCCCCGGGGCGGGGGCAGTTTTGGCCCCAGCACTATAATTTGAACAATCCTGGTAGGGGTCCACTAGATGAAGCTTCATACCAAATATCAAAGACCTGGGCCTTGCGGTTTCAGAGAAGAAGATTTTTAAAGATTTTCCCTATATAAGCCCATGTTAAACCAAAGGGCCCCGGGGCGGGGGCATTTTTGGCCCCAGCACTATAATTTGAACAATCTTGGTAGGGGTCCACTAGTTGAAGCTTCATACCAAATATCAAAGACCTGGGCCTTGTGGTTTCAGAGAAGAAGATTTTTAAAGATTTTCCCTATATTAGCCCATGTAAAATCAAAGGGGCCCGGGGCGGGGGCATTTTTGGCCCCAGCACTATAATTTGAACAATCTTGGTAGGGGTCCACTAGATGTAGCTTCAGACCTAATATATCAAAGACCTGGGCCTTACGGTTTCAGAGAAGAAGATTTTTAAAGATTTTCCCTATATAAGCCCATGTAAAACCAAAGGGCCCCGGAGCGGGGGCATTTTTGGCCCCAGCACTATAATTTGAACAATCTTGGTAGGGGTCCACTAGATGAAGCTTCAGACCAAATTTCAAAGACCTGGGCCTTACGGTTTCAGAGAAGAAGATTTTTAAAGATTGTCCCTATATAAGCCCCTGTAAAACCAAAGGGCCCCGGAGCGGGGGCATTTTTGGCCCCAGCACTATAATTTGAACAATCTTGGTAGGGGTCCACTAGATGAAGCTTCATACCAAATATCAAAGACCTGGGCCTTGTGGTTTCAGAGAAGAAGATTTTTTAACTTTTTGGTGAAAAAAGTCTATTTTTGGCCCCAAAAACCAAGATGTGCAACGGACCTGAACCATTTGAACAACTTTGAAAAGGGACCACCTAAGGATCATTCCTGTGAAGTTTGGTCAAAATCCGATCAGTGGTTTAGGAGGAGATGTTGTTTAAAGAAATTGTTTACGGACGCACGGACGCACGACGGACAACGGACGAAAAGTGATCCCATAAGCTCACCTCGTCACTACGTGACGGTGAGCTAAAACAAGTGGGCCCCAGGCAGGATCAATTTTGGCCCAAGGGCTAAAATTTGAACAATCTTGGTAGAGGTCCACAAGATGAAGCTTCATATCGATTATGAAAGACCTGGGCTTTCTGGTTTCAGAGAAGAAGATTTTAAAGGTTTACCCTGCATATAGAAGTCTATGTAAAACAAGATTTTCCCTTTATAAGTCTATGTTAAACCAAAGGGCCCCGAGCGGGGGCATTTTTGGCCCCAGGGCTATAATTTGAACAATCTTGGTAGAGGTCCACTAGCTGAAGCTTCATAACAAATATCAAAGACCTAAGCCTTGTGTTTCAGAGAAGATGATTTTTAAAGATTTTCCCTATATAAGTCTATGTAAAACCAAAGGGCCACATGGCGGGGGCATTTTTGGTCTCAGGGCTATAATTTGAACAATCTTTATAGAGGTCCACTAGCTGAAGCGTCATAACAAATATCGAAGACCTAAGCCTTGTGGTTTCAGAGAAGAAGATTTTTCAAGATTTTCCCTACAGTATATAAGTCTATGTAAAACCAAAGGGCCCCGGAGCGGGGGCATTTTTGGCCCCAGGGCTATAATTTGAACAATCTTGGTAGAGGTCCACAAGATGAAGCTTCATACCAAATATCAAAGACCTGGGCCTTGCAGTTCCAGAGAAGAAGATTTTTCAAGATTTTCCCTATATAAGCCCATGTAAAACAAAAGGGCCCCCGTGCGGGGGCATTTTTAGCTTCAGCACTATAATTTGAACAATCTTGGTAGGGGTCCACTAGATATAGCTTCATACCTAATATCAAAGACCTTGGCCTTGCGGTTTCTGAGAAGAAGATTTTTAAAGATTTTCCCTATATAAGCCCATGTAAAACCAAAGGGCCCCCATGCGGGGGCATTTTTGGCCCCAGCATTATAATTTGAACAATCTTGGTAGGGATCCACTAGATGAAGCTTCATATCAAATATTAAAGACCTGGGCCTTGCGGTTTCAGAGAAGAAGATTTTTCAAGATTTTCCCTATATAAGCCCATGTAAAACCAAAGGGCCCCCGTGCGGGGGCATTTTTAGCTCCAGCACTATAATTTGAACAATCTTGGTAGGGGTCCACTAGATGAAGCTTCATACCAAATATCAAAGATCTTGGCCTTGCGGTTTCAGAGAAGAAGATTTTTAAAGATTTTCCCTATATAAGCCCATATAAAACCAAAGGGCCCCCGTGCGGGGGCATTTTTGGTCCCAGCACTAAAATTTGAACAATCTTGTTAGGGGTCCACTAGATGAAGCTTCATACCAAATATCAAAGACCTGGGCCTTGCGGTTTCAGAGGAGAAGATTTTTTAAGTTTTCGGTGAAAAAAATCTATTTTTGGTTACTGTGACCTATATGGGCAATGGACCGGAACCATTTGAACAACTTTGAAAGGGGACCACCTAAGGATCATTCCTGTGAAGTTTGGTCAAAATCCGATCAGTGGTTTAGGAGGAGATGTCGTTTGAAGAAAAGTTTACGGAAGCACGCACGCACGCACGACGGACAAAAAGTGATCCCAAAAGCTCACCTTGTCACTACGTGACAGGTGAGCTAAAAATTGCACCCATCCAGTTTTTCTTTCGTCATCTTATGTATAACTAAGCTGACTGAACTGTTAACCTTTATCTGGCTGTTCACGACAACCCCTATCTTTGCAAACAGTGTAGATCCAGATCAGATGGCTTCTGAAGAAGCCATCTGATCAGGATCTACACTGTTTGACATTCAGTTTATGAATTTGTAGGAATAAATTACATCAAGTAATTTGATTGGTTGATAGACAGAAATGGGTGTGGCTTAAATGAATATTCAGCAAGATAAGGGTTAACATAAGCTGTAAAGAGTCAACTGCACCAAAATTCAGAGCCAAATCCGGATCACATGGATGTAATATCTCAGGCATGATATTTCTCAAACTACTAGTCTTCAAGATAAGCTAAAATCACTGAACAATGAAATAAAGATCACACTGACCTAGGTATATTTTGAAGCCCAGATCTGGTCACATGGAACTTATACTTCAGGTATGACCATCAAAAAGTCTTCGAGTTATGAGGTATTATCATTGAACTGTGAAACATTGGTTCCACTGACCTCTAGATATATTTAATGTCAATCATCTTGTCACATGGAAGTTATAATCCAGGTATGAAGTTTCTCCATCACAAAGTATTCAAATTATAAGGCAAAATCAAAGAGCCATGAAATATAGGTCCCTAGATAAGGTCAAACATCAGGTCACATGGAACTTATACTCCAGGTCTGGCATTTCTCCATCAAAGAGTCTTCAAGTTATGGCCTGGATATGTATTTTATGCCAAGCATCAGGTCACATGGATTACATCCGGGCATGACATTTCTCCATCAAATAATATTCAAGATAAAAGGCAAAATAAGTGAACCTTGAAATATAGATCACACTGGCAAAGAAATATTTTGAGGTTAATCATCAGGCTCAAATGGTATGACATTTCTCCCAACAAATAGTCTTCAGATGTAAGGTAATAATCACTGGATCGTGAAATGTGGGTCACCATGACCTCTCTTTTACACTTAAACCAATATGACAAAGTTGACTGCTGCGTAACCAAATGTGTTTATAACTTGTTAGCATAATGGAAATACATTATAACATATTACAAAAGTCAAAGGTGTCCTAGATTTTGACCCCCAGCCCCACGCAGCAGACAATAACCCAGGGCTGTGTTCTTTTTAAATCTCAGAAGACCCTCCGAAGTTTTTGTTTGATTTGAGGTTTGATGTCCCCATCAACACTGTAAAGGTCATTTTGGAGACGTTGCTTCCAATTTTGTGGGACTTTTACCCGACATTGAGATTAAATGACATCTCAAGCCCTGTCGCCCAATGAAACCAATAGGGTTTATTAGCATGGACGGTCCGCCTCGCACCGCGGTTCCTGGACAGGCTTAGATCCTCTAAGCGGTTTACCAGTACTAGTGTGCGGCCGGATTCAGCTCTGCATGGAAGCATCGTGCAGCCCATCTATTTCTTCAAGCCCCTATGGGTGGGGGGAGACCCGCCAAGGTACCCAAGTTCTAAATGTGATGAGTGACCATCAAGATATAAGCATTTGAAAAACTTTTAGTACGTTTTAGTAAGCAATGATGCTTCCAAGCAGAGCAGAAACAAACTGCACACGAGTACTGGTAAATGCAAATAAACCCTATTGGTTCCATTGGGCTGCAAGGCTCGAGACTTCATTTCATCTCAATGTTGGGTAAAAGTCGCAAGAAATTGGAAGTAAGATCTACAAAATTATATAAATAGTGTTGACAGGGACATTAAACCTCAAATCAAACAAACATACCATTAGCAAACAGTGCAGGCCCAGATCAGATGCCGCAGAACTCGTATTAACCCTTATCTTGCTGTTCACGACAATCCCTATCTTTGCAAACAGTATAGATCCAGATCAGATGGCTTCTGAAGCCATCTGATCAGGATCTACACTGTTTGACATTCAGTTAATAAATTTGTAGCAATAAATTACATCAAGTAATTTGATTGGTTGATATAATGAAATGGGTGTGGCTTAGATGAATATTCAGCAAGAGAAGAGTTAAGAAGTTTATGCTTTATGTCTCACACTGTGCAAAGCAAAAGTAACAACTCAACATGTGCAGAACAGTGAAACGTTGATGGCTTGAATACTGATGGCTCATTTACCATGGCTGTTTCAATCTTGTTCTTGAGGCCCTAGATACATGTATCTGCAAATGTTAACCCTTAACCTTTCTCTTGCTGATTATTCAGTTTAGCTACACCCATTTCTGACTTAGAACCAATCAGATTACTTGATGTAATTTATTCTTACAAATCCATAAACTGAATGTCAAACAGTGCAGATCCTGATCATATGCAATCTGATCTGGATCTACGCTGTTTCCAAAGATAGGGGTTGTCCTGAACAGCAGGGTAAGAGTTAAGATGCCGAGAAAAAACAACATCTGAAAATGTCGTCTGCTGAATCTTCTTGTGAACTTGGTAGAAATATTTTTTCATACAGGCAAAAAAGTGGACCCAGATCAGTCTGAAGCAGTATGATCTGGGTCCACACTGTTTGCAAAAACTAATTTTAAAGTACTTGGCAGACAACAAAGCAGATGACAATTGTTGTGATTGGCATTTTATGGGTTAATATATTTGGGATAATTTGGAGAGAAGCATGAAAATGTATGTTGAGGTGATTGTAATGGTTGGCCCCCGCCCATCGGGGCTTGAAGAAATATATGGGCTGCATGATGCTTCCACACAGAGCTGAAACCGACCCGCACACGAGTACTGGTAAACCGCTTAGAGGATCTAAGCCTGCCCAGGCAAAGCGGTGCGAGTCGGCCCGTCCATGCTAAAAAACCCTATTGGTTTCATTGGATGGCAGGTCTTGAGATGTCATTTTCATCTCAAGGTTGGATAAAAGTCCCACAAAATTGGGAGCAATATCTCCAAAATGACCTTTACAGTGTTGACGGGGACGTTAAACCTCTTATCAAATAAACAAATGATCTGGACCTACGCTGTTTCCAAAGATAGGGGTTGTCGTGAACAGCAGGATAAGAGATAAGATGCCGAGAAAAAACAAAATCTGAAAATGTTGTCTGCTGATCTTCTTGTGAACTTTGTAGAAATATTTTTTCATATAGACAAAAAGTGTGGACCCTGATCAGACTGAAGCAGTCTGATCTGGGTCCACACTGTTTGCAAAAACTTAATTTTAAAGTACTTGGCAGATGACAAGGCAGATGACAATTGTTGTGACTGGCATTTTATGGGTTAATTTATTTGGGATAATTTAGGGAGAAGCATGAAAATGTATGTTGAGGTGATTGTAATGGTTGGCCCCCGCCCATCGGGACTTGAAGAAATATATGGGCTGCATGATGCTTCCACGTAGGCTGAAATCGGCCCGCATACGAGTACTGGTAATCCGCTTAGAGGAGCTAAGCTTGCCCAAGCAAAGCGGTGCAAGTCGCTCCGTCTATGCTTATAAACGCTATTGGTTTCATTGGGCAGTAGGGCTTGAGATGTAAAAGTCCCACAAAATGAACTTTACAGTGTTGAAAGGGACGTTAAACCTCAAATCAAACAAACAGTATACACAACATACTTTTATCATATGACGTCGCGTCTGAGAGTGTAATAACGCCATGTAATATTTTCGATAATCCACTAGTGGATTAAATATGCAAATTAACTAGATATGTCCCGTAACGTTACATGTTCGACATCCTTAACGACGTTGCATTTACTAACGGCAGAATATTGACATTTTTGTAAACAATCGTGAATTTTTTTATTTGAGGTTTAACGTCCCCGCCAACACTGGTCATTCTGGAGACGTTGCTTCCAATTTTGTGGGACTTTTACCCGACACTGAGATGAAATGACATCTCAAGCCTGTCACACAATGAAACCAAAAGGGTTTATAAGCATGGACGGTCCGACTCATGCGCGCTGCTTTGCCTGGGCAGGCTTAGATCCTCTAAGCGGTTTACCAGTATTAGTGTGTGGGTCGGATTCAGGTCTGCGTGGAAGCATCATGCAGCCCATATATTTCTTCACGCCCCGATGGGCAGGGGCCCAAAACAATCGTGAATAAAATATGTTTTAAATGTCATATGATAAATAGAATCTTGCATTCGTGCTCATGTATTATTGAATTTATTAAACTCGTTGAGGAAAAGGGATAAAATACTCGGCAAAGCCTTGCATTTTATCCCTTTTCCTCAACGAGTTTAATAAATTCAATAATACATGAACGCTTATGTAAGATCCTCTATTTATTTAACAGAAATTGAAAAGATTTCACTATTGTTTCTCTTGATTAGTTCTCAGTGGCTCGAACTACCTCGGTCTCAAACAAATTTTCATGGTCCGAAAGGTGCTTGAGCCATAGAAGCTTGACTATTTTAACCCATTTTGTACCAAATGGAACCTTCCTCCTTTTATATAGGAGTCCATTGCAAAATATAAGGGGTGGCATCTGGTGTTTTTCTTCAAAATGTATCTGGAAAATGGCTGAACTTTTTTGCAAATAGTGTAGGCCCTGATCAGACGCCATGTTCTGTGGCCACAGAACACGGCATCTGATCAGGGCCTGCACTGTTTACCAGGGTACCGTTTTGGGGTTTCCAGTACTAAATGTGTTAAATCCCAAAGTACCCAAAAGCTAAATATAGAGTATATGTAACACACAATACACATATATTAGACTGCGTCTTTGAAGCAGCGTGATCTAGGTCTACATAATTTGCTCTGGCACTGCTGTCCCAGTCAGTGTTTAGCGGAGATATTATAATACCTTGAGTATACAGGTTTTCCTGAGTCACTTAGAATGAACACATGCTTCTTTTGCTGTCTCCATTCTGGACTTCGTACATCTTCCTCATCAATGTCCACTGGCTCATGACTAGGTAAACGAACCCGAACTTGTATGGCTTCTGAGAGATCTTTTGAAATGGATGTCTTAAAAAGAAAGAACATACATACTTTAACTAAAGGGAAACAGCCATTTGTAACAACTGCTGTAACCAGGAAGGGCATTTTTCATGAATTTAAATAAAATGTACCACTAAATGCCCAATTTTCCAGCGGCCATTACCAAAGAAAATTTTTCAGAGTTTTTTCAAATGTTAATCAGGTCATGTACTAGTCATAGTCAAGTTTCTAGGCAACAATTTAAATATTTTTTGAAATACAGTACAGTTGCCGCGAAGCCTCGATGGTTTTCGCATCATGCGTGGATAAATTTTATTTTCCGCGTTTCTGTTACGTAATTTTTGCGTGGATTTTGCGTGAATTTCGCGCGAATTTTGCGTGGAAGTCGTAGGCTTCACGCGCGAATTTTATCTCGAGTTGCGCGGAGTTTCCGCGGTTAAAACAAGGTGTCCACGCATGATGCGTGAAACATCCCGCATAGTTTATCTTTAGTCCTGAAAGATGATTTTTTCTTCACGCGTGGATGCGTGAAAATAGTAGGTAAAATTTAAGACCGTGCGGCATCTACATGTACATGTATATTAAACAGAAACGTCATATGTTCTTATATAGCATATCCCGTTAAAATTACTATTAAAATATTGAAATTTATAGCCATAAACATGGACGTAACTGAGCATTCAGACCAAATCCTCAGATGAACTATAAAATTTATACATTAGTCACACGTACTTGTACGTAACATCAACTACATGAACATGTACTGTACAGTGTAGCTTTCGCCAGTAAATCATTCTTATTCGGAAAAAACTTGATTGTTGTAATCATCCAGCTGTAAAAACCACCGTAACCTTTCCCTTTCTCCACCATGCATATTGTATAGATTACGACAATTTGCTCCACGTCCAACACGATCCCAGGTACAGCAATACTTACACGGTTCATGCGTGCGCCTAGCATAGACCAAGAAGATTAAGAAGAGTCCATGCATCTGCATCCCTAATTAGAGTCTATGCCGTACTCATCGAAAACTTTCGGAATTCCAAATACCAGTAGACCCATAACTAGGCTGCACAAATGCGCAGGCCCATCCAAGCCTCCACGGGGAACCCATCTACCGGCATCGCGTCTCATATAAGCCTGAGCACAGCAACACCTGTGTGCGGCCCAGGCAAAAAAAAACAAAAAAACAAACAAACAGCACCTTGACTGACTCGGTAATAAACCCAACTTTTCTTTTCATAAAGCGGGGTTTAGACGTGTGATCAGGTCTGAACCCCACTTTATATGAAGAAAAATTGGATTTATTGGCAGGTTCGCTACCCTCTTTTTCCGCAAGAACATAGAGTGTGGGTACTCGTCACAACCGCCTCTCAGAGGCAGTTTTTCCAAGCATCCGAAATTTGAATGTCGGGCAAAATTTTCATTTAAACTACATGAAAATTTCTTTAGCCTATGTGTAATCATAATGTAGCCGCTGAGTCCCTCAAGCATACAAAATGTCGCTTTAGCATTGGACCGACATTGGGGTAGACCATATTTAATTTTTTCAGTCTAAGATCGATTTTTATTTCAAAACATGAACATGAAATGTAGATCTATTTTCATTAAAAAATTGTCCACAGTTGCTATGTTGACCTGGTGCCACGTGCAGTATTTACATTGTATTGATGCTAAAAGTGACGTCACCAACAGCTGAATGGCGTGCAAGTGTGCATGACCCAATTTCTGACACACATAGTAACGTTTGGCTTCTAACAGACAGACGGGGTTATTAGAAATAAATTGTGCTGCTTGATGCTTCCTCGCAGAGCTGATACTGAGTAGTGGTAAACAGCTTAGAAGGTCTAAGTCTGTCCAGGGAAAGTGATGGGAGTCGAACCATCCAGACCCTATTGGATTCCTTGGTTGGCAGGGCTTGAGATGTCATTTTATCTCTTTGTCGGGTAAAAGTCCCACAAAATTGGAAGCAACGTCTCCTAAACAGCGTTGACGGGGACCTCAGTTCAAACAAACTAACAGAGAATGTAGATGTCAGTTTTCGATTTTATACCAGCAGTCTGTTTGTCAGTTTGTATTGGCGTTTAACCGCCCAGTCAACACTATTTCAGGTCATTTTTGATCCGGTCAGTTTACCTATCCGCACTTTTACTGGGCAGGCTTATACGTAGGTGGTTAACCAGTACAGTGAACCTTCTTTCACCAGAAACCGACAACTGCCCTTCTTGAATCAGCGGAAGGAAGAGAAAAACCGTAGAAAAGATTTCATGATCAGTCTCCACGAAAGAATGTTGCCGACCTCGGCAGGTATCGAACCCGCGTCATCCTGATTACCAGTCAGATGCGCATCCGACTGAGGTTCCGATGCTGCCCATATACCAGCAGTGAAAATCACTGGTTGTGACAGTGATAATATCAATTTCGAATTCACTTAAAATTTCTATATCTATATATCACTAAAAAGCATAGCATTGAACTAATTAAACATAAGAAAGCAGTCTGAAGGACAGCCAAATCCCCCGCCGCATTTTGTTTCAAGGCTCAACCTTGTGACCTTCACCTGTGACCTTGACCTTATGTTGGCATGGTTTATTTATGGTTCTGCACATCATCTCACTGTGGGGTATATTTCACAAAAGTTTAATGAAAATCAATCCAGGGGTAAAGGAGATATGGAACGGACACAACATTCAAAGTTTCAAACTCGTGACCTTCAACCGTGACCTTGACCTTAAGTCGCCGGCATGGTTTATTTATAGGTTCTGCACACCAGCTCACTGAGACAAATTATTGACCAAAGTTTAATATAAATCTATCAAAGGGTTCAGGAGATATGGAGCGGACAAGAAAGTGTTACGGACAGACAGATGGACGGACTTACAGACGGACGGATGGACATGGGTTCTGCACATCAGCTCGCTGAGATGACTATTTGACCAAAGTTTAATGAAAACCCTTCTAAGGGTAAAGGAGATATGGAACGGACACAAAATTCCAAGTTTCAGACTCGTGACCTGCAACCGTGACCTTGACCTTAAGTTGGCATGGTTTATTTATGGGTTCTGCGCACCAGCGCACTGAGGCGAATAATTGACCAAAGTTTAATGAAAATCTATCAAAGGGTTCAGGAGATATGGAGCGGGCGAGAAAGTGTTATGGACGGACGGACATGGGTTCTGCACATCAGCTCACTGAGAAGAATATTTGAAGTTTAATGAAAATCCAGAGTAAAGGAGATATGGAACAGACAAAAAATTCCAAGTTTCAAACTCGTGACCTTCAACTGTGACCTTGACCGTGGGTCGGCATGGCTCATGTATGGGTTCTGCACACCGGCTCACTGAGACGAATAATTGACCAAAGTTTAATGAAAATCTACCAAAGGGTTCAGGAGATATGGAGCGGACAAGAAAGTGTTACGAACAGAGAGACGGACAGACGAAGTCCATTCCTATAATCCCCGCTCCGCTTCGCGGCGGGGGATGAAAAACAGGGACGGTAAAAAAAAAACAAAAAAAAAAAACAAATAAACTTTGTGTTTTTTTTTTTTTTTTTGTTATTAACTTATCAAACATCACTGCTAACAAAGATCATACAAATAGTTAAACTACGGAGTCCGTGACATTATTTCATTTAAGGGAAATGGATGCACATGTCCGATTTTCCGCCATTTTTCTAAGGGAGGCAATATTCGGGACTTTCCATTCGATTATTATAAACTAGTGTCCCACAGAAAAAGAGACCCTCTTAAAGGAAAGAATTTGCTCCTAATGCACACATTCTTTCCTGTAAGAGTCTACTCTTAAAGGAAAGAATTTACTCCCGAGGAGCAAGTTCTATTCTGTAAGAGTCTACACTTAAAGGAAAGAATTTGCTCCTAAGGAGCAAGTTCTTTCCTTTAGTGACAGGGGAAACATCTTTGGAGGATTTTCCACAACGGAGTGCATTGCGAAAGCACGCCTATTCAAATATATTAGAAAATTTTACCAAGAAAATCTTCAGATAAAAAGTTCTGATGTTTTCCTTATTTCGGCCCGTAACATAGATTGTGGGTACTCCTTAGAACCGCCCCGTCGAGTAGTACCCATAATATATATTTTTGAACAGAAATTATAAAAATATACGCCTGAAACCCGGTTTTACATATATTAAATTGGGTTTACGGGGGTTAAAATTGTATAGGCGTTTTTTCGAGATGGTGTATCCATTCCCCTTGAAAGATTCACAAAATAATCTATTATTAATATTTTTTTATTAAAGTAAAACTGGGGTTATGGGGATACGCATTGTTTTTTCTTATTTCTGCTCAAAAACATAGGTTGTGGGTACTCGGTAGAACCGCCTCGCCGAAGCGGTTCTAACGAGTGCCCACAACCTATGTTTTGAGCAGAAATTTCATTTTTGGGTGAAAAGGAATCTATATTTGAGTAAGCGTGTTTTCGAAAAGCAAGTATGACCTTACCTGTTGGTGGGACGAAAAACTGAAACACACACTGAGACCGCATTCTTATTTTCCATATGAGCTGGCGCACGACAAGGACTTTTCTACTGCAGAAGTATCTGACCAGCCTGCGCAACTAGATAGCATGACCCGTCATCGCTCTTCGAATAGCCCACATAGGAGATTCATACGAACAGCAAAGGCTCTGATCAGACTGCGCGGATGCGCAGGCTGATCTGAGTCGTCAATGGTTACATGTCTTATCGAATTACGTGTTCATCAATTTTGGCCAGTCTTCACTTGTTGTTCTTGAAATAGCCAAGAGGTCGGAATGCTCACAGGAAGAGCAAATGCTCTGATCAGACTGCGTATATCACTTACCAAGTGAGCGATAGCTCATTTGTGTTTGTGACGAACTGCGATATATCGTGGGAGTCATGGGCTCGCAGCGCATGAAAAAATGCTATTTGTCACATTAAAAAACTGTTAGCCACCAAGAAGGGGAGGCTTAAGATAGACTTCCTAATACAGTATAACGGCCCCCGCCCATCGGGGCTTGAAGAAATTGATGGGCGACATGATGCCAAGAAACACGAGTAGTTGTAAACCGCTTAAGAGGATCTAAGCTTGCCCTGGCAAAGTATCAACATCGGGGCTTGAAGAAATAGATGGGCTGCATGTTGCTTCTACGCAGAGCTTAAACCGACCCGCACACGATTACTGGTAAACCGCTTATAGGATCTAAGCCTGCCCAGGCAATGCGGTGCGAGTTGGTCCGTCCATGCTTATAAACCATATTGATTTCATTGGGTGGCAGGGCTTGAGATGTGTCATTTCATCTCAATGTCGGGTAAAAGTCCCACAGAGTTGGAAGCAACGTCTCCAAAATGATCAGTGTTGACGTGGAGTTAAACCTCAAATCAAAAAACAAAACAGAAGTATCAGATCAGCCTGTGCATCTAGATAACGTGACTAGTCTTCGCTTGTTGCTCTTCGAATAGCCCACATAGAAGGTCAATGCGAACAGCAAGGGCTCTGATCAGGCTGTGCGGATACGCAGGCTGATCTGAGTCTTCAATGGTCACTCGTCTTATCGAATTACGTGTTCATCCATTTTGACCAGTCTTCACTTGTTGCTATTTGAATAGCCCAGAGATCGGAATGCTCACAGGAACAGCAAATGCTCTGACCAGACTGCGCAGTTCATCTCAATGTCGGGTAAAAGTCCCACAAAGTTGGAAGCAACGTCTCCAAAATGACCTATACAATCTTGACGGGGACGTTAAACCTCAAACAATTTACCTTTACATGTAGTAAGTTACGGAGGAATAATTAATAATAGCCACATTTTCAAGAGGAGAAGACCCCGTGCTGCATTTGTTTCGTTACTCTCGCTTCATAAACCAGGGAACTCGGGGTCAAACCCCGGCTTCTCCAGACTTTCGGTTGAGTCTTTAAACCTAGGACCCGTCTCTGTATGACCTTACCTGTTGGTGGGACGAAACTAAGACTGCATTCTTATCCATTTTCCATGTATATGAGCCGGCGCACGACAAGTCTTCAAGGCTCTGATCAGACTGCGCGGATGCGCAAGCTGATCAGAGTCTTCAATAGTTACACGTCTTATCAAATTACGTGATATCAATTTTGGACCAATCTTCAATTGTTGCTCTTTGAATAGCCCAGAGAGATCGGAATGCTCACAGGAACAGCAAAGGCTCTGATCAGACTCCGCAGATCAGTTACCAAACGAGCGACAGCACATTTGCGTTTGTGATTCCTGTAAGTGCCTTTTCACACGCAACAACGGCGCGTGCTCACTTATGACGTAGTGTTTTAAAAACAGCACGTGCTAACATGACAAATTGCGATAAATCCCGGGAATCAGAGACAGCGCATGGAAAAAAGCTATCTGTTGTAAGAGCTGCTATCTTAAGATAGATAGGTGGGGCGGCCTCGGATGTTCAGTCGAATGCGCGTCTGACTGGTGATCAGCAGGACGCGGGTTCGATACCTGCTGGGGTCGGCAACATTCTTTCGTGAAGTGCACCGTCCTTCGGAATAGGGACGTTAACTGGAGGCCCCCTGTGCAGGGAGAACCATCCCCTGTGCAGGTTGAAGATCCCTACCACTGTGTAGGCTTTCATCCTGCAAAACCTGGAGTGTGTTATATACAACTGCGGTAATGGTCAAGTGTGACCGACGCAGTATCAGTAGATAAATAGATAGAAGATTGATCATGAAATCTTTTCTACGGTCATTCTCTCCCTTCCGCTTATTCAAGAAGGGCAGTTGTCAGATTCTGGCGAAAGAATGTGCACTTTACTGGTTAACCGCTTACGTATAAGCTTGCCAAGGAAAAATTGACCGGCTCAAAAATAACCTAAAATAGTGTTCACTGGGCCGTTAAACTCCAATACAAACAATCTGTTAGTTGTTTGATTTGAGGTTTAACGTCCCCGTCAACACTGTAAAGGTAATTTTGGAGACGTTGCTTCCAATTTTGTGGGACTTCTACCCGACATTGAGATGAAATGACATCTCAAACCCTGCCGCCCAATGAAACCAATAGGATTTATAAGCATGGGCGATCAGACTCGCACCGCTTTGCTGGGCAGGCTTAGATCCTCTAAGCGGTTTACCAGTACTCGTTTGCGTAAAAGCATCATGCAGCCCAACTATTTCTTTAAGCCCCGATGGGCGGGGACCGCCGATACAAACAAACAAGACATATAAGACGAGTGATGTTTAATGGTGAAATAAGGAAACCAGCATCACGACAAAGCAATGACAGCACTGCCAGGTCGATTGTCTCTGAGTGTAACCTGGATGGACGCTAAGACTGTTTCGTTTAACCTTTAAATGCCGTTACTTTAAACAATGTAGACCTTGGACAGAGGCCCTTTATATGGCGTCTGACCTGGATCTTCACTGTCATTTTAAGTCCAGATCGAATCTACAGGTAATCCTCTTTACACACCACTCTGGTCTTAATCGGATAAGAACAGGGCAGCGATAATAAACCGTTACCTGGCTTTCGTACAAATCAGTGACAGTCATTTTGACATAAGCAGTGTAAAGCTTCTGCGCTCCGTAACTTTTGGTCGACAATCGACTCAAAACTTTTGTGGTGCTTTAAGGTTAATAGTCAGCAAGCATAAGGAGGTACGGAAGAAATGGACCAGCCTCGATAAAAATTGCCGCCTAGTGAGTGAGCACTATTGCTGATCCAAGACTATAACTGGCCCATATGTGCCGCTGGGATTGCGCTTGAAAAGTTCACAGTCAGACCGTCTCTCGCCAATACCAGTGGCGTAGCCAGAACCAAAATATTACACACAGCAAGGAAACTCTATGTAACAACATCTTTCTCCGAGATGGGATGCTACTCTTAAAGGAAAGAATTTGCTCCCGAAGGGCAAATATTTTTAACATGTGCATTACGCAGATGCGTAAGACGTCTGATGGCGTTACGCCTACCATTCACTGGAAGTCGCTGCACAGCTTCCATGGACGTTTTTTTTAGGTTACAAGCCAGCGCCGGATGAAAACACATCCAAGTGCCTGATCGAGTGTCTTTGATGATCACTCAAGCCTTACATTGTAAAGGGAAAATGCAAAAGATTTATCGAAAACTCGGCTGTGTATATTGATCTGAATCTATGCAGGTCGCTGAGCAAGCGAAGACGCAGCTCAGAGTGTGCATCCATGCAGTCTGATCAGTATTCAGCCATGTAGCAAACTGAGATGAGCGAAAACACTTACCTTTGACAGTGCATCTGGGTCTTTGTGTGTAGCATAGGTTTTATGGTTAACTTTTTCTTGCGCTAGCTAATGTACGATCAGTGGTTTGTTTTAAAATAAGAGATATCTGCAACATGATTCCTCCATGCTGAACATGGCGACGGAGTTTTGCATTACAAATAGACCAAAAAGAGTTAGTTCTTTTTTCTTTTATCCCGCAAGTGAGGGTGGGGACCCCGCATTATTTTAAAGTTAAAGGGGTGTAAAGGATTCATTGGGTGTGTACTGTCCACTGGCTAAAATATGGATGTGCGGTTGAGTTTATCTCTGTTATTATACCCGCTTTTGTTTTGCATAAAAGGGGAATATAATTTTCTTCACGGCTGTCCGTCCTTCTTTCCTTCTGTTACAATCAGAATGCAACTTCTTTTTTTTTTATTTCGTGGCCTATGGTGACCAAATTTGGTATACATATTGCTTCGGACGGCGTATTCAAAGTTTTATCTGACCCATTGGAGTCATGAGGGTGGTCAAAGGTCGAATTTCAAGAAACTGCTTGTGAATGCAACTACTTTATTATTCCTTGACCTATGGTGACCAAACTTGATACACATACTGCATAGGGACTGCAGATGTATCCAAATTTTGATCTCTCCCACCCCACCCCCGGCGATGGGTTGCGATCAAAGGTCAAATAATTTCTCAAGGGTTTTGTCATTATATATAAGAAAGCGGGTATTTTGCGATGGTGCAACAAAACTTGCACGGTCAGCTGTCTAACCAGTGTAGATCAGCCGGCCTGGTCTGCGCAGTCTGAGTAGCTTTTCCGTTTTGTAGGCATCTGACCAGTAGCTGCACGGTTTAAAAAAAAACGGGTACTGTGCACGAATGCGTCATGCTACAAGTTACGTTAAATGTATAATTGTGATGGACATTATTATAAATAATGGCGGGCGGTGCACGTCATTTGGTCAAATGTAGATTTCGTTCGAATACATTTGGTTGGAAAAAAACAACTTTAAATTGGACAATTGGTCGAAATTTTTGTTTAGAAATGCGACACTTGGTCGATTTTATTTAACCATGATCTGCTTATCCCGACCGGTTGTTATTGACTCACTCGATTATTTTTAAAACCTTTTTTTTAGGTTTTGGTTTTACGGCCCTTTCAAGATTATTTCACTCATATCGAGCCGATCTTTAATCAGAGGTGGGCGAAAACCGAAGTACCCGGAGAAAAACCACCTGACCTTCCGTTACAGAACTTGGCGTCTTACATGTGACCCGAGCGGGGCTCGAACTACAGTGGTGAGAGACCTAATGATCAAGAGTCAGCGCTCTTAACCACTAGGCCATGGAGTCCCTTTTTTAAAACAATAGGTCGGTCATAATACAATGACCTGAACGTTATGTTTTCCAGCAGTTCTGATATATTGGGTTCTTAAATGTATACATTTATTTGAAATACATTAAGGAGAAGACAATTAGTGGTCAATTAATAATAACGAATACATTTGCATAGAAGGGGAACAAGCATAGAACCCTGGGTGACGCCAACAAAGACTTTGTGTCCAGGTTGTTCCGTAACACCTCAATTGACTTTTGATTTAAACAAAATTATGCGCAATAGGGTGATTTGGGGTAAATTACTTTCGTTTCAGCTTCTTTGAGTTTTGACGAAAAACTTCGGCAAAATGTTAATTTGACGCATTTTTTTTTTTTTTTTTTTTTTTTTTTTTTTGACGAAAATTCGACCAAATATTGGTTCAACGGAAGGTACCATTCGAACGAAAAATACATTCGACCAAGTGGTTTACAATGAAATGTCATAGAAGCAAATCATGGAATCGCCCCGTTAAACCAGAAGCAAACTCATAAGTTTGAGCCAGCGCCAGCCAAATACAATAAGTTTGGCACGACCGGCAAAGACACTCAGATCGGAGCCTGACCAGTGTAGATCAGCCTGCACAGCCGCGCATCTGATCAGCGTATTAATGTTGTCAGATTAGGATCTGAACTGTTTACATTACAGGTATGCTATATCATTAGGTCTCTCACCGCCGTAGGTTCGAGCCTCGCTCGGGCCACGTGTGAGACGCCAAGTTCTGCAACGGAAGGTCAGGTGGTTTTTCTCCGGGTACTCCGGTTTTCGCCCACCTCTGATTTACGATCGGCTGGATATGAGTGAAATAATCTTTAAATGGCCTTAAAACCCAAACCAAAAAAAAAAAAAAGATATGCTATAAGTTATCGCTACGATGAGAAAACACTACAAAAAATGGAATCGCCTCGCTAACTGTAGTTTGAGCCAGCACATGGTAATAAGACCTACACGAGCAGTAAAGACCTCAAGCCTGTGTACCCGCTCGGTCTGATCTGAACCAGCCTGTGCATTCGCACAGTTAAACCTACAGCATCTGGGCAATCAAAAGAGGGAAATGAAAGCTCAGGCCATTTCAGGTGGATGTAATCATGGGTCATAGCAATGCCAATGGCATTTTGCATGTCTGGTCATGCACTGCCTCTTTGGAAATTTTACGTCGACAATTTTGCTGTAAGATTAACAGGAAACGTCCCGATATGGCTAAATAATCCTTGACGGCGACGTGAAAACTACTCAATTTAAATTCAAGGAATAAAAATGGTGTATGTTCAGTGCACATATAGGATTCTCCGACCTAAACTGTTGCAATAAATAACGTGATAAGAGCTGGCATCAAATCTATTCAATAAAAACATGTAGAACCACACACGAATACAAAACTTTGAAAGATATAAGTGAGATTATTGATTGTTTGTGGATGATTTTGTGTCATCTCCCTGAGAAAGGGAGAAAAGAGATGGAAGAGATAGCAGTGGAGATGCAGGTGAAAGACAGAGGAGGAGGAAAATGAACGAAAGTGTAAAAAAAAGAAGAAAAAAAGCTGAGATGAAAGAAAACAATTTCATTTAGAAATCAATGCCCGAATTCATATTTTACAAAGAATCTATATTGATGCACAATAGATCTTCTTAATTGGCTGTCCTCAGTAAATAATTGGCCAGGCTTTTATAGAACATTGTTAACCATAAACAGATATGTGATTATTTATAATTGCAATTTAATCAAATTGTACATCAATATAGCGTAATTGGATAATCACTTTTTCAACAGATATAATTAGTCTGATGAGGACAAAAAAAAAAAACAGCCATCAAAATAATGGTGTTTGTTGCACTCTGTCAACTAGTGACTGTGAAAATCTTGCATCGTCTTAATAATAAAGATCGATCTTAATTTGCTACACAAGTAGTTTTTTTCCCGTGTCATGCGCGGATTTTCCGTGGAATTTTCACGTGAAGTTTTAATCGTCCACGCGTGATATGCGGGAAGGCTATCGGTTCACGCGTGAAGTAAGACATGCAAGCGCGGATTTTGCGCGAATTTTGCGGGGATTTTGCGTGGTTCATGCATGGAAGTTAATCCTTTCCACGCATTTCCACGCATCATGCGTGTGCGCGAACCATCGAGGCTTCGCGGCAACTGTACTGTAACATGCTACAAGACAGAAACACAATTAAGTGGCCAGAAATGGCAAAGGGGCATAACTCCAACAAAATGTTATTAAATTGGGTGAAAATTTAAGCAGGTATTCTCCTCCAAAAACCTAATCAGTGTACCAATTAACCCATTGTATGCTAGTGGATTCTTCCATTGCTATATGCTGGACAAGTCCATTTGTCATGTAAGGTGTGTCAGGCCTATTTTTTGTTTTTATTATATTTTTGACAGAAAATTCTGTCAGCAAAAAGTGCAGGCCCTGATCAGACGCAGCATTCTGTGGCATCTGATCTGGGCCTGCACTGTTTGCCAAAGTACCCCTTTAGGGGTTTTCCGCATACGAGGACTGTTCAAATGTGAATGCCGAAAAGAGCAACATCTGCCAAGATGGTTGCTAGAGTGAAAGAAATAGTTGCTACCGAAGCACGATACACCACTAGGCAAATAGCTAGTATGGTTGGCATCTCATTAGAGGCAGCTCATACAATTCTGAAACGGGATTTGAAAATGAGAAAGATCTGTGCTAGATGGATTCCCCATCTGTTGACAGATGAGCAGAAAAAGACACGCGTTCAGTGCGCCAAGAAGTTGCTTAAAAAGTTTCCAAATTACAATGCACGGTCTTTCGCTAATGTCTTCACAGGTGACGAGACATGGGTTCACTTTTTTGAGCCAAAAAGAAAGATTCAGAACAAAATATGGGCAACAAAGTATTGCAAAAGACCATGCATTGCAAAGCAGACCATGAGCGTCAAGAAGGTAATGTATGCCATATTCTTTTCAAATCAGGGCCCTGCTATTCAGGCTGCTGTGCCTAAAGGCAAATCTGTAAATGCTAAGTTTTACAAGAATAAAGTTCTTCAAAAATTGAAGAAATTTTTCAAAGAACGAAGACCCGCCAATGTCAGATTGCTACATGACAATGCATCATCGCAAAAGGTGTTCATTTTGCAAGACTATCTGAAGCAGGAAAAGGTTGTTGAACTCCCTCACCCCCCGTATTCCCCTGACCTTGCCCCGTGTGACTTTTTTTGTTCCCCCGGTTGAAAAAAATACCTTTCTGGTCGAAAATTTGTACAGCGCACACACCTCAGTTCTGCAATATTCCAGTGCCTTCATAGTATACCTCGAAAAGACTACCAAAATCAATTCAATGATTGTATCAAAAGACTGAAAGTTTGTATATCTGTTAAAGGGGAATACTTTGAGGGGACAAAATAAATTTTTCATCGAAATCTATCACGGAATCATTTTTATGTGCTTAGTTGCATTCATATTTGAAAAGTCCACGTACAATGGGTTAACAAGGCTCTAGCTCAAATACTTTTTGAGATATATTGCGAATCAGATTTTCATTTGAATGAGAATTTCTTTCTAAGCGACTCGGGAAATATGGAAAAAAGATAAATTCGAATTAGAAAAAAGGACTGTTCAACTATTTTTCAATGAGAAAACCATACATAAAGTTTCAAAACCCTAGGATACATAGTTCTAAACTTATGCAATGAAAGGGGCATAATCAGGATGAGAAAAAAATATATGTCAGCTTACTTTCCATGAGGAATCCACATTAGTCGGGGATTTGAAATTCGTAGCACGCGTATTTAAGGAGTTTAATGCACCTGACTTTCTCACACTTAACTATGATACGAATTTATTTAGAGGTCTCTCAGAATCTTGAAAATGGAGTTAGAAAATCAAAAAAGTGGGGAAAAAGACATAAAAAGGGGAGATAAATGTTCCTACCCTCTTTTCTCATTTAAGCACCCAAACAATTCCAAATGACATCTCCTCTGAAACTACAAGGCCAACTGGAACCAAATTATATGTGAAGCCGCCATGGGGTGGAAGAACAAACATATATTCTGAACATATGGGTCACATGACAAAATGTTCGCCAAGCCCATATATGGTAAAAACCTTTGAAAATCGCCTTCTCAAGGAACCAATCGATCGATGACCTTGAAATTTGGTATACAATATGTGGGACCCGGGCCTTATCGAATTTGTTCAAATGATGACATTTCGTTTACCTTGACCTTTCTTTCGTCAAGGTCACATTCGGTCACTTAGGATTTTGTATGGAAAAGACAGGGTTTTCTGGTTCTGTTGCAGCTTATGACATCATAGTTGATATTTGCAATCAGCTTAATGATCCTGGGGCCATAAGATTAAATAAGCCCCCGCCCATAGGGGCTTGAAGAAATATATGGGCTGCATGATGCTTCCACACAGAGCTGAATCCGGCCCGCACACTAGTACTGGTAAACCGCTTAAAGGATCTAAGCCTGTCCAGGAACCGCGGTGCGAGGCGGTCCATCCATGCTAATAAATCCTATTGGTTTCATTGGGCGACAGGGCTTGAGATGTCATTTCATCTCAATGTCGGGTAAAAGTCCGACAAAATTGGAAGCAACGTCTCCAAAATTACCTTTACAGTGTTGACGGGGACGTTAAACCTCAAATCAAACAAATAAGATTAAATAGTTTTTAATTTTTCTAAAACTACTGGGCTAACTGATACCAAATTACATATACTGCATCAGTGTGGCCGAGAAATCCAAGTTTGTTAGAGGGATCTGTGTGATCGACACACCAATAAACGGCCAAAAGTGATTTTAAATTCTGCATCTAAAGAAATACAAGACCTTGGTATGTAGCATTTTGGACTCTAGCCCTAACATGCCTAAGATGGTTCAAAGCTGACTATAATGTATGCGCGGCAACAAAAGAAAACAATTGTTGATTTGAAAATAATTTGGCATCAATGGTCCTGGGATTGGCCTCTACTAAACCATTATGGTCTGTTAAAATAAATGGCCACCACGGGTGTGTTAGTGTGTGTGTGTGTGTGTGTGTGGGGGGGGGGATTTATGTCCACTTGAGCTCTGGTGAGCGTAGTTTCCCATCGGCCGCTTGTTTACAATTTTGTGTTCAGGGAAAAGTCGCGTAAACTTGTTGGCAAGCGTACACCATATCAAATTGGCGTTGTCATGATACAGCAGCCACAGTTTTCTGCTTTACTGATTGCGCTTGTTTTGGTTATCTTTTGTTGCTTAGCTTCATAAACAATTAATTGGTGACCAGTGGAAGTTTGGTATGAAGTTACCATGACAGCAATACCTCTGAAAGACGACAATGTTCAGTGAAGATAACAGCGCGGCCCTATTTCAGTTTTGTTTTTTCAAAGGGTTGGCAGATTTTTGTTCAGTATTTCATTATTGAAGGAAAGTCGTGTTTTAATGAGTTTACGCCTCTGAACAATCAAGCCTCCTTTTGACTGAAGGTGTGCGAAATTTTACTGCGAACAAAACAGAAACATTATGCAGTATTTGGTGGAACGATTTTACTTAAATGTGTAAGAGGTTTATTGTTTCGGTTTTTAATATTAATTTGCTGCAAAAAAAGATACTCTACTAAATTTAAATATCGGCATCTTATTCTCCATCTGCGGATTTGATATACTCAAAATTATTTGCTGATTGAATGACTCTGGTTTTGGTCGATCTTTTGACAAACATGCGCAAATTGAGGTCACCAAGTTACATGAAGATGCAGAAAAGTTCAGTCGAGGGTCAGTGTTGAAAAGTAGAAGTAAAACAAAGATCAGGAATTGATACAATTAACTTACTCCATCCATAAAAGACACCAAAGGGAAAGAAATACAAACACCAAGCGACCAGACCACAACGGAAACCCAAACAAAGGAAGGCCATATGGACAGCCACTCTCCCACAAAAAGGCCACACGGCCATCCAAAATTAAAAGACACAAGTGACACACACAGTAAGCAACAAACAACAACATAAATAAATCGCCACAGAATAGCCGCCTTGGAACGGTCAGTGGAAGACCTCCACTGGGAGGCCCAAATCGATTTTACGTGGCCACAATCCCCGCCCCCACCTCCGTCGCGATTTAGACAAATAATTTGCCCAGTCCGCATGAAGGCCCCTAACCCACCAGTGCAACATCCCCGTGAACACAGAAATCAAAGAACCACAGAGGTGAGACAACGGTGAGGACTCGACAGCAAGAAACAACTGAAATGCTGGAGCAAAAGAAAACCAACAGTTAGACTCCGATGAGCCCGACCAGAGACAGAGCATCAGGCACCAACCAACATTATCTCTTTAATTTTCAATAAGCCTTTACGTTGGAGCCGTCATAGAATCTGAGGCCTGACCCACCGGCGTGCAATTAAAGAGGGAAGCAAAGTTGCCAACCGTGATGGCGTGCAATTAAAGAGGGAAGCAAAGTTGCCAACCGTGATGGCGTGCAATTAAAGAGGGAAGCAAAGTTGCCAACCCTATGTTCCCACCCTTCTTGACAAAGGTGAAGAGAAGAAGCTTGATTTACGTAGGAATCGTAACATTTATTATGCCAAACATCGTCCCTGTTCACTGTTCAATATATCTGACATATTAGGTTTCAACCTCAAGTAAATTAACCCGCCCGCTTAGTTCCTTTCTTATGTACTAACGCATTTCCGCCAGAACGCCTGAAGGTAGGTGTCTGACGCTCTGTCTCTGGTAGGGTTAACCGGAGCCTATTTGTTTGGTTCCTTTGCTGCAGAATTCTAGCTATTTCATGCTGTCGAGTCCTCATCGTTCTTTCATCTTTTTAGTCGTTTGAGTTTCTGTTCTCGGAGATGTTGCACTGATGAGCTAGAACTCCATCATGTAGCGTGAACAATTTATTGGTTTTAACCACGACAATCAAGGGCGAGTAGTGTGACCATCTAAAATCTATTAAAGTGTCCAACCCCACACCCGCCCCCGTAAAACTTCTTACTGACCCCGTCGTTGATCCTTTTTTGTGGTTTATTATTTTCATAGTCAGTCCTTAGGATGTATGTATTGCTAATGCCTTTTTTATTTTGGATAGCCCTTCGGGAGCCGTGGGGAGATAACTGTCATTCTGGCTTTCCGTCCATGACGTTTTCATTTTGGTGTTTTGAATGGGAGGTGCGAGATATTTTGTATAAATGTCGATCATTGCATACAGTTTGTTTTTCAAACGTGATAACTACTGATGGCTTGTCATAGAAGGCCTTTTTGGCCAATCTATATGGGACAATTTGGGTGGTTGGGTGAGGCAAAGGTGACGTGTATCTTGCGTCAATAGGGCGTCCAGCTGATAGTGGCTTACAGCTGGACAAGACCTGCTGTTCTTCCAGCAGTTATGGGTAGAGGGGGAAAATAGTTATTTCTTCTGTTTCTGCTTTTCCATTTTCCCATTTCTCCTCTGCCCCTTACTTTCATCTGCTCAACTATCTCTTCTGTCGCTTTTCTCCCTTTCTCTGGAGAGAGGACAAAAATGACCAACAAGGGGTGACGTGCCTTTAAACCCCAAACAATCAATATATGGGACAAATGTCAGAAAAAGGAAGTAGTAATAAAGGAGATGAAGAACAGATTAATCAGTGTGTGACAAGAGACACAGGATGATTAAGAGCTAATGGTGAATAGAGGGACAAGGCTATCATAGGCATGTTGCCCAACAAAATGGTAGAGTGTAAGTGCAGATGACATCTTAAGATGCACGTTTACAGGTTATACCACAACTCTGGGAAAAGGGAAGATAGAAGAATGTTTAAGGGATGGCTTTACGTTACATTAAACCTCGGGTACAATTTATTTTTAGTCGTGCGACTTAACAGAAAATAAGGTAACTAGTAAGATTTCAAGTGGTCAGTAACATTTACGTGTTTAAAATATAATAATGTCGATGTTACTTGGGGAGCCTTCAGCACAAACCGGAAACTTTTGATAATGACTCTTGAAATACACAATGTATTCATTAAATGTTGATTGTTTCAAGTCACCAGTTTAGAGAATCACTTGCCAATTCACCCGCTGACAAATATGCTTGGTGATGTATATTCCCCTCACTAAATATAAACCGGAAAGAAATGGCCATCAGTAACTTTTCAAAAATATATCTATCGTTCCCTGTCATGATACATCTATGACCAGCCAGTAAAATAATTTAGTTTATGTTGGTTTTAATATAAATTTTTATCACGATCTGTGACACAA